>JALMGF010000053.1:5870000-6495172 GCA_023333645.1 Sceloporus occidentalis | reverse complement strand
GGCTGGATACACTTAGTAAGTATAAAACTTAACATGTGGCCATTAGTATCCAGCCGGCAACCTCGCTTCCATCATTTGGCAGTCACTGGCCTTAAAGTGCTCGGCTGCCTAGTCATCCACAGTCCAGCCCAGCTGGACAGTCACAACTTGTAAGCGTCACATTATGATTGGATACTTGGTGTCTTCTGAGAGGACATGTGAAGATAGCTTATGGCCATCACCCTGTCACGTGCCATCTTCTGTACCCTTTAGCCTTCTCTGCTGTGCTGGTAGTTTGTCTTCAGTACAGCGCCAAGCTTGTGGTGCCCACTGAAGAAAGGGTTAAGCCCTCTTGATAAAGGCTTTAGTTTGGCCAACTGTTTTTAATTTGCAAATGAAAGTTGTAGTAGAACTCCATCTTTTTGGACCACTTCCAGCATGTCAAGGATTAATTGTAATGAAAACAGTATTGCTTAAACGCAAGGCCGTCCAGTTAGTCTGCGTTATTTACACAAACAAAGTCCTTCTCAGTTTCTTTGATAAAAGCAGCTAAATCTTCCCCCTCTTTCATGTTTTGTCAGCACTTGAATTCCCTTTGTCCTCTGGCTATTTGCCGAGTTGTGGACAATGGCTCAGGAGAATGGAAGCAGATTGCTGGAATGGCTCTCTGTAAGCCTAATTATGATACGTTCACTGCACTCACCATGACATATCAAGGGGACCCAGGCTTATTCAATTAGCCACTCCAGGTTTCCCTTTCAGACTTAAAGTTATCCTTTGACTGTTTGTATTTCTGAACAGTATTCATGTCCATTGTGAAAGCAAATCCTCCAGACTTTGAGAGGTTTTTAAACTAAGGCTGTTATTGTAGCTAATTTTTATTAAGTGAATGATAACATGATAAAGAAACAGACTTTTGTTATTTAATAAGTACAAATCAGTGTGCGGATGCTCACCTCTCCCTCTCCATCCTTTGCATTCTGGTGTGACTGACTCCCCCTAATTCTGCCAATTTTACCATTTCTTCCATATGTCTTTCCACTTCACATGGCTCGTTGTGGTATATAACCCATACTTATAGATTGAGTATGATTACCTTTTATTCACCCTATTAATATTGTGTAGCGTAAATTATCTTAGCATGCGAAATTCTCCATGGAAATTTTTTCTTTAAAGTCCACGGATTCATTTTGGAAGGCCGGGTATAGCAACATCTAGAAAGGCTTGTTTCATGGTTAAAGAATCGCAACTAGTGAATAACCTACGTGATTCCCTAGCAGTGCCTGCCAAGGAAAGGTTATGTCAGGATTTATTTATGCAAACAGATCTATTGGTCAAGCAAAATGAAATGATGAAACGTATGAAACCATCTATTATATGTGTAAAATGTCATGTGATGAGCGTTTATCCGTAAACTAAATATATTCATGTGGAGAGTGTATCTTTCTTGCCCTCTGGGTAACTTTTGGTGTAAAGTTATGGTATTAATTCTTCAGCTGATAGACAAAATATATTAGCCTTTGTGTGTTGGTCTGTTGGGTGATAAATCACCATGATAACTCCACTGTCATTCTAGATTTCCCTTCATTAAAAGGAAAAATACTATGAAGCAATAGATTGTTTCACCATTACAAACATGGGCGTTTATTTATGTGTAATTATCAATGCTTAATTATTAAAGTACAGATGGAGCATGAAGCGATGCATACGTCATACTAAACAGAGATGAAACAACATGGATTCGATACTTTAAAAAGCATAGTAGTGGATCTGTGGTCAACCTTGCCATGTGCTAACACTCAATGGCGCCCCACTGCCGATTTTCATTTTCAGATGTTCCTACTATCTTTCTTAATATACGTCTCTTTTGTCTGTCTATTGCAGCCTGACATTAACTGCCTCTGGACACATGAAATTAGTCAAGATAATTTTTCTACTGTTTAAAGAAAAAGGTAAGCTTCTTTTTCTTTCTTTATAATCTTTCATTCCTTGAGGCGACGTAACTATTACTGATCATTTTCTGAATTTAAGAAACAAATTGTTTCCTAAACAACTGTTGTCTCCATTCATTCAGACCAGATACAGTGGCTCAAATGTACTGCTCTGCAAATATATAGTAATAATAACACCATGATAGGGAATGGTGATGTTCTACTGTATGATGTATCCTACAAAGTTTTTTTAACCTTTGAACAATAAAAAATATTATTAAAAAATAATAATAATAATAATACCAAGAGAGAGATATAACTCTGTGTGATGGCGCTATATATATGACACAATAAATAATAGTAATAAATTATGTCATGGCAGATGAGTCTTGAAAAGTCACTTTTGTTCTTTCTTGGACACCTATATCATAGATGTTTGCAATGGGAAGGCCCTAATGCATTAACATTATTATTATTTTTTGTTTTATATAGCGCCATCAAATTCCGTAACACTGTACAATGGGTAGACAGCACATAACACGTAGCATGTAACATAACAAATTGACTTACAGAGACAACAGGTGAGGAGGGCCCTGCGCAAACGAGCTTACGTAAGCCGGCAACAGAGGTAACTGTTTATTTCAGCATCATTCACAAGAGTCACTACTACATGTTTATAGAATGTAATACTAATACAATTTTATAATAAATATTTAAAGAAGCAGTACCCTAATCCTTGCCGGGAGTGCCCTCATGCATCCTGGCCAACGAGGTAAGACAGCTACAGGCGTATCTTTATGGCACAGCAATGATGGAACTGGCTCATACACCAAATTACTCTGTGTGTGTGTACTGTATATATATATATATATATATATATATATATATATATACTGTATATATATTTAAATAGGGAAGTTTCTACCTTACTAACATTCCCATTCATTTAGGACATATACAGTGGTTAACACATCATCAGATGTATCTAACTTTTCAAAGATTTAGGTAGTATATGGTTTAAAATGTTTCCCTGACCATATATATATATATATATATATATATATATATACCATATTATTGGAATACTGTCCATTCCAAGAATGTTTTAATAGTAATTAGAAAAGAAGAATGCTCCATAAACAGACCCTGTCTCTCTGTACAGTTTGTTCCATGGGCACCATTTTTTTAAATATATATCATAATGTCCAATCAGGCTTTTCTTTCTCGTTCTGAGCCGCTATGAATGGTTCATGTCAGAGCTAATTTTCCTACATTCTCTTTAAACTACACAAACATAGCTAGTTAATGGCAGAATCTCTCTTTTAATCAGGACGGAGGGATTTAATTGTAGAGATGGTATGTTTGCATCCAACAAATTCTTTGTTCTGTAACCACGTCTTTGCTGAAAGGGGGTAGGGGAGTCTGCCTCGGCCGGTAAGACCTCTAACAGCGGATGGGTCGGTACGTAGCTTCACTTACCATACATAATTCCACTGGAGTATTTGTGTTCTATTTTACAATGGAAACTGTGCCCAGACATAAGCAGCGTTTGCATATTTTAACCAAAGACATGTGTTTTCCTTTTTGTGTGTGTGCATCATATTTTTATTTAGCCTGTTTTATTTTGCTATTAAGAAAAAAAAACTCATCTTTTTCTGCTTTAACAGGACTAAGCATCCTGGCAAATTATTCCGAAAACAGTCTGGGCCGAGAATGCCAAATGACATTTTGGTTTATGCATAAAGCCATTGAAGAGAGGTTTTTTGTCTAAAGTTCTGATGGAAGATATTTGCTCTGTATTGATTTTGTTTGCATGTCTTAGCTGGAATCTTGTATGTAACCGATGAGAAAATTAGATTGGAGCTGTCGCCATCTTTGATTTTCCTCCTTTTTTTCCTGTTATCACTGTGATTCTGCCCCATACATAAAGTACCAGTTGGTTATTTATGGACCTAACTTTGATTGTATCGGTATGAAGATACAAATTGAAGCTTTTGAAATACGTACATAATCCCATTTTTCCTGGATGACACTTACTTACTGAAGCTGTGACATCAAGAATGTCCAGGATGTACGTCATATTGGTATTATGAATCAGAGCCACATCAAATAGCATGACTGGGTCCAGATTGATTTATGAGTCAGTAAGGAAGCCTTCCAAAAATGCAACAACTCTTTGCTAGAAAATAGCACCAGATTACCTAAAGAAATGCAAATTGAAGGCCTCTCATTATTATTATTATTACTATTATTATATATCAAGTTTTCTGCAAAGCCAGTTCTTGGTAGATATTTATGCCCATATTCTCCAGCTTTTAAATTCAAGGATGACCAGAGTTTCTAACAGACATTGGGGATTGCACAGTATGGGAATGATAAGAAATTCAGCCATGTCGTATGTGCCGTCTCTCACCTTTCAGCAGACAGAAACAATTTCTGTCTTCTCTTAACACGCTTATAGACTTATATTACCGAAGGCAGAGGGCCCCAATAACAACTCATTACCACTAATTGGGAATGACATCAAAACTCCTAAGAGATCATTAAGACTATCCATCTAATTACTACAGTTTACTTTGTAAATCAGTAGATGGTAATTTAGCAGGGCTTTGACCACATGATTTTTTCTTACATGTGTCTGTTCACGTAGTATAATAATAATGAAGGGGGAAGATTGTTAAGTTTTAATTCACAATCCAGCCTAATGCACATTTCCATTGATTAAATACAATTATAACAAATACAAAAACGTCATTATTCTGATTCTATGGCTATAATAGTTAATCTTTACAGGAAATTATGCCCCAAAAGACGAATCTAACGTAATGTAAAGATTCCTGCAATTAGGTTCTGGGTATTTATCTATATATATACAAGAAAAACATCAAATGCAATCGCTTTCCTTTTTCTCAGAATGCGTAAGATGAACTATATATATATATATATATATATATATATATATATATGTGTGTGTGTGTCAGATAGCATGCTACAAAAAGAAAGTGGCTCTTTCCACAATACCTGTTTTCTTTTCCAGAATGTTTTCAATTATATCATGAGATTATAGTTGTATAAATGAAGAGTTTGGTGCTGGGGCATTGAATACTAGGGTGACCAGATGGCCATGTTTAAGAGAATCCAAAGACCTGATTTTAATGCAGCATTTTATGCCTCAAGATCAGCCTACAGTTTACAAATAAACATAAAAACTGTTTTATTTGTCACTGAATAAATATTCATTTAATTATTATTCCGTTAAAACTATTAAAATGGGATAGGGGAGCTTCAAACTGAAATAAAACATTTAAATAATACACAAACTAGACTTTTTTAAGATAGAAACAAAAGATGGGGTTTTCCTTAGACAGCTTTCCAACAAAGAATATATAAATCTTTCTAAATTACAATACATCGGCGTGTTACAGTCAGTAAAATGGTAGCTCCTCCTTTCACCCCCTGCTGTACCACAAAGGAGTACATTCAGAAATTTCAGACATATCAAATAGCCTCCCTTCCCACAGAATCCCAGTGTATATTGCACCCACTGCAGACAGGAATTCCCAGTAATGACATGCACATGAAGAATGCCTTTGGCTTCTGTTCGCTTTAACATGGGCTCCCTGCAGCTTTGATATGTTCTATGACACATGGGCTCGCATGTGTTTTGAGCCTTGGGTATTTCTCAAAAGCAGGTATTCTTCCCAATACAGTTTGGGCAGCCAACAGGTAGCTCACCTGTAGCACGAGGATCAAAAGATGCCTCTCTCTTTGGAATACGGGTTTCTAGTTCAACAACTACAGTTGGAGAGAAATCTCTTTTGCAGAAAAATGAATTATTATGTGTCGAAAAATGTCTGAAAACATTCATGAACATGTTATTTGGTGAGGATTTACAAACAAAAGTGTATTTTGACATAATGATGTCATCATCAAGAACAAACAAAAATTAAGCCTAGAGCACATCTGAATATTGATACAGAGACAGCCATAACCATCAGAAATGCACAGAAAACAGTTCTGTGGTTAAAAGTCTGCACCACTGAAACTGCACCTATTTGTTGCTAATTTTCTTAATATTTCAGATTTATCAATAACACATTTGTTACTTAGTCATGTAGAAAAATGTAGTCATGGTAGACTGAACAGGAGACAGCTTCTTGTATCTTAATGGAAAAGGATCCTTCATCAGAAAATGGGATTGAAGTTCTACAGGCTGACCAGCTCATGGTCTAAATGACTTTATGTTGATAGGTCTATTTATCCAGTAGAAAAAGCCAGACGGTACCCTTACCGATCCATTATGATAGGTGTATGACATTACAAATATATGGTTCAAATAATATGTTAAAATGATATGTGGCTGGGTTAAAAACTGGAAGTACTGGCCTAGTTTACAGTATAAAATACATGCTTTAAATGTATTTTTTAAAGGATACAAGTAGCAAAATATTGCTATGTATTTTACTTTTAGATGTCTTCTGGTACAAGAGTAATGTAGCTTGGCCTTATATCTGCCCTACCTATTTATGTGCAGAAATCCATCAAAGGTCATTGTTTGTTTATACAAGACTGTTAAAACAGTGATGCCATTTAAAGTGGGTAATTGGTCAGATCACTACTATCTACTTATCTTATTTTACATGACTACATCCTGTGCTCCCATATCAAACATAGGTTAATAAACAGATTATGCAACAAAATTGCCATAGAGATATAAAGAACAAAACATCTCACAGCACTTGCAACAGAGAGACTCCTTATATATAATACAATCTACTCTGAATATCAACAACACAGAGAGATTAAAGCGCTTATGTGTTTTCAGGAGCAAACATTATCACATCAGTACAGCTATAGGTACAATGACTTCAAATCATTAAATATCCATGTTTGTTAATTTAAAAAAATATATAATAAATCCATAATATAGATGTCAGCAAATCCAAACTACAGAATTATAACAACTAATTATCCAAAGAAATGGGAAAAATATTAATAAGTCTCAAACAAATGTTTTTGGGGGAAAAGTAATTCTTTCACATGGGGAATACAATTCTACAGCATTGCTATAAATGAAATCAAATATTCCTTTTGACAAAATAATTTCACCATGGAGAGCATAATGAGAGCATAATTAACCAGGATCTACTTACAGACAACCCCAAGATCAGCCAAAAATCTACAATAGGGTTTAGTGGTCAAATAGGATTTTCCAAGTCAGATACATTGAAATGATCTCCCTTTGATCTCATTAAGAACCAATAACAAAAGCAACTAAAACACAAGAGGCAAAGCCGCTGCCCTTTTGAGTAGTGACAAAAGCATCAACAAACAACTACTTAATCAATATTTGGCCAGCAAAACTTTAAAACATCCTTTTCACATTTTAATACCTAGTTGTAAAACAAATGTTAGAGATTAGGTGGTAAAAAAAACTAAAAGAGCAACTATAAGCACTTGCCTATTTTTCATACATTTAAAAATATCTACTGTCACACTAAGATTGAAATCCCAATCAGAACAGTGAGTATCTAATCTGATCAAAGGTTTGGTAAAATAAGGGCAACTCGTTCATTTACACTGTTAAAGTGTGTGTTTAGATTAATTCTACTGTTCGGTTTAGGGGTCTATTCATTAAAGGGAAAGCTGTGCTCTCAGCTCCTTGAGTACACTATATATTATGAAGGTCCAACCCATGAGAGCTTCTGCTGCAAGAAGAGCCTGGTTGGGTCTGGATGTTGTATAGTTAGATTAGTGAGATTTCATCAAACTCTCCTCTTCCATTGAATTATACATTATACAGGGCCAGCTCAGCCCTTTATACTGTAGAAACATGCTAGTGATGTCCCTTCGTTATGTATAGTGAATTAAGAGAATTGAAACCAAAACTCTCCTGATAACTCCCCTTTAGTGGTACAAGGATAGATCGAGCTATTACATATTCTATGTAAGTAGAATGTAGGCTAGTCATTGGTTGGAAGGATAAATTCATTATTATCTTAGAAGAATAAACCATAAGACATCTCTAGTGTTGTGCTAATTCTGGGAGGTATTGTGGAACATTCAAGTGATGATGACATATCATACATGCGACAATTTGCCTTACAGGACCAACATGGAGCCAAATCATAATTTGTTAGGGCAAAAGTGCGTTTAACTCTCAGGGTCTTTATAGATTGACCCCAAGTATTTTTTTTATTGTTGCCAGTTCTGTAAACATACTCATAATTAAATTTTAATACTATTCCAAAATAAATAATTTTATTGGAGTGACCATAACTAAAAATAGAATATTTCTTGTGTTATCCTATAACCATTTTAGTTCTGTGTTGAACCCTACCATTCCTCCTCTGGGCTATAGCACTTGGGTATGCTAAAGCAAGGGCCCGGCTTGCTGGGAATTGGAGTCTCCAAGTAACCTTAAGAGCCTCTGGGAATAATAAAAATAATATGTATCTATTGTCTTAGTCTTTCAGTTCTTGTTTGTCATGCCCTCTCCATGAATGAAAGTACTGTAGTGTAAGAAGCTGCTATATAAATAAAAGGTAAGAATAATAATACCTAAAATAATACCTATAATAATACCAATACTATTAATAATAATAATCCAGTAAGGACTGAAAGTGACAGGTACTCAGGGCCTGAGATATAGGTCTCAAGGATTCACTCCATTTCTTTTTAAATGAAGCAGAGAGCAGATTGCAGTTCTGCTCCATTTCCCCAGCCCAGGGCACTTATGGAGAGTCTTCTGGGAGGGGGTTCCTGCCACTGAGCCTTGAGCACTGACTTCCTGGAGGGGGTGCTATATGGGGGTAATTGCAATATCTTCTCAAGCTGTTAAACATAATCTTTTATTTGACACTTTGCTATTTACCAGAAACCTGAATGGCACAATTAACCCTTCAGTTACCAGCGATCTTCAAAGGCATGCTTTTGCAGCACTTAATGAAAGAAGAAGGCTACAAATCATGAAATAATTATGCTTTCCTGTGGTGTAGCCAACAGTGTTAAAGAATGACAGATTTTTATATAGGTTTGGTGGTATCATCTGCAGCCAATTGTCATTTCTCTATAGGGGGCATTTAGGAACTGATGCACAATTAATTTTAACCTGTTTGTAGGAATGTGTCATAATGCGGCTATAATCAATTATAGAACCGATGCAGCTATGTGTCTAACCAGTTTATAATTAATCCTGGTAGCTTGTGTTTAGAAATGTAATTGGTTTTATCCTGACTCTGATATTTTATAAAATACAATTTATTTTACATTGAATAATGTGGTTGGCATTAACTCTACAGGGTCATTCGTGGCAACATTGTACTTTATAACCTATATGTAACATGTATAGGGAGTTAGTATAGGTAGGATTTCTAACATAATATACTAGTAGATCTATCCAAAAAAATGCTCCCAGTTTAAGTTACCAAAATATAAACCATAAAATACCAATAATTAGTACTGACAGATTAAATGTTATAATAATGTTCTAATTGTGCTTTCCCTTTCAGAAGACGTTTGTAATGTACCTGTTATGGCTGCTGTATATATATTATGTACAAATATACAAATTAATACTTTATTATTTCAGGAATCCTCTGTCATTTATTAAATTCTTGCACTTTTTCAATGTTGTTATTTATATTATTAATTATGAAATTTGAAGTGTAGATCACTATTTATATTGTCCGAAATTGCACTTTCCCGTATACGCGCGATTACATCGTTTTCTGGTATCAGGAATCGCTATTTCAACACAGTTTTCTATGTTTAAACCATTTAAAATTGCATTTCGTTTGGCACAAATGTGAAATAACCAAAAAAAGAATTTAGACGTATTTTTAAAAGAAAAATACATGTTTTTCCTTAAATCTTGCCTTTGCACCGTGGCACTATTTTACGCCCGTTATCTCTTTTGCGCTTGAGAGATGTTTAATAAATAGCAGAAATTATATTTTTATCGTTAAAGACGTGCAAACGATTCGGGGAAATTGAGTCTTTACATATTACTGCCATAAGCGGATAACGATCGACAGTTGTGCGACTAAACCCTATTAACTTTTTTATAATTTTATAAAATTATATTATTATATTATTAATATAATATTATTATATATCAGAACACATACGTTAGCGAGTAGTCATTGTGCTTCACACACACACACATCCACTTATATACACGTATATATATATATATGTATATACAAATATATATATACTGGATAGATAGGCTGGAGTAAATCAGACTAAATATAATGACTGTTTTGAGTGTATTTAAACTTTCCAGTAAAGGATTTAAAGCCGTTTAAATATTCGGTAATAGATCTTTTGCAGTTCACCAGGGATAAATAAATTGTGGCTCTCCTCTTGCTTTGGACTGCAGTATACCTCCCTAACTTTTACTTTGCCCAGATAAGAACTATATACCGTAAGTATATGGATGAATTAATCAATAGTTTACACTAAACGGTTTACACTAAACTGGCAATAGTTTACACTAAACTGGCAATGGGGGTAATGATTAAGCTGATGGTAATAATTAACTTGTTGCACATGTATAAGATCGTTGTCTTCAGTGAACTGTTTCATGATAACCATCAACCCTGCACAAGACTGAGCTCATCTCAGGGCAGACACATCAAAGCCAGGGAACAAGTGACTGATTGTCAGGTGGCAGCTAAATATTTAAACTATGGCTTGACAGTCGCGTGTCCTGTACACAGCTTTGGTCTGTCGTCACCCTATGACCACATCATGCAAAAATGCCCAGGCTAAAAGCAGCCACTAGGCACAAAGCTGCCACTGATGCCTTTTTGTCTTCAAAACAGTTATATTTATCTCGTCTGATTATTTTGGTTTTTCTACATTTCTTAATGTGTCTATACCGTTCCCCATATCCAGGGAATGGAACTCAAATATTTATAGACTTTAACTTAGCCTGGCTGAGAATACTGAGAATTGCAGTACACAAGAGTCAGAGTTTTAAAGATCATCCTGCTCTCGTGTTTAGGGTCTGGACTGCATAACCTATAATATAAAGTACGGTATATTTGGTCCAACATATCTCATGGGCTGTAGCATATCATTTCAAACGAATACATGAAGGGTTAACTTTGCTAGCGCAACCTATACACTGTCAGCAAATAGATCTTGTGGACATTGTGCAATCAAAGTGACTCTAATGGATGAGAAGGGGTTAAATAATAATAAAAAAAAAGAATAAAGGGAGGCTGCAGAAATTTCACGAATGTTTGCCTGGGGCCATAGAGGGCGGGTATAGTTCAAGATGAAAGTGAGAAAGGAAGAAAGGAGCCAATTTAATCTGCCTACAAGAGCTCTGAGTTTGGGAAGAGTTTGCACAGAGCCTATTGGGGTAAAGCGCCTGACTTGGGACAAATGCATTGTGACGCCGCCTGGGGGCCAGTTTTACTCTGCATGGGGGAACAGAGAGGGGCATTCAGCTGGTAGCTCCATAATACACTCACAAGGGCTGTAAATATCACACTGAGCAGGTCGGAGATATTTACATCACCCGAGTTTTTCTTCAAAGCCTACAGAGTGGACAGTTAATGAAAAAAGATATTCTCAGTTAAGTGGTAGGCACTAGGCAGGATCCCTATGGGGTGTAAAGCCCCCAAATAACAAACAGATTTAGATGTTTCAATGTTATTAATATTACTAATAGTGTGATGCAACCTACAAAATCAAAACAGACAAACAAAAAAGATCACTAAATAGCCAGATCACCGAATTACTGCTGCATCCTATGAATTAAAGACAACTGAATCTGGTTTTAAAAAATTCACTTATTGGCTTTTGGGCTTTTCAATTCAATTAATTTGATAGAAAGATTACAAAAAGGGAACAATTTGCCAAAAGCATTACTTATTTAATTGTTGATTGCTGCAAGAACTGGTTGTCCTGTGAACCTGTGATTGGGAGTTCTTAGTAAAATAATAAAGTGTCTACAATGGGATCAGTAATAATCCTGATACATTTTGCCAGAGGCATCCCTAGTGCAGTTTAAGGAACTGATTAGGATTAATCATAGAGAACCAGAACAAGTTGATAACATTGTGAAAAATAAATGAAGTATTGTCCTTATAGCCACTCACTGGAAACCAGAAGCTAATTAGGTGCTGAAAATATTACCATAACATAGCAGGGAATTATTTCCTCTCCCTGACTTCTGGTGCAATAAACCCCATTAGACATACCACTATCATATACAACCATCCTATATAGACCATTGAGCAGTGGGGACACAGATTGCCAGAGTAAGCAAGACTTATAGCAGGTCATAGGTCTCTAGGTCCAACTTGACAAAAAGGGTTAATATGCCTTTTAGGCAGTAGGAGAATTTAAACATTGTACGGTTTTCCAGCAGAGCTGGTGGCATTTATTATGCAGGCTTTGGAAAGATTTCTCTTTCTCTGCAGTTGGGGCTGCAATCAAAAACAGAAACTTGTTCCTTAGCCATTCCTTAATAATATCCATTTGTCTGAAGACATTGGCCAGCTATTTTGCTTCTGCCTTTATACATATGATCATTTACTGTATTATATATATCCTATAGCAAAGCATTTATAGGAACGTAGATATGTGTGTGTTATATTATTATGTCTTCGGACAAAATGTATATATACCCAACTTATTTCCTATACAGGCTATTGTGAAATTTATTTTATTTCTATTATTTATCAGGGATGTGTGTTTTTATTATTAACATTATAATCTTTAATGCGGATAACACATATATATTATTGTGTAATTTTCTCAGCACTAATTGCATCTTTAATAATTCAATTAATCATTAAAAGATCGTAATAAAAATAATAATTAACAATCACGGGTTCGTTATAGGAATGGAGGTTAACCCTTCAGTTGCAAAGACACCTGTAAACAATTCAGGGGTGAGGCGTATTCTTATAGTATGCACATCTGTGGCACTTCAAAGGTTAAAAGAACAAGTAGCCCCTATACTCCATTGCAATCAATGGCTCTGCAAAGAGGGACATTTTGTAGGTGAGAATGTCCCCTTTTTCTCCACAGTGGAGTCCATAAAACTCTCACTAGCATCGGCTATTGAATTATTCATCCCTCATTGCAAGCCCATAATGTCTTTTCTGGGGCTTTTGTAAGGCTGTTTTCTCACTCTTTTCTAGAGGAATTAAATAAAAGGCAGACCTTCTTTTGTCCACCCCAAGCTGCTCCTAGCTGAAGCTTTGTCTGAGCAGAGCTAAAGTGTGAGTTTCAATGGACTCTCCTCCCTTTGTCCATCAAGTTCATCTCCAAGTGTAGATTGTGTGTGGAGAGGCTCCTTTGTCATCGTTGGAAAAGTTGTACAAATGTTTGACCAGCTCATTTGGTACTTTCTGTCTCTTCTAATGCCTATGGGGAGACCCTGCTGGAGTCACAGTCCTAATCATTATTTTTTATGAAGCCCATCTCCCAGCCCTCGGTGCTCTTAGATTGGAAAAACACTATTACAGAGGCAGTGTAGGAGAATTCACTATAATTGTGGAGTAAGAACCAAAAAATAACAAGCCTACAGCAAAAAAGTAAAATAAAATCATTTTTTTTTAAAAAATACTATACTGACCAGCAGAAATCCCATAAACACATATGTGATAAACTGAATAATTGAATAAATCTCTAGTGGTTTATGGGTTCAAGAATCATAAATGGGTTCAGGTAACAAATCCACGAGATTAATCTACACGGAAATGCAGGGTCACCAAATTTTAGAGAGGATTCTACACCCTCCCTGTCATCCATAGAATCAATCATTAAGTAATCTGAATTATTTATCACTAATTAATAACAATTGGAACTCAGTGAATATAAAATTATATTGTTATATACAACGCTCGCAAATAATACACTTAAATACTTCTATGACTTCGTTAAAACTTCCCGATAAAACATATAATATTAACATAGAAGCATTTCTATTCCCTAATCCACGTTTCGGCCCCCTGTAAACCTCAGAGAAGAACAGACAGAAGCTGTTTATGTTTACGGTTCTAGAATTGTAGTTCTTAAAATATTATATATTATTCTTCTTGTTTTGCACAGCGCTACGAAATATTATGTTGCCATATAAACAATTATTATTGTTATAATAAACGATTATTATTGTAATAATAATAATAATAATAATAATAATAATAATAATATTTGGTCATCCGAAAAAAAACTTTACAAAACTTGTTTACTGAAATATACCATTAAAATACGATGGGAAATAGAGAACTCCTGTTTCCAATTTACTCCAGGACAAATGTTTCTGTTGGAATCGAATTATTATCAAAGCCCTTAAAACAGCTGAAATAAGTTTGTATATTTTCTAGGAAGTATATCATTTCAATATAAGCTGCCTCGGTGCTACAGGAGTTGCCAACGCACTGAAGGGGTTAATAAGTCATGTGAACTTTTCTTAACGTGAAGAATGAGAGCAGGAATTGGTTGGGTTAACAGGGGGGGTCAGATGATAATTTCAGATATATTTAATATCACTTCTAGAGGAAATCAGTGAGGTTATGTATTTCCTCCAGTCCTTCACCAAACCGAATTGGGGACTCCTGCGGTTTCCTATTCAAGTCTAAAACTAATCTTTAAGACTCTGCAAAGTTTCTTTTTCCTCAACCCCCCCCCCCAACTTCCCCCTCCTACCCCACTATCTGCTCCTGCAATCAGACGAGAGGCTGCATAACAATACACAGGTCCCTAAAGAGGTAAATGGAGAAATAGAGCCCCTTTGATCTCTGCTAATATGTGCAAATGGAACAATTGAGCTGACACCTTAGTTACACATTTACCAACAATTACACCCGCAAACACCTCGGGAGTCAGCGATGTGCTCATTATATACCGGTATATCTTTATATCCATATATATATATATATATATATATATATATATATATATATATATAGGACCCGCAATAATCATACAGTATGTTCTGTCTGCGAGCAACCTACTGAAACGAAAGTGTACTTTATTATCTTTATTACCATTTATTTATTTATTTCATTCTTTTTTCTCCTTCTTACATTCTCTCTTTTCTTTCTCTCTCTCTCTCTCTCTCCCCTCTCTCTATCTCTCTCCTAGCTCTATTTCTCATTCTCTCCTTTCTCACATTAAACATGTTAAATCATTTTTGAAACGAAAGAATAAACGATTGTGACTTAACAATAATACGCAAACTACACAATGATTCTGCATTTGCTCCTTTTAAAATAAACGCCACAGTTACCCTTCTAATCAACGCCTACCGGTATATATTTTGTAACTTTTACCAACAGAAAACAGCAATTAAACAAAATGACACCAAATAATTCAATAATGAACCTATTTCACTTAAAGCTCACAATTTACGTGCATTAATTTAATACATTGACTAAATCAGCGTAGTATACCATTGATGCCTGATGTTTGGAATCAGAAAAATGAATATCAGTATGTCAGTATATCAATAAAAGTACTGGTGCAGTATATATATATATATATATATATATATATATATATATATATATATATATATATATATAAACAGTATATATTATTACACTCAGAGATCAGAGCCATAGAAATGATCGCTAGGAGCAGCGATAGCAGAATAAGAAGTGCCAGCACTGTACCTCTCTCTCTGAGGATCCCGTCAATGCTGTGTTTTGCCCTCTTTTCGTGTTCTTCCTGTTCCTTTCTTTCCATTTCTACATCCTCCTCTCCCCCTTTTCCAAACTTGGTTCTCAAGATACGACTAATGGAGCTCACTAGAAGTAGATGACATGACAAGTACAAGGGTATTAAGAAATATTCTCTGCATACAATCCGTGTGTACCGCATTTCTTAATTAATAGCGTTAAAAAATGAAATATATATATATATATATATATATATATATATATTTAAAAAACCGTAATAAACAGGAAAAATAGATTTACTATATATTTCATGTTTTCTGCCTTATAGAAAAACTTCTAATATTGTAATCCAGTAGTTTTTTTTACGTAATTACAAAATTAAGCACAATACATTTCTCTTTGAATTATCTGAAAAAAATATTACTTGTATATAAAAATTATATATACATAAATATCAAAATATTAAATCATGCATTAATAAAAGCGCAATAATCTAAAAGTATAACTTTAATTATTTCTATACTCCCGAACATTAAAATAATGTTTAAAAAAAATAAATATATATATATACATATATATATATATATATATATATATAAACAGAATTCATTTAAAACATCAAGACAATCATGAAATATTTATTTCCTTATAATTTCTGTATGAATTGACCGTTCAGTGTTATTAATTGGTTTAAAAATGCTCAATGGCTGTAAAAGCACTTTAAGGTTTGGCTTGGTCCTCAAGGAGATAGGGGGGTACCTAAATGGGGTTAATAATATTCCACATGCAATAATGCAGACTGTGATTAATATTTCATTGCCTGAGATGGCTCCACGGGAGAAGAGTGTCTCCACAGAGAAGCAATCAATAGTTTTTATTGCCTAAGTGATGTGCCTGGTGTAATAGAGATGGATGGTTTGTATTATCAGCATTAATGGATGTAGTACCTGAAGGAACAGTATTTCGATCACATACTCCGTCCTTAAGTAATTTATCTCGAATTTCCCAACTGAACATACCAGGGTTGTCTCTTTTATACTCTTCAATCTTTTTTTCCACATCTGGAGTGGTCACCTGCTTTAAAATGCAAATAAAATACAATTATTCCACAAATTATTTTGCTTTTTTTTATAGATACAATTACAAAGGAACACTGCTAGCACTTCATTTTGGGGACTTAAAACATAATTCTTAGGCAAAAAACTAAGTATCACTTTTCATTTGTTTAGGTTTTTTCTTTCTTTGTTAGAATTTTTGTTTTTTAAATCTCAGTGATCGAGTTACTTGAAATACCAGAAGTAGAAAAAATATTCTGTACTTTAGAATGAATTTGAAAAGGGTTCTGTACAAAAAAATATTTTGTTTGACAAGAGTGCCTGGAGGATGTATGGAGAACCTTTTACAGCTAGAAATATTATATATGTATTTATCTGTTTGTGTATGTACGAAAATAAATAATAATAATAATATAAATAATAATAGTTTTATAATAATGTTAAAAAAAACGAAGATGCCATTTTTTCCACATACACTCTACAGGTATTTACAGTTTTTAAATAAAATAATACCGTTTAACTACTTATATGAACGTCGTTACGAACAGTTAATTTAAGAAAGAAGAAATAAGTGTCTATGCTTATACATAATAATAAAATGCCATATTTGGTATTATTTGAGAAATATATTAAATAATACAATATAAAATAATATAGTGTACATAGTACAGTACAATAAACAGGAAAATAAAAAAGTGTAGTTTTAGTTCAGGTAAAATGCATTTCCTTGTTGGTGAGATTGGGGTAATTAAGGTATTTCAGAATGTGAGATGGGGTCAGTGTCAGTCTCAAAAATGCCATTTGTTTGTCCTGGAATCTTGTCATTAATTGTCTCTTGTTATAAACCAAACTCTGAGATGTAAATTGCCCAGTTGTTACAGATCTCCAGGCACACTTGGGTCAGACAACTGTTAAGTTTGGACCTGAAGTGGCAAATTCGGGAGAAAT
Source organism: Sceloporus occidentalis (assembly GCA_023333645.1). Classification (NCBI taxonomy): domain Eukaryota; kingdom Metazoa; phylum Chordata; class Lepidosauria; order Squamata; family Phrynosomatidae; genus Sceloporus; species Sceloporus occidentalis. The sequence continues at coordinate 6,477,610 of JALMGF010000053.1, read as the reverse complement.
CAGCCCTAGGCATGGCATTAATAAATATCGATTAATATAGAAAATATTAAATATTAATCAGAATTTCTGTTTGTAGTAAATGTAACTATACATATTTTGCCAGCGGCATACATAAAATGTCTCCATCGATCCATGCATCGCATGTTTCTATATAAAGTTATATACATTGAGGTATGCCATGTGCCTCACCTTGGGCTTGCTGCCCCCGATGGCACCAGGCCTGATGGAGCCGGTCTCCTGGTACCTGCACAGGATCTTGGACACGCACCCGTGGGACACCCTGAGCTGGCGAGAGATCACGCAGGGTCTGATGCCGTGATGGGCCATCTCTACTATCTTATGCCTAATGTGATTAGGTAGCGGCCGGCCATTGATGAACACCCCGCCGAGCTGATTCACCCTGCCTTGGCCTAAAGGAGTGGACACTGTATGTTAAAAAAGACACCAAGTGGATAGTTAATCGGTTTACATCATAACACCACAAGCATACAGATCGATATAGACCTATATTTATATGTATATATATATATGTGTATATATATATATATATATATGAAAAAACAAATATATGTATATATATATATATATATATATATATATATATATATATATATATATATATATATATATAATGAAATAAACATAATTGACTGCCTGCTGCTCATCAAACTAATAAAACATAAAAGCATAAAAACATTAAGTAGATAAGAAGTTTAAGAAGTTTGCTCAATATCTTCAATGGAAACCTGTTACAATTTTATATAACAACTTCTAATTAGTGTTATTATTAGTAGTAGTGGTAGTAGTAATATTATTTTTAATTTGCATTATCAACTCTGCACATAACGTGTTAAATATTTATAATAATATATAATAATAATAATATATAATATTATCAGTAGTAAGCTGAGTTCTAGGAGTGCAGAAGTCGCCTGTCACTGGCAGAGTGGAGGGGCCCTTCCTGGATTAAGTAGACATGGGCTGAGCAGACAGTATTCTGTCCTGTCTTCACAGTTTCATAAAATAATCATTACCTAATCCAAAATGTACTAACCTCATGGGATTTATTAAATGGGCTTCCCTTCTGCACTGTGTCTGAGACATGACTACAATTACGTGTTTATACAGATATACATGTGCACATTGATGTATATATATATATATATATATATATATATATATATATATATGGGATTTTTTACATTAATTTACCTAACCCTAAAATAATTCAAATTGCCTTTTAACAGTTATAGGGTCATTATATATTGTACGAAAATTACTTTTGTATTTTGTGTAATAATACCAAGTTAATTCTTAAACTTAATAAAATCAATTATGATATATATATATTGACACTGTGTTACCTAACCCTAAAGTAATAGGGTTATGGTATATTGTGCAAATATTACTTTTTACTTAGCATTCTAATACTAATTTAAAGATCAAGCATACTTAAGAAATGTATGTCATATATAAGGATTTTAAACAGTAAATCACCTAATCCCGTAAAATAATTAAAATTGTCAGTAATAGGGTTATTATATGTTGTTCAAACATTACTTCTTTAAGTTTATTATTAAGGATATTTAAGAAATTATATATTAATAAATTATGTTGTATATATATATATATATATATATATAGTAGATGGGATGAAAGATAGGTTATTCCAGTTAAGACAGAGTGGCACAGTATGCAGTGTTTACCTTCCAGGGGAAATCCACTCCGTGGGTAATTCTGTCCAGGAGCTGGTCTCATCATTCTTGGTACAGCTCCAGCCAGGCTTGTCATTTTGGGTAAAATCTCCCAATGTTAGATCCAGGTAGCCCTTTGCAAAGACAGTTGCCAGCCTTATGGTGAGGGCAAGTCCAGTGAGTGCCCTGCCCCTGTGTGGGTAACAGCTTTCTGCCCCTCCTGCTCAGACTCCTGGGGTGTGAAGAAGAAGTTGGGGTGAGGAGGTGCCCAGACTGCAGCTCGGGTCCGAGGTGAGACAGCAGCTTGTTGTTGATGCAGAATGAGAAGCAGCCCTCCTCTGGAGTATTTATTAGTTCTTTCAACCAAGGCTGCATCAGGAGCACTGGGCTGCTATTGGCCAGCGAGGGGCCTGTCCCGTCTTGAGAAGACGCTTCTGATTGGTGGGAATCTTTTACTTTCTCTTCCCATCCATTAACATCGAGGCCTTTGCTCCAGGGCCACTTCGAGCATTCCCCGCTGCTGCTGATGAAGAGTCTTCTCTATTACCCGGACAGGAGGAACTTCAAGAGGCTACTTGGTCGCTCCAATGGGCATGTAACCCCTTGACTGCAGAGGGCACCTGTACTACTGCTCCCTGCAGCACGGGCGAGATACAGTACAGGGTCACTTATCATATACACCTCTCATATCTATTAATCCGTGTGATCATAAGCTTTTTGGATGTTCTTGATCTCTTTCTGGCTGTAGTGTGAAGATGGGCAGGAGTGGGGGTTTTTTCTCCCACAGTGGGTGTATTTTCACATAGCATTTGTTGAAAGGAATTTATAGTAGCATTCAGCCCCGAGTCCTGGATAAATAAAAGGAGAGGAGTTTAGGCAGTGGATGGAGGATCCCCAGCAGGAGATGACGCCAGGAAGGTTGTAAAGACTGTCTCTCTTTAAATAAGGTGCCATTGTGAGTGTGCATTTATTTATAACATGGTAAGTGCCAGCGAACTAGCTTTCCTTACACACAGAAGAGCAGCCCTGTTTTCTAGAGCTCTTTTTATTTGCAAAAGGCTATTCAAGTGACTGTCACTCTTACTACTGAACTCATTCACAGCCTTAATCAATCAAAAGCACGAGAAAAAAACATTCAGTTTTTTTCCCCTTTGAAATAAAAGAAACAATGACCTCTAGAATTAACGCTTAAAGTGCAGGCGAAGGCATGTAAAGTTTCACACATCAATGTGTATTTTCTGGGTATTAAACAGTTAAAGGCTCCTATTCCCCCAAACAAAATATTGTCTTTAGAGCTTTATTCACCTTGTCAGTGATGAGATTGATACCCCCATATATATATATATATATATATATATATATATATATAGATAGATAGATAGATAGATAGATAGATAGATAGATATAGATATGTGTGTGTGTATATATATAGATATATATATATATATCTATAATGTTTGTGTATATATATATATATATATATATATATGTGTGTGTGTGTGTGTGTGTGTGATTTTGTTTCTACTGTTAGCCTGGCAGCTGCAATCTGTTGCAATATATTTTAATGAAAATGAATTACTCTCCAGAATGTACAGATATGGCTTCAAGAAGAGGGAATTACTCACACTCATGTAACATCACACTGTGCCAAGTGGATTCATCACGTGAACATTTCAACTTAAAAAAACAAGATCAATTCAAAGTTCCACAAGTCAGAGGGTGGCAACAAAGCAAGCAAGAACAGGCAATCTGCCAAAGAGCTGCGATTACTTTATTTGGGACTGAATCATCCTTATTTTCAGTTGAATATAAAATTAGTTATATAGTAGTTGAACATAGACACCCTCTCTCTCTCTCTCTCTCTCTCTCTCTCTTTCTCTCTCTCGAATTGTGCCTTGTGTGTTTTTTTCCAATTAATAGTAAACTGCTTCTTTATATCCAGCAATAAAAAAGGTTGTATATACTATACCATGACCTGCAAGCTATGACTAAAACTAATACTAAAAGCAATCGATCACTTGTAAAGTATTATACCTACTGGATAAATGTTACAAATACCAAGAAACAATAGTTTGTATATCTATAAACATGTATCCAAAACAATGTATTCATTGTATTCGTGTTAATGTATACTGCTTCATATTAACCAAGTTACCAAATTATGAGAGCATAACTTGATAGATAAACTGGTTGATCATAATAGATTGTAAGCTCAGTCTGTGCGATTGTGACATATGTGTGATTATTATTGCCGATTTTGAATATTGTTATATCAGAAACATCATTCCTAGTCATGTTGACTGATATCACTTAATTGACATGTGACAAAAAAACAGGTACTGATGGGTTGTTGCAAAATAAACGGAAAACGTGACCCAAACTTTAAATCTGCTAAGGGTTCTTTGGTTTCTTCTTTAAGGTCATGTAACACTGTCCTATTAGAAGAGGTTCACAACATACAGTATCTGCCACCTCTTGCTTAATCTAATGTGTCTCAATTTGCACAGCACTTTACATGCACCTGTTATAGATAAGGGAAGGTAAGATGTCCTATCATGCCTGGTAGACTAAGTCAACTTTAGCAATTGGTATATATATAAAGATTGAAAACAAAGTTTGGGTATGTCTGAGAGACGCAGATAGAAGCAGGACCACACATAATGCTTGGATGCTTTCTCAGAACCACATGACTGGGTCTGATGTTAATGTGGCATAACCTTCTCAGTTGCTCCATTGCCTACCACTTCTAAAAGATTGTAAATAAACCTGTCCTGGAGCTTGACTGCAACCAGATTCATATGGTCTTTAAATACAAAATTCAATTTGAATTAATGCCTTTATAGTGTGATCAGATTGCATGATATTTCATTGTTTGTGTTGGCATTTTGCTGAATTACTTAAATTGCAACTGTTGAAGCAGACTAAGAAAAGATGGCCCATGTTAACCAAGGCAAAATAGAACAATTCTGGAGCTATCAACATAGATGCATCAATGGTTATGAAACAAGTGAATCCTGTGTGAATGTTAATACAATGTTAATATTGAAACAAAGACAGTTTGTGATTTTACAGTTTTAAATGTTGATAAACTTCATTTAAATACATTCATATATAATACGTATATATTTTCAAGTACTTTCATTGAATTATATTTAATTAATGCTGGAGCTGAATCAGAGGGTTTATCATTGATTTATTAACTAAGCAGTAGGTAAAGGTTGCATTGCACCAGAGCATCTTCTAAACCAACTGAATTATGAAGGTCTATCAACAAAGGTCTTCAATATTCACTTCCATTAAGCAATCCACCAGTGATGTTGGGACTCTCCAGATGTCATACAATTGCAACGTTAAATACACTTTTTCTTTACCATCACTCTATGACTGTGTGGCAAAATGTATACAATATATATTTTGAGTGTAATACATTATCTAACAAAGCAATTCTCCTCTACAATATCCTTATTAGTTACCAACTCATATTTACTGATGGTTATCCTCAGTGTCTGTTTTGGTGTAAGAAACATATTCTGTTATGGAGCTGGAAGCCTTTCTTCACTTTAAGGCACTGCCAGTGCCAACTAAATTAATGCAAGAATCGATGATATCTAAATAATACCATCTAAAGGTTTTTCTGGAGATCTGCTGCCAATATGGCTAAGAAAAAAATATGAATTTCAATATCGTCTCATGAAGCCAATCAGTTGGTATGTTGCTGTTAATTTAATACTGACTTTCTCTCACAATCCTTGTTATACAGAGTAACCCTTGCAGAGTTATGTTACCAAACAGCAAGGATCCACATAATTAGTTCTGGTTATATACAATTACCCATGTCATTTTGGATGGAGTTCTCTTTCAACAAATCACCATAAACACTCTTACTTGTGGGAACAGGGACATGTGTAATGTATCAGAGTACAAGGCTGAGAAATCTAGAAGATGGTGTTTAAGTCTTGAATGTGTAGATACCCCCATGCCTTCCCTTCTTAAGCCCATCAATATCTGAGTAGTTGTGGGGAGGGAATCATACATGATATTGGCATATTGATTGACATAATATAATATTGCCTTTAAGTTGTTATATATTTGACCCTCAATTAATATATCGTATATATATATATATATATATATATATATATATATATATATATATATTAATTGAGGGTCAAATTAACACCAAGTGTTCAGAGCAGACTTAGCTCATTATTGAGTGTTAATTGTTTATTTGGATAGATATCCAATCTTGGCCCATTGGTAAAGAGAGATGTTTGGAGCATCCAGCTATTTTAGGGTTTAGTTGAAGTTAATACCTTTTATTGAGGCCTTTTATTAGTGATTAAAGAGGCCTCTCATTGAAATTGGTGACTATCCATTTTTTTCTTTTGGTCCAATAAAAGGTATCAACTTTTTGGATTTTCGACTTTTTGGGAGGATAAAAAGTAATGGTATTGAATGGTGTAAATTTGGTTCAAGGAAAGCTGCAGTTGTTTTGTCTTAATAATGAGCAACAAAAAGTCCTTTGGTGGAAGTGAGTCAAGAACTGGCTGAGCATATTTGGAATAGAGATTCACAGAGGGTCTCTGGTTATTTATTTTCATCAGTTTATGACTTTGCAGAAGGAACCCCCGTAAAGAGAATATTTTCACACACTGAATTAGGATCCCCCCACACATACACACACAAATGAAGAGTTAAAATTCCACCCAAATTATCCTGCACAAATACCTGGGCTCTATATTGTGCCTTTCCAGCTCAGCAGAAGGGATTTCACGCTTTCCAATAGACCGAGCTAAAATGTTACTGCTAATTACAGACTGTTTCCAAACCAGGTGCACCTTAAATTGGATTATCTGGAGAAGAATATGAACAGAGAGTCAGATCAGATGGGCTCTGGCATGACGAGATGGGATAATTATTCAGAAAATGGAGAGACTGTTCAGTGATTGCAAATGAATTATATATATATATATATATATATATATATATATATATATATATATATATATATATATATATATATATATATATATATGTGAGTGTGTGTGTTTGTGTGTATATATATGTATGAATGTATATATATAAACATATATATGTATGTGTGTGTATATATGTATGAATGTATATATATGTGTGTGAATATATGTATGAATATGTATATATATATATCTATATCTATATGTGTGTATATATATATATATGTATGAATGTGTTTATATATATATATATATATGTGTGTGTGTGTATATATGTATGAATGTATATATATATATGTGTGTGAATATATGTATGAATATGTATATATATATATATATCTATATGTGTGTGTATATATATATATATATATATATATATATATGTATGAATGTGTATATATATATATATATGTGTGTGTGTGTGTGTGTATGTTGTTTCTTTTATTGTAGCTTTTATATGCAGATTTGAGTATTTCTTTAGTTGTTGGGGTAATCCTCTTATATCTATATCCTGAGATTCCATTGGGGCAGTAGATGTGCCCATGCCAGTGATTACAGATCTGTTCAGTAATGGCACTTCTAGGGCTCAGGGTACCCCTTTGATGTGTGAAAAACCCCCTTCACCTGGGCTTTGTACTCTGCTAGTTTCGATCATCAAACACTGAAAGTACAAACGCTCACCTTCCCTGACAGGGGGTCTATTATCCCCCAGCACAATGCGAAGCCCCCTCTTAATAACATTTATGAGGCTGATTCGGATTGGGAAGAAGAAGCACCTATTTATTGGTTTAACGCCTTTCTAAGTACCCTCCAAGGTGTCTCTGTTAATGTCCAAACATATGTTAATTCGCCACCAAAAAAAAAACAGCCTTTCATGTTGCCTATTAGTTACTAAATGACTTGAAAAGCTAATAGCAGGGGTCATAATACAGTTTATTTATCAATTACAATTACCAAGTGGTAGAAACACACAGCTCCATCTGATACAGTGTGAAGTGAGTGTTTTGACAAATTAAGAGTGTGTATAAAACAAATATAAATCGTTATCTGTTAATAGTGAAAACATGATAACATCCTAACAAGGATCTGATCACCGGCAGAAAGAGAATAGAGAAGAGCAAGAGGGAGAACTGATCTCACCAGGTAGGTGATATTATTATCATGGGTATTTAATATTAATTACCTCTGCCCTGTAGATTTCTACAAATAACTAAAAAAGCACAACAGTTTTCTCATTATATAAATATTGTAGTTAATATAAAGTTATTGTTATGATAATTTAATATATTGGTTAGTGTATCCGAGTATCTTATATATAGATATATTTACCAGATTACCAAAATAGTTTTTAAATATATATATATATAAACAAAAGATATAAGATTTGCTGCATATATATATATATATATATATATATATGTCGTTTTTCATATTATCTATCGAGACAATATAGATTACAGTAATTACAGTAAATATTATAGTTATAGATATAATTAGTATACATATTATACATAATTTTGTTTCTTTCTCTTGCCTTATATATTAATGCTACATACATTTTTTGTGTTTATATAACGAAATGGTTTTCTTACTGTTAACATTAAGCCATAAATCAATGTAATGCATTTTTAGTATTGCTTAGTTTTGCCAAATAAGTAAACAAATTCGTATTACCACTTTTATTTCTAACAAGATTTAAAATTAAAACTAAACATTTTACGTATGCATATGGAGATTTCAAAAATGTGTACAAAAAATTAGTATAAAATGTATAACAGTTGTAATGCTATTTGTTGCTTTAATTATCATACATGTTTTCTATAATGTCGTTCATTATATTCTTGAAAAACGAATACAATAACATAATTAAGTTGAATAAATGTTTATTACAATTTAAATTAAGTTTTTATTAGGAGGTATTTTTGGCTGGAAATAATAATTTGTAATATATTGTTAATTTGTATAAAACGCACTTTGTGTATAGGTTGTATACAGGAGATGTGCTCTAAACGATGTATCTAGAAACAGCATAATAAAAAGTATTTTTTGTATCACAAGTATCCCAGCATCCAATTTGTAGCGAACACTAAGTGACCATTGTACAGCGCTGCGGAATATGATGGCGCTATATAAAACAAATAATGATAATAAAAATATTTCCTATTAAATACAGCCATGCATACAGTACAGTGCAAAAGATACTGGGCAATAAACAGCACTTTATCCATGTTAATGCTGTATTTGAATCCATTATGATCTCTTGATGGACTGATAGCCAAAGGGTTAATTGTACCTGCACACGGGAAAAGCAAACTCAAAATAATGAGGGGCATTATCTTTCCTACTTGCCCCTGGTGTTAGTTGTTGTCATTTTAATGGTTAACGTGTTACTTGTTCATTGATAAGAAGAAATACATCCACTTTATAGCATCTATTGGTTTGCATTTAACTGTTTGTAGCTAGGTGTGTGTTGCAAAAGCCAAAGAACCCTTAAAGAAATTACGATTAAAATATATTATTTGTGATACTATCATAAGGTTTTCACATGATCTGTCTTTCATTTTATTTAGATTAATCTAAAAGAGTATGTTTTATTTAAATCGATTATGGGAGAAAATAGTATATAATAAGGATTCAAAATAGTAATCAAACTATTATTATAAATATAGAAATTTAAATTATGTTTTGGCTGTGTAAAAAAGGTACATTTTTATCTGGCAACACCTGGAGAACAATAATAACAAAATATATAATCATTACAATGACAAAAATTGCTGCAACAACAATACTACTACTGATAATAATCATACTAATACTACTACTACTAATAATAATATTAATAGTAAAATAAGTTCATTGCTGAAGTTTGTTTGTGTGATATGTGTTCTACATCTGCATTAGTTTATTAATCTATTGTCCAATCCCTCCAATTAATGCTATTTTTATGGGGTCTATTAGCAAGTGGGCAGCCCTTCACCTACACTGATTCTGTAGCAGGTTCAGTATGATGTCCAGGGTTAGGATAATACAATCCAGAAAGATTACCTGTAATGTGTCATCAGAATTCAGATGGTCGGTTGGTATCTTTTAAATGTGACTCATACCGTTCACTGGTGTTCAGCTTTCCCAAATAACTCAGAAGAGAGAGGTCTGCACATTAATTATATTTTTAAAGTATGACCCCCACCACAAAGAAACACAATACTGTTTGGTGGAGGCAAATGAACTGCAAAGCAACCAGAAGTTTAACATTTGGAAAATTCTGAAATGTAATCTGCATATCTAATTGATTCCCAGAATATCACTTTAAAGAAGGAGATGTGTATCTCCATGATGGATATTGCATTAATAGGCACATCCACTCAGGTCCAGCAGTCTCACCACATGTTCTTTGAAGATTACTCTTCCTATTTAATGCTCTGTTCACACATTATACTCGTTTTAAATATTGTCTCTTTGAATCTCCCTTTTCATTTAATTCTCTTTTTTTATTATTATATTTTGATTATTTTTACTCTATTCTATTAATTCATTTATTGTATTCATATTATGGCAGGAGGGCATATTGCATTGGAAAAGGCTTGTACCTCTTAGAACTAGATTCTACCAGTAGGTTAAATGATATGTCATTATAACAATGATGATTTCCTTCTGGATCTCCAATGAGACAGGTCAGTTTATCATCTCTGCATCTTTCTTTTATGATTGTCAGCTTTTTTGACCCACACTACTGTCCCTTGCTTTAGGAGCACAAGAGTAACTCTGGACTGAGATATAATGAGAAAGAATGTGCTTATGAGAAAATTAATAATACAATAATCCATATAGATAAATCATATTCCATAATATGCAATGCCACCTATGAGAAACAGAACTCACACTGCGATGGATACATGGCAGCTGCCAAACACATAATTATAATTAGCTGAATTTATATATATGTGTGTGTATATATATATATATATATATACATTTATATATATATATATATATAAAACACAAACACATTGTGAACTGGGATTCTCTATTAACATTTGATGAGGAAATATTACTTATAGATTATCTGTAGGAAATTCATGAGGACAGTAACTGTATCTATATATCTTTTTTATGAGTCTTAAACTCATATATCCGCAGATTTCTCACGATGTTTTCTGCCCTCTCCATGATTCACAAACTTTTATGCAAAGGAAAACTTTCCCTTCCAGTTTATGGTTATTCATTATAATATTCATCTTCCTGACAAGTCCTAGGATCTCAGTTACCCTATTTGCAACAAATAGTAATACCATTTTTCTTGTAGCCGCAGTTATATTAGGAGCTACATTGAATGTATTTTTTTTACTGTTAATAGTATTTGCATCACTTTGTGTTAGGTCACAGTCAGACACACATACACATGTGGGACCCAACAGAATCTCATTGGTACTCATAACACCTTAAGTATAATGTGTTAAATCATGCAATCAATATATGTTTGATTAGTTTGTAACAACTCCTGTAATCATTTTTTAACCATCTCGAGATATTGGTTTATAGATAAAAAAAATAAAACAGGGTGTTAATAAAGAGTTTAGCGGTCCTACAGACTACGAGCATCAGAATATGTGAACATTTGCATTCAAACCAGTCCCAGTTATCTTTGTGTGACATTAGGCAGTTTGTTAAGTATTATTCCAAATGCCGGAATGGCATGTGACTTTTTAAGAGATGGATTAAGATACAATTGATCCCTAGCCAGTCCATCCGCCTGTGTGGAATGCAGGGGGTATTCCTGGCCTTATGGGGTGATTGCACCAGATTAACAGGGGCCCTAACATGTAGGATATTAAATATACCCCCCATAGATATTGGATGCTAGCGCAGGATGTTGTACCTCACTGGGACAAAGTTGTAGGTATTCCTGGAGAAGGAAAGCAGCCCTTATAAATAAGTATGCGCGGCCACTGGCTGGACACACGCAGCCGCAGATTGAGTGGCCCAAGCAGCCTCGCACAGGCCCACCGGGCATTTGCCTACTTTGTCAGATGGCTATTCCTGGCCTGCCTGGAAAATCTTGTAGAGAGGCTCCAGAAATCAGAGCTGAACGCCAGGCCAGATGGGGAGTGGTTGTTTGGCTTCCAGACCCTTTCATATATAATAGGGGGCTAACCCTTATCCCAATGTGTGGATGGCCCTGCTTCCTCAAACACACCCAAATGTCTTTCAAGAAATCTCTCCATGTTAACTATGGGTTACACAGACTTTTCTTAAAGGGAACGGTCACTAGGGATGGACCCATATAATGTAACCTACCTTACGAAAAATTACTGCAGTTTTTTCTGAAGTAATACTGCAGTTCTTTGGACATGAAAAAACTGCAATACTGCACTTTTACTGCAGTATTACTGCACATTTACTGCACTTTTACTGCACATTTACTGCACTTTTACTGCATTATTACTGCACATTTACTGCACTTTTTTTTTCATATTGCAAACCTACAGTTGTACTTCAATGTACTGCAGCTTTATTGCATTTGTACTTCCGTACAAAAATAACTGCAGTACAACTGCAGTACAGTGAAGTACAAATGCAGTAAAACTGCAGTAAATGTGCAGGTAATACTGCCGTAAAAGTGCAGTATTGCAGTTTTTTTCATGTCCAAAAAACAGCAGTATTACTTCAGAAAAACTGCAGTATTTTTTTGTATATAGCTGAGATGGGAAACTCGGAAACAAAGTCAGAGTTTTGTAAAGACGCCTTACAGTGATAGCCTTATTACACAACAAGGTCAGGTAGGCTTCACGGGCCAAATATATCACTTCTACTACTCTAGCCCCAAGGTCTTTTTAAGTATTGAAACTAAAACCTTTGAATATTGAACAGAAGTCTGGAACTCAAAGGGTTAAAGGATAACTGTTGGCCAAATAATAAAAAAGTTATATTAAAATAAGGGCAGGAGCAAAGTTAATTCCAAAGGAGGAGAAATGGTAAAACAAGAGGCCATGATCTAAAACTAGAGGGTCTGAGGTTTAAATATAATGTAAGGACGTTTTACTTTATTGAGAGGGCCCAGTTAATACAGTGAGGGAATTTCAACATGTATGGGATATGGCTATATGAGACGAGACCAAGGACTGATTAGGTGCCTAAATCAGGAAAATCGAGCAGACGGGCCATCTGTAGTCAAATTCTATGTTTCTCTGTTAAACATTTAAGTGCGGCTGGTAAATGGGTTGTTTCTTTTTAATTTTCTGGATCCACACTTCTTCCAACGTTGGGAAAGTACAGCATGGCGTTTACTGTTATTTGTTAGTATGCAGTATTATACTGCGTGTCTTCTCACAATATTTGGGGTGCAAGGGTCGCGGGCTCTAAACAGATCTGGGCTCAACGAGCAAACAGTTTATGAAAGATATAAATTAGCCTCGCTGTTTTCTCTTCTGCTATAGTCTCTGTCAGACATAAATGAATCACAAGGATCGTGTCCCCCCTAATTCTCCATTCTTCACGTTTCCTTGTACCAAAAATGTTTTAACAAAAGAGCCTCTATTCTGGATGTCTTTAAAGCTATTAGTCAATACATGCATAGAATCTGTTAGGATTTATTGTAAGGAGTTGCTGTCAGACTTGCTTATGAGAAGAAAAAACAGGCCTTTGAAAAAAATAGAACTTAATCCTTTTGCGGCTAAATTCTGCATAGTTGAAAATCAAAAAGCTTGGATTATTGTTAACCAGATACAGTAAATAACGCAGACTCTATGTCTTTTTTTCTGTTTCTATATTTCAAGGGACACTATATTATGGGAGTCAAATACCTCTCTTGCCCTAATGTTGAAGTTTTTGGGGAAGCAATGGTCGGTCTAAAATTTGGTTGTAAAATCACGGGGGGGGGGGGTCGATAAGCGACCATTGTTATGGCCTGTATCGAATTCCACATCTGGATAGGTCATTTTCTCTTCGAAGTAACTGGGTGCTAATGCTTACAGTTTATCTTGTGTATTAAACGGAAAACCTACAGAATATATGGCTTCTGTGCTTCTTGCTGTTAGTGTTGTTAAATAAAGGTTACAATTGCTATAATATAATCACTGTCTAATGCTGCAAGTAAATTGTATCATTACTGTATAGTAAAAATAATAATGCAGATTAGTGTGCCTTTAAGGCTTAGGAAGAAATATATATATATATATATATATATAGTGTATACATAAAGTGTATGGGGAAACTTGTAGAGGGGAGGTATTTAGGACCAGAATATATATAGTATTTTGGAGAGAGAGCGAGACAGGGCACATATAAGCATATTTAATTGAAACACATGCACAGACATTTCAAGGCACAATATTATCATTCGTTGAGTGTTTATAATCTTCTTTTATAAATAGTGTAGGATTTGAGAATAAATTAACCCTCAAAGAGACAGGTAAACAAGGCATTTGTGTATTCATCTGGGACACGAAAGGTTAAGATGTAAGGGGACCAAGTCAGCTAGAAATAACCTTGGGAATTCAAAATGAGTTTAAAGTGACAGACAAAGGCATTAGTATATTACATTCCAAAATATTCCATTAGTATATAATATTCCAAAATAAGACCATTTAACCAATTGGTTTAAAAAAATGAACATTTGCGTTTTTAAGAAATCACAAATAATATAAACCACGTGTCTTTTTTAGTCTTGAGGTATAGGAACATAGCTAAGGATATATTTAAACCGATCCCAAAGAAAAGGTGTGTTTCTGTGCACTTTTGGAAGCTGGTGCCTGGCGATTGTCGGAAATGTCTCCATCTCCAGTGCACAATTATCACAGATAAATAAAGCTAACACGGCGTAAAGTATTAGTAACAACGAGAAACATTTTACGGGGGGGGATCAGAGACTCTTACCTTTGCTGCTGGCGTTGTTGTGCGATAATATTCATCCAGAGCTTGTATGTAACAATGCCGTGTATCAACTCGTTCCATTGTAGTAAAAAAATAATTAAGAGGATTTTACAGATGAATGCTTTCAATGATTCAATATATTGAATATATATTTCAAGCTTGGTATGCCTTCGTTTCCGTCTCCTTGTACTGTTTGCTTTGTTCCCAATCCTCGCTCTGGTCCTGTCCTATACGTCTCCATGATTTACGTTTCATAAATTATTTTGCCTTCACTACTGGAATTACGTCGGAGCAATTAATCCTAAACACATCCGCATCCAAATACATTAAAACACACTTACATTTATGGTTTATTCAACTTACATGTGGCAGGTAATTGAACTTGCATTTACTAAACAAGCCAGTGGCGCATGTCTCCGCCAATTTCACCGACATCCAGCTTGATAAAAGCAGGAATGCATATCAAGAATATTAACCATAATCTGGCTTTTTCTCAGACAGACTTTGCATTCATTAATCTGTATTTTGCCCTAAGCTAACATGATTTCACCACTTATTCGTCCAAAGCTTTAAAATCAGTTTCCTTAGAGAAGACAGCTTTGGTCAAGGAGAATTTACACAACTCCATACTTCAAAAGGATCCACTGGCTTCATCCAGTTGTAGACAAAGGGAGCAAAGATGTTTTCTGGATGTGTAGATAAAAATTCGACCTTAAAGCTGAACCAGTTTATTACCGCTTAAATGGACAGCCTAGGACCGGACAAACCCAAGCTAAGAACATTGTGGTATGTTTAAAGGGTGCCGCCAAAGCAACAGTTTACCAATCTTTCTTAAAAAATAATAGGTCCCTTTCAAACAAAGTAACCTACAGAAGAAATTTGGAGTACACAAAGATGCTGCTCCTTCCTTCCCCTACCTATATACACCTACCCTTCCAACAAATCCCAAACTGGCCTTATGGTAAACTGGACAAATGCCCCGTTGGGCTGCTGGCACACAGCCCCCCGTACTCACACAATCTGCCCCTCCAAAGGTAGATGGATATGCTCAGCCACACGATACGTGAGCATAAAACCATAACGTGTGGCCTCCATATCCAGCAGTCAGACGCACATACGTCATTAGGGATCCTCTGGCCTTAAAGTGCCAGGGTCGTCTCCTTATCCCCAGTCTGGCCCTACTCCCAACCCAACCTCACCATCAATGACTAAATCTAATAGCATTACTTTTCTGGGAGAGGCGGTGTATATAGTATGCAAGGGACAACATCTCTGTGTCCTCCCCATTTCTCTTCTTTCTGTAGGCCACTTTAATTTGATGTTATGTTGTTATGTTATATTTATTACCATGATGAGTTGTCAGCATGCTTTGAAAGTACACGTTTGTAGCCATCTAAATAACATGCAAATTACCCTTGTCAAATACGAAACACATTTTGGCCATAACATGTATGGTATGTCATAGTTCACACGAGGGCGATAGATTATATCAGATTCTTTTCACTTGAATTTTATATATTTTTACATTTATTTTTGTTTGTATGATCAAAAACAAATAGTTAGCAAGAACAAAATGTATTTCGATCCCAATCTGCACCTGAAAAAATTTACTGGGCGTTTATTTTGAGATTTTTATATATTTTTTAGAAAATCAAAAACCTTTTGGAGAAGAGACCTGTGTTAGGTATGCCTATTTATATAAGAAAAAAACCTTTTTGAGGTGAAAATAATGAAACATTAATTAAGGTGAAATTACACATTCTTGTTCTCTCGCAGTAAATAAATCATTTTATATAAGTTTTTTTATTGAAGGCATTTCATGTGCACACATCTGATATGAGCAGTAAAGTGCTGTACAGGGCAAAAAGAAAACACCATCATAGTTAAAAATCTAGATGTATTCACCTAAAAAGACATTGTGGACAGATGTGCAAATAACATATGCCCACCTAATGCATTAGTACAGGGGCGTCCAACGTGCGGCCCTCCAGCTGCTGAAGGACTACATCTCCCATAATGCTCTTTCAGCTAAGGGGCTGGCTGAGGAGTATGGGAGATGTAGTCCTGCAGCAGCTGGAGGGCCGCACGTTGGACGCCCCTGCATTAGTATCTATAATTGTATATAACATTATCACACTAGCCTGGACACAATGGCCCTGGTGACACCCCTGGATTTCTTTTGCATAAAAAATTGCTAAAATTTTGTAATTTTTTTACACAAATATTCAGTTCATTGCTTAATGCTTTATTGTTTAAAAACATGTTTTTTTTCGTTTAAGGGTACATCCTAAAAATACTAATTCGCTAGCCTCTGTGGGCACTGAAAGAGTTAAGCATTTATAAAAAAAAAAAAAAAGAGAGAGAGAGAGAGAGAGAGAGAGAGAAAAGGCAAGTTGATTTTTCATGGCAATTATAGCAAATCTCCAGGAATCTATGTCCAATAAACCCAGATAGCTGTAAACAATGATACTGCTGTTTTACCTCGTTTTGTAGATAATTGATTTGAGAATAAAAAAAAAGAATTCTCTGGGGCTTTTAAAACCTCTCTAGAAGTGTTTCAGAGTTATGATTGTAAAATCAACATGGGATTTCAATAACTGCCTGTCATGGAAACTCTGATCACAACTTACAGATGACATGCCAGTCACTTGTGTTGTCTGTGATGTTCTGAAGTGGTCTACTGACATTGTTATATGGCACTTGGCTTGCATTTTGGCCGGGTGCTGCTCTAGGGCTGACCCACAGCGGTGCCAAGCGCCCCCCCACCATTGTTGGCGGCCCCATCCTTTATGCTCAGTGCCAGGATATGATGTCATATCCCAACACACTGCATTTCAGGGATGATTGGCACCAAGTATGTTTGATTCCGAGGGCTCTGTCGGCTAGACTGGATACAAGAGATCTTGGATCTTCCCAACTGGCCTGTGAAGCAGTGGTGTACCCGTGAATACTGCCCACCCATATGCCACTGCTGGTCCTAGTGGAGAAGGCACTGGGAGAGCATGAATATGTGCCCCCAATACCTATGCACCTCTTCACTTAGACCTGTCAGAAGGTGGACACTGGTCAAAGGTAAGTCAATGAGCAATATTTCTAATAGAGACACCAGTCATGCCACTGAAAGGCTAGTGACCCCACTTTAAAATGCATGTATCTTTAATTAAAGAATAGTGAGTATTAACCCCAGAATGTGGTAGAACCTCAAGACCCTACGATGAAAACATGTCCCAGACAGCTATTAGGGAGTGTCTGCGTGGAGCCACAGCATTCAACAAGAGAGTGACAGGACATACATCGTATAATAGGATTATCGGTTCCAACCTTGTTTGCATCATTTTTCTTTCCTTTTGTTATCATCAATTGAACCGCCAGGTGCAGGCTGGCAGTAACCTTCTGTGCCTGAAGCTGATCAAATGATGCGAGGAACACAACATGTTAGGATTAGTGTGCCAAGATCACCTTTATGCATAGCTACAACAGTCAGGACATTCCCAACAACCAGATGTCAGTCTTTTATGTTCACTGCCCTGTCCAGTATCCTGCCCAATAGACGGCTGGCAGCTTCAGGTGCACAGCGCCCACTTGATCAGGGAAGTCACCACCTACAGAACATGTATCATGGACCTATGTAAAACTTAGAATTGGATCCAGTTGCTGCCGCCATACAGTAGATTGTAAAGATGTTGCTTTCCAGACTGTACATATAGCCATTTTTTTCCTATGAGTTGTGATGAGCCCCCGAGTATTTAGCTACGTAATTATTACTGTCTACAAATGGCTGTTGTCGCTATTATGAACTACGTGTAAGTAGCATATGAACAAACTTCTCCTGGTGAAGTCTCTTCCTCTCTCCTTCTGTTCTTTGTTATCTTTGATATATTTAGTACAACTTCAGCAAATATTTCTTCAAAGGTTCTTCAAATAGAAAAAGCAGATTTACCAGAAATATAATCCTACAATTATCTAATCCGCAGACGCATTTGCCTGATTGTTTTCTGGTAGACATTAGCACAACATCGTTACTACACAGGGGTGGCAGACTCTGTAAACAGAGGAACATTTCTGACTTACAAATCTAGAAGCCAAAAATACTGTTTTTTGCCACTCATCCAAATTGTGCTTTGTAATCCTCTTTGTACATTACATAAAGGCTACCTCTAAAATAAAAAAAGCTCATAAACACTAGTAAAATTGCCAGTAGTAATCCATGTTAGCTGGCAAGGCAGCCATTTTGAACACAGGACATACTGCCATCATGTACATTGACCTTAGTGTCCTTTGGGAAAACAGGCCAAGGGGCCAACTGGAATGTTTCTGGTATTAGATCATTTAGAATAGCATGGGGCTGACCAGAAATAAGAAAACATCTTCTTATTGTTATTATTTCTTAATCTTAGAATCTTAACTAGTAAATAACTACTTAGAAATTTCTTGTCGGATACTTTTATGCGTATACAAACGTACGAATCGTGTTCTCCACGAGGATTTCACTTTTTTGCCCTGATCAGTCTCATAACTGAGGTAGAGCACCAAGTCTTTCATTCCTGCGGATGATCTATAGGCTTCTATAAGGGAAAAAAAGCATTGTTAAGCTACTTTTTCTGTGCATTGACAGAAATGTACACTTTTAAAGAAAAACATATCTTTCCTTACATGGCGTCTAGTTTAATGGCTATGGCGGTCAAAGATACAAATGTACAACTGTACATGTTTGTTGTAACCCTAGCCACTGCCAGAAAAACCTTTATATACTGGTAGACAACAAAATCCTAATTACATACCAATTTAATACAATAGTTGTAAAACAATCTCGCTTGTTTATAGATAATTTATTGGATGTGTAATCCTCAATCCCCCATGAAAAACCGCTCTCTTTGCTTATCAGTAGGTTACTTGCTCCCCCTGCTTCTCATGTCAGATTATACTAGAACTGTGCCAAAGCCCCACAATGGGTGGCTTCTTTATAATGATATTTTAAATCATCGCCCGACCTGGTCTGTTGTTTTTTTGTACATTGCAAAACTATAAATTCTATGATTACAGTGGATGTAAGTTAGATGTTTAAATAGCAAATCCAATACTATCACCAATTATATGTCCATTAACAGAAAAATTATTGATTTTGATGTTTAATTAATGCTTACCTCTCTAGAACAAAACAGCTTGGGTATGCCATCCATAACATTTAACATTTTTAAATTGCTTACATATTTTATTTTATATCTTGTTAATTATGAACCAGATTTTTTTTTTTAGCAAATGTTTTGCTTCATTATCAAATATACGATAATTAATAATACCAGATGTCTCGTATTAGTATGTCCAGCTAAAGTAAATAAGTAAAAAGAAAAAACAGCATTGTGTGAGCATTATAGACATTAAATTAGTGGAGAATAAGGGCAAAGTGTACATGATCAGTCAAAGCTGGGCAGACATTGAACAGTAGGAGGGCATCAATCACCCTTCTCCTTTTATCATCCACACATACCCTCTTTGCTTTCCTTTCCTGAGAGCATAACGTGGTTGTTGGGAACGAGTTTATCCCAGTGTTTTACAGCCCAAAAAGTCACCATTATGTATATAGAAAATCAGAAAATGTGTTTGTCAACTAAATTCAGTAAACAAAATATGTTTCTTCTAAACTTCTTACTGTTGCATAAACAAGGTCCTGGTAAAGATCTGACTAATGGCACCTCTAACTATAATCCCCAAAAAGTATGCCCACCGTCCCCTTAAAAAGATGGTGTTCTTGACACTAGTGGGAAACCTGTCTGGGTAATACTATAGTATTTAGTACATTGTCAAGGTAAAAGAAAGATAGTTAAATATAAATTTAATTAATATGACTCTTCCTAAATTAGACATTATTTCACCTGTTATAGTATAGCGAAAGGTGCTATTATACATAAACATACAATACAACTTTTGACATACCATATAAAGCATATGGGGTTAGGGTTCTATTTTCCTTTGATATTGTTGTTTATTGACATTTAATAAACATTTTAAAAAATAAAACTAGAAACATTAAATTAAAAAACATTTCACAAAAGGAACATCTAAATGTTCCATTGCTAACTAAAATAAAAATTGCTTGAAAAAGATTAGGTCAAGTAAATATATATTTTTTTATTTTTGGTCAATAAACTTCACAAATATAGTGTATTGGCCATGAGCTTGCATTTAGCACTTTTTTTTGGGAAATGCAGCACTGGGGAATTAATAACTGTTGTTATTTAAATTATATATGATTTAAATTATTATTATTATCTCATACAGCGAGGGATTGTAAACATGCATCATGCTACCCTGACTCTAAGACAAGACCAAGAACTGATTAAGGTCAGTCAGATTGGCCGATTGGTTCTCATCTGCCATCAAATTCTATGTTTCTATGAAAGGCTTAGCCTTTAATTGTCCCTTACATTCTATTGATTTTGGTTGATTAACAAAGTTGTGACAATTCTTAGCTGTTTAAGTCAGGTCAGATTTAAACAGTTGGCCGCAAAACCTGCCGTAATGAAATGATCTTGTCACAGGTCTCCCAGAAGAGGGAGCTCCTGTTTTGTAGCATGTGCACCAGAGCTCCGGTGATCTGGCTGTAGGAACGACATTCTCTGAATAAGAATTGTTGAATGCATGTGTAATAATTTGTCATGTCACAGTATGGTGTGAATGAGTGTGCATTTGTTCTGAAGGGCATTAGCTGTGAGTCTAATTATGGCTGACTTTTATCATTGTCTCCTTCATGCTATGGATTAAAGTGTCCCCAATATGTGCATTAAAAATAGATTGCAACATTTCTCATATTTTATTGTTTTTCTACTATCTGGTTGCAGTTATTCCAGCAAAGAGTCTGCTAAACATACATCTATACGGAGGGCCAGCATTACTATATAGATAATTTAGGCTGCTCAATGGAGGAGTGCATTCATCATGGCACCAAATCCATACAATTGGTCTTCTGAGTCTTAGTAAAATATTGAATAGTGGATACGGGGTAGTTCAAGTAAAGTTTTATAATCGGGAAAAGAAAGAGGAGATAAACGAGGAGTAGAGCCTTAGTCCACAGGAAAAACGTGTCGTTTGAGAAAAGGAGTATTTTGTGATTAAGGAAATTAATGTGATATACATATTGTATACAGTGTGTAGCTGAAAAAGTGGAAAATCATATGGTCATGGTCACATAGAGTTGTGGCAACAGTGAAAATTAACTTGCTAACCCATCCCAAAGTTAAACAACCTGCAGATGGAGACCTATTCAGTCTGATGATGGGTTATTTCAGTTTTTTCAGAAAACCGCATATTTCGGTAGAGAGCACCATTTTACAACTGTGTGTATGGTCATCAGCTCTCCCCACCCAGAGAGAGACAACATACTACATGATTTAGTTACATTATTATTATTTTTATTATTATTAAATGTCTTTAAAATAATGCAAACATTAATTCTGGTGTTTTCTTAATAATTTTCTTCAAAGTCAAACCATATCATTTAGCAAAGTAGAACTAGAAATTCAATCTCTTCCTTGTTTGTAGTCTGGGAGCTGCCAGTTGTCAATCATCTTCGCTCCTGTCAGCAGAGATCTTGTATGTCAAACTGTAAATCTGTTAAACAGGAAAGTTCACAAGTTAAAGTCTTCCTCTACAGACAAGGCAACATCTCTAAGAGTAGGAAGCCCAGTGCATATTTAGGGGGACAGGCGGGGTGTGACATGCTGGTCCAAAATTCACAAATGGCCGGTCCGACTTGGATGTGTATATGCGTTTGTTCATGAGCATAAATTTATATGTGTGAGCATGGGTGTACGTGTAAGTGTGAGTATGTATGTGTAAATGTTGGTGTGTGAGCATAGATGTGTGAGCATAGATATGTATGTGTGTATGAGCATGAATGTATAAGTGTGTGTGATCATGGATGTGTAAATGTGAGCATGGATGTGAATGTGCGTTTGTGAGTATGAATGTGTATGTATGAGCTTGGATGTGTGTGTGTGTGAGCATAAATGTGTGAGGGAGTATGTGTTAACATGAGTGTGTAGGGTGTGTGTCTTAGTGAGCATGTGCATGTGTGAGTGTGTCTGTGCAAATGTGTACAAGTATGTATAAAAATGTGTGCCAGTGCATATGTGAGTCACAGGGGCAGCAGGCAAGTGGGGTGAAGGGGGGCATTTTTTTTGGATATGCCCTGGGTGCCAAATACCCTAGGTACCCTTCTGAGGAAGCCCAATATGGCAGAAAAAAAGTTAATGTGACAATATGCTGCCAGTAGATCTCTTGTGTTTTCCAGTCCTATAGTGAGATCAGCTGGCCAGTATGCAGAAACAGCAATGCCTGATTAGCAGGTTCTTACCCAGGGCCGGCCCAAGGCAAAATGCCACCTGGGGCGAATTTTAAAATGCCACCCTTCCTCTCCCTCCGTCCCTGCCGCCCCCCCCCATTATCTACCCTTCCTCTCCCTCCGCCCCCCCCCCCCTTGTAGTTACCTTTCAGCAGTCCTGCGGCGAGTCTCCCTGTTCGGTCTCGGTGCCGGCTTGTAATGCTGAGCACCGGAAATCTTCCGGCACTCAGCATTACAAGCCGGCACCGAGACCGAACAGGAAGACTCGCCGCAGAGGAGAGAGAGAGAGGGGCGCCGAGCGGGTACTGACAGCTTGGTAAGCGAAAACCACTCGGCGCCCCTTTCTCTCTTTCGCTTTTTTTTTAAAAAAAAAGGGCTTGGGGCGGCAAAGTGCCGCCCCTTCAAAAGTGCCGCCTGGAGCGGTTGCCCCACTTGGCTCCATTGTCGGGCCGGCCCTGTTCTTACCAAACAAATAAAGCTTTTCTAAGTGTGAGTGAAGTGTTGCATTGACCTGTGACCTTGAGGTACATGAATGAAGTATTTCCTATATAGTAGGTTATTGTCAACTCTCAATTGTCAAGATGTCCATACGTAATCAAATAATAAGTATAATATAATTACAGTGAACATGGAGCTCAATAAAAGTAATGTTGAGGCAACGTAGAGTGACACAAATACTCTGGACTTCACATATATATAAGGTATCAACTTTGACTAATGACAAAGTTCTCTTGGATCAAAACAGCTTTATATTTTTGTCTTGTGGAGCTGACTTTTAACAGCCATTTTTAACCATTAATTAAAGTAAACATGTACTTTCGATTTTTTTTTAAAATACATTAAAGTAAAAAATACATGTTTTTCAGTGGTTTGTGTAAGTCAAGGGCATAAGCATTGCAGAATTAAATGCCCCAGGTCAATCACCCTAGCAATGCACTAAAACTCCTTGTGAAATAATTCCTTTCTTCTTTCATGAGGCTGAATTTAAATCTTACTCGTGAGACTAATTTTATTGCTGCAAAGTTTGTCAGCCCTAAAGGGGTAAGGCTCAAATCTGAGGTGTTTGATGGAAATGAGTTGGAAGGACTGGCTTCTTAAAGGAAGTCACATGAGGAAATTTTGGTCATATTAAAGGGATGCAATGATGAAAAATGTTCTTGTTCAAGCGGGTGAGTGTTCCGTAGCATTAAGCATTGCAGTGTTGTGAAAGAAGGTAGTTTTTTTATTATGCTCATTTTCTTTACTTTCTTGTCATGGGACTTATGTTTGCTTCCTCTCTTCTGCAAAAAAACCCCAAAACTGTTAAATTTAATTTTATGCTTCTGCTACTTTAAACATTCCATAGAGGGCACTGAGGTTGTAACCCAAGACCATTATTTGTCTGTGCAGACATATTATTATTATTATTAACTCACAAGAGCTAGTTGGATAATGTCATATAGATTGAAAGATATAAATGGTTCTAAGCACCAGGACTCTGCTTATATATAAATAGGATATTTTGACTATTTATTAAAGGTTGCCAGTTGATGAGCTCTATAGCTCATTAACTGGCAATCTTTTGCAGGGAGAACACTGCCTTCTTACAGCAGGAGCTGGCATTGATGACTCCCTACAGGCAAACACAATGTAACATTGCCTGCACCAAGCACTGTTACATTTAAAGGAAATACAGGGAGCAGGCAATCTCACTTCTGTGAGCAGACAATGCATGGTTTACTAACAAATTATTTTTATTTTTATTATTAATTGTTTTATATAGCGACATCATATTCTGCAGCGCTGTACAATGGGTAGACAGGACATAAGAAGTAATATATGACATAACAATTTGACTTACAGAACAACAGGTGAGGAGGGTCCTGCTCCAACGAATTCCAAGCCTGGAATGAAAAGCGTTAACCTGTGTGTGCTGGCCTGAGCGGGATGGCATTATGTAAACATTGTGCCAAAGTAAATCGTGTGTGCATGGCACCATGACTGCAACGCAGGGCACTATTACTACGCTGTGTTATAAATTCGGCAAGTCCAATTTTTGATGATACTGTAATTTATTATATATTTTGTTTCTTATTGCTGTGGGTGTAACCATTGTATTATTTATAATCATACAATAACACAGAATATGTGATGAGGAGTTAGCAGAGAAGCTGGCACATTTCAAGTTTCTGATCCATTATGAAGGGCCATTCCCAGCGAAATGTTAATCGTGTGCATGTGCATTAAGTTCGACTCACTTGAGCCTGTGTTGGCAGTTGTGCTACATGATCGTATCTGTGTGCTATTGCTGCCTTCTTCATTTCCCCGTGCATTCTGCTGTAGGAGCTGTGATCCTGCACTGAGCCACTGATGTGGCTAGACTGTACAGTGCTGTAATACTTGGCCAGACAAGGGCACCTCTGTGATTTAGGCTTTCCGGGCAGCTGCCTGGCATTCCTGGTACTAAGACCAGCCTAGGTTGCTGCCACTGTCCCAGTCAGTGGAATCTTCTGGCCTAGGCCAACTAGGGTGGCAGGTTCAGCGGACAGCAGCCTGATTGCCACATAACAGGAAGCCAATCACCCTCTTAGGCAGGCAATTGTCCAGTCTCTGCTTACATGGATTCCATATAGTGTTGTTTCGAGGCAAGGAACTACATTTAATAATTAAGCTCACTGCTTTGCATCTAATCGAAGATGGCCTTCAATCAGTAAAAGGTAAATCAAGGTTGACTAATTATAAAACCCCTCGAGATAACTGCTCAATATATGTGATATGTCGTATTTTTAACTTGTGAACAATGAGATTCAATTTTGACTTTCTGTACCTAGTAATGCATACTCTTGTCACATCTAGTCAAAAAATGAAACTAAGCATTGAAAGCTTATCCCATAACATTCATTTTAATACTTAAAAAAGACAAAAAATGTTGTAAATTGGTAACACCACAATAAATATCACTGTACAAGTTAGCTCTGCGAATATACATATGAAAAAGGTTTTTATACGGGTTTCAGATGGTTGTCAGCATGTTTAGGGACAGTTATATCGTAGGAGATTGTCTGTTCAGAGACTCCTCGTTCTATAAACTGTAACTTTGCACCAAACACATTTACTGCACTTAACCATATTGTACAGAGCATGAACAAACTGAACAGTGTTTAGAAAACTGAATGTCTCAAAGGTAAGTCCTTTCATCACGAAAAATACTTAGTTACAAACCTAGAAAGTCCAGTGACAACATGATTTTAATGAAAAATTTACAGAACAGATATATATATATATTTATGCATATAGAAACAATAATCCTAACATAATGTGCTGTAGATTGTGAGTAATAAATAGTCACTCGATAACAATATTTGCAAATAGAAATTATAACGTAAAGCAACATTTTATTGCTTCTGTGTACAAACACATTGGATGTTTGTGTAACTCTTGTGCTTATACAGTAATGCATATCCTGATATTACAAAAATAATGACAACAAACCCATCTTACACACTGTGTTAAACCCAGCTTACACAAGTTATAGATCATCAAAGCCAGGCCCGGACTGGCCATCTGGCACACTGGCAAATGCCTGGTGGGCCACTGGCCAACAGCATCAGACACTCGCTCAATTTGCTGCCAGCGGCTGGATATGCTTGGCCTTATACTACCTATCATGCGGCGGCGCATATCCAGCCGTCAGCCACACTTACATCATCAGGCAGTCACTGGCCTTAAAGTACCAGGGCCGCCTTAACGTCACCAGTCGGGCCCTGACCAGAGCATAAAATATGGTCTGTATGTTGTGTTAATATTTTTAAAATGTTTTTAGACATTCCTCACTACAGACTTGTTTTACAATTACATGTCTTTCCTTGATATGGCAGGTCTGCTCTTCCTTGTATTTTTTAATGTAACTCAACTCTAAGGCTGAATTTGGGAATACTGAACTCATTCCATTTTTCTTTCATACTACGTTGAGATTAACGACTGCAACACTGAATATTTTTACTTCAAATAAAATAGAAAACGTAGCATAAAGAGCTTTTTACGAGCAATATAATGTTCTCAGGGGCAACAGATCTTCTACTGTGTATTTCTGTAATTTTACTGAATTTTTGCATTACTATGAATTCTGGTTATTGTCATTAGTGAACTAATATATATTATGTTTAGTGCCAGTTGGGTGACCAGTGCTTTAAGGATGCTGTTCCACTCAGAACTAAATCCAGCATTACAAATATCACCTCTAGGACTTGTGAATGCCCAACCCCTCCTATATATAATTTCTTAATCGAGTAACATTTTGCCTCATTCCTATTTTTTGCTGGGGAAACCTAATTGTCATGTGACATAAATGCAGGCACTGATAGGTTGCTGCCATAAAACAGAAAAGGCTTCCTAAAAGTTTATGTATTGTTTGTATGTGATCCAAATAATCTGACAGTTCTGCTGTTTATTTCCTTAACATGCTAGAAAAAGCAATAAATCAATGAGTCAGCACTAAGGTGTTGCTGAAGCCCTCTGACATAGAAAGGGTTAACCTGCCAACACAATTTAATTCTAATATATTAGAATATTAGAATAAAATTGTTTCCTTCTTAATTGAGTCCCCCAAGCTGGTAATAAATGCGTTGCTCCCATTAAGTTTAAAAGATTCCATTTTAAGTCATGGTTTACTTGTGCTTGTGATAAATGGTGTGGAAATTCGAATGCACGGAGAGCAGAAAGCAGATTCTTAAATAAGACAGATGAGTCTCCATTAAAAGGAAAATAAAGCACAGCAATTACCTGCGTTAGGTAGATTGTATCTCTTATGTAGCTCTCATTACAAGCTTCCATAAGTGTTTAGAAAACATATTACCTATACATACACGATCAGGACTGGATTATAGGCCTCCGGTGACAAAGAGATTCTTCGCACAGGCTGCCATGGAGTCATATATAACCATTTAACAGCCAGGAAGCTGTAGAGCAGTTCTATCATTCTGCAACCCAATAATATATATATGTGTAAGTATATATATATATATATATATATATATATATATATATATATATAGCAAGGCTGCACAACTGTTTATCCTTGCCCGAGAAGTTTAATCCATTTTTAATTGAGATGCCTGTGCTCAAGCTGTGATATCCTACAGTTGTAGAAATAAAATGCGCAGCCCTAGTACATAACATTATTGACGTTAGGGTTAAAGGGTATGGTTCCGTTGTCCTTGATGCCTTATATCTGTAGAACAGGTGGAGACTTTAGTGAGTCCGTTGACTGCCTGACAGTCCTCTGCTTCCCTCCCCAGGCTCTGGTCTATATTTTAGCCAACAGATAACCCAGGTGACCACCACTGAGAAGAGAGCCAGCACACTGGCTACTGACAAGCAAATAGGCCCTGCTGGGGAGGGAGCAGGGGCACCACTGTATCGGTTTACAAAAACCAGGCCAGCAAAAAGCAAAACCACCATTGCCAAGAATGAAAAAACAACACAAACACATCCTCCAGTAAGCACTGCTCTCTTGCAACTCTGGCATCTCTCATAACTTCTTCTCGGGGATGGAGCACCTATTGTTTGTGGTTGAGATAGGCCTGAAAAAGCTCCTTGGCCTCTAGAACCTGTGGTGACTGCCGACATAATCTCTCGTCCAGGCTGCAGAGTGTAATGTAACTGAGAAGGACCATGGACCAGTAGACCACCAGCCCCAGTATGGTGATACTGTTGACCACGCTGATTATAAGTTATGGGAGGAAGGATATCCTGGGGGAATGGATCATCTGGTCTCACATATAGTGGGAAGGCCTCAGCCACCTTAGTGTTTATCGGCAGTGCATCCACCCTGGAGTCTGGTACAATAGTGCGGTGCCGGCATATTGGGCAACAGAGACGCCATGGCCTATCCTCCCTGCGATGAAGGGTGTTTAGGCACTCCAGGCAAAAAGTATGCAAGCACTCCAGCAGTTTGGGGGCCCTCCTGTCCAGGTCAAAGTAATTGTAGCATATCTTGCATTCATATTCCTCATATGACAGTGTGAGATCTGAGCCCAAGCTGCAGCTGGTATGATCCATCACCACATCCAAATTCATGCTCAATCCCAGGTCTAATTGTGAATTCTCAAGTCCTACTAGATGTCATTACAATAAACTGGACTCAGGAAAGATAATTATCATTGCTGGTACTAAGCTGATCAGCCTCAATGTGTACAACACATTACAGTTCAGTATTCTTCAGAGGGACTTAATGTTCATAGTTAGAGTGGCATATAAGGTCATAAATCGCAGTAAACATTATTCAGGGAGCTGGACTTCTTCATGGAGCATCACTAAAATGGTGATATTAAATCAACCGGGAAAACATTATCCAGTTTGAGATGATTCTGCAGACAATGCCTCTTGACTAGGCCTATTTACATGCATTTAGATGCACTTTCAAGTGTCTTAGAGTCTGAAAAATATGGCAGTGATCAGAAGAGAGTCTGGCTCACAAAGGAGTCAGCATCACCCATTGAAAGATATTGATAGCATCACCTACAGTACTCACTGTATCAAGTCACACCTGGAGTGGAGACTCTTCCTTTAGACATTCAGTATTCTCAGTCTCCTTGGTGCTTTTTCAGCTCTCCTACTCATGTCTCAGGGCTTTTCTTTGTCTCCTCCTTGCTTGAAAGATAAATTCATTTTTCCTCCCCAGATCCCTGTATCCCTTCTCCTCTTTGTTGGATAGGGAGAGATTAAATCCAGACAGCTTCAGGAGGACACACTCCCTTTCTTCCACTGCCTTGTAACAAAGGCAGCAGCTGCTGATTGTGAGCGTGTCTGTGCTCTTGCTTGCTCTTCAGTAATGTGATGTAATGCAAGGTCTTTGTATGCAGGCTTTCTCTTGCTAATGTTCAGGATTGGACTGGTCTAGAGGAGAATCACATAGCAGAAGCATCACCTTTTCTTCTCCTTGCTCACAGCCATAGCCCCATACTGTAATATTTTTTTATGCATAAAGTGAGTATAAGGTAACCCCCTCCCCTTACAGTCTTGTGACTAGACATACATTGGCCACAAAAGCATGAAGGTAGGAAATGAAAAAGAACAGTAAACATTTACATTTTTGGCAGAGGTATTATTGGATCTGAGACAAAATCCTAGAAAAGGGAAAATATTACTGTTAACTATACATTTATTAGATTATCTATTTATAATTATATTTTTTCTTACTAAAATGATAGCATAAATGAAAAGTGTAATGAACAGTGACATTGAAAACCCCATTGGATAAAATTGCAAATGACAATGGAAATGTAAAAAAAAACCACTGATGAAATTAATTGATTTAGCACATTAACTTCATTCATTAATTTATCACAAGAGAACACGCTGAATTAAAGTACCCATACAGCTCTGTTTGGGTAACCTGTGATCAAGGAAATAATATTTTAAAAAAAGTCACTCCCTGACTTCTTCCATAATTAAAAAAAACTTTTTTTAAAACATGATTACAAAAAATATTTAAAAGAATGGTAGTTCTAGTTAGGAAGTGGAATGCATTATGAGATACATCATCTCAGAATTCCGCAGAAAATATAAATGCAGATTTTAACATTTTATTCAAATCAAGATTTACTACCACTATGTTAAAGCTAAAAGTGTTTTAGAACAACATATTGAATAAGTAGTTTTGTAATGCTTCTTTTTAGGTGATTGGGCCACTTTAAGTGTTTCCAAACCATTTTCCTGTGTTTTATGTAAATAGAAAGGTGGCTTTAGCAGATATCAGTCATCTTAACCTTCAAGCACATTAAGACTTAAATAATATTACCACTCTTTATAGCACACATTTTCCATGATTGCTTATTCCATGATGCATTTTAAAAATACTACTATAAATGTATATATTGTTTATATACATGTAAATAAAAGATACACAATTAATCATTCTAAAAGCTTTCCTACTTGCCTCTCCCTTTAATTTTTTCTTCTTGGATAGGTTGATGCATGTTGTTGCCTAATGATATGGGTTGCAGAGGCTTTATCCTACAATGGCAAATTGAATGGAGCTGTGTTTGAAAATTCAGTGTGTTTGAAAATTCAGTATGTTTGAAAATGAATAAATACATTTGCAAATGCACTCCACAATATCATTTAAACTTTACTTGTTATAAAAGGTGTAGCTGCTAATCTGACCTGAAGCAATGAAATAATATACAGTACATAAAACCTCACATCAAATGCTGTTAGTGCCTGAGAGCTATAATGAACTTTAATACAAATCTATAACTTATTATCCTTACACGGCTTTCGGGAAATAAAGTATCACATCAAATAAAATTGTTGCAATCCATAACACACCCTGTAGTTTCTTGAAAAAAGTGTGAGGTTTATTTATGGTGGAACAGCAATTACAAAACACTGCTGTATTCTCGACTGGTTTCGGCAACCATGTGAGTTTTATGCACCAATGCTGACCCTTGACGTGCTGGCCAATTTAGTTCTTTAATTGATTTTAAAATCCAAAAGCTTCTCTGGCCTATATGTTCTATTTCATGTCATTGGCTTTGTGTGATGGGAGTATTGCCCCATAGCCAAAAAATTGTAGAGGGAGCCATTGC
Source organism: Sceloporus occidentalis (assembly GCA_023333645.1). Classification (NCBI taxonomy): domain Eukaryota; kingdom Metazoa; phylum Chordata; class Lepidosauria; order Squamata; family Phrynosomatidae; genus Sceloporus; species Sceloporus occidentalis. The sequence goes on along the minus strand of JALMGF010000053.1, from coordinate 6,446,160 downwards.
CCTGCCTCTTGAAATGCATAGCTGTGGGGTTAAGTTCTTCCCTATATGTACCTGCAATTTTCTCCATATTGTGGATAGCATTTCTTTCTCTCAGTGTTCTACTGGTACACTCTATACTAGTATGCTTTCCATGATTTATGCCAATCACTAACAGGAAAGTACTCATATTCAAACCAATAGGAACAGTTTTTGCACATGTATGCAGGGAGTCTTATTTGACCCTTCTGGAAATCTAACACAAGACATTAGTGAAGCTGGCTGGAAGAGAGTACCGACGCATGCGCACTGCTAAGCACGGGGAGCATTCAATGAAGCGCATCTCCTGCAACACATGGAACTTCGGTAAGGAGACGCTCCATATTCATAGAGAGGATTCTGATTAATCTCTCTATGTATCTGGATGCAAAAAGAGATCAGCATGTGTGGGTCCCCATGTAGTTGTGTCCAGTAACATTTGGTAAATCTCTACTCGTGTGTTTAAAATGTGCAAGGTGTCCGGGAGGGGAAGCACAAGGATGCTTGGCTCGGGTATACTAGTTTACAAAGAGGTTAGTGTTCAGTTGAATGCTCAGGACTTTCTGTTTTTTATGGCGGGGAGCACGGAGCAGTCACCACAAATACAGAGGAGTGGCAGATGTGGCAAAGCAGAGCTATGCCAATGTTCTATCACCTGGTTCTTATCCCTGACGCAGGTTTCTTAATACAAGTCCTTCAAAACCACTTCAGGGAACAGCAGGGGGGCTGCATGCTTTTCAAAATAAGAGCTCAACCCCATACTTAATGTAGAAGAGTAATTATATTTCATGAATTCATCTAGTCTCGGGAGAACGGAGGCTGCTTACACGTAAGTATTTTTCTATTGTAAACCACTCCTGCTCCATTTGGTCCCCAGAACAAGACAAAGGCAATCCATCTACTTGTAGATCTCACAACCATTGGGTCATTCTGTCCACTTTCAGTTTGTATAGCTCTATTATTACACTTACTCACAAAAACCTACTTCACTAATTCAAATAAGGTTTGCTGTTTCCTGTATTTTTGACCAAAATGTAAAATTTGGGGTCCTGCAGCCTAATTCAGTAGTTGCCATGGGAACACCTGAGGGCAGAATGTTCAATCTTTGTTATCCGTGCACGGACGACTGTTGTAAGTTTATTTTTATTGAACTATCGTGTAGGTAGATTGCCCCCGATATATTTTTTTTATGTAAACATGCATTAAGTAAGTTAACATTTATTTTGCATGTAAATGCTGGACCTGAAATCATTCCTGTTTTACTTAGTTTTGTAGGTCTTCAATATCTTTGGTAGTTGAAAATTATCCAGTATCTGAATTTTATGCATATTTCAGCCTATTACTGTTATTCTTCAAAAAAAGGAAAGGAAAATGTTGGAGAGAGCCTCTTTGTATCAAAGTAACACTTGCCTGGAAAAGGTTATAGCCAACAGCCCGATATCAATTTTTTTACGCCCACAAGAATCCATAATAAGTTTAATAACATCTATTTTGTACCACATACTGTGAGCATTGGGGATTAGTCACTAAACTATTTCTTAAGTTATGTTTTAAGCAGGTTGACCTTATTGTAGCCCAGTGTTGTTCAACTTTATAATGATGAGGGCCACATACTATTTTAAAGGTTAAACTTAGCGAGGGGCTGATATTATTAATCACTGGAATGAGAATTTCTTAGTTGAGAGGTCCAAGTTTTATCTGAGTGGACTCAGCTACATCACCCCGATCCCTGATTGTTCTCCTGGACAATGTCCACAAACATACTAAGCAGTAAATCCCCACCCACCTTCCTTCCCAGTATTATCCTGGTCAGTAAAGGATATGTTGACTGAAATGAGAAGGTTTGAGAGATAATAGAGCATGAAGGCTTTGTTCTAGGTCTCAGAACCGACTAGTTTCACCTCTAGGAATCTGTTCTACAACTGGGAACTTTACTAATTACCATTTAAAGGGGTAGCTCCATGTTAAAAATGATTATCTTGTTTCAACATTAGAATCTTGTAAACAATTATGTAGTGTATGGGTTTTACGTCATATTGTACCAATTAACTAATTTATCTGCAGAACTGAAGCTCCCCAATTGTAGGAGGCCATATGGTATTCACTACTTAAACACCACACTAAGATGTTTTTATGTCTATGCTAATGAAGTCCTGGTTTTCTAATGAAGTGCTTTTTGTCTTATATACTTTTTTTTAGCCTGAGGGTCTCCCTGGCTGATTCTGATTGAATCATTGTATTGTTTATCAAATGGCAGTACGGTAAGGAGTAAGGACTCACTGTCATTGTCTAATAAACTGTGTTTATATAACAGACACAAACCATATACCAGGGGCGTCCAACATGCGGCCCGCGTAAGATCGGCAGCCAGGGCAACCGATCTTACGCGAGCCGCACCTCAAGCCCTGCTACTTACTTGTGGGAGGGTCTTCTGGACTGCACAGAGGAAGCGGAGTTCACGTGACATCCTACTTCCTCTGTGCTTTAGCAGAGAAGGCAGAGGGAGGCCGCGACCCCTGCTGAAGTCTGTGAGCGGCATCGAGGAGCTGCAGTGCAGGTAAGGGGGTGGGGAGGGTGTTTGAATGAGTGTGTGTGATTGAGGGAATGAATCTGTGAATAAATGAGTGTGTGTGTGTGTGTGTGTGTGATAGCATGGATGTGTAAGTGCTGGAACCTAGGCATGATGGGACTGTGATTGCTGTTAGCAATCACACTCCTATCATGCCAAGTCAGCCAGTACATGCTGAAACCTGGCCAGCTGCCCCCTTGTGTAGTGATGCTGCCAGCAGTATGGGGTCTGCACTTACAGCCACCCTGTACCAGCATGTACTGGCTGACTTGGCATGATAGGAGTGTGATTGCTAACAGCAATCACAGTCCCATCATGCCTAGGTTCCAGCATTTACTGGATGGATGTGTAAGTGCTGGAACCTAGGCATGATGGGACTGTGACTACTGTTAGCAATCACACCTATCATGCCAAGTCAGCCAGTACATGCTGAAACCTAGCTAGCTGCCCCCCTTGTGTAGTGATGCTGCCAGCAGTATGGGGTCTGCACATCACTTACAGCCACCCTGTGCCAGCATGTACTGGCTGACTTGGCATGATAGGAGTGTGATTGCTAACAGCAATCACAGTGAGCACAGTCCCATCATGCCTAGGTACCAGCATTTACTGGTTGCCTGGGTATGATAGGAGTGTGATTGCTGTTAGCAATCACACTCCTATCATGCCAAGTCATATTGCTAATTTTGTCCAATTGTGTGTTACCTACTTTTATTAAACATGTGAGTTTGTATTATTATTTTTAAAGGTGGGGGGTCATTTTCGGTTTTGGCTAAGTGAACCCTGAATGTTTTGGTCCAGAATTTTCATTTTAGTTCATCCCTAGAATAAATCTAGGGAATCCTGAACTTGTAGTCGCAAAACTTTCAAGGCCCAGAAATCAGTGAGAGGAAGAGTAAAGGTTTTGTCTCATTTTACTTTATTTTAATCTGCATATTTTATTAAAGGCCATATTTTTTGTCACAGTGAAAAATGAGTGCGGCCCGCGCACGTATACAATTCTGATGAAGTGGCCCACTGCACCCCTGACACCCCTGCCATATACTGTACATATAGTGAATATACGGACGTCAAAAGCATTGTATTAATGAAACCTATAATTGTCTTGAAACACAAAACTCACTATTTTAAGAGTTGTTCTTAAACTGATATTACCATAAAGCTATAGTGGGAATTCACCTTTAAGAAGTTAATCACAGACAGCATATACAAAGTGACAAAAATGCAACCGTTTTCAGCTGCGACACTGAGTGTCAATGACCAGCCTGTGTCTAACGTGCTCTTGGATCTTCTGATGCCTGCTTGCGATCAGACACACCTACATTGACATACGCGTTAGATATAGTAATGCTAACCCTCTGTTTCTTTTAATACCTGCTTTTGGGTAGTTGAACGTTCTTTCTTGGCCTAGGACTCCAGGTGGTGTCATCTCGCTATATCACGGGACAAAGTGCACATTTACACTGTGTCAGAGAGTGCATGGGAGGGGTTCAGAGTATCCTAAAAACCCTCTGTATGTGACATGACTTATTGGTAAACCTTTTCTTCCTGTGAAATCCTTCCAAAATCTACAATGCAAATATTATGAACACCTCTTTTAAACACTAAATTGCAATATCTTTCCCATTAACAGTATATTTCCCAAGTATCCCATTTTTTAAAGGACAACCCTAATTTTTAGGCATTGTCATGCTGTAGTTCCCCTGTCCTGAATTTCAGGGCAATGGAGACCATGGGGCGTTTGGGGAACTCCTCTTATCACCACTGACTGGCCCTGGGAGCTGTAACATAGATTGAGGTCTGTGCTGTAGCAAAACCAACCTCAATCACAGCTGACGTTTGGCCTTCTCCCAAGGTACTGAGGATGTGTGCTGGGCTATGACGTCATATCCCAGCTCTTGGTTACCCTCCGAGGGGGCAAGGTAGGTGGCCCTGGTCCTACTCCTAGCTCCATCTATAGCCTTGTCCTCCAATGAAGGTGGACATAAAATACAAACACTGAATTTGATGGCTGATAAGCATCATTGGGCTCTTCTCCATGCTTTATGCCTATCTCATGCATTTATCATTTCCTTCACTACATTAGCCTCTAACGCTGCTACTAACTAAAGAACAAATTGCATAATACCCAATAAAAAAAGTATTTTTCTATAAAAACCTACCTAACAAATAACGCTAACCAACTAGTTTAGGATCCAGGCGGGTGATAAGTAGTACATGACGAATCAACTCAAGGTACAGAAACTGGCTTGCAGAGAATGATAATTATTAAAATGTATTCCATTAAAATAATTATTCTAACCTATCATATAAGAAATTAACTAAATCTGTCTGATCTTGTCTTTAATAATAAGCTTAAATTAATGTAAGACACTAGAACAGGTTGGACTTGTTCTTGTTATACAACAGTGTTACATTGTGTTCTCTACTCTATTCTGTCAAGCCCTGCTGTGAGTAGAATTGGCAGTGAAAGGGTTGCTTCCCTGACGCGCACATTCAGGTGCAAGGTGTGTGTCGGCACTAGGACCGCCTTGTACACCTGTTTCCCACAGTCTGCCCTCTCCTTGCAGTATCTTTGCTGATCGAAGGGCAGGGAAAGGCTGGGGTTCCTTCCCTTTTTACCTTCCTGTCCCAATTCCTTCACTGAGATGATGATCCAGTGGCTGAAAGATCTGCAGGACCCACAGCTGGTGGCCCAATTTCAGAGGTCCTGTGGGCTAACCCTTCAGTCAAAGAAAGAGACTAATGGGGTACCTGGAGGGCATAGTCCATCCTGGACATTCCATGGAGGTGAGGGCAGAACCGCGGGGGGCAAGGGTGTTCCTCAGGAAAATGGAATCAATGGTTACAGCAATGGGTCATGCGCTAATGGATCCCACACCAAGGTAATTCCAACACCATCATTACGGAATCAATTCTAATTACTCTGGTGACACGCTGTATTTATTGAAATACCATGAAATTGTTTATATATGGTAAAATTCAATTATATGTCTAAAATATAGGACCTTTGCAATGCACTTATGAGAAGAAATGTTTTCCTAAACAACTAAATGGCTTTGATATTTCATTAGAAGGATTCGCCTAAGCTTGATTGGACCTGCATTGCATAAAGCAGATAAAACTCTCTTTTTTTAACAAAAATTGGAATACTGCTTAATGCAATTAATTTTATGAATGACCATGACTTCATAAAAATAAGAGCTACAAACATTCCTGGCTGCACCAGATCTGTACAATCATTCAGAGAGAGTCGCTTCCTGGTGCTTTGAGCTGGGTAGTGTAACATTGAATGGGTGTGGAGGTAAATAAATTGAAGTATCGGTTTACAATATTGTGGAAACACATAGTGACACGTTAAGGGAAGTTCTTTGAATGCCTTTGCTAATGTCATGATATTGTATAGTACCAAGTTACTATCTACAGCTGTGGACGGTGATTGATCCTGATGACTTTTCGTGGCGGCCCTTGGTGGTGGTTCAGTTGGCTGTTGCAAAAAAGTAGTTTGCATTAAGTTTCTGCCACTATCGTCTATATTTTATATGTTTGCATAGAAACATATGCCACAGAGCTTCCAGGCTGTGCAAATACACAATCACTTGATCTTAGCGCTGATCATATGGCATCTTCTAATGCTTCATAACCTGGCACCCTAGGTTCTACGGGATCTGGTTGATGTATGAAATCCGGTCAGGCCTGGGAACAAGCTGAGTAGCCGTGATGCACGTGCATAGATTGTTTGAAGTGCTTGCAGTGTTATCATTGCACTTACGGTTAAGAAAAGAAACGCATGTGTGAATCAGGCTGATGGGTGATATGGACATATGCCCTCAGAAACTGCCCGATGCGGTCATGCTACCTTTAACTGTTCTCAGACCCTTATGGACCTCAGTTAGATTCTGACCAGGTTCTGCTTCTCACTGGTTGCCTGCGACTCGCCAGTTGATGTGGACTAACATTCCCATTGATTCATATTCATCCAACCACTGGCTGAGCTTAGCAGGGTTTATAGTCCACTGTATCTATGCTGCCATAAGTATGAGTAGAGGCACATGTCGTCCAAGCTTTGGTCTGGTTGAAGACGGATATAAAAAAAAAAAAGCATTCAATATTTGTTAATCTGGCATAAAACCACAATACTTGTAAGACAATACTTTCCTGTAAATAGTTTTAATTATATATTATGAAAACTTAAGGCTGTTCCTAAACTCCCCTGTTTTGCAGCTACTGCCAAGAAGCAATAAACTATAATCAATACATCCAAGATCATTGCTAAACCCTGAAATTACAATAGGAAGTGAAAATGTTACCTTCTGCCCAGGTAGCTTCTAAAACTAAACGCCAATTCTGTGTTTCTATAAACATATACATAAGAATCTTGGACACTTTCTTTTTAAAGGAGCTTTAACTATTAACCTGAATCACAAGCCTAGAGCCAAATCCCCCGCAGTGACCCACAAGTCACCAGCATACTCTAGTTAAAGGTTAACTAGTGGTGATATCACTTTACGATGTCATTAGCATCTCTTGCTTACTGATACCGAGAAGATACTTTATCCACCTTCTCTTAATGTCAGTACAAAAAGTACCCAGTAAGGAAGCAAAGGGTACTTTACTAAAGAGAGAGCAAGCCCCAGAGAGATTCTCCGGTAAGATTCTCCCTGTATAATATGTTATGGCGTTGGCCCTGTATAATACATAGCTAAATCAGCGAGGATAGTTTTAAGAAACGAAGGCGTCATGCGGAATGGTGAAAAGCTCGTTGGGTGTTTTCTGACATCGCTACCCGACTCGTTTTCTTTGTTACCTGCTGATGATAGCTTTTTATGGTCTCTTTTCCGCGGAGCTGTAGTATCGGGAAGCGTTGTCATCCACAGACCTCTTTTAACCTTCTCTGCAGTTTCAAATACAACTGATATGTGTGCCATGGTATTGTATATACTGCCACAACAGTTTTGAGAATGTATGAAGAGTGAAGAGGATATTCATTTAAATGGAAATACCATGTATATATTTAACAGAGATAGAAATAAATTACTTGTCTCAGTATTAATGTATATAAATTAAACCCAATCATTTACATGGCGTATGAGGGACACCTTTGTTTTAAGGGGTGCGCCTAGAGTTGGCTTTGCAACCTTTTGATATTTAATTACGTAACAGAAGAATGAGTTTTAGTTCTAAAAAGTGATGTTTGGCTGATAGAGCAGTTAAAGGTCATCATGCTCTTCCCTTGAGCACTGTGGCTATAACCCTGCTGAAATGACCTGTTTGGAAAATCCCGTGGCCCCATCTGATATTCCATCAGTGTCACACATGCTTTGTTGCAGAAGCAATGAAAATGGTTGAAATGTGACAGCGCAGATTAAGGCAATATAGTACCATTTTAGTAAAAAAATAAATACCAATAAAAGCCCCACATTAGGACATAATGATGGTCTTCATGGTGTAGATGTACACTCATATATTCCACTTAGCTCCACCGTTTGTTTTTTCATGGAAGCTTATCATTGATCACAATCGCTAAGACCCAGTTTGGTATGTGATCTTTTTTTGGAAATATAGTGGTAAACGCGTTAATTGTTTTTCCTTTTGTTCTCAGGGAGCTGTTCGCTATATGTCACCCGGTACTCTTTTTAATAAGTCATACTTTATCAAAACACAACCTGCCTGAAAATGCAAATATGTAATTAACAACTATCTCAACTGGTTTCAACAGGTAAATAGATTATTTTCAAAAAGGCCCTGAAGCGTGTTATAGCATCTCAGATTTGGAAGCGTATGATCAGCTATAATGAAGTCTACATAAATTATTGATTTAGGATGCATTCTCTGTCGATACATTACTTTTTGTCTTTTAGGAATCTACAAATCTAATGTGAATGTTCCAAGTGCTGTCATATACATGGAGTGGGCTAAATGGCTGTTGCCTGCTGTAAAATCCTATGTATCTATAATCCGACTCAATACAACCAGCAGAGACATCCAGTCGTATTTGTGAATGCCATGTTATTATTCTTTCTGTATATACTTGGAATTTTGCATTGTGTTTAATCTTCAATGAGAACATCGGAATGGATAAGACTTGAACTTTAATTTTAACTGCCCCAGAATAAAAAAATGGGTACAATAGAAAATAGAAAGGTACAACAGCTAGATTTGATACTGTCCTCAGTAGGCACTTCGAATTCCAATTGTAATTGTAAACAGCTTCTAGTCATCATCATCATGACCATTCCAATTAAAGTGTTCAGTTGAAGGCTGGTCGTGGAGAGCTGCAAAATTAGAACAATCCAAGTCCGGGGTTAGAGTTTAGAGCTCAGAAAAGCATGGTGGATTCAGGAATGAGATGAGTTGTCTAATAAATCTAAGTGATAGTACAGTGTAATGAGTCAGAAAGGTTACATTTCTGGAGAACTCTTGTCAAGCATTAATGAAGAAACCATAGCAGAAGACCTTGGTACCTTCCATTGATATTGATTTGCTTCTATCGAGACAAAATAAGCATACATAGAAGTGGTGTGTTCAATAAGTTTATTTATCTGCATGAAATGTTCAGACATATTTGACATTTAATGTTAAGTTGTTTCATTGGATTTTCTCATATGGTCGCTTCAGTGGTTCACGCGCTCCCTGAGGAGTAAGACTGGTCCCTGTGGTACAGGGGGCCTCAGATTTTAGGGAACCTCCAAGACCTATTGGCACTGAAATGGAACTTTTGAAGTTAGCCCTAATCTTTTCTTTAGGATGTCTTTATTTCTTTTTATTTCTGAGCATACCCAAGGTGTTTGTGAGCATAACGCTATCTCATATTTTAAGCAACTTTGATCCCAAACAGCATACATACATACTGTAATACCGTACACTTACACATGTATACAAAAACACACACTCTCTTGTTATCCATGCAGCTTAAACAGTTCCTCCTCCTTCTTACCCTGTGAGCCCTGTCTTCACTGCAGCTCAAACTGTGCATAAGAGCTGTCAGACTGCTGCTTCCCTACTACCATGGATGATATAAATCACGTTACATGACCCTGTTGGGTGCCTCAGTTACTCCGGCCTTAGGGCACATATGTAAAACTAACCCTTCCTATGCTACCAGAATATGGCTCCTTTGTACTGAACAGTCATGGTTGGTGTTACCCTTTTGCAACAGCTTCACACAAAGAGGAGACAACATTCAGCAAGTCTAGACAAGTGGTCCTTTAATAAAGTAGCACAAAGTGTCTTATCCTAACACTCAATGGCCAAAATGAAAGGTGTGGAAAACTGAAAATGATCCAGTCTAGATTAAATGCTGCCTAAATGTGAATTTACTGCAAACAGCTTACAGGCAACATGTGATACTGCATTAAAACACCCAAAAAGCTTAATGTAGTGCCCTGACATTTTCAAATTATATCAGCCCCAGGGACAACAGGCCCCTTGCTTTCCCTTTATCATACATGCATACTTAATATCCAATATGTAGTTAAAGTCTCCAAAACTGATAGTACCAATGATCGCCTCTCCTCCTGTCCAAATGATTAGTAGTGGAGTGAGAGACACCCGTGGCACTGCGAGACATTGTGAATAGCCTTTAGAAATAAGAAAGGTACACTTTGACTTAAGTCATCATTGTAAATATTATGCAGACAAAATGGCTAATGCACCAAATGTATATACAACAGAAGTATAATCAAAAACTGAAAGGACTTCCCAGGCAGGCAAAATATTACTGTCATTGAAAGGTTAAAGATACAGTAACGACACCGGTATGGTATGTGTTTCATACAAAAGCATTTGTTTCACCCCTAGCTGCCATGGAATGTGGTAACTTCAACAACAAACCTTTCTGGTTTGACCACACATCTACTTCCGCAGGTTGGCTGGGTGCGTCTCATAAAGCCATTCATATGTCCTTCCTCTAAAAATGAGCTGAGCGGTGTCAAAAAGCACTTGTATAAAAATATATCTTAGGCCAAACTAAATCTGCTTTGCGCACTGGGGCACAGTCATGCTGGAATAGAAAAGGGTCTTCCCCAAACTGTTTTCACAAAGTTGAAAACAGCATTGTCCAAAATGTCTTGACATGCTGGAGGGGGCATTTTCTGTTTTTTTTTTTAATCTGTAGTACTGATATGCATAGATCCTCTGTACAGAAATCTATGGAACTAAATTGGAATTACAGTACATTGCACATCGATGCTGCTGAAGTTCATTGCTTTTGCCCCAATGGTGGCCTGGGGAATTGTAGGATTCAAAGACACAGTGTCTACAGTCATGAAATAAAAATCCACCCATCACAAGAAAGAATGTCTGAGTCATTGTAATGTGTCTCTGTTATTAAAAAGTCTGTGTGACTTTGAAGTGCTGGGAGAGTATCTAAAAAAAATACTAGAATTAGTACAAATATTGTGATCTGGAAATCTGTTTAAATATGTGAACATTAAGCAAGATGTGCCGAGCTGGCCCCTCCCTTACGAAAAAATTACTGCAGTTTTTCTGAAGTAATACTGCAGTTTTTTGGACATGAACACTTTTACGGCAGTATTACTGCACATTTACTGCAGTTTTACTGCATTTGTACTTCACTGTACTGCAGTTTTACTGCAGTTATTTTTGTAAGGAAGTATAAATGCAATAAAGCTGCAGTACATTGAAGCACAACTGTAGGTTTGCAATATAAAAAAAAAAAGTGCAGTAAAAGCGCAGTATTGCAGTTTTTTCATGTCCAAAAAATTGCAGTATTACTTCAGAAAAAGTGCAGTATTTTTTTGTAAGGGGTCGTAATGCATAATTCAATTTGTAAGGTGAATTAAAAAAATATCACTGATTCAACCATACATGTTACAGGGCCACCAGAAAAGGAGCATCTCGAAGTCAAGGAGATGAGATGACAACTCTCTTGCAAAGCCCTGTCAACTCTCTCTTTAGTTAATAGATCAACAAAAAAAGTTGCTGAAGAGCTCATTATTTTTATGTGATTAGGAAAAATAGATCTACTCTGGTTTATTTGCTTATCATGCTAGAGAGCTCAATTAATGGTTTGTTTTCGTGCATCAGTGCCCATTGTTAGAAAAGAATATGATCCTTAAGTTGTGCTAGCAAATAAATAAAAAGATATTTGATACTATTTTTTATTTTTTTTACCCCTATGTTGCCCACCATACATGTTTGCAGTCACACACCCTACTCACCCAGCATAAACAGCTTCCTATTATGGTGCATTTACATGTCAGAACACTAGGAGGCATACTTCTGCAATACAATTACAGTCTCATATTACTACCATTGCATCAAAGCATCAAGGGATTTGGGATGCTCACCCTCGTTACTGTAAATTGTTAAACCTGCCTGACCGGTTACTTATTGGTCATCTGACCATTTTATAGCTCTTTCCAATATTTGGCCACTTAATAAACTGTTGCGTTTTTATAAAAGTTTATGAATTATTTTGAGGCTGACACACAAGTGTAATAAAATAGAAAAGGAGATGCCCATTAAATTGCTTTTGTTTATATTAAGGCCATTAGACATTCTAACAGATACATTCTTGTTAATCTAATAACACTGCTTTTGGTATTTGGTATTTTCACTGTTAGTTATTTTTCTGGAAATACAGCATTTGAGTAAACAAGTTTAATATTGTAAAATTACTAAAATTTAAAAATGAAAATTACTTTTTTTAAATTATCTATGTGAATTAAGGATATTTTTGAACATTTTGAACATTCTGTATTAGTCTGTTGAGACAAAAGGTTGCTGAGTAGATATCATGTATTATTCAGGCCACATTGCTAATCAGGACAGTAAGTGTTTCATGACTGTACTCAATGTAGCATTTAGTGGACAGTTTTGGTAACCTGGTTGGGAAGACTCCATCAAGGACAGTACCCTGAAAACGTGGTCATCTGGTGACCTTAGTGCATTAATGCCCTTAAATAAGGATTTATAACAGAATGACATTGTCAGAAACTACAGAATGGTCTCAAGCGCTTGAGAAATTAAAATTCTCTTCTGCTGAAGATGACTTATTTCAGATTGTGCATTATTGTTGAGTGACAGTGTTGTAGTTGGGATATTGAAAATATGAATGTCAGAGACATAATCGTCTGTCTGCAAATGAAGCAATCTTGGCTGTCCCAGTGCAAGCTACATTCATTCTGTTCCATTAAATCACATCTGTCATCTTAAGTATAAGATAACATTGTAATTATCAGACTGACTTCAACATGCTCTGTAGTTTAGTCTCTCCTGGCATGGGATCACTGGTCCTATGTTGTTAACCCATTCTTTGCCTGGAGAAAAGTACTGTAATTGCCTGCCTTTAATTAAAATACAATTCATCAAAATGTTTTCCATTAGAGAGTCACAAGCTAATATAGTCCACACAAGTATATATTTTTTAATAATAATTAAATACATAAAACGATATAATGAAACATACAGATATAACACGAGTTGAGAATCCTGCCCATGAGCTTTCCAATGAGCCTTTGGCCATGATGGTGGGTTTATGTTAAATATCAGTCATAGGGATGTTGTCAGTTGGTCATAAATCGGCAATGTTAGGGTTCCTTGTTAAGTACAAAATGATATTTATGATCACTGTCTGAAGTCCCAGACTGAAAATCCCCAAATTATAGAGTTTCCAATTTCTACCCACATACTTATTAAGCAGAGGTTTTAACTGTGCCCCAAGATAGCCGATTACGGCAACCTCTTGCTTTCCATCAGAAGTCACATGCTGAAAGTGTCGTCAATACTTTGCAATTATTTAGTTTAAGGTACATTGATAAATAGAACTAGATCTTTTTCACCTGCTTTGTGCAAGGCTGTCATTTAAAATTTTATATTTTTTTGCTTCTTGGCCGTGATCTATTAGCATTGAAATGGTGGGTTATAATTTTAATTATAAGGGCACCCCCCAAAGACATGGACACCTGACCCCTGTCATGGTAACCTTTCCATAAAACCTTTTGTTAAATCAAAAGGCACAATACTGATGGAATTTGTATGACTATGTATTGTTTCTACATATTATAGAATATATTTTTACAGCGCTAGAAGTAAAATCATTAATCCATAGCCATGATGATATATTGTACTTCCTGTTGGCTTTCAAAAATAATTACAAATAATTTCAGCAATTAGTTTTTACGTCTAATTTTAATCATCATAGCAGTGTTAGGATAGTGATTTGTGTCTGTATATATGTATATGTGTGTGTGTATATGTGTATATATATATATTATATTATATATATATATATACACAAGCAAAATTGTCACATACTACGGATATATTCTTGATGTAAAATACTAAACTATAACTCGTTGTCCCCATAATTCCATGAGCGGCTATCCAGTGAAGACTTGGGATCATTGGAGTTGTAAGTCAACACCATCTAAGTATGGGATATGGATGTTGTATTAAATTTTCCATTTTTAATAGAGCCCATATTTACATTTTAAAATAATATTGTGCCCCACTTTCCTGATGCCTTTGGCAGAATCAAGGCTTAACAATTATTGTGAATTTACAGCGCTGATCTTTGTACTTGTTTTAGGAACCTTTGTATACTTTTGGTCCATCTTTACACAACCCGTTCTGCTTCTTCATGCACATTGCCCTCTCCTCTTTAATGTTAAAAGCCGAAACGGCGACTTCCTGACAATTTACTGAGGAAATCATATGTGTCACACTATCGGAAAGGAAGGATTTAACATGTCAGCAGCTGACAGTGTTCTTCCTCGGTTAATTTGGGCTGCTTTAAAGCATTATATATACATGTCACATGTCCCCTGCCTGTTATAGACAGAGTACACAGCCGTGGCTGCCTATGAAATTGTGAACAGCTTTTGTACTTCTTCAAATGAAAGCATTTCATTTACAAAACCATCTGCTCTTATAGCCATGCATAATTTTCCTGGAAAACATCAATTCACTATTGACATAGAAATATATTTATGACTGCAGATTAGAACCAAATGACCTTTTGTAATCTGCCTGATCCGCTATGTCCTTATTTCTAATTTATTTCTGACTCGTTGATGTATTCTTGCCAACAAAATCCCAGTTATCAATATTCTTAAACTTTCTTCAAGGAACATTGATGTCAAAAAATGAATTAAGTCCAACAGCCTGCCATTCCCTTGCACAGTATTTCAATTAGAAGGCTACGGTTTAGCTTTCCTAATTCCCAGGCTCTCCTGAATATCTAGCAGGCTTGGGTAACCTAATGGATTTAGGTAAATGAATCAAGTTACTTTTATTATCCCATAAAAACATAACTTTTACATAGTCTCCAAGTTTCTGTTGTGTTCTACTGGAGCAGAATGTGGCTACAAGAATACAGCATTAGTTTGTGTCATGTTCCAAGCATTAATTAACAGTGAGAACTGTGATATAGCCGTATTAGCCCAAGAGAAAATAGTCTTTAGCCAAATTCGATAACTTTTTATTGGCCCAACATAGAAAAAGTGGTAAAGTTACGTTAGCTTTCTTGACCTCAGTGGTCTCATCTGAAGACAGGGCCTCTGAGGTCCCCAAAATTCATGTTGTGTTGGCATAATACAAGGTACTAATGTCATCTAAATATTGTTTTAGAACACACAGGATATTAAGAGATCTAGACTTTTATGCTAATTTATCAGACTCAAACACATTATCACGTAACCGCATTACTGTTTACATTACATTACCTTCCACCAATAAGCGCTTGGTGTTGAACAATACCAGAGCTGGGACATTGGCTCAGTACGGACATAAGGCTTTTACTAATAAACCAGTAATCCCAATAAAAGTGGCATTTCACATTTCACACAAATGAACATACAAGAGTGGACAGATCCAGACATAAGTATTTTTCAGCCCTCTGGCACTGTCTGGAACTATTTTTGGCCCTCTTTGCCCATGTAAAATTCTGTAATAAAATCACACACTTTATTTTTAAAAAGAAAGTACCGTATTTGCTCGATTATAAGACAAGGTTTTTTTCAGAGCAAATGCTCTGAAAAATACTCCTCGTCTTATAATCGGGGTCGTCTTATAATCAGACCTCAAATAGGTCTGACTATGAGACGACTAAGATCCAGATCCCCCGCAGCTGCAGGGGACCTGGATCCTCCTGTCCCCCCCCCCCCACACTTACCGGTACTTCTGAGTCCCCGGTGTGTAGCTGGGGCAGCGTGCTCACCGGTGCGGGGAACTCTGATCTCTGACAGTCGGGGAAGGTCTGCGCAATGGACGCAGACAATCCCCGCTGCTAGCCACGCCTCCTTCCGGCTGCAGCGTAAGTGCGAGGGATCTACACGCTGCCCCGGCTACATGACAGGGAAGCCAGAAGCACCGGTAAGTTGGGGGGGGGGCAGGGGAGTGTTAAATGGGGGGCATAAGGCATTTCTGGAGGCAGAGTGCTCTGTGAAATGCCTTTTAACCCCCTTAATGCCACTCTTTCCCATAATATGCCTTTTAACCCTCTAAATGCCAGAGTGGCATATAGGGGTATAAGGCATTTCTGGAGGCAGAGTGGCACATAGGGGGTCAAAAGGCATATCATGGGGCACAGTGGCATATAGGGGGTATAAGGCATTTCTGGGGCAGATGTGCATAACTGGGGGGCAGGTTGGAAAATAGAAGGAAATAAAACCAAAATATTTTTCTCAATCATAGCTTTTATTAAAAAAAAATCGTTTAGATGAATTAACATTTACTGGTAAAACTTTTTTCCTATAGGGTCGTCTTATATTCAGGCTTTTTCTTTTTTTTCCTAAATTAATATTCAGATTTGGGGGGTCGTCTTATAATCAGGGTCGTCTTATAATCGAGAAAATACGGTAGTTATCGCCACTTTTACCTGAATACGCGCTTTTAATAGATTATCCATAGAATGATCACATGGAAGTATAAGCTGAGTATGTTACCTTTTAGATTTAAGTCAATAGTTAATAAAAAGCAACATGTGCTCAATGTTCCATATTGTTACTGGCATTCTTTCCTTAATCGCACATCACACACTTCAGTATATGAAATAAATAAACCCATATAATCAGTGGTGGGTTTAATTAAAAAACGATCCTCTATAGAATATATATTTCACACATGGTTTAAAAAAACCACATATAGACAAACAAGAGTTTGTGTTCTGGTGTGTGTCCTGCCTGCTACCATATTGGCAGGTTATGCAGTGGCTAAAGGCCCCCTTGGTCTAAAGGGCCACTGAGAAGATGATCTGAAATATTGTCTCCTTAGTTTACTCATTATTCTTTTATTTAGTACAAATGTTCCAGATGTGGCCATAGTAAATCTTTTCACTTAGGCTTCCTCCAATGAAATCTACTGATACCTCCAACCTACTCATGGCACCTTGGGCCATCAAGAATAGGTCATGCACTACTGCATTGTTTCTCTAATTCATTGGTCACAAGGGTGAGTGGTAGTGCAAGATGTGGCAGTTTGGAGTCAGGTGTTGGGCTTCAGGCTTCGCCATAAAGCTATAGTATTCCCCATAGTTTTAATGATACTTATTTCTAGTTTTGCCTTTTTGTTTTTCAGGAACATGTCAGGAAATATTTGGTACAGAACTATTTACTGTATTACCTCTTCCGATTCGCTGCAGCTTTGGGCCAGGAGGTGTTTTATATTACTTTCTTACCGTACACACTCTGGAATATCGATTCTTTCATTGCCCGCCGGCTGATAATCGTCTGGGCAGTGAGTATTGAAGGCTTTATTCACCATGCCAGAAATTCACCACATTCTTGTCTGGGATACAACATTAAAAAAGTCTTGTGTTGTGAAAACATTTTTCAAACCATTTACTAGGGGTCTTTTTTTGTCTTATTTTACTTTCTACAAGTTTGCCCACAAACTGTATTTACACATTCTATAAGATGAGAAGTATGTTTTGAAAGTAAAAATCGAAGACATTTATAATTAATTATATATGGAAGATCAAGACAAGGTGTGGATATGTGGGGTATTTTGAGGTAACACTTAGCCAAGATAATTTATCTTTTGTCAGAATAACTGGCAAATATGCTTAACTATGTGCATTTTCTAAAATTATGTATTGTAATTTGATATTTATGGGTGATATGCATTAAAACATTGCTCAAGGTTATATGGCATTGTGTATGGTACATAATATTGAAATCATTCATCCATACTATTATTTAAAATCATTTAAATAATTTTAGTTTTTTAAAACAGTGTTACTTAGCTCTGACTATTTATCATACTGCAGGTGGTAAAACAATGGAATGGCTCAGTGTTAATCACCCAGACGCTGACACTCCAATAAAAGTCTATGAAGAAAAGGATTTCGTTTGACAACACAGCTTCTTGTCATAAATAGCTCTGTGTAAAAAGGGAAAGTCATCCAAAATATCACATGACTGACAACAATGGCGGGTCATGCAGATAAGGGAAGCTTATGGGGAAAAAAATGAAAAGAACTGCATTCAATGCTCAAAGTAAAAAAAAAATCATCTACAGGACGTTCTATTTATCCTAACTGGATACACGACCCATGTATCAAGATTTGTTGCAATGAAATATTTTGGGAAGCATTCCCATTTAAAATGCATCCCATTAACCAGATAAAACATGGTGAAATAGCACTATCACATCAGTGGCCCTTGTGTTGTGATTTCTTTTATAGTCTATACTATGTGATTAAGTAGTTAATATGTTAAGTTGCACTCCTACTTACGCATTTAGCCCCCTGATGTGTACTACATGGTTTAACCGTTAAAACCTTAAAAATAGGTATTTCCTTATTTGGAATTATCAATCATCTTTCATCTATATAACGCCAACAATTTACCCAGCGCCTAATTTTTTTACCAAGACATTAAGTGGTGAAGAACACATTGATTAGTAATTATTTGATAACTAACCGCAACAAGTTTCTAATGTGGCATTTATCCACTCCTTCTTCCCAAAATACGACTCTAACAGGAGCAGCTTTTTTGTAGACCTTGTTTAGTATAATGTCAATATCTATTCCATATTGTATGAGGATTACTAATATTAAATCTCTAATCCTTATTTATAGTAGATTGAAGACAAATTCTTCACACCTCCAGTTGCAGAGAAATACAATACTCTCTGGAATGTAGAATGATAACATTTAACATTTTGAACCCAGGTTCAATAGTCCTGGCTGCTGACAACAGTGAATGAGGTCATAGCTGTAGTACGTATGAGTTGTAAATAGATCACTCTGTACAATTTAACCGGTTTCCCTCCCTGGGGAATGAGAATGATGTAGCTGTCTGTAGTATGCCAGTCGGAGTGTGTAATGAGTAGGAGCCAGGCTGGGCAAAGACTTGTCTCTTAAGAAAGCAAGATAATACATTGGCTGACTGATCACGGGGTTGATGATTCTTCTGCATACAAGGGTCATGGTCGTGTTGACCTCCAGTAGCAACTTTTGGAAGGTTGTGCTGTTTTTCTGTGTAAGGAGCATTAACCTAAAAATGTTGTGGTCTCTTCGAAAAGAATACTCATCTTATGTTCTTAGCCTGACTGCTCCTAATTAATTTTAAGGTTTATCCTGAAAGCCCATGGCCTTTGAGGAGTCCAACAATACTGATTAAAACAAGCTTCGTCTCCCCCACCACTTCATTCATGCCATTGGACATTGCTACTACTATTACGCAGATGCAGGTTGCACGCACAGCATAAGTTGTGGTGGGGTAAAGGTGATGGGGAAAAAAACCCTCGACTTAAAATGAAGAGGGTGGCCAGCAGGCAAGGCTGCTTTTCTCACAGAAAAGGGTAGATATGCGTAGTTGTAAGGCCAACAATGATCACCTTTTGCCACGGCATCCCCTTGGAACGAACGTCCGCTGTATTAGACAACCTTAAAACATAGCTCAGAGGTGCAGAAGCCCGCTAGAGGCAAAGGGTGATCGTTGTTGGCCTTATTTACATACACCTACCCAGACCACCCTTGCAGTGGTGGTAGTGCTACAGGATTTCTGTGGGAAGAGCAGGTCTTGTGGCTTATCTGATGGTTGCAGATTACTATTTAGTAATATCTCTGCTACCCTTTAATTTTAAGTGGAGGGGTTTTCCATCACCTTTACCCCAATCAAGCAGTAAGCCACTATTCAACCTCATGCTGACGAGTCCTATCCCAGAAGGTCTTGCCTGCTGGATGTGGATGAGTGTCTAATAATTCCTCTGCTACCCAGCTATTGAAACAGGCTGGGAATTTGTTTAAGTAATAAGAGGAATTGTACAAAGCATTGTATAAAAAAAAAAGATTGTGTAGTTTCATTTCTATATTAATATTATTATTATTATTATTATTATTATTAAACCCTTTAATCTCTGCCCTCAGGCTTTACAAATAATGAACTTTAGTGCAATCCTACATTTTCTTATCTCCAACCAGAATTATTTTTAGTCACTCTGTCAGCCCTGAATTTTTTCTGGCCTTGTTACCATAGAGATCACAACTGAAGATGCCCATGTCACAGCCGAAAGCATCTTCCTATAATATCTTTACGGGAGACGTGATCTTCTCCCTGTGAGCCCAGACCAAATATTAAAAGAAAAAATGATAGGTCTGTCTCAAGGAGCTTACAATCTGCTCTGCTATGCATTAAGGTTAGTGACATTATCTTTAAAAATCGAACTGGAGAACAGTACCTTCAAGGAAGGTTATTTATTTTTTTATTTATCCAAAAACATATTTTTCATCTTGATTATAAAATACAGTGCTGTATAGAGTAATGTGGGTTAGCATTCACAAAAACTGGGTGCTATTTCATTTCTTTCCAATAAACTTCACTTGTCTGCAGATCTGGAGGCCGTCATTGTTGACAGTCGTGATATTTTGGATGACTTTCCCTGCTTACGCACTACACTGAGCTGATTATTTTGTTTATTATAATGAAATCCTTTCCTCCACACACTTTCATTAGTCTGTGTCTTGGTATATTTCTATTTTAGGCAGTATATTAAAGAGAGAGAGACTGTTTTTCTTATAGATTGGGCTAACAGGGCATTCTTTATAATTTTGTCCCAGGATAGCCCTTCACTCATATGGCCATACTGGTGAACATCCAGTTCCCCCTACCCTGAAGTCCTTCCTCTTCTTCTACGACCCAGAGATTCTCAGCAGTGCCTGAAGACCCGGAGAAGCAGCGCTTTACCCGCAGTCTCCGGGCAAAACCCAGAGAGTTCCCAGTTATGCATATGGCCCAATTACTTTCTTTAATAACATCTAGGAGTGTACAAACAGTTTGTGTCCGCCTGTGTCACGCTAAGACCTGTGTTGTGTTTTTAGATTGTTATGTACATGGGTCAAGCATCTAAGGACCTTCTAAAGTGGCCGCGCCCCACTTCTCCACCGGTGGTGAAGCTGGAGACCAGAGTAGATGCTGAGTACGGCATGCCATCCACCCATGCAATTGCTGCCACTGCAATCTCTTTTACCTTTCTTCTGGCATCTATGAACAGATACCAGGTATGTATGATCAGAGCCGGCCTTAGGCGTTGTGGTGCCCTGTGCGGACTACTCCTCTGGTGCCCCCCCTCACTACCCCCCCTCTCTGCCCCTTCAAACTACCCGCCCTCTCTGCCCCTTCAAACTACCGCCCCTCAAACTACCCCTTCAAACTACCCCTCCCCTCTGCCCCTTCAAACTACCCCCTCTGCCCCTTAAAACTACACCCCCCCTCTGCCCCTTCAAACTACACCCCCCCTCTGCCCCGTCAAACTACACCCCCCCTGCCCCTTCAAACTACACCCCCCCTCTGCCCCTTCAAACTACACCCCCCCTCTGCCCCTTCAAACTACACCCCCCCTGTGCCCCTTCAAACTACACCCCCCCTTTGCCCCTTCAAACTACACCCCCCCTTTGCCCCTTCAAACTACACCCCCCCTCTGCCCCTTCAAACTACACCCCCCCCCACTTACCTTGTTTCCAGAGTCCTGCGGTGAGAGCGGGAGGCATCCGTCTTCTCGCTCTGCCGCGGTGCCGGCATTTCATGTTGAGAGCCGGAATAGTCCGGCGCTCAACATGAGATGCCGGCACAGCGACGGAGTCACGGAGAGTAAGGGGCGCCGAGCGGTTGCCGAGAACTTCACGAGCAACCGCTCGGCGCCCCTGACCGGGACTTAGATTTAAGCATCGGGGTTTTTTTTTTAAACTTTATTTAACATGAATGATGTTAAATAAAGTTTTAAAAAAAACACAAAAAAAAACGATGCTTTAATCTAAGTCCCGGTCAGGCGCCCCTGCAACCATGGCGCCCTGTGCAGTCGCACAGGTCGCACACCCCTAAGGCCGGCCCTGTGTATGATGACTATAGTCACCTCCCTTGTCTCTGAGTGCTTCCTAATGCCTTGGGTATGTGTTTACATGGCCAAATCAGGGGTGACTGAAGTCTTTTACACTTAAATTTTCACGGCGAAAAACAATGACTGTCCATTATTAGAAAAATACACTCCGTGAGCCTCATTATCTCAAAACTCAAGAACCTACATCCCACAGCATTACTCATACCTCACATGTTAAAGTTCAGTCTAAGTAAACCAATGAAATGTTTTAGGTAAACATTTACCTTTATACAGCGATAGCAACTAGACTTGGGCACCAGAGGGCTCTTCGTGTTCGTCTTCGTGCTCGTCTTCGGCAAAAAAAAAAACTTCGTATTCCGCGAATATTCGCCTGGTCCTGTCTTCTCTTCGGGCGAATATTCACGGACATTCTTCGTGCTCGGGTTTTCTTCGTTTTCCCCGCTTAAGGGGTTAAAACGGGGTTAAAGCCGCTCTGGCGCCAGGAGTTTAAATGTCCGTATGAGCAACTCTATTGGTCGTCAGCAGGGGGCTCGTCTGCCATTGGTTGATGGCAGACGAGCCCCCTGCTGGCGACCAATAGGGTCGCTCGTAAAGACTGTTATACTCCTGGTGCCGTAATTGTTCGGCAGATCCCGCTGGTCTCACTGTTCTATCATTTATTAACTGATAGAACAGGGAGACCAGTGGGATCTGCCGGGTAAGTTGCAGCATTGGGATTTTAAAAGTCTGTACGAGCGACTCTGTTGGTCGCTCGTACAGACTTTTAGGCTCCTGGTGCTGTAACTTACCCGGCACATCCCACTGGTCTCCCTGTTCTATGAGTTAAATGTCCGTACGAGCGACCAATAGAGTCGCTCGTACGGACATTTAACTGATAGAACAGGGAGACCAGTGGGATGTGCCGGGTAAGTTACAGCATTGGGGTTTTAAAAGTCTGCACGAGCGACTCTGTTGGTCGCTCGTGCAGACTTTTAAAACCCCAATGCTACAACTTACCCGGCACATCCCACTGGTCTCCCTCCCTGTTCAATTAATTAAATGTCCGTACGAGCGAACAATAAAGTCGCTCGTACGGACATTTAACTCTGTACAGGGAGGGAGACCAGTGGCATCGGCAGGGTAAGTTGCAGCATTGGGGTTTTAAAACCCCAATGCTGCAACTTGCCCTGCCGATGCCACTGGTCTTTAACTAATTGAACAGGGAGGGAGACCGATGCCACTGGTCTCCCTCCCTGTTCAATTAGTTAGTCTGTGCCGGGTTAAATGTCCGTACGAGCGACCAATAAAGTCGCTCGTACGGACATTTAACTAATTGAACAGGGAGGGAGACCAGTGGCATCGGCACTGCCGATGCCACTGGTCTCCCTCCCTGTTCAATTAGTTAGGGGTTAACTTTTTTTTAAAGGGTTAAGGGGCCGTGCAAGTGAGCCTATTGGTCGCTTGCACGGCCCTTTAACCTATGGATTTCTGCTCCCGTTAACCCCTTCGATGCTGTGTTAACGCAGCATCGAAGGGGTTAACGGGAGCGGAAATCCATAGGTTCGCTGTCAGGGGCTACAAAGACCGTGCGAGTGAGCCTATTGGTCACCTGCAGGGTCTTTCTCTGGCATCAACCAATTGGTTGATGCCAGAGGAGGTCCCTGTAGGCGACCAATAGGCTCATTCGCACTGCCCTGTAACCCGTGACGGCGAACCTGCGGATTTCCACTTCCGGGAACTGCCGCGAAGACAAGACAAGGTAAGATGAAGGGGGGGAATGGTAGACGAAGACGAAGACAATCACGAAGATCTTCGTGGTGTGTGTCTTCGTCTTCGCCTACGTTTTACCGCCGCCGTCTTCTCTTCGGCGTGTCTTCGGAACGAACACGAAAACGCACTCTTCGTGTTCGGTTCCATGTTCGCCCGAAGACGAATGCACAAGTCTAATAGCAACCATGTAAATCCTCTAAATTTGTATGATAATTCCTCCCCTTTTTGACATAGATCTTGGCTCCATCAAGTTAAGGTATCCTTTTATTTTCAAACTAATTATCCCCAAAACAATTACGCTGAAATTACAAAAATACACGAGCTCTTGGTGGTTTGATTAAACACTGAAATGAATGTAGTTATTGTAAAAGATGTGAAGGTGACCACTTTCTTCTGGTTCTTCATTTCCAATATATATAATAGTTTTATATACACTGCCCCGTTCTTCATGTAATATACCGTATTTGCTCGATTATAAGACGAGGTTTTTTTCAGAGCAAATGCTCTGAAAAATACCCCTCGTCTTCTAATCGGGGTCGTCTTCTAATCAGACCTCAAATAGAGTCTGATTAGGAGACTAAGATCCAGATCCCCCGCACCGCTGCAGGGGACCTGGATCCTCCTGTCTCACCCCCCCCCCCCCATCATACACACTTACCGGTGCTTCCTGCTGTATTGCCGGGGCAGCGGGTTGACGTCTACGCGATCCGCGTAGACAACGTCCGCTGCAGCCGGAAGGAGGTGTGGCTAGCAGCGGGGGTTGTCTGCGTCCGTCGCGTAGACCTTCCCCGACTGTCAGAGATCTCTGATCTCTGACAGCCGGGGAAAGTATACGCGACGGACGCATACAAACCCCCGCTGCCAACTCCACCTCCTTCCGGCTGCAGCAGAAGGCGACGTCAACCCGCTGCCCCGGCTGGAAGCACCGGTAAGAGAGGGCTGAGAGGGGAGAGAGGAGAGGAGAGGAGAGGAGAGGGGAGGGGAGGGGGGGAGAGAGTGTGTGTGTGTGTGTTAGTTAAATGGGGGCATAGGGCATTTCTGGAGTGGCGTTAAGGGGGCATTTAATAGAGCACTCTGCCTCCTGAAATGCCTTATACCTCCCTATATGCCACTCTGCCCCATAATATGCCTTTTAACCCCCTAAATGCCAGAGTGGCATATAGGGGTATAAGGCATTTCTGGAGGCAGAGTGCTCTATACAATGCCTTTTAACTCCCTTAATGCCACTCTGCCTCCTGAAATGCCTTATACCTCCCTATATGCCACTCTGCCCCATAATATGCATTTTAACCCCCTAAATGCCAGAATGGGATATAGGGGTATAAGGCATTTCTGGAGGCAGAGTGGCATATAGGGGGTCAAAAGGCATACCATGGGGCACAGTGGCATATAGAGGGTTAAAAGGCATATCATGGGCCACAGTGCCATATTGGTGTGGCAAGCCTGGGGGCAGATGTGCGTAACTGGGGGACAGGCTGGAAAATACAAGAAATAAAAACCAAAAAAATATTTTTCTCAATCATAGCTTTTATTAAAAAAAATAGTTTACATGAATTAACATTTACTGGTAAAACTTTTTTCCTTTAGGGTCGTCTTATATTCAGGCTTTTTCTTTTTTCCTAAGTTAATATTCAGATTTTGGGGGGTCGTCTTATAATCAGGGTCGTCTTATAATCGAGCAAATACGGTATTTCAATTTGAGTTTACTAAAACCAGCTATAATTGAAGCACCATTTGTTTAAGTGATATAACATATCTGGACAGTAAGAACCTTTTCTGGGAGTAGGTTATTTTGCTACAGCAATTATTACTATTTTATTTTTAAATTTTTACCATTCTTTTCTTTTTCTCTCTCTCTCTTTCGATGGTCATTTGG
Source organism: Sceloporus occidentalis (assembly GCA_023333645.1). Lineage (NCBI taxonomy): Eukaryota > Metazoa > Chordata > Lepidosauria > Squamata > Phrynosomatidae > Sceloporus > Sceloporus occidentalis. The sequence continues at coordinate 6,420,649 of JALMGF010000053.1, read as the reverse complement.
GGGACGTTACTGGGGTACAGTGTCATTTTGCAATGCAACTTGTTTCTTACTATGTTGTACCCTGGTTTCCTTGAGTTTATTTATATATTTGAAAACTCAATAATGTTCAAAAGTAATTTTTTACCAATATAATTATTTCATATTGGTAAAAATATTTACTAAATGCACTAGAAAACTAGACTGACACCAATGAAAATGCCCGTATTCCCAGGAAGTGTTACCTCTGTTGGTGGGTCTGTGAATATTTTGATGGCAGCCACAATTGGCTCGTAGGACCACCGCTTTCCAATATCATCAGTTACAGTGCGGCACAAGGCCTCTACTGCCTAATGCATCAGACATTGATGATTCATCTTGAAATAAACTTACATTTAACTATAATATCCTCCTGTAACTGTTGTTGGCTTCTGTTGCAGTATCCGTTCATACTGGGGCTGGCAGCAGCGTTATGTCTGTCCACCCTGGTGTCCCTCAGCCGGCTGTACACAGGAATGCACACTGTTCTGGTAAGATACCCGATATTTATTGATATCTTAATACTTACATTTTAAGACCTATAAACACATTTGGAGAGAAAAAGGACAATTTCATTAGCCATGCTTGTGATACCACCACTTTTTCACCAGAATGTTTTTTTCATTTATTATAAAAAAAACATTATGATAAAAATAGATATATATACTGCTTGGGTAATGCTAAGTGGATTGATATAGACATGTTCGAAATAGACACCAATATGGTCATATTATTCTTTTTTCTTTATATAGCACAGCACTTCTTACAGTCTATACATTAAAGAGTATGATAAAATTGTCAGACTATGACAAACTAATTTTTTCGGCAAAGAGGCCCTTGTTGCAAGTTTACACTCTAGAGGCCGTGGCTTGTAAAATGCATATACATTTTGGGTCTTGGTATGAAAAGTAATAATTTACACAGCTGATTCTGCCATTGATACATATGTGATAGGTCAATCCCTGCTAGGAGCCTGAGCTGTCTGGAGGAGCATATGTGACAGCTGTCCTTCTGCATTCTTGACCCTATGGCTATTCTGTGTGCTCTTGGGAATGGACTGCTTAACCCCAAAGAGCTGCAGCCACCTCTTCCATATCCTGATATTCCTTATGTTTTGGAGGGACTGTTACTTGCTCCCTGTTTCTCTATAATATCTGTGAAGGAGAAGGCTTAATTAGCACACATTGGACATTTGAATGGGAACCATTATCCAGCGAAGAACAATAGCACCATGGGTTCTTAAACAGCAGGGGGAGTGGGTGCTGCCCCTTCCAGCCGGGAGCAGATTAAACTTCCCATGTAAACACACCAGCATAGATGGCTCCAAGGCACTGGAGACTTTGGATCATTAAAGTCTTTAGGATATTCTGAAGGTGAGCTGAAGAAGCTCTTAGGGTAGCCCTGCAAGGGTTCTCGGAGATAGATAATAGGTCAATGAACAACTTACCAAGTAGAGAGGAGTTTCAAGACTTCAAGCCCAGCCTAACCATCCAAACAGAGAGGGTTTTTATTATATCTCTCCATAATCACCAGTATGAAAATAGACAATTATTCTACCAGAGCATACCTTCCACTGCAATGAATGAGGATTGATTGTGTGTCACATATAAATAAATATATATATATATATATATATAGTACCGATTGAAGAGTCATGATGTGTTTAGGGGCAGAGGAGGAAAGCCGAGATTTCCAGTAGGGTCAGTGACCTTTTTTGGGTCAAGCCTGAGTGTAAGAGGAGTAGCTTCTTGCTATTCTAGATAAGGCAGGCCTTACAAAAAATTACTGCAGTTTTTCTGAAGTAATACTGCAGATTTTTGGACATGAAAAAACTGCAATACTGCACTTTTACTGCAGTATTACTGCACATTTACTGCAGTTTTACTGCATTTGTACTTCACTGTACTGCAGTTTTACTGCACATTTACTGCACTTTTTTTTTATATTGCAAACCTACAGTTGTACTTCAATGTACTGCAGCTTTATTGCATTTGTACTTCTGTACAAAAATAACTGCAGTAAAACTGCAGTAAATGTGCAGTAACACTGCAGTAAAAGTGCAGTATTGCAGTTTTTTCATGTCCAAAGAACTGCAGTATTACTTCAGAAAAACTGCAGTAATTTTTTCATAAGGGAGAATTCCCAAATGCAGTCTTGCTAAGTTTGCTCGCTGTAACAGAGTACTGCTTGCAGAGTGTTTTTACAGTACACCAAGATGGATGACCTCATACCGGGTCATGTAATTAGTATGTTTTCTTTCTGAGTAATGAAGTACAGTTTTGAAACCTCCAGGTGTTTCTTTTTTCCCCCGGTTTTGTGGTGAGCAGTGAAAGAGCAAGGATGACGTGAGTTGTGTTTGAGGAAGGCTGGCATGTGTGTGGGCATGCCACCTGTTTGTTCCTTTCAGAATCGCCTTCCCCTGATTTCAAGTGGGTGGATTTCACATTTAGAATGGGTTGGAGAGGCATGGACCATTGAACAATATATATAAGTGTGTTTCATTAACGTCTTTATGTTCTAGAAGACCAAAAGATTCCAGTGTTCATACAGAAATCACTTGCTAACAAATTCGATGGTCCAACAATAGATCCATCCTGCTTAAAACCATTGTACTAAATGGTGCGTCTTTATTGGTAAAGACAGTTGTTATCTCCTGCACCAAGTGTTCTGAGCACGTACCTCTCTGGACTCAATGGGTTTCAAAGCCAATAATGCACAGTTAAATAGTATATAGTGGTTATTTCATGTACAAGTGGTTAAAAATCTTACACTTTTTTAAACATTAGTGGTCTTTATAACACAGACCATGATCTACTATAGATTCTATGACTTCTCTAAGTTGCGCAAAAAAGAATATGTACGCTTACTTGTAACATCTTCTTCTCTTTTCAGGATGTTATTTGTGGAGCTTTGAGCGCCCTGTTTTTTTTGGCTGTGACATTTCCTATGTGGGATTTTATAGATGAGCTGCTTCTGAACAATCCCCTCTGTCCAGTATTTGCAGTTATTGTTGGCTTCCTGTTAAGTTATAATTACCCAAAGATGGATCACTACAGCACTGCCCGGGCAGACACCACAACCATCCTGGCAGGCGGAGCAGGAACCTGCGTCGGTGTCTGGCTGACGCACCGCTTCGGACTGACCTACAACCCCTCAAGTAGTTTTCCACTAAGCATCCCTCCCATCACGCTTAATATGTTACTACTTCAATTAACACGGTTTGCTTTGGGTTTACTTCTCATCCTTGTAACAAGACATGTGGCAAAAACACTGTCTCTCAAAATTCTTGGCGCGTGGCACAATCTTCCAACGCAGGATCGGTTGGTCAGACAAAGACTGGAGATTGAAGTGCCCTACAAATACTTCACCTACACTTCCATTGGTGTTGTCACCACCGCAATGGTTCCCTGGTTGTGTCACCAACTGTCCATATAATTGCTTTCTGCTTGTTATGAAATTCCATGAGCGTGAGATCGGCGACACAACACGATATAAAAACTCTGCACTGATATTATGAGACTTTAATATTTGCTGTTCCAGAAGCACAGCCTAGGAAATCCAAAGCAAAAATAAACTTGGTGAGGCCGTCACTAAATATCTTTAATCGGTAATTGCTGTTTCAGTGTCTGTAAAGCTTTAAACCGCATATCGCTGCCCTGTGAGTATAGAAGGTCCTAAAAGTGCAAGGGCTTTGATTTACGTACGCATTCCCAAAACATGAAGTCTGAGATGGGTAGGCTGAAAATGTTTAAACAAAACTAAAAATTCTAATGTATTACAGTTCCGGATAACAGCGATATTAACTACTGTATGGTGGCCGACTATCTTTTAAGATGAGCTGTGAGCCTCGTTAGGTTCCAGCAACAAACAAGGCTCAACTCTCCTGGAACGGATGAAGCCATGGATAGTTGTAATTGTATTTTTTGTGTTTTATGACATGCAAAACATGAACAATCAGCTTGCTGCTTTTATTATATTTCATAGTTATTTTTTTTCTTTCAATATCAACTTGAAGGTATATTTATTCATCAAACAGGCTTCACTTGACAGTATTGGACAAGACAGCACTGAGTGTTTATTTTAATTTCTAACTTCATTTTTTTAAATAATAATTACATGAAAGAAATGAAGACAATTATTTATACCCAAATCAGGAAGGTTAACAGACAAGATTAAGATACTGTTAGGTGCCATCATGGAAGCATGAAGACTCTTGCGAGTTGGATTAACGTATAGTGACCTCATTGCTATTTAACATAGAATTAAGCCAAATAAAGCTTTATTACACTACATGTCCTTCTTTGGAAGGCAAAAGGGAACTTGTCTGCTGCATCCAAACTAACGTTTTAATAAAAGTTTATTCACTAAAGTGAGTGTTTGCAGGACGATGCGGTTTCAACTCCCTCACTTCACTCGTTATTATGTGCCGACTCTGGTGGGTTGCTCCAGCAAGGACGGAGTTGGCCCTGTATAATGCATAAGCAATAGATGAGGAGTCAAAAATTAGACTTAATTATACATTATAAAGGGCAATAATGATTTTCCTGTAGTAAAAGCTCACTGGGTTTGGACTTTCAAAAATGCATAGAGAAGTCAGTGAAGTGATCCACAACTCCCATCTGAACAGATCCCACTGACTTTATACAAGAGTTTTATCAGACAAACCTACACTGAATCTCGTTGGGTCCAGTAGTTGGTGCAGCTCTGTTTCTGTAATATAGATCTTTCTGAAACTCTTGTGGGTCAGGATATGACGTTGTTAATAAGGACAACAGCTTCTACGGTCACATTGAAGAGGCAGAGACAGAGCCTCCTGGGAGTCAGGGCTGAACCCCAGCTAAACCCGGTTTCATGCTCAAGGATACCACCTTTTTCTTAATCATTATGCAATATATTATATGCCAGTTAAACCCTTCTGGAAAAACCCCCCACATACCTCTCTTTTAGTCTTTAAACATCATGTAAACCGATCTCTGTACTTAACTTCTGTGTGTTGTGTAAATTTCCTCTTAAAATGGCAAAGAATATTTTTTTTATGATTAAAAAAATGCTTGAAAACCAAAGAACGTGTGGCCTTTTTATCTCCACTGTGAAAATAACACGCTGCAACAATTGTACCAACCCGTTTTCAGATTTTGACTGTAACTTGACATATCTGCAGCATGCAACAGTAAGCTGCATGCAAACAGGGGGTTAAAAACAGAACACTGAGCAGAATGGTGATTTTGACATTCAGATATACAGAATTTTCTAAATTAGTCTCTTTAATAATATGGTATAGATAACATAGCCATACAACAGTTACTGGTTTAGAATTCTAGAACTAATTAGCATATAAAACTTTCCAGGAAGACTGAGTATTAATGATGGGTAAACCCCGTATTACTGGTTTGCCTACAATGTTTATGTGAAATCAGAATTAGGATTGAACACAGACTCCTCTCTCTTCTAGACACACTAACATCGCTTAAGCTGATGGCTGGCAGAAGGTGAAACGCATAAAATAAGTAATTGGGTTTCGTCTGACTTTATATATCACCCCCTATACTGTAGGGCAGCAAACTCCACTGGTGCTATTGTTACCAAGCATCCCTCACACAGTAGAGTATAAAGAGTATTTGGTTGGGACCAGGCCCGGACTGGCCATCGGGCAAACCGGGCGTTTGCCCGGTGGGCCAGATTGATTTAGGGGCTGATGGAGCTGCAGCTCCAGGCCCCTACCTTAAAATAGGCCCAGTCAGGACCAGACTGACTGGGCCTATGCGGCCTCTACGGCCGCATTAACACAGGGAATAAGGGGCACCTGCCCCTTAAGCCCGCCGCAACTGCGACCGGGTCCGCCACTCTAAGGGGTCGGGAAGCCCCCACGGAGGATGTTAAATAAAGTAAACCCCCCCCCCCCCGATGTTTTAATGTAAGCCCTGTGCGGCCGCAGACCCTTAAGGCCGGCCCTGGTGGGGGCTTCCCGGCCCCTTAGAGTGGCGGACCCGGTCGCAGTTGCGGCGGGCTTAAGGGGCAGGTGCCCCTTATGCCTTGCGTTACTGCGGCCGTAGAGGCCGCATAGGCCCAGTCAGTCCGGTCCTGCCGCGGGCCCGGCAGCAGTTGCTGCTTGCTCCGGCAACAAGGTAAGTAGGGTGAGGGAGGGGGGGTGCAGTGAGAAGGGGCAGAGGGGGGTTAGATAGTGAGAAATGGGGAGAGGGGATAGATAGTGAAAGGGGGTACATAGTGAAAAGGGGGAACATAGTGAGAAGGGGCAGATAAGATGGGGAGAGGGGGTAGTGTGAATGCATATGAGAATGAATGAATTCATGTGTGGATGAATTGTGTGAATGCGTATGACAATTAATGAATTCATGTGTGGATGAATTGCTTGAATGATTTGTGAGACTGCATTAATGAATGTGTTAATGATTTGTGTGAATGAGTAAATGCAAAGATGGTACATGACGGGTGGGCTTTAACAATAAATAAATGGGATGAAAGAGTTTGTTATTCATATTTACATGTATACATACAATGAAGCTCACACAGAACCACTTAATAATAGAGGCCATTTATTCGGATGCATCTCTAAGAAGCCGACAAATAAATATGTGTCTCTTGTAATGATTAAGGGGATGTTCTGTACTATGGAGAGTGTTCACTGACAGGCAGATTTCGTCTTAAAGTGGGACAATCAGCAAAGGTCAGTATAGCCATTACATACAAAAAAAAAGCAGAGCGATCACTGTGGCCAGCAGAATGTTCCTGCTGATTGCTTCACCTTTACCGGAGTTACTATTAATAAGTCCTGCAACATATTTGTGTAAAATCCAGTAAAAAGAAACTGCGCTATATTATAAAAAAGGCTCCACGGTTATTTCAAGGGCAGAACACGGCAGGGTCAGGTCAAACTTTGTTATGACGTCAGGGTGGAGGACACCCAGTTTTCCGATTCTGCGTCCACCAGCCAGGATCTCAGCACAACGTCCGGGAAAGAAAGCCGGGTCTGCAAAATACAATGATGACAATTAATGGTACTGGACAAATGTGTCAGTGCGTGTGCGTGCATGGGCAGTGCGTGTGTGTGCATGAGCAGTGTGAGTGCATGGGCAATGCAACTGGACTGTAACATTGTATGAAGGTATCTATTGGGGGGACATTTTTGGCTAAAAGGGCAGATAATAAATATCAGGAAAGCAGACTTTCAAAATCTGGAAGTAAGATACACACACAGTCAGCAATTCTAATTCGTGAGAGATTATTTGGTAAACTACCTGATCATTTGCATCGATTGTAATAAATGCTTGCTAATAATGTGATCTGAAATAAGCGGCACTGAAACCTTACCCAGAGCAGGCTACACGGAAAAGGATTGGCCAGTCCAGGTTTCCAAGGAATTTTAATGTAACATGGAGTTCCACAACTTATCTACCTTCCTCCGATAGTGAACTCATTCTATTAACACAGTACGTTTACCCTGCCATGTAATAAGTCCTAGAGACATACACAGGGTCGCTGGATTGTTGTTGGCAGACACCCAGGGATTCCTATTTGAATGTCATGCCACGCAAAGCAAAGCAACACATGGATTCACGTTCATAGACTCACACAGAGAGGACAAGGACTACTAATTTGGGTAATATTAAGATCGGACATGGTGATCATTAGTGGTTTACCATTAACCCCGAAGAGAGGTGTGAAATCATGGAATTATGCGTAAACACATAGAAAGTTCTGTGAAATTATTTAGAAACCTCCCAGATGAAACGGCCAAACCTCTGACGCCCCTGCCTTAGGAAAACACAGGTCTGATTAGCCGATGCAGCCAATTATTGAAATGGTTAACTGTAGGGTTAGATCAGGTGAGCAGGTCCATGTGCGACCCACACCTAGTGCTCTACAAAAAGAACAACAAGGGCACAGGGTTGGCTTACTGGATGCTACCGGATCAATTATTCCAAAGACAAAAGCATTAATGGGAATGGGAGATCCATGAAATTGATCATCGGATGAGCCTTTTTGGTGTTCACACCATGGCCATATGTCAGATGTCACAAAAACACACGTGAAGGGGAGCCAGTCTCGTGCAGACACAAATAACTTTCTTTAAATAATCGTATAAGCAAGCATTACGATCGGCATGGAGGGCAGGAGACGTACACGACGCGCACATTAACGCTTTAAGAGTCGCACTTCTGAAAAGCTGCAGTTTTTCCCCACGCAGAATAATGGCCGCTTCTTAATGGTAGAGAATAGAGAGAGAGATACAGCCATGAATGCTACACACCACAATATAATCCATTGCCCATTTCTGTTTTATATAAAAGGGCCTCCATCATGTTAAATAAGTGGAACAGCCTCCCAGCAGAAGTGGTAGAGGCTTACAGTGTGGGAATTTATGCTTACTTGGAGTAGGCATAGAGCTATTTAAAGCAGAGTCCAAAAACTGGCCGACTACATGTGCCGAATGTTTCTTTTTATACTAAGTTTGATGTTTCGAGCCCCGGCTGCTTCGGTTCTTACAGAGCTGTAGCGCAGCACCAACGCACAAACCGATGCACCCGTCATGACACTGGAAAGGGAAAACGTAGCCTCATCTCCCTTAAGCCATGCGAGTTACCTTACTTTCCATACTCACTCAGGCGTGAGTAACAGTTTAATTATACCTTCTCTAGCTTGTCCTATGACTCCTATAATAGAGCAGACAGGCTCCATTAACCTCTTTAATGCCAATGGGGCAGCCACATACTGCAGATCCAAGAAGCTGTTGATTCCTTGGCATTAAAGAGGTTAAGACCTGGGGGCTAATTGCCTTTTCTATCGACTAATCTTTATCACATTTTATGGACAATTAAATATCAAAGAGAACATTCTTCTGATTCACTCAAATAATACATTTCAGTTTCTTTTTTGTGAGCTTTAAAATGGAAAAAAAGGGGAATAAAACATACTTTAGGGTAATATTATAGGCTTAAAGATACCTTGCCGGTCCTATAATTTGATAGTATGTACGGAAGTGGAGGCTTATACATAGCAATTGAGAAGCGGCTTTAAAGGCCAAGACTTAAAAGCTCTTTCATCTTCAGCTGATCTGCAGTGGCTACATTTGAAAGAGATTTTTCCATTGTATACTTTTTTTTGATTTTGGGTGACGGTGGGGATCAAATGCCAAAGTACAGCTGTGCCGATCATATTAACCACGAACCGCATTACTAGCATACGTGTTCACATGTACAATGTATGTCCTCCGACACTGGGGACACGGTAAGCCACACATCCCGTGCAAATGAGCAGCCATTAATGTCTCTAAATTATCTGATTGTGGGTTAGGACTGACCACCGGGATTAATAGATCATTTCATGCTTTCGCCCCGACGGCGGTGGTCACTTTCTGCATCACAGATCACACACCTAAGCTGAACAGACAAGGAAACCTGCGCATGTTGGCATTTAACAGACAGGTCTTTAGTAACACATTTAGTAACACGGTGTACCATGTTAGTAGAAAGAGACTTGGTAAAGATAATGCCTTTATTGGCTAACTGGCTAACTAGTGATGTGATAAATTGGGACACATATGGGGTGGGGAGCTGCAGCTTCCACCTAAGGTAAGTACATTGATTTTTAAGTTTGCAAAAAGCATGGAAAGTTTAAAGGGCTGAAGCTTTAATACTGTTTGGCAGAAGGATGTAACAAAAGCAAAAGGCTTTTGCTAGATGAGACATTGCAGTGGATTTTCCCTAGAATTTACATTTTAATAGAAAGAAAAAATAGGACAAAAGACGTGTATATACATATCTCCTGATTCGTAGCATTTGTTCTTTCATTACCTTGGATAAATAGCAGCTTGATGTATTAAAACGAGTGAAAAGAGGGACAGAACAATTATCGTTGGATTAGAAGGACACAGTCCTTAAGGAAATAACACCACAGATGAAGAAATCTTGTTATATTAGTCATTTACCTTTAGCTCGGGGAAGTAATGACAGGTGTAGGCACAATAATGCATTCGAATACAAAGTAACAGCAGGGAGGAGGGTGGAGGGAACGGTGTACCAAGATTGGTGTTATTTCTTTATACCGGAGATCAAAGCCTCAGATTATACAGGAGACCCACAGAGAAACTGTATATACCGTCAATGGCGTATCATCACAGACCCAATCCCCCGCTGGGTCTATGTAACTAAGGCGAAGAAAACCAAAGGGGCAGAAAAAGGGGCTCAATTACAGTCAAATTTCCAATTCAATGCTAAGCTAATAACTAGAAATAAGCTTAACCAGCCTAAAGCAGTACATACAGGTGCATTAAAGTCTATACACAATCATAACCTATTGGTGGCATGGCCCTATTAGCTTTTATTTATATAGCTACCCAACAATGTACGCAGCGCTTTATACAATACATACATTGAAGGGGTCTGACAAGACGAGAATTGACAGACTATGGCAAACCGAAACATTAGGTGGAGAGAGCCGGGCTCGCAAGCTTACAATCTTGAGGGAATGGGGCTAACCTATTGGTGGCATGGCCCTTTTTATAACCCGTTGGTGGTATGGCCCTTTTTATTTTTCTCAATTCTCCTTTATTGAAAATATGCACAATGAGAGAAAACATGAGTGCACATAAAGGTTATACAGACAATGTGCACAGTAAATCAGGCAAGTGTAAGACGCTTCATAGGCAACCTAGAGCCGATCATTGCGGTCGGTACAAAGGTGGAGAGCACCGGGTCGCATGAAAGTAGAAACGGCACACCAGGGACCATAATCACACAAATAGAGAAGAGCCGCTACACAATAATATGGATAAATACAGATAATGCTGGAGACATTGAGGAAACAATGATACAAAGAAAACGTAACAAAGTAAATAAAAACAAAGTACAAAATAAGAAAGTAAGACACTGCACGGTAGTCCGGACAAAGACATGACAACCCACACCGAAGTGTGAGAAACTCCGAAATACGACCGGTAACCCCAGCCGATAGAGGTAGCCCAGCAGGTAAGGAGGACAACACATGGGTGAGAAGACCGAATCAGATGAGGTGGGGTTAAGCCAGACCCATATCCCGCACACGAGGCGAGGATAGAAACATTGACCACGGGAGCCACCGAAGGGTATTCCGATATTCCTCCCCTTTGTATGGCCCTTTTTATAACCCGTTGGTGGTATGGCCCTTTTTATAACCCGTTGGCGGTATGGCCCTTTTTATAACCCGTTGGCGGTATGGCCCTTTTTATAACCCGTTGGCGGTATGGCCCTTTTTATAACCCGTTGGCGGTATGGCCCTTTAAAAATATGGTAACTTTAAGCAATACATATGGCTTATTCTTTAAAGCAGCGTTCCTCAGTATTTCCAGCCTACTCACTACCCCCATTATTAATCAAATACATGTACCATACATTGAGACCGCCGCTTTAAAGACTACTCTGCAGTATATTATTTACTGAAGCCTGTGTGCAGAAACTAGGATTGCAAACCAAGTCTACATATGATACAAAACATTTGTAATTGTGATTAACACTGTAAAGTATCCTAGCACTTACCTGTCAGGGATAACATTTTCTTTCATTTACTAGTTATTTGACATTTATTTGATGGCACATGGGATGGCAGGCATCATCTGACATTTTAGAACGATTACACTGTAAAGGTAATTATACACACTCCCTAAAAGATAAATTGCATTTATTTTTGTCTTTAGAATCCCAATAATTTCCGATTCTACGGAACGTTGATGTAATAATGATGTAATAATGCTCTTGGCCTCGTAAGGCACAATTTCTGAAGCCCTCTGCATTAATGATAATGTTTGGGTTGCTTAATAGAATTGGACAGCAGGTAAAAAAATCCCAGCTTGAGTTACAATTAAATCCCTCACCAAGACATCACAATTTCACTGATAATTTTTCACGGCTCCTACCCCAGAAAGGACAGGAGATCACGACCCGGGTCAGGTGTATTTACCCTAAGGGGTGTAAAAAGGACAGAAGGTGCGTGAAGAACGGGACATTATACATATGTTCACAGACTCTGTAAACATATGGGAGCCACACGTACTCTTCAGTAGGGCAGCAGTCCATTAAGACCAGTGTCCAATTCCATCGCACAATGCACACTTTTTTTATATATGAGGTTATAAGAATATCTAGTAGCTGTCAACAAATTGTCCAAAGCTAGTTTTTTGACATGTTTGTTTACTGCATGAATGAAAACCAACTGGATATACGTTGACTGCTAAAGGGAAAGACAAATGACCTTGATATTTTTTTATATCGGAAGCAGGGCGACACACAGCTAAAATGTCAGTTTAGTGCGTCTATAATCGAACATCCACATTACCTGCATCTGTTTCCTAGTCTTGCAGACCCACGATCTACGAGAGCCCTGGTCTAATGGTAAATACACAGGAGAGTAATGAGAGAGACTATGAAAGGGTATGAGAGAATGAAGGGTGAGTGCCCCGCCCCCATTATTCTCCAAATCGAAAGGGCAGAAGATTAAATTGGTTGTCTGAAAACGAATATTAGGTCCATTTTTGGTCCATTTGCACCGGTCTAATTCTCACCTACATAACAGGACTGAAGTACCATTTAAAAAAGATGTTCTACTTGGACAAGATTGAAGGCTCGCAAGAGCAGGGCTTTCTGCTGCGTAAATTGTTGATGCTATATAAATAAAATAGAATAATAATAATGGGGTGACTTACAGTGTGGGGGGGGGCACCTGTGATCTCACAGATCAACTGACAGCATGCCACGACAGCAGGCAGACACATTAGGCTATCTGCTCCATGTACCAATTCCTACCTAAAGCCAAGAATCAGACTTTTACTTTTTTTTTACTGACCCATCAGCAGTGCTATCTCTTTCCCAAACTAAAATCGAGGTATTGTGTGTAAGATTTCTACAGGGAAGGGTAAGAGCAGCAGATCTCAGCCCCACTGCACTACAGAAACATTTTGTGTATGACGTAATGCCTATATTGAGGCGGATCTGTTAAATACATTCATTCAGCACCATTAAAGGCTTAAAAAAACTACCTATAAACTGGGGATGTTAGGTTTTTTATTAGTATCATGGTTTTTAAAGGCTTATGCAGAGCTAATGTCAGTGGGAATTGATGATTCAGCATGTAACGCACCTCCCTTCTTTACAATGCACCTGCTAAGGCAGCCAGAACTAATTAGCGTCCAACAACAGGACAGGTTAATTAATGGTGAAGAAGAATTTAATGTGCATGACATAAGAGGTAAATGTAGCAACTAACTCCTTCTAGATTGTAAGCTTGCTTGAGAAGGGCCCTGGCTTACCTTTTACTTCTGCAAGTGAAAATTGTTATGCGATGCATTACTTGCCATGTCCCGTTGAGCCATTGTACAACACTACAGAATATGATGGCGCTATGTACATCACTAAATAACAGAATACTTCTAAGGATTCCTATATATTAGTGTAATCTGTAAATACCATTATAGATAAGCAGTAAACCGTTGGATCTCACCACATCTCTTTTATCACCACATCTACAGTACGGTGCAAAAGCTTTATCACCGGTGAAAAAGCGCTATAAGCCAAGAATGCTTTCAAAAATAGACAGTGAGTGAACGGAAGAAATATCTAAACCAAACCAAAAAAAGATTTTGAAGACAAAGTTTGGCCAAATATTGATTTTTCTTCTGTTTTACTCGATTTACGTTTTGCTAAAAAATGTCTATTTTGAAAGCATTCTCACTTTACAGCAATTTTCACACCCGCCTACGACTTCTGCACAGTACGGTATACACAAGCAGGGCACCGTATAGCGATATGGTTTTAAAGACCCCGCACAGAGCTACCGTATCATACCTTGCGCAGCCTTGATATGGTATCCGTTCTCGCCGCCGGGAGACACTGCCAAAAGCTGCATTATCCGGTCCAACAGGCCATGAATCACTTCAAATCCAGGGTTCTTGTTATAATAAACCGCACAGAGGTGTCTGTGATTTCGGGCCCCAACATCTTGTATGGCAATACACAAAAGGGAAAAAAAATTAAATAAATATAAATTAGTAAATTCAAAGGCATATTATTACAAACTTACTGATTCGGTGTCTATTAATAAATCAAAAGTTAACAGTCAAATATCTAATGGGCCAAATTAGGAAGTCTTTCTAATAACAAAACAAAAAAAAAAAAACTTTTCTGAAGCAGAAAGAACCTGGCCACAAAATAACTTACACACAAAAACATTGTTTAAGGCTTCAAACTAATGCACAAAAAACAAACAAGTTTGCGCAATCATATCAGTTATGTTTTTGGATTATTATTATTATTTTTTTAGACCGATGGATGGCGTAAACGGTAGACAGTGCAGATAAAGTCTAAACGAGCTACAGACCCAGTCCTTTCATACGAAGAGGGGAGAAATTGGAAACAGACGTTACAGAGCCGCACACCAGCTGTACATGTCATGCTTCATGAGTTCACCGTCGCGTGTTCTTCCTCAATGTCCGGAGGTCGGAACTCATGGTGAGCATTCTTATAACATGCACTTGCCTTTACACAAGCGCGGGCGTACCATATAAGATTAAATATTGGATGCTTGAATCGCAGATACCTTCTGGATTCATAGAATTGGTACACTGGAGTCAATGTCAATAAACCTAACCAAGGAGTCATATTTGTCAAGAAGATTCATAGGATTTAAATGCATTCCAGGGGTGCGATCCACCACCAATATACAGGAGTTCTGCCGCATGTTTTTACATTCTAAATTATAGCATAATTAAGTGTCATTTCAGTAAAAAAAATAGAATTGGCAGAGCTCACTTTCAGCAAGGTGGCTTACATTCTAAACACTTGATCATGAAAACGAGCTGAACACCTAGATAAGCCAATTGTATGATAAATGAATCTGAAATGTTTTTTTATTTGAGTATTTTTTTCTTTTCATATATTCTTCTTAGAGCACAGGCTGTTGATTTGTATGTATAAACTTGTATATGATATATTATGTCCTGAATATATACTTATACACTTAATGTGTAAATAAGTTTACAATATATAGAAAGATTACTTCTAATAAGAAAAGTATATATTTCTCAGGAGGCTCCTTTTTGTCCATTCCTGCACAAAGTCTAGCCTGGAGCTTCTTGGTAGGTTTAATCCAGATGTGCATTTAATTAACACTACGTCTATTGTTGTTCTAATCTCATTTACAAAAGCAAGATTACAAGCCCCTCTGTTGATTACAACAGCTATCACATTAAAACACATAGCTACTGCAAAGCCCAGGTGATCCACAGATCTACTCACTGGATCAAAGCCGGGCAGCCAACTAACCCTATTACCCACTATTACCCACATTCCTTTACTGAACATATGCCACCCCATCGTCTCCAGAAACGATCCACAGCCTGCCCACCGCCGTCCCATCACACTTGCATGTCTCCCATTTTGCTAAGGATGTATTGCTACAATTCCATTTTAGTGGCTGCTCAGAGCTAAATGCATGATGAAAGCTGAACAAAATCAGACTAACCTTCTAACATCCATATAAATCAAACATTAAAGCGTAAAAACCTCCTCTGATGGAAGAATATTAGGGGAGGGAATAAAAATATCATATTTCTCACAAGACGGGCACATAAATTAGAGTGCATGTCTGCAGTGCCGCGTTTATCTTCTAACCAACGGCAGCTTTATTGCTGCACCGATGCCCTTACTGCCCAGTCCTCCATAGTGTTAATGGGCCGGCTGGGGTGATCGATGATCCCCCCCTTTATCTCTTCCATTGAATGGAGCCACAGGGATCCCGATCACCCAATAGGGCAATTGGCTCCCTCTTATGTAGCAGAGTGGCTGCCGGCCTAGACCAGAATATTCCACTGCATGCTATGGGGACCTCTCTGAAAGCTTATGCAATTTTACATATTTTTCTTCATTGGGCCAATTAAAAAAGGTATTAAGTTTAACAAACAATTGGAGCTGCCCCTACACATAAACAAAAAAAACACCGCAGCATGTTACCATGATGTGTTTTGCAATATGTGTATTTATGTATCTGTTAGTAATATCTAAAAACACACCGCTATGAAGGCCATGAAAGCACCGCCATATGCTGCCCTCCGTCTACTGCAAGAAAAGCTGCAGAATAGTATGTTTCATATGGTTAGTTAAGATTATATATTCTATGGCCTTTAAAATAACTTATAAAAAATTTAAAAATACAAATGTATTGACTAAATTAATGATTCTTTGAAATCAGCGGCTTCCACGCGCATGAAGACAATATCCCTACTTTGCTGCGACTCTGAGTATCTTAGAGTGCCATTAAGTCCATGGGGAGGAGAAGCGTTCAGGTACTTTCTATGGAACGTTCCATTACTGTATAAACTACAGAAAGCATGTTCTACGGTTGCTGTGCGGTTGCTGGACAATTCTGTACAACACAGGTCTGAATGTCGCCTTTACATTAGCAAAGCAAACTCTGCCCCCTAGTGGTTCTCTCACGCCAATCCGGCACCGCTGCTCTGTTCCATGCGAAAACACCTAATGTTGCCTGCGCTTCTAAGACGAAATGATGTTATGTTACTACAGTACCTTTGCGTGGTCAAAGTAAATGTCCTTAGTGTCACAAACGACCTCCAGAAAGAGGGCTACTCTTCTGGGGATAAACATTCAGATTGCAAGTAGAAGCTTTGAGTAGAAAGCTCTATGTAGCTCAGTAAGCCATACTTTCCAGAATCAAGCAATATACTTAATTTTGGAGGGAGTTTTGAGATAATTTCAGTCTTCACTACTTTTGTTTTAAAGGGAGACTTACCGACAGCCCTTAACAGCTTTTGCATTGTGTTACTTACTGTAATTGTCACAGAGATGTTAAGCTTAAGATGGGGAAATCAATGACAAAAGGCCTGAGGGTTATACCGTATTGGCTCGAATATAGGCCGCACTTTTTCCCCCCCACTTTAAGTCTTTAAAGTGGGGGTGCGGCCTATATTCTGGGTCTAGCGCCCGATGCCCGGGACATGCAGTTCCGGGCGCCGGGCAGGGTTAGGATACAGATCCCCCGGAGCGGTGCAGGGGACCCGCATCCTACTCCCCGATACGCTCAGACAGCCTCCCCTGCCAGCACTTTCCACGGGGGGGGGGGTGCCGGCACGGGAGGTTGTCTAAGCGCATCGTGCGGACGGTCACCGGCTGCGGAGGTTGTTTACCCGCATCGCCGCAGCCGGTGACCGTCCCCACGATGCGTTTTACCTCTGCCCCCAAGACTTACCAGAGGAGACTCCCGGGTGTCTTGCGGGGCCGGCGGGGGACATCTACGCAATACGCGTACACAACTTCCGGTGCCGGCACATCAGCTGAGTGTCTCCTCTGGTAAGTCGGGGGGGGGGGCAGAGTGGCAGCATATCTCGGGGGGGGAGGAGGAGGACAGTGGCAGCATATCTCGGGGGGGGGAGGACAGTGGCAGCATATCTCGGGGGGGGAGGACAGTGGCAGCATAACTCGGGGGGGGGAGGAGGACAGTGGCAGCATATCTCGGGGGGGGAGACAGAGTGGCAGCATAACTCGGGGGGGGGGGAGGAGGACAGTGGCAGCATATCTCGGGGGGGGGGAGACAGAGTGGCAGCATAACTCGGGGGGGGGAGGAGGACAGTGGCAGCATATCTCGGGGGGGAGGAGGACAGTGGCAGCATATCTCGGGGGGGAGGAGGACAGTGGCAGCATATCTCGGGGGGGGAGGAGGACAGTGGCAGCATATCTCGGGGGGGGGAGACAGAGTGGCAGCATGTTGTTTTTTTGGTGCTTTTTTAAAGAAAAAAACCTTTTTCTTTAAAAAAGCACCAAACTTTTAGGGTGCGGCCTATATACGGGGGCGGCCTATATCCGAGCCAATACGGTATATATATATTACATATAGCGTGTGGACATAATAACTATACCTCCAAATGGGTAACAGATCCCCTACCTCGAGAAGAGTCCTTGAGTACCACATCAGAGATCTCAAACAGCTTCAGAGGAAGAGGCATTTTCCGATTTGCAGCGATAGTTTTGAGCAGCCCTGGAATTAGGGTTGTACGAGACACCTAATGTTCAAAACACACACATGTCAAGGACACAAACGCACAGTGTTGGTTCGTTACAGCTCCAATGACCACATTGCCCATTTACTAAAAAAACAACTAGCTTTTAATAAAAAACAGCATTTCATCAAAAAGATTGTTTAAAGCACAGAATTCAGACAGATACAATGTTCTACATGGCCAGAAAAGTGTCAAGAGGTTAAAACGTACGCATGGGACTAACCTGAAATTCGGCAGTTTTAGGATTTGCAATGTGCACGGCCTTAGTGGATGAAACAGGAACACCAAGTTTATCAGCAATGTCATCAGTGGAGCACTGCAAGAAAACAACGTGTACGCATAGATCAACCAGAGGCCAACAAGTCATTATGGGAACCACTGTCCACAGCCATTAAGACTACCAAAGCCAGCCAGACTGTAGTTCACTTCAAGAACAGGACAGTCGCATCATTCATTCATTCACTCACTCACTGGGTTTTGCTTAAAAGCACTTAACAGAAGTACATCTTGTCACAGGATTACATAATAAATAACATTATACATGGCGGCTTCTGCATTTGTGCTTGATGAGAGTGGATTGGGTTAACATTAATGCAAATATTCCTTGGTCAGCAAATGCCAGGTCTTGATAGCCAAAAGGAAGCTGGGATTTTGGGATGTTCCAGACGGAGTACATATATCTCCAAGAAAATGGAAAATTGATTTAACTAAATCCTTGCCATGTAAGGAAATACAGAATCCATGCTCTCTTTGGGGCCCACATGGTCTTGAGTACCCTTGGGCTAAGAGAATCTTACGCAATGGGCATCAAATGTTTTTATAGCTTCATCTATACGGATACGCGCGCGCGCGCACGCACACGCACACGCACACACACACACACATCTGTATCCCAAGTCATGTTATGCATAGATATGCTTGGCCACACACAGTGAAAGTTATAAAATATAACACAAAGGGCTAAGGGACAGGGAAACAGATCAAATGTATGCAGAGTATTCCCATAAAGTAGGGGGAGGGGAAATATAAGGGGACACTTAGCCATCTATGATATAGACAAAAGTAGCAAAAATGTACCAAGGCAAATGTCAGTGCCTCTGTGAATCCGGCAGCAGCCAGGTCCTGACGCAGTAGTTCTGTGAGCTTATTCAGGGGCAACTAAAGAGGCAAAAGACATTGATGCGTTAAAACAAGTTAGGAAGAGATTATTTTATTGATAAGCAACAGTAAGAGTCAGTGTAGGCAAGCTGGGCAGCATAGGCTACATCAGTGTTATCTAGGGCTGAAACAACGAATCGATAAAATCGATAATAATCAATAACGGAAATCGTTGTTGACAATTTCCGTTATCGATTAATCGAGTGATCGATTCGTTGTTGGAGCACTCGGCTCCTTTTACTTACCTCCGCGAGCGTTCCCCGCTTCCGCTGCACTCTCCGCCTTCTTTTAGTTGCGTGTGGCTCCGTTCGCACAGAGCGATTCGCGGGGGTGGGGTTTCAGGGGATGCAGGGCAGAGTGGGGGTGGGGGGGCAGGCCAGGGTAGGAGACTGAGTGCAGGGCAGAGTGGGGGTGGGGATGCAGGGCAGGGTGTGAGTGTGGGGGCAGGGCAGGAGACTGGGTGCAGGGCAGAGTTGGAGACTGGGTGCAGGGCAGAGTGGGTGCAGGGTGTGAGTGTGGGTGCAGGGCAGAGTGGGTGCAGGGTGTGAGTGTGGGGGCAGGGCAGAGTTGGAGACTGGGTGCAGGGGCACAGTGCAAAGTGCTGGGTGCAAAGTGCCAGGGCTGGGTGCAAAGTGCCAGGGCTGGGTGCAAAGTGCCAGGGTGCAAAGTTCTGGGTGCAAAGTGCCAGGGCTGGGGCAAAGTGCCGGGTGCAAAGGGCCGGGTGCAAAGTGCCAGGGCTGGGTGCAAAGTGCCAGGGCTGGGGCAAAGTGCTGGGTGCAAAGTGCCAGGGCTGGGTGCAAAGTGCTGGGTGCAAAGTGCCAGGGCTGGGTGCAAAGTGCCGGGTGCAAAGTGCCGGGTGCAAAGTGCCGGGTGCAAAGTGCCAGGGGTGGGGCAAAGTGCCGGGTGCAAAGTGCCAGGGCTGGGTGCAAAGTTTCTTGAACAGTAATAGTCCACCTCTTTTCAGAATGTTTGGGGTTATTTTGTTTCATAAATATTGTGTTTGGGTTTTTGTACTTTGAACATATTGTTTTTTTATTACATCATAACAAAATAAGAATGTTAATGTAAATTTTAAGTTGTTTTTTAACATCCAGTTCATTAAATTTTAAATAAACAAAAAATTTGCATATTGTTTTTTTTATCCGATTAATCGAAAAAATAATCGGCCAACTAATCGATTATTAAAATAATCGTTAGTTGCAGCCCTAGTGTTATCCAACTTCTTAATATACGGTACGTACATTATTCAAAGTGTGGAGGGCTAAATACCATTAATGGGATGGTTTACAGTCCCATCTCCGGCACGGGGCAAACGCATACGGCTTGATTCCCACAAAATCTCACTTATTAACGAGGATTCAACAGCATGGTACAGGCACAACTGCCACGGGCACAGCTGGCGCCTGCACTGACCGCAACAAGCGGGTTTATAAGGTTTATGGACACCATTAGCTGAAAATGGAACGAGTGCGCATTTTATACATAAGGCTAGCTCAAACATCTTATTGAGACAAATAGAAAAAGCCATAGAAGGATCCCTCAGGTCTGCTGGGCTATCCAATCTCCTGAGTCTTCTATGAAAGGCACAGAACTTCCCACAGTACAATTGTTTAATTTCAAAGAGTAGAATGGGCTTGGTAATCCACATGTCCAGTTCATTCGTATGAACCATCATTAAAAATAATAATTAAATCACAAGTGGGACAACTACAGACGTTATATGCAAAATATTAACCCAAATATCACAAAGTAGGTTTTAGATCTATCCCATTTACTGCATGAAACGCAGCGAAGTCGACACTATCTCCCAAACTTGCTAGAGAGAACTGGACAATGAAAAGAACCCATTTTTATTATTTTAATTATAAAGCAGGAGGTGCCATTGACTTTATTAATTTTTTTTTTTTTAGAACCTCCGCTTGGCCATGGGAGAGGACAGCTGCCGTGTGAATTCTGACGAAGCATCTAGGTCATCTTAATGAAAGTAATACAATTCTGTAGTGGGTGAGCAGGCTGCGGTAGAGCATTCCCCGTTTGATGGACCCAAGGAAGTCCGCTGCCATGGACGGCAAGATGCTCAGGGTATACCTCAACGCGTGCCTTTAAATCTGACCGACTACTCTGATTTAAAATCAAATAAAAACTATTTTCATAGGTGTTTCAACCGCTGCGCTGATAATAACTTAATGCTCTCAGAAGCCAAAATACCCAGTTTCTCATATATTTACTCGAACTAGCCGGACTCACCTGATTTGCTATAGTGTATGTTTTCGGAATGACCTTCGGAATTTTATTGAACCCGAACGCAACAGCCGCGTCCTCCACGATGTCGCAGGCGTGAATGATATCCGCTCGCGTTGGGGGGATTTCTATCTCGATCTGCTTTCCGTCCTCCAGCACCTCGGATTTCAGGCACATTCGTGTGAGCAAGTTTGCCAGTCTGGACGGTGTCTCGCTGGAATGGAGAAACAGAAATAACCTCACTATCAATCACCATTAACCCCTAGAAACTGGCTGAAGACTCTTACTGCTTATGGATCCATTCATGTTTTATACAGATGACCTAGGATTTCATTTTTTCCCCATCAAGAAAGAACTAAGGGAGTATTTCCCTCCTTGTAGACGCACTTGATTTGCAGTTAAACGGGTGTTAAACACTAAACTAACCCAGAGTCTGTTAAACACCTATGCCAAAAACACCTTCCGTAATTTTGGCACCATGACTTACAAAGTTTGTTAGTTAACGTATTGGAAGAGGGTCATGGGCTATAGCGATTAAACCTTCAGCGGGAAGAACAAAATGCTACATCTTCCAAGATTTATTACAAACTGGAGGGTGCATTCGGTGTTTTGTCTATTTCTCACGGTCTTTAATTTCAATTAAAAAACCCAGAAGTTTAAAGGGGTCCAATGATGATGTGCGCGCTTCCTACCTGATTCCGATGTTACCATTTATTTTTTCAGCATGTATAGATTCTTTACGATAAGACAATTCCTGCAATTTAAAAAAAGAACGATGAGTGATTTCAGGTGCATTCCTTGAGTATCTGGACAAAGGTGAACATAGAATTTCCGTAAAGGAAAAGCCCAGTCCCCCAACTTGCGTCTGAATCTTTTAATACACGTTGGAGTCCATTTTGATCCATGGATTGTTTAGTTATTGTTAGAAATGTAACTCATTAAACTCTTCCCCTGGCTGCCTCTATTGACTCCAGGAAGTGTATGCAGGTAGTGTACTTACCGCGCATGCTAAGCAGCATTCCTATTGAAATGATATGCTAGTATGTGATTGGCTGCTGCTATGCACAGTGACTTCAACGAGAGTTCAGCTCCTATTAGCTAGTAAGCCAGGTTGAGCAGAGCCCTCTTCCTACGTTTTTGGGGTTATTTAAGTTAAAATGATGTAACGTTATGTCCTCGTTACCCATTGTACAGTGCCGTAGAAAATCAGTAAACAGAAGACGAGTGCTACAGATATAGATACAAACGCCACCCTGCCTCCAGCAGAAGTTAAACGAGACGGAAGAACTCTAGTAACTAAGGAACGCCTGCACTTGCTTCATGCCAGAAGATGCAATCCACGCAATATAGATTTCTATATGCATTTAGTATGGAAACAGTTGCTGTACCTAATGCAATTTAAGATCATGCAAAGACTTCAATATGAAGCGGCTTCTCATATCCCACTGAGGACAGATACGGAGTGGCGACGGGGTTTGGGTGGAAACATTCATACATATCTGTGAAGGCTCACAGAAGACATTAATATCTTTATATATATATTATACTATATTAGATTGCTTCAGATGTGATGTCACACTGACACATGCAACCCCCTTACCGGATAAATGCATGTTCTTCCATCCGGGTAGATAACCTCAGCCGCTTCGACACTGATAAGAAAAAAATAATATGTTAGAAGAATACTTAATATTAAGGCAGGGATAGCAAGTGCAATAAATGATGATGCAAACCGAAATAACGACTTATAAGCAAGATTAAAATTCATTAAAAAGTGTGTTTATGAGATGCAAATGGACATTAAGATTTTTATCAAGTCGTTCTTAGACTGTTCAGAGATTCTGTAGCGTTATTTCAATGAGAGAGAATGCAAAGACTGACAAAAAGTTAGCAATAACACGAGCACACATACAACACTGATACAGAAGGAGAAGAGGTTCTTGTCTTGCAGGCTTGCAATCTATTCGGCGACTGAAGGAGAGGGACAGCAGGGGCGAGGATGACAATATTGTAGAGCGGCTGATGTGGAGAAGTCAGTGGCTGGGAGAGTTTTATGGGGTGGAAACAGAATGTGGGGGTACTAGAAGTAATATATATGGCAGATAAATGTTTATTATGTTAACCCATTATAGTCTACAGTATTAGAATATATTAGTTTATGTCGCCCCTGGTGGCCTATTTTCTAAACACACGCTTTTGTGCGATGAGTTAAATGCGGATGTGATCTAAGCTTCGGCACATTTGAGAACTGACACGAAAGTGTGTTTAGCAGGCCCAAGTAATAACTGAAGATGAACTTTTTATTGTGAAATAAAAGGATTACGGTCCAAGCCTCTACATGAGTGAAGACGGGCTGAATGGTTCTTATCTGCTGTCAGATCCTGTGATTCTAGAATGCCTGCCCCTTCATCAAACAGCCCAAATAAGAGAAAGCCGCGTGGATTATAATTGGGACTTTATGGTAAAAGTAATGAATGTTACGAGCCATTAAAACACAATAGAAGGGCTGTATTTATCAAAAGTGGGAGCATTAGGCTCCAAGTGGCAAATGACTGTTCCATACCTCTAAGTTAAGAATATTCCACGGACACGAGTGGATTGTTACTTTTTTAGCGAATTGACCTGGAAGCACCCTAGTTTCACATTCAGAAATCATCTCAGATAAGTCATAGTTTTAAATCACATATCTACATCGATCGATACTGATCATGGAGTTTAAATTCTTCATTTAAGCTGCTTTAAGTGCTTTTTACTCACGTGAAGGGCTCGTCGCAATATTCACTGAACATGGTAACCAAGATATCGAGAACTATTTTAGCCTAGAAGAGCAAGAGGATAGGAAGCATTTAAAACACACATGTAACGTAAAACAGTGCTGTTATTGACACGTCAGGATGTCAGGCTTGGTACCTTGGTTAAGTCAGTTGCAGTGCACTCGATGAACACATTCCGTGTATTCAAGGTGATTTTCGTATGATCGCCTGAATTAAAAGACAAGAAAGTTAGACAAGATATGCTGAAGTTGAAAAAAAGATTAGTATAACCTCAGGGGCTCCGTAGTCACGATGCTGCCCTGCCTTATAAGTGTAAAAAGTTGAGCCGTTATGTTGTGCAGAGAAACAGAAGTTGAGCAACTCCTTTTGATGTAATGTAAGGAAGTTTTTCTTTACCGAGAGGGTGGTGCGGCATCTCATCAGAAACGGTAAAGCATAATAAACTGAGGGAATTTAAACACGCATGGGACAAGTAAAACGCTATGCTGAATCCAAGACAAGACCGAGGACTAATGAAGGTCTGACTCATTAGATCAGGGGAAAAAAGGCAGATAAGAACAAAGTGACTGCAGCCTTAAAGCTTGTTGTAACTCAAGAAGGGAGTCCTGGGATTACAAATAATCTAGCTATAAAGATGGAAGACTCGGCACCACTAACCAGGCAAAATATTAACTCTATACATGAAGATTGTATGCGGGTACATTTAGTAAATGGTTAAATATACATGCAGATCACTACATATCCTACACATTAAGATGTCTGATTGTAGGAGCTTTCACGTGGAACCAAGGAATTACAGGCAGTTCTCTTACCGTTGATTATCGGTGGCATAGACAGTAAAATCCCGTTGCTGTCATAGATTACAGGGTAAACTGGTTTATCTTCGATGATGTGCAGGAAATGCTTGAGATGGCTGTCAGTCTGGGGGCAAAATAATCACATTAATGTTTATTCCGTACATGAAAACAGCAGTAGTGTTAAAAGATCATGAACACACGCTGAATTCATGGACTGACTTCATTGGTTTTCTCATTTAAATCTTAATCATTATAAAATGTGCTACATTTCGCATGTTAATTGAACACAAGCCATCACTTCAAGAACAGTATAATAATAATATAACAATGTCATATGGCCCATTTGCTGTATTAAGCTATAAAAGCTAATTCTCCCCTTGATGGAGTGAAATCCCGGGCTGTAGGCATTCTGTATTTGATATGCACTAACTCACCCTATAGAGCTCCATCACCTCCGGGGCGCTGTATTCCTTGCTTTGGTTCAGAGGCTTGAATCTGATTTCAGATGGTGGCTTAGCTGTGTAAATTAAAGGCCCTGAGATGGTGTCCAAGTCATGCGTTCCGATGGCCACCAATGTCCTCCGCCTGCAAAACATTAACAAACGCGATTTAGAGACCAGATAGTGAAGTGAAGAAAAATATCTCTAACATGTACAGAAGGTGGCCACCTCTTAAACACCAGAGAAGGTAGAATCCCATATATTTAAGAACCTAAAAACCAATGTTATTTAATCTAAACCAAAAAAAAATAAATCCTTAGGGATACATGTCTTTTAATGGTTACTTATAAGCGAGATAGTTACCAAGCAAGTTAAAAAAAAAAGTGTGTGTATATGTATATATATATATATATATATATATATATATATATACACACACACATATATACACACACACACATACACACATACTTACTTTAATAGCAGAAAACAACCATTCGCCCCATCTAGTCCGTCCTTGATCTTGTCTTAGATTCAGGATAGCTTTATGCCTAGCCCATGCATGTTTAATCTCTGTCACTGCGGTCTTTACGACTTCTGATGAGAAGCTGTTCCATTTATCTACCATCCTTTCATTAAAGTAAAACTTCCTTATGTTACATCTAAACTTCCCACCCTCTAGTTTTAGACCATGACCTCGTGTTCAACATCATTTAAAATAATCTCTTGTACTTTGTTAAAGTATTTAAATGTTTCTATCACATCCCCTCTTACTCTTCTTTGCTCAAAGCGATAAGATTTAGATTTCAGGTTTTCCAGTCAAGTAATATTTTATTTGAAGAAAAAAAGCATAATGTCGATATTTAAAGGGGCTTAACATTCAACGGGCCCCACATACCTGGATTCACAGCACGGGCTTATAACTGCCTGTTAGTCCTTATAAGAGAGGCAGTGATAGACCTTACGTTCTGGAAGGGGAATCGTACCTGCAGACGTTCTGGTGAAGCTTGTCTTGCAGGTCAATAAAACTTTCATATCTCTCTTGCGTAAATGTGATGTTCCTTAGCACGGCAGCCACGGCATGGGGGCGAACTAGAGAGGTCTATGAAACGGTGACAAATTAACCAGAAGAAGCCAAACAGCCTAAACGTATAAAATATGCAGTGCCCTAAAATGAACAATATAGGCGTTATCGGTCAAGAAGGTACAGGAGGAAATATTCATACAGAACATGTCAGCGAGGAAGCCGATTATTTCCTGCATTACTAGAACGCTGTTATGCCTTTGGAGTTACCTCTCGGAAGAGCATAGGATGTTATCACAAATCATGACATATTACTGAACTACTTTACATAGACACACAACATTTGGTAAATCTAGTTTGTGGACTCATGAGGACAGCCATATGCCTATCCCATGCAGGTTTCTATTCTCTCATTGTATTAAACTATACCACTTCTGCTGGGAACCTGTACCACTTAACTACCACCCTCTAAGTAATATAAAATGACAAATTTAGCCAAAGAAAGGATGAAGAAAGAAATTGAGCATTATCCTTTACCGAAACAACATTTGGGTAAATCGAATACATAGTTAGGGATTTTAAGATAATTTTCATAGAAGCATATGTTTGGTTATAATACAGCACGAATTACAAAATGTATGTAACTTGAAATCCCAAGTGGAACATACCTCCTCTGTGATAAAAAGTCTTTGCAGCTGTTTATCATTCGGGGTAATCCGTTTATATCTGGGTGCCTCTATCCTGAAGAAGAAGAAAAATATTGAATATTCTGCATGGTTTCTGGCTCTGGGGACTTAAGTGTTAATAAATCAAACTTGTATACAAATTATTAACCATTTAAAGAGTGCCAACAATAAACTCAGTATACAAGACAAACCAGTCGATACACAAGGAGGGACTTGCTCGTCGTTTTACACGTAGATTATCACTATTAATTTATGCGGCCAATTGTTCCAACAGCAAACATTACCTTTCTTTGAAGACTTGCAGCCCCCGCACCAGCCCTTCCAGACACAGCAGGTCATAGCGGTTAGCAGGTACATCAATCTTGAAGAGAATGACATCTGACGCCCCATCTGCCTTTACATCACCCTTTTCCCTGCTAATAATTTCTCTCTCTGAGGTCTGGAAGAGAAATGGGACATTAAAAATGTAACATAGAAAATGAATGTTTTATTTACATAGCGCCTGTGAAGTTTGTAATACTAACCGGTTATATTGTTGCTGCAACAAAGTAAATAAAAAAGGTTGCAAGTTATATATATATATAAATATATATATATATAAAAAAATATATACACACACATACCTTCCACTTTATTATGTTAATTGTCATACTTACAATCTCATCTAACTCCAGGCCGAACTCAAAACATAGCTCATCAAATTCTTCATCAGCTGAAAGAAAGAAATTGTAAGTATTTGATTTAATTCCACTTGCGGATCGCAGCGGTATTTAAAACCCTTAAAGCTACAGACAGCATGGAAATATCAACCTCTCTCATGCACGCTCACACGGGATGAACAGATCCCTGTCTGCAGAGTTCGCGAGGGGACCCGCATAAAGCATAAAGTATATAACCCGCTGGCTGATGTGCCTGCCAAACACATCTGATGAACTGAAAATTCATCTAGTTTATCACACATGAAAGCTTTATTGTCGCTGATCATTGCCCAATTTCATACACACTAACAAGAAGCAGAGGGAAACCGGAGCGACGGCTGTCATTGTGGACGCTAAAACAGCCAACACGTTTAACGTAGCGCTTCCCGGTGACTTTACTTTAGATTTGTGTTTCACACCTCAGCGACACAACAGGAAAGGACATTATTACACAATTGATAAGTGTACATTAACACTGCCCAGTGGATTTAAGCAAGGGGTGGGGGGGGGTGACTCCTGATCCACAATTACAGTCAAACTGGCAAAAGAATCTTCCAAAACTGAGTAACTTATGTAACTGGCAGCTGACATGTTGGAGACTAACCAGCTGCGGGTCACAGACCCAGAAGCAGCCGCCCGTTCAGTCAACCGGTGTGCTCTGCGCCAGCTCCCTGGACATAACGATAATACTCACTGTAAGTACGGCCCAAGGCCTGGTACAGCAGGTCTCTCTTAACACTGACAGTCGGCATGGCTTATTCACCGGCTCGAAAGGAACGTAGAATCAGTAGTAAGCCGGTTACACGCTGATGGGTGCCCGCGGCGCCTGAATTACAAACTACATGCCAATTACTCGACTGAAAATATTTAATAAACACTAATAACAATATTAGTTCTTAATTAATACTGACGACGAATAAAAAGTACAGAACTGCCTATTTATATAATGACCTTTGCAACAGGCAGTTCAGCGGACAACTATATTATCATTGCATCACATTCTTCATTACACATGCGCGCATATCCCGCGGCCAATCAGAAAGGGCTATTGATCCAGCCAAACCTAGGGCTGGTCTTCATTTTTTATAACGAGGCTTGGAAAGTGGGTCCTGTGACAGAATTTTTACCCCTTTAATGCGGGAGAAAATTATAGTTTTGGACGTAGTATTAGGGATAGGGACATTTTCCGTGAGTGTCACTAGGGGGCGACAGCAGGATTAATTTGGGTAATCCAGTTAGAAATAACGTTGAAATAATCATTATTTAAGGGGAACTCCTGCCAAGTTTATTGTTACAATTATCCCATTAAAATTAATATTCCAAAAATATTCTATTGGTTTTTTTGTTTCAAACGGTGCTATTTTGTTATAATCCTTTATTTTCAGAAAACTGCATATTAGGCATTTCTATGTGTTTTTGTTCTAGTATTTGTTCCTTATCATACTACCTTGTGGTAAACAATGGAATGACTCTGTCTTAATCACACCAAAACTGACACTGACTAATGAAATTCTGCTGAGTAAAATACTTTTATTACCATAAAGAATGAGCTGGTGTGATTTTAACTAGATAAAGTTACCCAAACTTTCACATGACGGTCGTCAATGACGACGACAGCCTCCAGGTCTGTTTATTAAAGGGAGTTTATGGGACCAAATTGGAAGAACACCAAATTGTCTTTAGTGCTAAACCACATTGGTGCTAATTCCTTGTTAATTCAGTTTAGACTAAGTATTAGTCAAGCTTTTTAAAATGGTATTAATTGTCATTTTTATTCCTTCTGAAGGATCAATAACCCTATGGCCAACTCAACTGCATCTAAAGCCGCTCGCACCCAGTGTGCTATTGGCACACTGATCATTTAGACGGGCTAACAGAATCAGCCAGAAGACAAGAAGGCTAGGGACACGCTGCCATTTAAGCCGAAGCAACCTATATAAAAGTTATATGTTCCTTTGAGAACCTGGACTTGGAAACATAGAATCTGACGGCAGATAAGAGCCATTCGGCCATCTAGTCTGCCCATTTTTGCTGATATAAAGACGTTAATCAGTCCCCGATCTTGTCTTAGATACAGACTAGCCAAAAGCCGGCTCTAGTTTTACCATTGTTCCAAAAAGCTCTGCCTACATAGTACGTAGGGTCTGTGTTCTTTACAGAAGGGAATGAGTTTTAAAAAAAGTGAGAAGCCTAATCTACCCTTCTCTGTACATTGCCCAATGATAGGCTTATTTTATTTACTTAAGCATTAATATACATTTTAATGTACATGATAGCTGAGAGCTCCATGGACATATTTACAGTGACCCCCCTGTGTAAATGCATAAAGTGATGCTGCAGAATCCCCCAGTATGCATTTGTTCCTTGCTCCCATGGAGGACATGTGTTAGGCTGAGGGGATAGGAAGCTGCAGCTGTGGAGCTCCAGCTTCACATGGTAAGTACATGTTTTGCAGCTTTGAACAATACATATAAGTACTTCCCCAATACTTTTATATGCAGCCATTGCTTAGGGGGCACCTTGGAACACTGGACTAGTGTCTCTTTAACTATAGTAGGGCAAGGTTTAAGAAATCTGTCATGTCCCCTTTTTTGGTTAATAGATGGTGTGTTGCAATGGTCTGCGGTTTGGACAATGTGTGGCATGGGAGGGGTTAAGCTCGCAGTGTGCTCGGCGATGAGCACCGCCCTTGGTGTCTGGTGTCAGTTCTCAGGGAGCAGAAAGTTTTTTCTGTCCTTTCCATCTGATAGAAAGAAGGAGAAAGAGGGCAAGAGCCCTGAAAACCATTACAGACACACTGGGGGTACATGAGACCTTCGCCTGAATCCGAGTGTGAAAAGGGATTGCTGTTTCTGAGGTTAGTGTAAGGAAATGCCCTAGTAACAGGGTGTGCCAGCAACTAACTGTACACTTCATCACTCTACATACATACATATTCATTCATACACACATACACACGTGATTGGTCTAGCGTCCTGGGGCCTCCTCTCATGGTCATTCGTTTTGTTGCTTACTGTTACTTTTGTGTTCTGTGTTTGTAAACAGTTTTACAGTCTCAGAACATTCCTATGCCTTGTAATTCATGGCAGAAACCCCGTGATTAAAAATAAAATGTACAGCAGATGTTCCTGCTTAAACACAGGTGTTCCAATAAAAAGGTATGTGGAAGGCCTTCTGGTTCCATGGTGCGCATGTGTTCCCTTTATGGGAAGTCAACAGTGGGTTATTTACTAAGGAGGAATTGCAGTTTATTTCCTCTTCTCTGACTTTACATTATGAGGGATAACTCCTTATCATGCCTCTGCTGCTAGAATGTATTGGATAACCTTGTATAAATCCTATTTAAATCAGTGGCATTTCTTGAAAGTTGTCTTAATGATTGAATAATGCATTATGCAGGGCCACCTCAGCAGAGACATGTGCCAGGGATGTGTACTGGTTTCAAGGAGGTCAAACACCAGCTCTACTGCAAACTTTCCTGCCAACTACTACTTTAATGACTAGATCCTGAACACCCCTGAAAATATACCAATACGCCCCCTAACATACGCTCAGTAAAGTGTCTCCCGCTGCTTCAATATAAGCCAGCGTTTACTTCATACTTTTGTATTTTATTGTCGCTTTGCAACTTATGACTGAGATATTTGTTCAGCCTAGTCAATAACACATACAGGACATTATAACCAGAAATGAATTCAAGTTAATGGGACACCTGTGGACAAGCATGCTAGAGTAGAAGGTCTGGGGTGGAGGTCAAAGGTGGACTTCCGATACTCTTCTTCAAATACTGGTGCATGTATTCTCACTCACACAACTATACATCCATTTGCACAAAAAGTACCGGCAATAGCGTCGCATTAACAAAGTTGCCCCCATGAAACCGACCTGCATTCTGTCCACCTGCATATGTTTTTGGCCCCCTATACCTATGGGCTAAATATTGTCATACTTGTGGGTATAAAAGAAAAAGTTATAAGCAATACAAGTAAAAACAGGTCCTCCCTCGTTGTATTCACCTCTACCGCTTCTACTGGGAGGCTGATCCACTTATATACATTGCATGTAGTTTTAGACTATGGCAACGTTTCCCCTCTATTAAAATGTACTTCCCTGGATCCCTTTGTTTATTTGAACGTTTCTATTACAGCTCCTCTTTCTTCTCTTTTGCTATACAAATTGAGATACCGTATTTTTCGCTCTATAAGACGCACCTGCTGATAAGACGCACCTAGATTTTAGAGGAGAAAAAAAAGGAAAAAATATTTTGAGCTAAAAAATGGGCTAAAATATTTATTACAATAACTGAATAAGCTATGAACACAGTAAGACACACACAGTAAGACACACACAGACACAGTAAGACACACACAGACACAGTGAGACACACACACACACACAGTAAGACACACACACACACACACAGTAAGACACACACACAAACACAGTAAGACACACACAGTAAGACCTCCCTCCCTAACCCCCCTTCTCAGTATCTCCCCTCTAACTCCCTAACCCCCCCTTCTCAGGATCTCCCCTCTAACTCCCTAACCCCCCCTTCTCAGGATCTCCCCCCCCCGCCCCGGTCACTTACCTTAAACTCCTGTGTTGGAAGCGTGAGGCGTTTGTCTCGGGTGCCGGCGCTTCACTGCTGAGCGCCGGCGTCTGACGTCATATGCCGGCGCCCAGCGTAAAGCGCCGGCACCCGAGACAAACGCTTCCAACACAGGAGTTGAAGCGCTGAGGCAGGCGGCAGTGGCGGCGGCCGCCGCCAGCAAAGGATTCCTGTATATCTGTCAGGCAGGGGGGCCCGAGAGTTGCCGAGCGGTTGTCTTCAGCAACCGCTCGGCACCCCTTGGGCCCCCCTGACTGGCAGAAATCCAGGACTCCTCTGCTGGCGGCCGCCGCCGCCTGCCTCAGTTGCGACCCCGGATTTATCGGCGTATAACACGCAGGTAGGGTTTAAGCTCCGGATTTTAGTTAAAAAAGTGCGTGTTATACGCCGATAAATACGGTATATCGTTGCCCCCCCCCCCCTCCCTGCCTGCATCTTCGCTCCATAAGACGCGGCTGATTTTTCATCCTACTTTGGGAGGAAAAAAACTGCGTCTTATGGAGCGAAAAATACGGTAATTTATTTCGCAGTAATAGTTGGGATTGGTTACCAGGGCTACCATCAGGGCTGATGTCCTGTACTAGTGTCCCCGAAGTGGCCAGTGCCAGTAAAGACATTGGTATAACATAGGCCCCCATGGTCCCCAACACCAGTTCCAACAGCCACCCCCGCACCCATGCATACCGCCAGGCTGGCGCGGAGGGCTGCCCGTCCTCGAGCCCAGCACGCTGAGTCTGAGCGCCACAATATGATCTGCCACCTGCCTACCCCCTACTGAGCCAACAAAGGGAGGTTGTGTTAGTGTGGATAAGTGTGTTAGTGTGTGTGGAAGGATGTTATAGTATTTGCATGTTAGTGTGCAAGTATGATAATGTATGTTAGTGTGTTAAAGTGTATGTTAGAATGTGTGTAAATATGTTAGTATGTTACTGTCTGTGTGTATGTATAGGAGGAGCTTGGAGTCCCAACCATACATCTTGGAGGGAGGGGGGCCGGTGAGGTAAGCCATGCTTGCATGATGAGGTAAGGGGGAGTAGAGGGTTTCTGTATATACTGTACTATTGTGTTACAGTGTGTATGTAAAATATACAACTTTATACACACTAACACTATAGGTAATAGTCACACTGATATATAATATACTGTATATAATGTGTAGTATTGTAGTCAGTGTGTAAGTGTGAGGTGGGAGTTTGCATGTTAGTATGTATGTGCATCAGTTATAGAGACTCTAAAGAAATACTGCACCTAGGCCCCACTAACCCTAGGCTCACCTCTGCTCTTGTTAGGTCTGCTTATGGGAGGATCGTAAAGGTGGAGCAATGGGCGGGACAATGGGATGGGCATGAGGGGGCGAGATAATGGGATTGGCATGGGGGGGGCGAGGTAATGGGAATGGCATGGGGGGGGCGAGGTAATGGGATTGGCATGAGGCATTAATCCGGTGCTGGGTCCCAAGATTTCTGCTGGCGACCCTGTTGGTTACCACATGGCTTGTATGTGTAGTTTTTATAATTCTGTTACCCTGCTGTTATACTGACCTCTCAAGTTTTTTTTAAACAGTTTTCTCTGACAGGTAGGTGATTGTTTTCTTCCCCATAATCATACCTGACCATGTTTGACCAGAGCGAAGCCCTGCATCCCAGAGTCTCCGGGTCACTTTCCTCTTTCTCCCACCCACTTTAGTGCCTACTCTTGGGGCTAGCACCATCCGCACAGTTGGCTAGTCCTGTCCACGGAGTGCTGGCACCGTTCCCTGACAAAGCGCTACTGGAAAGAGGGAGAGCTCCTGGTAGCCTGCCCTGAGATGTCCCCTGCGGGTCCATAATCTGAGACAATAGTAAATCCTGTGCTGTTTCATCGTACCGCTTGCTAATGTGGTCTTCCGTTTTTTTGGCAGGTGACAGTAGGGTTGATTCGGGAATCGAGACACCTATGAAGCAGTGAGAATATACATTATGAAGGTGGAATTTGCCCCTCTCAACATTCCTCTGACTCGGAGGTTGCAGACCGCTGCTGTTTTCCAGTGGGTCTTCTCCTTCTTGTTATTAGGTAAGCGCTTTTAGTGAATGAAATGCATTCTAGAGTAATATGGAGCAGGGTTCTAGAGAATGGTGCATGAGTAGATAAGCCGAGGTGTGTTATGGGATCTGGAGGTCTGCAGTGGAATAGTTAATGTGGTTGGCATTATTTAGCTTGTGGCTCTGTGGTTTTCCAAGGTGACTTGATTCTCACCTTTAGCCCGCATTACCATGAACTCCAAGCGGCGTTATAAATAGAAGGGACAGCGTGTTCCTTGGGCTTCTGGCACCAACCGCATAACATTTATTAGAAGACCACTTCCCAGATAAATAACCCGCAGATAAAATGCGATTGTTGATGTTGGTAATGTAATTCACAGTACAGTATTAACCCCTTCATTGAATAAGATTATTTGGTATCCCTAAGACCTGTACTGACATTTTGCTATTTTTCTCACAAGTTGTCTCGTCCTAATGTATTGTTCCTACGCTATATAGTAAGTCTGTCTTTCATGCCATATATAATGTATAGCAAAAAAATATTTTTTACAAGGAAAAAAACTGAGGAAAATGAACCTAATATATATTAATTTGTATTCCATACAAAAGTAAATGGCCCCAGGGTACTTCACTAGGGCCACTTCTCATGCAGCTGTTTTGCCACTGAAGGAAAAATACGTTTTTGCACACCGCGTGTAATGTTGCTGTAGGTGTCTTGGATGGGATAAGTGAAACAGCAGTGTTCTAGTTTTCCCCCCTACCTAATAATAATAATAATAATAATCAGTCTAAACGGTGCCCTACTTCTCAATGGCTCTGCCACCCACCAAACACTTAAAAAAAAAAAACAGCATTAAAAAATCAATCAAAAGCACAGGTCACTACGGACATTGTACTGATCTGATAGACACAACGATCTAAGGAAAGGAACAGGGCTCAAAGTATATAATCAGAGCAAACCATTACCGCCTGGATGTTATTGTATGAGTGTTTGATGGCCTTCATACTGCGCCAGCCCGAGACATTGTGCTGCCTGGGTCCAGGGATGAAATGCTGCACCCCACCACCAAAACCACCCCCAAACATACATGCACTCCACACACAAATCCAGACACACACACATGCATACCCAGATATACATCCTTCGATGCTCACACACACACACACATCCCTCCCCGCACACACACAAATCCAGGGACAACACACATACCCACGTACATGCAAACCCAGACAGACAACACATACGTATACCTACATGCTGTGATGCCCTGACATACACACAAATCCATTCAGACACGCAACCAGATACACATGACACGTTTCTGTCTGGATTTGTGTGTCTGGGTATGTTAGCATGTGGGCTAACATGTTTATTATAGACAGACAGACACAAGCAATTCACTTACCCCGTCTTACCTTCCATGTAGTTGGCTGCCGCGGTACTCCAGCAACACGATATTAGGTGACCCTGCTCAACCCGGCCTTCTTCTTGACAATAGGGCCATAAAGAAGTAAGTCTGTGACTCACGACTTATCTCTTTATCGCTACTTGTGGAGCATGCTGTCAGCTTTCTTGGGGAGAGGGGGGTAACGCCAATTGCCTCCTCTGGATCCACCAATGCTTGGGGCAGCAAATTGCAGCCCTTCCCCCAGTCAAAGTGCCGCCTGGGTCCTATGTAAGGGCTGGCTCTGGTAGGATAAATCAACCATTAAATTGGTTTGAAGTGTGTGCTCCTCAGAAATTCTCTCTAAATCTGAGCACCCACAGAGGTTTCACTCAGTCTCAGTACAAGAAATGCGAAGAGCTTTGGGGGAGACACAAGTCCTTAGCAGCCCTCCCCCGCTGACGTTGCCCTTGTTGAATATCCTTTGTATATCACTCCGCAGGACAGTGCTGTGTGGGGATTTTCCTCTTGCTGGTCCTTGCAAGGTTATGGCTTTTGATGGCTCTGTATGTTCTTTGGCTCTACCTTGACTGGGAGACTCCCCAGACTGGAGGCCGGAGATGCCAGTGGGTACGAAACTGGACTGTGTGGAGGTTTTTTAAGGATTATTTCCCAATTAAGGTAAGTGTAGCTGGTATAATTGTGTGACCCTAAAATATGTTCTTGTTGTTGAAAACCATATAATGTCAACAGCCATATGGGGCTAGCACTACTGTCACCAGGTCAAGCTTCAGGTCACATGGTTATTTGCCCTTGCCTCCTTCAACAAACCAAAGTATAACCTCCCAAGTGTCCATGTGTAGGAGAAATAGACCCTCCATTAGGCTTTCTTCTCTTAATGCCCCTCTAAAGACTAGGGAAGGAAGGAGGAAAGGGGGGGAATTGCTTAGCTGATCTTTGGGAGAAAACAGATCTGATTGAACCTTACACATGAAATGTATATATGTATGAATCTAAAATAAATACAATAACTGTGTATATAATAAGACTATAACAGAATGTTATAAATATCCGATCACCCCCTTTTCTCAGAGCAGAGCACTAAGTTACTTTTCCCCCCCAGCTTGTAAAAAGTGCAGATTTGGACCCACAGCACAATTATCTGATGGGGTTCCATCCTCACGGAGTCCTGGTCGCCGGTGCCTTCGCGAACTTCTGCACGAACTACACGGGCTTCGCAGAGCTCTTCCCAGGCCTGACGCCCTACCTGCACATCCTTCCCTTCTGGTTCCGTTGTCCTTTCTTCCGAGAGTATATCATGAGCGTAGGTAAGAGATGGGGATTCTCCAGAAACTCTACACCTCACTCGAAACAACATGACTCTTTTTATAATGGTTTCCAACATGTGACCTTGTAAAACATGAAATTTACAACAGGATAGTTTATTTAGATTTCACGTTAATAGAGGTTTAACATTTTTTTTTTATGTTATGCTTATTAACAATGCATGTTGTGTATTGATCTGGAACACACTGCACAATCTCCAGATAACACCGTATGTAAATCCTGTATATTGATTCATAGGATTGGTTTCTGCCTCTAAGAAGAGCGTCAATCATGTATTAACCAAAGAGGATGGAGGCAATGCTGCTATCATAGTGATCGGGGGAGCCGAGGAGGCTCTGGACGCACACCCTGGAAATCTAACACTCCACATCTTGAAGAGGAAAGGATTCATCAAAGTAGCCATGAAGCGGGGGTATGTTTCCCTAACAAATGTATTTCCATTTTTCTAAACAATGGGAGTAATTCATTAAGACGACGCATTAGCACTTCCACGTAACAATATAAAAAAAAAAAACAGAATTACCAAACACTTTGTAACTTTGTATAAGTCCATTAATGTGATACCTTTTAATACTTATGTAGCAGTATGTATATATATTTGTGTGTGTGTGTGTATATATATATATATATATATATATATATATATATATATATATATAATATTGAACTATGGAAGGTGAATGCAATTTTGAACTTAAAAAAAATGTATTACCTGGGTGCTACAGGATTTTTTTTTCTCAGATCTGGCCAGGAAGAGTATAGTATGTGTCTAGATAATTGGCATATTTTGCCTTTTTTATATTCTGCACAGTTAGTCTTTAGTAAAATAAAATAGTTGCAGTCACATTGTAATCATCCTACTATTTATTTATGAGATGTTGCCTCCAGACTGGACAGATCCCATCTGAGTGCTAGCTCCCCAACAGAATGAAATAAGTAGGGGTTCTCAACTAACCTGTAACTAATCCTATTTATTCTGTTTCTTCGCAGCGCTCATCTGGTACCGGTGTTCTCATTTGGGGAGAACGAGCTCTTCCACCAAGTGCCTAACCCAAAAGGCTCCCTGCTGCGATCGGTCCAGGAGAAGTTGCAGAAAATCATGGGATTTTCTATGCCGCTATTTCATGCCCGCGGGATCTTCCAGTACAGCTTCGGTTTAATGCCATACCGGAAGCCCATTCACACTGTGGGTATGTAATTTAAGACCTGATATTTAAGTAAAAATTATTCTCAGGGAAATTCGGATTAATTTATTATGGTTAATTATCAGCATAATGAGTCCGATGATGGTTAAATATTTAAAGATTTTAAATATTTTGTTGTGTTGAAGTGAAATAGTTATCTGTGTAATTTAACAAGAAAGTAGTCATAAAGGCTAGTTCCTGTGAAATAATTGGAGAAAGTGTAAATGACCTTCTACGTAGCTCACATTTTGTTGTGTTTCACAGTCGGCAGACCGATCCCAGTGGCCCAAACGTCAAACCCAACACAAGAGGAAATTGAGTCACTCCATCAAAAGTACCTTAATGCGCTTCAAGAGCTCTTTGAAGAGAACAAGGGGAAATATGGAATCCCTGAACACAAGTCCCTCATTTTCACGTGACCCCAGATGTAGTTCCTAGCAGCACCACTAGATGGAAGCACCTGATTGAAGCCGCAATCTGCCCTTGGCACCCTAGCACCCGGTCAAATCATTTTGTGACCTTCTTTCTTGAAAGAGGCTTTTGTTTGCCGCCTTATGTATGTGAATTCTGTCTCATCATGGCTTTCTTTAAAGCAGAAGATAATCATCACTTAACATCTGTCATAGTATATAGGTTAATGCTTTATTTTTTTCCCTTAGCCTATTTTCTTTTGAAATGTTTCATCTAATATATAACAGCAAATGTAAATGCCAAAATATTTATATAATATATAAAGTCTCATCATTAATAATTTTAATCATCAATAAATAGTCAATATTTAAATTAATATCACAAAAACATAATTCTTAGGATGTTACCAGGTCATATCCTCTTTGTACTCCGGACTGAAAGACTTGTTTATAAATATGTGTGATATTCCTTGCCCATTAGCCATTTTGAGACCCAAGAGCTGTTGTATATGAATCTTCTATCTCAAATTAAGGACTGGATTGGGAGCCCGTGGCATGTACTAGGAAACAAATATGACTTTGAATGCCAATAACAGTACAGTGTAACCTTTATTTATATGCAACAGTGTGAGGCATTCATGGCATTTGAACTGGTTGCTATCATGGTAATTATGCGTCATTATACTTATTGCACCCGCATGTAATCACGTACTGTTATCTTTTCTTGCTCTGAGCCTATTCTAAAAGCATCCTGCACTCAAAAGGTTAAACACTGGTAAATCAAGGTCATAACTATATAAAATGGTGTCCTATAGGGCAGGGCTCCTCGACCCTCACCTCAACGCACACCTGACAGTCCAGGATTTAGGTATTACTCAGGTGTGTCTAAGGTGTTTCTCCATTAAATAAACCAAGCCACCTTAAATACACCTGAGTAATACCTAAATCCCGGACTGTTAGGTGTGCGTTGAGGGGCGCTGCTATATACTGATTCCCCGTATAAAGAGGTGTCTGTCAAATGCTTACCTGGGAACTTCTTGGCTCTGGCTACCCGGAGCCTCCCCCTACGGGACGCGGCCAGGACATGGCGGGAAACGCTTCCGTATAAAGGGGAAATGGGCTGGGAGCGGGGCCATGGGGTGCGTTCCCAGGTATAGTTAAACCGTATACCGTGTTTCGTAATGGCATTCGTTTTGGGAAGTTGTATTTAGATGGAGGATGTAGTTTTTTGGTTTTTTTTCTCCACTCCCGTCCAGTTTGTTACAGGACACCTAACATTTACAGACCAAGTCTGCCAAGCTCAGGAACGCAACCCTATTTATATGGATATAAATATATATTTTTATGTAAAAATCTATATTTTGGTGAACAGTTTATATATTGTCGTGTGTTATTTGCCTCTGTATATTAAACACTGCATACTTAGTGGGCTGTATAATCAATGGGGGGGGAGATGTGTGTCATGCGTTATACAATAAATTACTGTTTATTAAATGTTTATTAATTCCTGGTCATTATTGTTGTTTATACCGCTTTGTCTAATTGCGGAATGCACGTAAAACACAACAAAGTTACGGAGAGGGTTGTAGGACGAACAGCTTCCCACCAGAAGAGACGTTAATACAGAAAGCTTTTATATGGCTATCCTGAATCCAAGATGAGATTAAAGACCAATTCTTCAAAGCAAGTGGGCAGACTAGATTGGTGGAATGGTTCTTATCTGATGTCAAAATGTTTGTTATGTTAAAAGGGTTCTGGTAGTGGAAAAAATATAACAAAAAAATCAGCAGCTCAGGGGGACATTTGAACGAGGGGGTATGTAAAGTGTCAGCAGAAGGACACCGGTATCTGTTAAAAGGCGTGCGGAAGTCCAAGGTGCATAAAGGACATTTAGGAAAATGTCTATGATGAAGTCAGTCCTTTCCACAGGATTATCAGAAGTGTTATCACTATACAACCCCGGCACAAAACACGGAACTTAGAATGGAAACAACCTGCCCTCCATACCTACCAACACGTTCTGCATAAATGTTCTGCAGCGGTAAAGCCATGAAATGAATCGAAGCCGCTAGCTTTCGGAAGAAAGTGCTGGTCTGGGTGTGTGGTTAGTGTGCTGCCATTCAGGAAATAGTTTAATACAAAACATTTACATTTGCAAACAAAACTTTAATTTCCATGAAGGGGTCTTTTGAATATTTGTGGTCAGCCACAGTCTTATTACAATACTTACCTGGGAAATGCTCAGGGTCAGGAAGGCCTCTTTAACGTGGCAGCTGGAGGAGGCACGGCTAACTACGGGAGCGTGGAGAGAGAGATGAGGGCTTTGGGGGGACCAGGGGGCATGAGGAAAGTCTAATGCCCTGATTCCTGGAGCCCTGGTAATCTGCGTCATGCATGGACTCCCCAGGCTGATCCACTTATAATAGGAAAATAAATAAGAAAAAGGGTAATATTGGGCATTGCCGAGCAACGCGTTATGTGTCCTGAAAACCTATTGTGCTCCCAGGGCCGTGTCCTCTAACCAACTGGCTGCATTGCATGTAGCCTTTTGGGGGCGCTGTATTGAGCCAAGCCACCCCAAATCTAAGCGACTTTACAGAAGGGTAAATCACATCTTCTCAAGGGCTCAGAACTCAACTACTACTAAAGTTGGATATAACTCGAATAACCCCCCCCCGAATAATAAAAATATACCGCTTGTGCGCAATGTTATGTTTGCTAAAATGCTGGCTCACTGAGGGCACTCGGACTGGAAGGGACACAGCCCGAGGGGATCAGTATAAGCATAGCTGGGAACTCTCAGGGTTTTTGCCTCAATCTCAGGGTGAATGGGGCAGATTCTCTGGAACTACACTTCTACACTGCTGTTGTAAATAGGTGCTTTTGCTACCAGTATGTTATGGTTGATAATATCCCTGCTTGAATGCAGGTGACTTAATAAAGTGTGTCTTTAAATAATATCATGTCAAGGTTTCCATGAGCCAACATATTTGGCAAATCACTGCATAGAAACCTCACAGTGGGCTATTAAAGAGTTAATATTTCAAGAGTTCTACGGTCAGCTCGTTTAAAAAGTCCACAGGTATGAAAAAGGCTGCATGGTGACAATTATCACAAATAAATAATGTATATATTATTTATTTTACTCAATGTCTTTATAACATTAGTGGATTAAGGAGCGAATTTAACCCCTTTCTCCTGTGTCGCTAAACTGCATTGGCCGCGTGTGCAATTTACATATATGAACAGCCAACTCTACTGGATACATTTACTATGGAAGGGTGGGAGATTTTCGCTTCCATCATTTTTACTATACGGTTTGAATTTTTGTTTATGTTTTAAGTGTTTCTTTTGTGTTTTGATCACTATATATTGTTAGGTGATGTGTTAAACTAGATATCTATAAATAGCTTAACTTTAATAACTTTAATAAAAGGAAAATATATACCTTACTTGTTACTATAGCAAAAATATGAAAATTGGCCTGGCCTCCCGCACTTAAAGGGTTAACTCAAAAAGGAAAAAGTAATGCAGTTAAATGTAAAAACATAATTTAAAACAAATGCAACAATACAGTCAGATGACAAAGGCAAGGCTTGTAAGATCTCTGCCGCTCTCCTTCTCATTTTATATATATATATATATATATATATATATAAATCATTTTCTTTTATCTCGACCATAATATGTATTTATTACTTTATTATGTGGTTAGTTTGTGGGGAATTTGTTAGAGTTAAAAACAATTAAATAACTAATAATCTAAAACCATATATAAAACTTTAAAAACTGTTGTGTAGGAGTGGTATACGGTGTTCTTTTCTTCATTTGCATTAAATGTGGATTATTAATAATAAGAAAACAATCACTTAATTTTTTATTCTTAAAAAAATATATATAAATATGAATATGCTTTAAAGGGCCTTCTTGTCGTAAAAATAAAACTATATATATATATATATATATATATATATATACATTAAATAAGATAAATGAGGGAAATAGCTCTGGCTATTGCAGGGGTTAACATAGTTTTGTTAATAGGCTACTACATGGCAGTCGCCATTTTTATGTTAATTCCTTGTTTTAAACATAAAAAAATAGTCTGTATTCCTGTGACATCATTGCAGTTAAATTGTTGCTATAAATAAAAAAAATCTAATATTACCGATCGGAAAGAAGAAGGCCGTAAAATACTTGTCGGTGGTGCACAGGCTAATCCCCCGCCGATTCCCCCTGCATTATGGAGACTAGTGGATGGATGGCAGGGATGGAGAAACCCCCAGCCAATCAGAATAGACTAAAGTGGCAAATCAGGAGGCGCCTTGCATCCAGCTCCATGTGGAGGACCAGAAGACGGTTCCATCTGCCCTGATTCGGAAAGCGGGCGCGCATCTCCCGCTGCGTGCTCTGGCCGTGGGTGGCCTCTGTGAATGACAGCTCCGGGAGCCTGGGGTTTAATGCCTCCCCCTCCTGGGGGTAGGTAAGTCATTTTGGTATTTTTGGGGGGCATTGTGACAATGAACCAACCTATAGTGGCTGTACCCCAGGGGTACCCCTTTGTTACACAGAGGGCTGAAGAGAGGATGGTAAATACTACTAATGAAAAGAATTGTGGATTCATTATCTTTAATGATATACTGTGTATTTAATATATATATATATATATATAAAATATATATATGTATTACTCTTTCTGAGTTAAACTTGGTAATTTAGCAGTAGGTGGCTTTTTCTCACACTATCCCTGGGATAGGCGGAGTGTCCTTACGGGGACACTGGTGTCCGTGGCGAGGTTTATGAAGCTCCATAGAATGTCATTAAATCGCCCACCACTGACCCCGGTAAATGTCCGCCATGGACAGGTGCAAGGCCACATTAACCCCTTCAGGCTGCAGGATGCGATGATAGAACTGCTATTTAAAGGGGCCGCTTTATGTCGCTGATACCCCCAGTAAAGCAGAATGCTTATTAAAGTACTCGCTTCGA
Organism: Sceloporus occidentalis; assembly: GCA_023333645.1. NCBI lineage: Eukaryota > Metazoa > Chordata > Lepidosauria > Squamata > Phrynosomatidae > Sceloporus > Sceloporus occidentalis. The sequence goes on along the minus strand of JALMGF010000053.1, from coordinate 6,376,813 downwards.
ACCGGGGAAAAATAGTTACCTGACCTAGGAGATGAAGCCTTTTTGCTGCAGCCGCCCCGCTCCTCTTTGTTCCCTCATTGATTCCCACTGCTTGAAGCCCCTGATCTCCCCTCTGTGAGCAAATGACTAATTGTTATGTCCTGTCTACCTTTTTTTCTGCGCTGCTGCATCTGATGGTGCTTTATGAAACAATAAATAAAAATAAAGAATAATAATAAAGGTCGGCATTTCTTCCTGTCAGGGGCTGTACAGAGATATTGGTAAATGGCTGCATAAAAGTTGGAGAGATCCTTGTGAATTAGCCTTGCTTGTACTTTTGTGGCGCTACTAAGGTTGCAGTCCTGCTATATCTCATTTGGGGGGGGGGAAATGACAGCTCACAAAAAGTGATAAACACCTAACATTTCGGTGCGCTAAGCTAGTCTCAGGCTCAAATACCTTATTTGCTCGATTTGCTCGAAAATGCTTTGAAAAATACCCCTCATCTTATAATCGGGGTCGTCTTATAATCTGACTATGAGACTAAGATCCAGATCCCGCACCTCCAAATACGGTAATACAAATGTATAATGCGAGGCCTACCAAACACGTGTAAGCATGCTGCAAATACAGTGTGTTGGCTGTACAATGTATACAAAAAAACAAAAACCGTCTGCGCTTCTCACCCTGATAAAGTTGGCAACAAATATATAAACATAATATAAATGAGAGGTTTTGGTTATATGAATTGGCCAAAGCATAATTAAGCTCACCCGCCACGTCAAGGCACACTCTCAATAGGGTGAGATCAATAGGGTGAGTTTATACTGCTACGAAAACCTCGTAGGCCAGATAAGCCCCTCTGCCCCCATATGTGCCTTATGCGGAAGTGTCGCACAAACATTCACCGGCTGCCAGAAAGGAGGATCCAGGTCCCCTGCAGCGCTGCGGCGGATCCTCCAATCTGGCAGCCGGCGAACGTTGCGGCTGGCTGGTGCTTCCGCCAGGGCTTCTATGATGGTGCTCCATCATAGAAGCCCGGCGGAAGTGGAGGGCAGTAGCGGAGGATGTCTGCGTGCATCCCAAAGAAGTTCACTGGCTGCCAAAGAGGACGATCCAGGTCCCCTGCAGCACTGCGGAGGATCTGAATCATAGTGTTATAGTGCGACCTCTATTTGAGGTTGAATTATAAGACGGAGGGTATAAATGTGTGTGCTAGTTCCTATGTTAGTTGCCCAAGGAAATGGGTCAAGAGGCCATGGGGCTACTTGGCTTTACCGGCTGTGGGGTCAGAAGGTACAGCCCACCCCAGAGGCCAAATGGCCATTCTTTGACTTCTCTCTAAATTATGTCCTTCTAAATGAGGTCTCAACAATGTATACAGTGGCGTTAGTACATTCTTCTTGCTACTAATACCTTCCTATGCAACCTAGTATCCTACTGGCTTTGCTTCCTGCTGCTGTTGTGATCCAATGATAAAAAATGGATACACAGCATGGGATCTGTTTCCTTTGGCTCCACATGGAGTATTCTGTTAGTTTTAAAGATTCCGTGTAAAATATAACTACAAAAGGGTCATCAAAGTTGAGAGAAGAATCAACAGAAATCAAAGGCTTTGCAGAAGAAGAATAAGCATGAAAGGAAAGAGCAGCCTGTGGTGAAGTACTTTCTGCCACCACAACCTTTCTGGAGTCACCCTCATACAATGTACAGGGATGTGTGGACGGGGGGGGGGGGGACTGAACCGTAAATATCCTAGAGAAAGCCAAAGTACACTCCTTAGAAAGAGCTGCTATTTGCTATCTGGAAAATGCATTTGGAGATTTGTGATAAATTAGTAATTTTAAGTATTTAACAAACATTACACGCTGTCTATTCCAATCCTGGAGCAAATGTAACAATAAGAAAATAATAGCCCAGAACATATTACATGCCTGATGCATTTATTACCCACTTGGTAAAGTGTCGTTTGGATGCACCGCTCTGTCCCATCATATATCCTGCTCCATAATAGATTGCTCTACTGTGAGCATCTTTCTAAGGCAAGTCTGCCCCGGTTATCTGCAACCTTGGGGTCACTTTAATAAATTCTTGCCCTATGGTCACTGTTGTCACTTGCACAGGAGTTAAATGTGAGACAGCAAAGCAATCGTTACATAATCTTGCCAGCAGGGGCACTGCCAGGTCTCCAAAACCTAGAGCCCACGGCAGATTTGATAGCAGCGGAGTCCGCTTTGGGAGTGGTCGCTGCGCACGCTGCACATATATATATATTTTTTTATTCATTTCCAACAACCTCTGTAAAATATGCAACCAAGTCTATCTGCTTAAGACATCCAATTTTAACTCAATATAATATGTACACAAGGACGTGCCCCAGCGACTGGATTGCACCCACGAGATTTGCACACTCAGTGGTCTCCTCTCAGTCTCAGCTCTCCTCTCGATCCTCCCCTTTCTCATTATCTCTTCCATTTCTCTTTATCTCAGCTCTCCTTTTGCTTTTTAGCTCTCCCCTTCTTTCCCTTTATCTCTCCATTTTTTCCCTGTCTCCCCTATTTCTCTTTATCTGTCCCCCTTTTCTTTATCTCCCCCCCCTTCTCTTTGATTTCCCCTCTCATTATTTCTCCTCATTTTTCTCTTATCTCTCCTTTCTATCTCTTCCCTTTCTGTTTATATTTTCCTTTTATAGGTAAAATGAATACCAATGAAGGAACATAAAAAGTACTTCCATATGTATTCATAGTTCACTGGATGGATTGGAATGGCAAGCTATAGGTGTGATGGCCAGGTGTCCACATACTTTGGGTCATATACTTCACACAAGTACCCTGTGAACTTTTCATGTTTGGCTACCTAAATGTAGGAGCTGTGGCTAGCTACCAAGGTTGGCAGGGCTAGCACCAGTTAGACTTTAGTAGGTTGAAGTAGGCAACAGCGCACTGGGAGTGGGCAGAGTAGGCATGCGCAGTACCACTTCCTGGGTTAATTAACCTGAGTGCCGTCTTTTAAGGTATTTTTAATACTTACCAGCTCTTTTTTGTGGTCCCTGGGAGCCATGGAAATTTGGATCCAGGAGGCAGACTATCTGTGCAGAACATACCAGCACCTCAGGGTGCGTGACACCTTGCCAAGTCCACCCGTAACGTACCTCAGGACAGCCAAGACATCCAGTCATCTGGATGTTGCTGGCAAATTTGGGACTGTTGGCAGCTGTCACTCTTTCTGCCTGATACCTCTGTTTAAGGATCCAATTATTAATTCCAACTTTGTGTATATAAACAGCAGAATATATATATGTTTAGATTAGGTTATGTATCTAAAGCCCCTCATTATTTTAATGTCTTAGTTAATTCCAAAGCCACGTATGTCAGAGTCACATGATGTTTCGGTGAAGCTCTGCCCCCAGCCACGGCGTGTTTAGCTGTTGATCTGTGTTACAAAGTGTTCTCTTATACAGAATGATTTTGAAGGTGTTTTTATTTTTGACCAAGAATTTCTGGTTAAAGTAAATAATCATGTGCCGCATTCCTCTTACACGCTGTCATCCCTATTGCAGCTGCACGCTCTCAGGCCTTACCTTGTGCCCCCAGTCTAATGAGTCAGATTAAAATAAAATGAATCCAGATTTGTTTCAAGCTAAAAAAAGGTATTTTCATAAAAAATTGGAGCCCCTACACTTCTTTATGCACAAGCTGGCTCTGTGAAGCTGGTACTTCTTCTGTGCCAATATGTGTTAAATATTGTCAGTTTTAGTGTGAATTTTCCTTCTCTGCTATGGTAGTGGAGGTATGGGATTAAGTAAAAATCACTTACGCATACAATGTAACACAAACGCATACATCTCAAGTGTCCCATTTTCTGCAGGACAGTCCCGATTTTCACTGGTTGAGGATCTTATGATGAGCTGTGAGATCGTTCAGCCCTGTGTTCTGCGGCCTTGACCTCGATCTCAGCTCAGACATGGTCTCCTCGCGATGTAGGGAACTTGTGCACAGGGCTATGTTGTCATATCCCAGTGTTCGGCTTTATTACCTCGTGAGAAGTAAACTAGGTGCCCCTGGCCTGCCTGGCGTTCCTATAACTATGACCCCCCAAAAAGCAGATGTCCCATTCAGGACACCTAAAATGTTGGGGTAAAGCTAATGATGCCTTCTGCTGAAGATTTCTGATTTTGATATGTGCAAAGTGTTTTTTTTTACCATGACTTGTTTATTTTGAGTAAAGTGGCCACCTTTCATTCTTATGAGCCATATTATTACATGTAAGTAATTCCTATTGTTCACAGAGTTCGAGGCTGCTCAACAAAGTTCTATAATCCCTGTTTAATAACTGTACACCCAAACACATGGTACTATACTATTTTGTAGGTCATTCCAAGTGTTCACTTGATTTTGAGACCATCCAAGAGAATTATAAGGTGTCGTCAATCTGCGCATGTTCAAGATATAACTCCAGGAATTGAATGTTGACCGCAGTTGAGTGTAATGGGCAAGCCTTCGTCACCCCATTACCCCATGGATTCCGTACAGCAGGTAAGATCTATAGAAGTCTTTAAGACACCATGTGAAGCATTTCTTATCTTTAATATGGTAAAAGCGGGGGCACCAGTGTGGAAAAGTCATTGGAGCCAATGCTTGGAGGTGCTTACGAGGGGTATGTATACAAAATCTAAAAAGTGGTCTTATCACCATGGCAACGTACAATGAGCTGGAATGTGTATTTTTAGAGCCTGTTACCCTCTAATCCAGCCTTGTCATTTGGCCTCCCTTTTTTTTGGTTTTGAAGTCAGTTCTTTGTTCATATCCCGTTTATTAATTAAATTTAATGTAAGGAAATGCCTGAAGTACATTTACTTTCACACGGCAGTGCTTCGGAGGGGATTGCGCATGTAGCACAAAATCCAGAATGCCCTATTTTTAAGCATGTAAGCCCCACCCACTCTGCTCATACTCTAATTCAGGGGTGTCCAACCTGCGGCCCTCCAGCTGCTGCAGGACTACATCTCCCATAATTCTCTTTCAGCTCAATGACTGGCAGAGGAGTATGGGAGATGTAGTCCTGCAGCAGCTGAAGGGCCGCAGGTTGGACACCCTTGCTCTAATTAATTTACTAATTACATTTACCCATCATGCTCTGCTTTTTATGCTATAGCAGAGGCATTATTAAACTCTAATCTGCAACCACCAGACAGAGACTTGCTGTTCCCATGGAAACCTTGTAGCGCTGCCGCCACTGCAAGGGGTTCTGGGTAGGCGTGTGCAAATTTGGTTAACAACGATCACCTTTTTGCCTCTCTGGGCTTGTCTGTATGTTGCAGATTAGTGTTTAACAATGCCTCTGCTACCCTCTTAATTTTAAGTGGAGGGGTTTTCTGTCACCTTTACCCCACCATGACATACGTCACTTTTTTTGAGTTGGAGCCTCAGTGGCCTTTGTGTCTGGGGTAATAAATCCAGCCCTTACCCTGTGGACCTCTGGGATCAGTCGTAGAAGGTAGAACGTTCCACAGAGGTTCTGAAAGTTCTATCTTTTTTGATGTTTCCCACACCTACCCCGAAAAAGTTTAGGTAGCATGAAGCCAAAATACAAAAGGCTTCAAAAGAGGGTGCACCCAACATGAAGACGCTGCATGTTGGGTGGGTACAATAGTTGTTTTCGTTTTTTATATTTCATTTATACTGCATAGTTATGGATCCACTTTCTGGTTTAATGCCTATATGTGCTATGTTTATGAACTACTACTTAGGTGTAGACTTAATATCCTTGGCTTAATTTAAAGAGTGATTATGCATAAACCTAGCTTCAACATCTGCAAAAGAGAACACTTAAATATATTTAACTGTACCTGTGTGTGGGGGGGTTCCTTTTGTATACCTGTACATTTATTTCTGTTGTATTATGTAGACAGGAGTGATTGAAAAAACCAAGATGTTCTCTGAGCTCCTACAAATTCTCGCCGTATTGCAGTGGATCCTGACCATCCTGCTCTTGGGTATGGATACTTACCATAGCCATATAAATGACTCCACCAACAATGGACCTACTCTGTAGGCAGTATGTATACAAAAGAAAACAAAATATCTGTTAATCGCGTTATAATACAAATACACCATAATACAAAAAAGTACTTTACAGGTGGTGCTTAGCAACATATACAAATTAAATGTGTCCGCAGGAAATGGCGGGACGTATGTATGTGGCAGTTGCTTTTACTAAGTAACATGATCTAATTAATGTGCAGATATCATTTAGGAAAAAAAGTATATTCGTCACTTTTGAAGAAAGATGGGGGACTGTTGTTACAGGATAGTGCAACTACTGTGGCATATTCTGGAGGCAACAATCAGTCTGGCTGGGTCTGGGTATCTCCTGTATCTTTTTGAATTTTTAAAAAATAATGTAAGGTATGGACTGAAGGAGGGAGGGAAAGCATATTTTACAAAACAACACATGAGTCGCCTACATGGTTCCTGTTTTACACAAGATAATGTTTTCAGGTAGCTGCCTATTATTCATTTGTATGTGTTCTAACTCTGTTAGGTTTGCTTCATCTACAATATAAACACCCTGACTCCTTTTTATATTGCTGATGGTAAACAATCGAATGACTCAGTCTTAATCACCCAGCGGGGCACTCTGCCTAATAAAAGTTGAAGGAACAGACTTGAATAAAAAAATCTTTTTAATTGAGAACCACAAAATGGTTGTTGCCTGTCAACGAAACAGAAAAAGGCAGTTTATTGAAAAATATATTATTATTATTATTATTTTAAAGACCATGAACATAAGGCTATCTAAATCATATTCGCATATTGATCAGTCTCATCAGTATTCTAATTTAGGTAACATAAAAAGCGCTCGAGTGCATTTAATATATTAAATCACCGGAAAGAGATGGAATCCTCACCTGAATGAGATAATGTAAATAAATGCCACTTTAATTTTATTTATATAAGACAATCCATTTTGTTTTATATGATTGCTATAATAATGACCAATCTGCATTTAGGTTTTTATATATAACCTTGCCATGCAGTTCTCTGGAATCTGTTGGCTCTATATAATGAAAGCTAATATTACTGCTACTAATAATACCTTTAGTAGGTCACCCAGGCTGCATGAAGGGAGTCCATACTGTACTGTGATCACATGACCTATTTAACTGGGGACTTCAATAAAGAGAGCAGAATGAACGGTTGCATTGATTGACATGCAGTCCTACAGTGGACATTCTGCATAAGCATTTGGGAAGTCTTCTGAAGCATGGTGGCCATTCTGTTTAAATAGAGAAAAGTAAATCACCTTATTAGTAATTATTAGGTTCATTGCATATCTAAACTACATGCATTCCCTAGTGTGAGCACTGATGACTTTCCTGTTGGATTCCCAGGTCCAGTTTGTGTCCTCTTGATCATCTGTCTTGTATGTAGCTCCCTGTGGCCATTGCTTGCACTCTACACCATCTGGATGATATCTGAATGGAATACACCAGAGAGAGGTAAGGCAAAACCCGCACATAAATTAATGAGTACATTCATATACATTGCCACAAACCTGCTTTATAGCACAATTACCTACACAGGGATTCAAAGACTTGTCATTTTACTTTTATCACTGACCTCTTAAGAGGCAGGTGGTACCGCTGGCTGCAACATTTGTATAATGTCAATCACATACGGTATATAATGTCAATCCCTTTAGAGTGATAACTGATTTGTTTTCGACGTGTGCCTCTGCCACGGTCTAATAACAAATCTAGACGACTTCATGATTTTACTTGCATCAGATTTCATCTGCTCGTTTCTTTACAACACACACTAAATGCTTTATATCTCAAAATATATTTTACATTTAAAATAATATTCTGTATGCAATAACCATAGGCAGACATGGATGGTATTTGTTAAAGGGTAACTTAGGTCACCTACTGAATATTTCTGCATTGTTAAACGTAGTCTACCACAGGGCTCGACAGAGCGTTTGTCAGCCTCTTACATCCACAAAAAAATGCCCCCGCGTCACCACACGGGGGCGCTGCTGCTGTCTGCCCAGGAGTCTGGGCAGACAGCACAGCCACTCAGAGCCCGCCCCCGAGCCTGAGACCCCTCCCACGGAGTGAGCCTGTAGGCTGAAACCGCGATTGCTGCAAAACCAGCAATAGCGTTTTCAGCTGCCTCAGGCAGCTTCAGGAAAGGGGGTTCAGTGCATCCCCCTGCTGCCTGATCGCTCCATGAGACCGACAGTGCAGCGTTAACCCCTTCAATGCCGCGGCATTTAGGGGTTAATTCCCGTTTTGTAAGGGGCTCTGCTGCTGGTGGTCTGCCTCGAAGCCCAGGCAGACCAGCAACAGCAAAAATGAGCCCCCACAAGCCCTTTGATGATTCCTGTAGGCATGGAAGCCTACAGCAGTCATCAGAGACTCCCCCCTGCAATGGCTGGTCTATAGACCAGCAATTGCTTCCCAGCTTCCAGGGATAGGGGGAGAGGGTTCTTTGGTCTCCACATGAGTGTGGAGGCCAGCCCCAACACCCCCTGCTGCCTGATCGCTCCATGAGAGCGACAGTGCAGCGTTAACCCCTTCAATTCCACAATTGGCTCCTAACTTTTTTAGCTGGCGCCTACATTTACAACAAATTTGTCAAGCCCTGGTCTACCATACCGATAAATATTGCACTTTGTGTGTTTGATGCTACCTTGTTTGCTTAAAACGTGTTATATCATAAATAATCATAAACAGTATTCGGTGGAACTTGTATTTCCGTGTAATATTACAGGCATCGCCATACTGAACCAGGTTGTAGCGGTTTATAATCTCTTCCCTTTAAATTGTGTGTATATCCCTCCTGATTCTGGCTTCCAATCCTGTCTTCTGAACCAGCCCCCTCGAAACCACATTTCCACTTAATCGTTCCCTCTGAAATTGTGTTCTCTGTTCTTTCGCGTGGTTCCGACTTCAGAATGACCTCCATTTCATTACAGGTGGAAGGAGATGTCAGTGGATGAGTCAGTTGACTATTTGGAAGTATTTCAGAGATTATTTTCCAGTAAAGGTTTGTTTATACTCATTGAGAACCCGTGTTCTGTACATAACACATTCACTCTTTGACGTGAACATTATCCCAGTGAAAAGGCGGTGAACATCACCAAGGGCAATATAGAAAAAGAAGTGCATTTAGAGCCAAGGCCACTGGTGCAGTGAGCCTCTCAACCATTATAGAACTCCAACACCAACACTGCTTGTTATTAAAAAAACATATAACCGTTGGACGAAATGATAGTGTAAATGCTTTAAAAAATTCACAACTACTAAAACTGATTTTTATCACATTCTTTTCTTTTTGGAATCGGAATCAGAATGTTACACATTAAGGTAGTTATTAAATGACATTTTCCCTTTTTATTTACAGTGTCACTTGTATTTCCAGAGTGCCTCAATATATATATATGTGTGTGTAGTTTATACTGCAGTGACTTTGGTTTTAATGATTATGATATACCAGTTATTCTAGATGAGGGATTGAAACAAATAACTTGGATTATATAGGTAGTAATAACAAAATATAACTGTAATAAGTAAACAGATTTTTTTTTCTTCTCTTTCTCCCCAGCTCCATAAAACTGCTGATCTGGATCCAAATCAAAATTATATATTCGGATACCACCCACACGGGATCATGAGCGTCGGGGTCTTCTGTAATTTTCTGACAGAGAGTACAGGCTTTTCACAGCTTTTCCCCAAGCTGAGGCCATATGTAACCACTTTAGCGGGCAATTTTAAAGTGCCTTTTTATAGAGATTATCTTCTGGCTATAGGTAAACATTCTATAAAATACATTGGGCGGGAAGGGTACAGTGGATTTACACACTCATATTATACAGAACCAGGGGTGGTGCTAGGTCTCCCAAAGATGTGGGACTAGAGCCAACGGCAGATTTGATAGCAGTGGAGTGCGCTTTGGGAGTGGTCGCTGCGTACACTATATAGATATATATATATATATATAGATAGATAGATATATATATATATAACGAGTGTATTTAAATTTATTGAGACTGTTAAGCTGAGTGCTGACATTGTAGACATATATACACACAAAAATATTTCCAAAAGATTTATAAAATCATTTCCAGCAACCTCTGTGAAATATAGTCTATCTGCTTGAGACCTCTAGTGTTAATTCTATAATCTCTTTATCTCTCCCCCATTTCATTATCTCTCCTCTTTACCTTTCCCCACTTTTAATTCTCTCCCCTTCTCGTTACCTCTTCTAGTTCCTTTCCTCTCTCCCCTTTCTCCCCGTCTCTTATTATAACTCTACTCCTCTGTATCTCAACCTCTCATTTTTCTTTATCTCTCCCTTTGTTCTCATATGCATTTCTTTCCTATCTCTACACTTATTCATTACATTTGGCATCTTTTCCCCATATCTCCATTGCCTCTCCCCCTGTAGCTTGCATAAGCAGTGTCACATATTTTTACACGCACTCATTTGCACAAGGCTTACACACTCATGCCAACACACATACTCACTAAAATGCACTTACATATTCACACCCTTGGTGATACACAGTTACACATACACTCACATCACCTTACACATCAATGCTCACAAACACTTACACATACATACATGCATGCTTACTATAATGCTTATTATACACTTACATGTATAATACATACATGTTACATAGTTACATAGTCCATCAAGCTCAACCTTTCTATCTAACCTTTCTATTCTTGATCCAAAAGAAGGCAAAAAACCCTAATTAAGCTACTTCAAATTCTGCCATCAGGGGAAAAAAATTCCTTCTTGACTCCAAGAGGCAATCGGATTTCTCCTTGGATCAAGAAGCTCTAAAATATTAATGTTATTTTATTTATAGCCCTATGTATATGTATTGAACTATGTACAGAAGTCCCATTTTGGAATGCATTTTAAAAAAATAAATACATGCGCTAATTTGCCTGAAGAAAGATGTATAATGGGCTCCAATGTGTATTTTTAGTTAAACCATGGGGGTAGTGTTCCTTTAATATTAACCAACCTTGGCAACCTATGCATTGGTACGTCATACCTTCCAGAGAAAGAGTTGATGTTGTGATACCATGTATATATATATATATATATATATATATATATATATATATATATATATATACACTGAAGTGAATATCATGATCAAACATTAATAGTTCAATCATAATTTCTTGCCGAATTTTCACTAAATGGTCTGAATGCCAAAGTAAAAGTCTATTTCTTTACCTCATCGGTAGAAGAGGTACATGCCTGCTTTTGAATCACAAGCCTTCTGTCTAAAAACTCCTGTTAATATCCTTGCCTGGAACAAAGGACATTCCAACAACTATCTAAGACAATGTTTAAAAATCTAATGGGGTCACTTAGATAGTTGAGTTTGGAGAACAGCAGTAAGCAAAACATAATTAGTGTGTGTTAGCCTTGGGATGAACCACGTGTGGGCTTGTCATGGTCACTTGTCACAATGTTGCTTTCTGTTGCAGGAATGTGCTCTGTGGCCCATGCGTCTATCGACTACCTCTTGTCACACAACGGCCTTGGCAATGCGGTGGTGATTGTAGTTGGAGGGGCCTCTGAGGCTTTAAAGTGCTCCAAACACCACCATATACTCACACTGAAGAACAGAAAGGGTTTCATCAGGAAGGCACTTACTACTGGGTAAAAAGCTTTAAAAGTGTTAAACCACAAATGTTTCCAGTATGACAGTGTCTAATACCGTAGATTGTAGGCTTACAGTGCTGTCTTCTGTACCAGAAAGTGTGTTATTGTTGACTTGTACATTTTCAATTTTAATGTTTAATTTTTGCTATCTGCTATTATTTAACTATACCAAATGACAAGACCTCAGTGTCTTTAAACGTTTAATAAAACACTATACGTTTTGTAATGGGCTCAAATGGTTGCCTTGGAGGATGTTCCTGGCTTCTCCATCATTTCGCACTGTACTGGGCGATCTTGTCGATGCCCCCCCTGACCCAGGCATCACTTAAGTGGGTTTCCTCTCTGCGCAGTATTGCCCCCCCCCCCCGCAGGTTTCTCCGGGCTTCTCCATCGTTTTCCTTTTTTGACCCTACAGTCAGTCCGCTACACTCCTCTCTTTTTATGGACGAGTACAGACGGCGACCTGTCTGCCCGTTTCGTTCTTATCCACCTTTTCAGCCGCCCGGGCATCCACATATGCAATCACTGGTATATTTGCAATTACGTGCTTTGTTTTGTTCTGTTTTGATTTGTTTTGTTTTATTTGCTTACTTTTGTTCTGTACTTAACACTCTCCGGGATGATGCTGCCTGCAGGCTGTTCTCGGTGCGTTGCGACTGTGGCATTGCTTATGTTATTCCGTTGTCGGCGTCTTTATTCCGCTCGTGCGGCACATCTTGCTGTATAGCATAACCTCTAGCTCTGTCCCTTCTCTTGATTGTAACTTACCTGATGTAAGATGTGTTTATTGTTACATGACGCCTGTTGTATCTTTTCCTCGACTGTACGCACTGTTCACATCTTATCAATAAAACGGAGATTGAAAAAAAAATAAAAAATAAAAAAAATAAAACACTATACGTTTTGTTTGCCACTGGAGACATACATTTTATTCCACTTTTTGCGATTTCTTAAAAGAAGGAAAGTTTCTCTCCAGTGCAATGGAATATGCTGGTGCCTTATAAATAAATTGTAATTCATTCACTATCACAATTCTATCGTGTAGGATAGGATATGACCTAGTTGCATGATGCAAAAGTCTAGCTGGATGATTTCTTACAGAAGACATCAATATTGTGAATATTGTATATCAGTGTATTTCTCTCAAAGAACATTTCAAATAAGAATGCGCTGTTGGCCCATTCAGACGTTCTTATTCATTCATTCCTCCACAGTTCCTCGTTGGTTCCTGTGTATTCTTTCGGAGAAAATGAGGTGCTTCATCAATACCAATTTGAAGCTGGAAGTTGGATCAGAAGCCTTCAAGAATCATTCCTGCACGTTGTGGGATTTGCTCCCTGCATCTTCTTTGGAAGAGGGATTTTCTCCAGCAGTTCCAGAGGAATCATGCCGTTACGTAGGGCCATCAACACAGTGGGTTAGTGTTATTTCATCTCCAGCTCCTCAATCTAATAAACAATGAGAAAAGATTCTCAGAGTTTTGCCACAGCCCTTTCTGAAATTTAAATGGGTTTCATATTAATATCCTTAGTTCCACTAGGGTGCCATACACTTTTTTATTAGTAATTAAGCCCTGAGGTCAGTGGCTTCACTGTGAAGAAACTCAAAAAAGTGACAGGTGCCACGGTGGAGGTACGTTTAGGTAGATTTGCTTGTGTATTGGACATTTAGGAGAAAGAATAAAAAAACTGCATCATATGGTATAATCAAACATGGAAATTTGTTGATTTCATACATTTGCATACCTCGTGTTCCTAAATCAGTGGTGCAATTTGTATGGTGACCTCTTCAGGAGCCTTTCGGTGGGTGATTTTCATTTTCAGCTAGCACTGTTTTCCCTATTTTGTTTATTTGCTTGTATACAAACTAGAAGTCTCAGTCTGTGCATAATTCCCATGTGTGGCTTTTTTGTTTGCAAGGCCTGAGGGATCTTTATACACGCTAACAAGCGCAGAGGAAGATGTAATGTAAGGAAGTTTTACGTTCCGTAGAGGGTGGTAGTTACACTGAACAGCTTTCCAGCAGAGGTAGTCCAGGTTAATACAGTGAGATTTTCAATGTGCATTACATAGGCAGCAGCCTATCCTAAATCTCAGACAAGACCAAGGATCAAGTAATGTTTTATAGCAGGAAAAAGATGGGCTGAATGGGGAAACATATTATGTACCCCACGTCATGACTGAGCAGGTAAGGCGGAGAGAAGTGTTGGCGGTTGTGTTTTGGGATGACTGAGCAGGTAAGGCGGAGAGAAGTGTTGGCGGTTGTGTTTTGGGATGACTGAGCAGGTAAGGCGGAGAGAAGTGTTGGCGGTTGTGTTTTGGGATGACTGAGCAGGTAAGGCGGAGAGAAGTGTTGGCTGATGTGTCTTAATTTCTTAATCATTATATTGCCTTTCAGTTGGAAAACCCATCCCGGTGCCTAAACTAGAAAACCCCTCTGAGCAGCAGGTTGACACCTACCACGCTCTGTATGTCAGCTCTCTGCAGGAGCTCTTTGATACCCACAAGCAATGTTTTGGTCTGCGGCAAGAAGAATCTTTAATACTGGTTTGAAAGCTACTGAGACGGATCAATGGAGCAAATATCAGTGCAGCGCACAAAGATTGTAATCTCTACTGGAGGAATCTGTCAAGATACCGTGTCCTCATAACAGGGCTATGAATAACAAACAATCCTAGATAACAAAACAATCCTACAAACGCAATAACCTGCCCCTTGAATCCCGTTTTATTATTCTCCTGCCAAGTTATGTGTTTAATATATTGAGCTTCTCAATACAAATGTAAGAATGTGTACAATAAAGATATCTTGTTGTGGGTATTTGTTCATGACTTCCGTACCGGTGACTAATGAACATTTTGCTGTGGTTCTGTTGAATGTAGGTTAAACGGCAAGATTAGCTTGTGTTGTACTTGTTTAAAAGGAGTCATTAAATTGAAACTTAAATGATGTATAAATTAAATTGGGAACTGCTGGGTGCCAGTGAGAATCCCAACACGCGCAGCAAATGATGCCATACATCTCCAGCAAGGCAAGGGGTGGGGAACATGGATAAATGAGTAAAAAGAATTCTGATTGATCATATATGCAGCTACACGCTGAAATATATAAAATATTTAAAAATAAAACAACAAAATATAAGGAGACACCCTGCTATCGTATGCATATTTGGATCATTATGTTTTCAGCTTCTCCTTCTGATCATTTTACCTTTGGCTATGATTGTGGATAGCGATTAAAGTATTTATTAGGGTATACGTGAAATATGATGGAGTAGCAAACTACATCGGAAAGAAAGTAACAAAGACGCACAACTTGACGGTTCCACAATAAAGTCACTTTATAAGCAGCCAGGCTCCAGCAACCACAGGGTGACAGCACCTAGACTGAACTCTCTCCCTTACAAAGGGTTAATACTAACCAGTGGGGCCGCATTACTGTGAGCCCAGTAAGACTCTCCTGCGATGCCAGGCCCTCTGTGGATACCATTAATTATTCGGGGATCCCAGTGTGCTTCTTATTATAAATGGCTCCAGTGCCTGGCATATGATATAGTCACCTTTTTCATTTATAGACTTTTGATTTCTCAGGCAAACACATAAAATTGGCAACATTAAAAAGTTCGCCATTATAGGAATTAAAGCAACAGAAGAACATCAAATAATTGTAAAGCTCTGCTAACACCTCCTAGTTAAATAACTATAAAAATGTATATAAATATAAACTACAGTGACATAAAAACACACACACATATATATGCACACGTGATTTATGAGTTTGCATTTGATCTCAGCCAAAAAAGCGAAGTAAACTTTCAAATCCTTTTCAGAGACCCAGTGTTCAAATATTTACATAATTTCCTGATTCCCGGCTAAATGCATGCGTCCTGGTTTGAATAAAAGAAAAAAAATACACAACAAACAAAACAAGTGCGGACATATAAGACATAGTTTATTCCGCTGAGGTGCAATCCCGTCCACGCGCGACCTGCGTTACAAAGGGCAAATATTCTCCCGCAAACACTCCAATGTATTCCTGAAACATTCCTCTGACTGTAACCTCTAGTAACCCCTGGATCGCCCCGGTGTTACGTCACAAGCTAGCCTCTCAACGCGCCACTCTCTCTCGTCCAATCAAACGCAGGTTATCTTGGTCTCAATGACAGAGGAGGAAGGAAGTAGAACGATACGGGGCGCGTTCCAATGGAAGGAAGGGGCACACCTCTACTAAGCTGCTTGCTGATTGGCTGGAGGAGGCGTGGTTGTGCGTCACGCTCGACTGTACGATTTCACGGCAGTGTCACCGGCTACGGCCAGCACCTTGTGCGTGTGTGTCCTGCGTACATCATTATAACAGCTATCAGCAGCCGGGGCGCCTTGCCCTCCCGCCTTCGCGGTAAGTTGCTCTCCTTCCGGTCGTCACCTGACCAGCTTTAACGCTATCTTTTCCATAATTCTATATAGATACGCGCTAAAGTCTACGTCTTATTTCATTCGTCGATGCGGCCGCCCCTATTGTCTGCCTAGGTGCCTTATTGTAGCTCATTGGCTCTTGACGCTCTACACCAAGCGTCGTTTTTTTAAGACGTCACACAGCGCATATAGATTCATGCTCTGTATCTGACGCGTTATATTTCCAGATATGATGCATTCGCGTGTGTCTTATCCCTTTAAGGACCTATTGATGCAGAACACAATTTTGAACAATGATAAAGATTTCAGTTGTTGAATAATAATTAAAAAAACCTCCTTCAGACTCCCCATGGCTTCTCCCTCCTTAATACTTTGTGTCTTGAAATTATAGTCTGTCCTAGAAATCAGGACATGTGATCCCCATGCAGTAAGGCCTTGTTGATTAGCCAGATCCTTGTCCTCTTGGCCTTCATTGTTTCGTAAGCAAGTCTAATTCTGTCAGTTAGTAGAGGGCCTGATATGTTTCATTAACCAGTTTCTTTGATTGTATTCTGTTACATTTGGATATTTGATGATAAACTGTAATGCTTAATTCAGAACGCATCTCAAAGTGTATGTAAAAATGGCACATTAATGCATTTATCTACCAGAGGGTGGTAGATAACTGGAACAGCCTCCCATCAGAAGTGGTAGAAGCTAATCGGCTGATTGAATTTAAGCATGCATGGGATAGGCATAAAGCTATCCCAAATCTAAGACAAGACAAAGTACTAAACATGGTCTGAGTGTTTACTGCAGCTGACGCTTGAGAATATTTATGCTACATTCATCTTTATTCTATTATAATCACTTCTGATCTTTCTTTTTTTTTATCTGATACTTTAAAGCACGTAAACAAATGTTCGCACGCTTGGAAGGTCTACAGTCCTTGGCTATTATGTATACATGGCTCTCACCGGCTTCTTAACAATAAAAGGGCTGTTTTCTTCAGCGGCTTTATCTATAGAAATAGAATTACCATGGTGATCCAGTTAATGGGAAGAAGCCATATTGGTTCATCTTCATGTATGAAGTGCGGTGGGTGTAGGTTCAGAGAGTCGGGGGTTAAGTGAACTGGAAACCAGTTGGATTTTATAGAACATATATAAAATATTCCTAGTTAGGTAGCCCAGAGCCCTATATCTGTGGGATGTATGTGCTGCCTTAATTTTTTAATCTGTAATCAGCAGTTTGGATCAATCCTCAACCCAAGATTACGGTATATAGGATTTTGCTTTAGCACGTTAAATAGTCTGTGGCTTTGGAAAGCGATAGGTCCTCCTCTTTAAAGTGGTGAGATAGCGTTGGGGCTACGTGTCATTCATACACATGCACCCCGTCATTCATACGCGTGCACCACGCAATTCTAGGAACACGCTTTTCTAATGCCTGTCGGCATGATCCAGACCAAACATGTCTAGGATGCTTTTTGCCACAAACCAAAAAAAATGCTTCCTAATGTGATCTGATTTATTGGTGACCGTTATATCAATTTTGTATTATTTTAGATTTGTTTGCATCTTTTCTTCACAAGTAGTTTCTTTTCTTAGCCATAACAGCTTCTAGTTATGCTACAGATGGCCATCTGTTGTAAAGTATGGAATCTTGGCTCAGATGTGGGCCAAATTTGATCATTACTCGTTGCGTCTCTAAGCTTTAGAGCCACGTATTAACGCAACGGTACAAAGAGTCACGAGCCCTGCCGCCTCGACTTAAAGTGAATTCCAGGAAGTTAGATTAAAGGTAGTGATATACATCATTCTATTGCTTGCCCATCACATTTAGTTTATCCTCTGAGTTTCAATGGGCTCTGTAAATGAGAGAATATGTGTGATGGTGATTCTGGAGTCGGATGTATTGCTCCTTGTGCCTGCAGCCCAGAACCTGACGTGTAATGTTTAGCTAGTGCCAAGTTCTGCATTTACTTCCGTGTTTATCTGCCAGTATCAAAGGATTTCTTTTTAATACATTGGTATGCAATACAGAGGATACCTATGTAGTAAATCACGAGATTTCCTCTGCCTCCTGGGCAATGGGAGAGCAATTGGCTGCCTTACACAAACACATGTCCCACTAACGCCTCCTCCCCGGGATGTCAATGTGGTTTATGTAGCAAAGTTTAGGTAATGAGGTGTGGACTTGGCCCACTGGAGGGTTGCGTGGCATCACTTTTTTGTTTAGGTCCAACACCAAGGCCATTCTGCTAGGGAAAACCCCTCACCTTGTAACATAACCTTCAAGTAAGTGAACACTGGTCAGATCCCCCCCTTATATAGTGCCGTCATATCCAGCGAAGTACAGTGGGTAAAAAATTGTGTCATATAATAAAAGTTAAGGGCAGATCTGATCAAATGGGTTTTGCCCTACTTGCCACTGGAACTTATTTCAGCGAAACCCTAGAAAATCAAAAGGAAGCTATAGATCGCCATTCATGGCCGACTAGTGGCTGGTGGTGCTGTGCGTTCTAATGCAGTTCCAGTACTAATGTGGGGGGTCCGTGGCTGTCCAGTGGTACTACTTTATGGTGAACTATGTTTGTACTTTTTTCCTCACAATCTTAACATATTTTTAATCTGATACGATGGCGGCATTGCCCAATGGCTTCCTACACACGTTAAATTCCCGGCTCGCACTTCTTTTAAGGACCGATCTCCATCATTATATACAGTAATCATGTTATATCAAAGTTTGTGTTCCAAAATGTAATATTCCACATGTGGATTCACATAGCGAGTGAAGTGGCTTTGGAATCTCATCCTTATTCAGTGCAAGTTATTAATTCACTTTATTCAGGCCTTAATCACCAGTATGATAAATGCATCAAAGGCTTGTAGGCCCTCATTGTGTTCCTTTCTCCAGCACATGGAGCAGAGCTGAAGGCTAGCGATCTCTGCCCCTTTAGTGCTTCTAAAAGCCCCCCTTGTGCTGCAGCAGCTCAGCTGGGTACCAGGAAAGCGTCGCACTCCATCACATACTCCACAAGGCCTAGTTTTAATCATCTATGAGATGCTCTCACCAGCTGCTCTCGCTGGTTACAGTTGAGGGACCCCTATGTGATCTTTAGGTTTCTTTTGTCTCTTCCTGTTCTGAGGCTTCTATCAGATGAAGTCTTATAGAAACAATACCTCTCTGTCGCCTGTCCTGAAAGGATGGTTGTGTTCTCCTGTGAGATTGATGGGACAAATGCTTCTGAAATGGTCATCAGTCCCCTAACTGGAGCCATTAATTCATCATTTACTGAAGCAGTCTAGGCAAGTCTATCATACACATGGATGTCTAATAAACCAGGCATGACTGTTTGATGTATATGCCTAACCTGCACGTGGGATCAATTGCTGCAGAACATTGTGATGTCGCTGGAGGCCACGCTTTTGACCGTGTTAGTCCTTCCACAGAGGATATGAAAATCTGCTTGGTGGCCTGTCGTGTACATTAAATCAGAGTCGCAGGGAAGAGCGGACTCTTATAACTGACCACTGCGAATAGGGCTGATAAGCAATGCCGGCTTTGAAACTTTCTGCGTACCGATTCTGCTATACGGTCACAATCTATAGGGCAGTAAACACTTACACTTTACAACAGTTGGAGCTTATTTTATGAAGAAGCCAACATGAAACGCCTCCCCGTCGTTGCTATTGTAGGTATCTATATCAAGTTGTGTTTTTTACAAAGTGAAATTATTAGCTGGTATTTAATGGTTTTTGTTTTTTATTCCAGTATTGCTGCAAAATGGTTAAACTGATTTAAAATGCCATCTGTCACAACTTTGAGGCTGCTTGTGCACCGTAAGGAGATTAAAATGAGACCGTGTAGTGTGTTTTGATTTCTCTCTCCATGTACAGCGCTACCCAAAACAGTTTCAACTGTGTCAACGCCACAACATCATGCATCCAGCAGTGCCAGGTGTAGCGGGTGTCAGCCGGTTTTACCCATGGCTTCCCTTGACACACAGACAAATTCCCAAGTTCCCAAATGTAAGGTGTTGCCCTGTACCATGTGTAATGTATAAGCTCCCAGGAGGGAATTGGTTCATCATATATACTGTAGGGTAGCACCTTTCTTCTGCTTATCCGCCAAATGCCAGCCTGTCCCTGTGCCCAGGGATATCATGGTATTATACCAGCTGAAACCAATTCTGCGTGGTTGGAATGGTCACTCTTCCATCAGTTAATGTAATTTGTGCCCAGGGTTATCTGGAGTATGCACATAGGTTTATTCACTATAGGGAGAGTTGTGGTTTCTCGATGAGTCCGTTTATATGTTCTCAAGGTCCAGCCCGGTTAATATTTCTTCACTCCCTTCACCCTTTACATGATACATGATACATTATACAGGGCCAGTTCAGCCATTCTTGCTGGAGAAATCTATCAATGTTGACCCCTCATGATGAAACTACAACTTTTCCCCTCCCAGTCTTCCCTGGATTCTCCTTGCATGCCTCATCAATACCGCAGAAAGCAGATTTGTGCTGTATTATTGTACAGTTCTATGTGATAAGGTATACCTGTTACAAACCCACCTAATGTGTATATCATCTTCTTAATCTAAACATCTATAGTACATCATGGCATGAGCTATAGGTGCTTCTCATAAATGTGATTGTAGTTATACTGAAACTCTGCCGGATGAGGGCCGCAGCTCCCCTTTGCCCACGGGTCTGTTGTACGTACTATAAAGGAGCTCACCGCACTCTCCGTATAGAAACATCTCATGTATTGCTACTGCATTCTTTAATATCTAGGAAAGTGAGCGGTCTGCTCTCGGGGGCTCTGGCTGGACCAGGAGAGATTTTCAGGCAAAAGCCCTGTGCGCTTTAGCAAATTCGACGTTTTTTCTCTGATAAAAACCGCGCTTGGCGGCTCCCTTGGGAAACGTATAGAATATGGGATGTGCTGGGCTGCTCCGGCTGCTGGGCTCCTGGGCTCCGGTCTTGGTGCGTGTGCAGCTCTGTAATAAGAAGCAAGCTATCTTTTGTGTTCCTTTTTCTGGGCTGACATCCAGATCCAGGCTAATCACGTTGTATTCAATTCCCGTAACTCTGTCACTGATGATATTATTTTATCGTTTTTGTTGGTTTATTTGTAGGAACAAATAGAAAGCGGTCACAGTGCCCATCCCGTGACGTTCTCCTATTCAGTCTTTCTGTTGTCACCCTGGGCGATTCAGTAAAGCGTGAGTTTGTGGGCGAGCATGAAAGGAGTGCTGCGGTTTTACCTCACAGGCTTGACTACAAATTATAAAGGGCCGACCCTGCCATGTTCTTCCTGTAACATGGATTGAGCTGGCCCTGCATACTGCATAGGTCAAATAACTTTTTTTAATAGGAAACAAGGACACTTCTAGCTGCGGACGGGTTCTCTAACGATCAATTGCGCTTTTATACTTAAACTTGGATCAGTGAACACAACGTGCCATTGGAGCACAGGAGTGATGGGAGTTATAAGGGCCTCTGTACACCTATGAAGATATTACATTTCCAGCTACAATAGTCATTTATAGCCTGAACACCATCTGCGCTGTTTCTGATCTATTTCATGTTATTTCAATGGACAAAATGTGCTTTTCTAGTGTATTATGTAATATATGTATAATACGCATTAATATGAGAAGTTTGCGGGATGCCATTGCTTCTATTACATTAACTGGTAAAACTTTTCCAACTTGGGAACTTGATTCGTATTTCAGCGCCTCCTCAGATCTCTTATCAGGAAAATGAATGGCTTGGCTGAAAGCATCTGCAGGAGTGCTGATCTATGGTGTTTAGTTGACTCGTTTCACATAAATAAAATATATTCTGATGAAGCTTTGTGATCTTGGTGCTTCTGCGCTGCGCATGCGGGCTCTGGAGAGATGGACGGGTCCGTGATTGTGTGCTGACGTGGATTCGGGTAACAGGCGTCTGTGTGCATTGCAGGATTCAGTGACGTTTACGTTCAGGCACCAGACCAGTCGCTGAGATTCGCTTCCACCTCCCTAAAAACAAAAAGACCTGGAAGTTCACTGGAGGCCATCCCTTTGCGGACTCATCAGCGGTCGAAACAAACCTCTCTATTCATGGCACAGCCATGACGTACCCCTGGTGATGGGGAATCGTGTAACGACTTTTAAATAGATGGCACGGCTCCGTGTCCTTCCAAGCACAGAAGAAGCATTTACTGTGGTTTGGATATAAGTAGGGCTGCAACTAACGATTATTTTCATAATCGATTAGTTGGCCAATTATTTTTTCGATTAATCGGGTAAAAAAAAATATGCACATTTTTCGTTTATTTAAAATAAAAACTTATAATTTACAATGGCATTTCACGATTTGCCGCCTTATTTTACTGACATAATAATTAAAGCTATATTTTAAGAACCTCAAAAATACCAAAAAAAGCTTTACTAGTAAATATTCATGTAAACTATTTTTGCCCAGTTATGCACATCTCACCCCTAGCTTGCCTCTCTGTCCCAGAAATGCCTTATACCCCCTATATGCTACTCTGCCCCTATATATGCCTTATACCCTCCTATATGTCAGAGATGCCACTGTGTCCCCTGATATGCCTTATACCCCTCCTGATATGCCTTATACCCCTCCTGATATGCCTTATAGCCCCCTATATGCCACTCTGTCCCCTAATATGCCTTATACCCCCTATATGCCACTCTGTCCCCTGATATGCCTTATAGCCCCCTATATGCCTTTTACCCTTGATATGCCACCATGCCCCCTGATATGCATTTTACCCTTGATATGCCACCATGCCCCCTGAAATGCCTTTTACCCCTATATGCCAGAGATGCCACTGTGCCCCCTGATATGCCTTATAGCGCCTTCATGCCACTGTGCCCCCTGATATGCCTTATAGCCCCTTTATGCCATTGTCCCCCCTGATACGCCTTATAGCCTCTTTATGCCACTGTGACCCCTGATACGCCTTATAGTGCCTTCACGCCACTGTGCCCCCTGATACGCCTTATAGCCCCTTTATGCCACTGTGCCCCCTGATACGCCTTATAGCCCATTTATGCCACTGTCCCCCCTGATATGCCTTATAGCCCCTTTATGGCACTGTCCCCCCTGATACCACTGTGCCCCCTGATATGTCTTATGCCCCCCCGATATAAGAAAAACTGACATCGCTAAAATAGGTTTTTTATATTTATTAAATATAGACAAAAAAAATTAATACACAATGCAATATAAATATATATAAATATATTGACAATATAAACAATAAATCAAATATTACAGACATCAAAAAATAAAAAAACACAAATTAAAGAATGCACATAATTAATAGATCCCGCAAAAATTCTACCTGCCCCAGCAAGGGTTAATATATCAACAGAAGAAACACAGGGCAAATGAGCATAAAAATAAAGATAATACTTACCCAGTGCTGCTTACTTGTCTTGTTTTTCTTCTGTTGATATATTAACCCCTGGTGGGGCAGGTGGAAGTGGCAGTACACAGTGCACATCGCGCACTAAAATCCAAACCCCCTGCAGCGCTGCACGGGACCTGGATCCTCTTCGACAGCCGCTTCTTCCCTCCGCTTCCGTTGGGGCTTCCATGATGGAAGCCGCACCGGAAGGTCACGTGACGACGGGTTCAGTAATAGAAACCCCGGCGGAAGTGGAGGGGAGAAGCGGAGGATGTCTGCGCGTTTTGCACAGACACTCACCGGGTGGCAGAGAGGATCCAGGTCTCCTGCAGCGTTGCGGGGGGTCTGGATTCTAGAGTTATAATCCGACGATTATTATCGATTATTGTCGATTTTATCGATTCGTTATTGCAGCCCTAGATATAAGTGGCAGTGCTATGTGAAAGCACATTAACCCTGTGAATGCAGTGCACGGCACCGGAATGCCCATATGTCCCCATACTCTTCTAGGTCTCACTATAACTACCGCATTTGCTCCATTATAAGACGAGGTTTTTTTCCCCTCGTCTTATAATCAGACCTTAAATAGGTCTGACTATGAGACTAAGATCCAGATCCCCCGCAGTGCTGCAGGGGACCCGGATCCTCCTGTCTTATGGCCCCCCCCCCCCCCCAACTCACCGGTGCTAGTGACTCCCCGGTGTGTTGTCCAGGCAGCGGGTAGACGTCTAATCTGATCACTGACTACTGGGGGAAGGTCTGCACGATGGACTCAGACAAGCCCCACTGCTAACTGCACCTCCTTCCGGCGGCAGCGAAAGTTGTCTCTGCGAATCGCGTAGACCTCTACATGCTGCACCGGTAAGTTTGGGAGAGGGAGGGGGGTGTTAAATGGGGGGCATAAGGCAGTTTTGTTTGAAATGCCTTTTAACCCCCTTAATGCCACTCTGCCTACAGAAATGCCTTTTAACCCTCTATATGCCACTCTGTCTCCTGAAATGCCTTATACCTCCCTATATGCCACTCTGCCCCATAATATGCCTTTTAACCTCCTAAATGCCAGAGTGGCATATAGGGGTATAAGGCATTTCTGGAGGCAGAGTGGCACATAGGGGGTCAAAAGGCATATCATTGGGCACAGCGGCATATAGAGGGTTAAAAGGCATATCATGGGGAACAGTAGCATTTAGAGGGTTAAAAGGCATATCATGGGGCAAAGTGGCATATATGGGGTATAAGGCATTTCTGGGGCAGAGTGGCAAGCCTGGGGAAGTTCACGTTTACTGGTAAAACTTTTTTCCTATAGGATCATCTTATATTCAGGCTTTTTCTTTTCATAAATTAATATTCATATTGTGGGGGACGTCTTATAATCAGGGTCGTCTTTTATAATCAAGCAAATACGGTATAGGGCAAACAATTAAAACCTTAGTATTATGGGGCAGAGCTGGACATCTTTAGTTAGTCCATCTCCAGTTAAACGGAAGTGATCATAAACGAGTACATTTTTTAATTTTCGGCCAAATGATTTTAGCAGTAATGTCTCCTTGGTTTATGGGATTCATTACAAAGGGGGAGTTACCCTACTGGGCTCCCCATATGGCCCTTTTACACTATGGAGCCTGTGCCTAAAGGGGCCACGTGTCTGTTAGGAGGTGGGTGTTGCCCTGGGGCAGGCATAGAGTAGCTCTGTATATATAGGACACCATCAGGGAGGTAAACAGAACAGTCTGCAGCTGAGGGATCTGCTGGTGTTGTATTTCACTGATGCGTTTCTCTGGAGTTTTTGCTAGTTGTAAAGGATTTCTCTTTTTGTAGAGCACCAGCATAGGAAAAACAAAGACTTTCTACTGGACTCTCAAACAACCTAAGTGATTTAAATAAAACCCCAACGGGCTCAATAGAAATAAAGGAACATACTTACATATACCGTATTTCCCCAAGTATAAGACACTCCCATGTACAAGACGCACCTTAATTTTGGGGCCTGAAATTTGAAAAAATATATATTACATAAAGTTATTGTACTGGCTTCCTGGGCATGATATGAGTGTGATTGATGTTAGCTGCTAGAAATTGTTAGCAATCACACTCCTATCATGTGCATGTACTGGCTGGCTGAACATCACTTTCAGCCTCCCTGTGCCCACTACACACGGATCCATACTAACACACACACACACACACACACGCTCATTCATTTACTCCCCCACTCTTACCTGAACTGCAGATCTGGTGCCGTTCGCAGACTTCTGTGGGGCCCCTGTTTCCCTCTGTGTTGTCTCGACGGAACTGAGACGCTGCTGAGCAACACAGAGGTAAGCAGCAGGTTGCACTGTAAGACGCACCCAGTTTTTAGACCCCTAATTTTCTAAAACAGGTACGTCTTATACATGGGGAAATACTGTACGTTCTACGCATATGCAGAAGCAATCGGCTGAAGTCAATGGGACTGAACGCGAGAGATAGATGTGCGCTTGCTGGTGATGCGGTTGGCTGACTTCAGTGGGAATTGAGCTCCAATTGACTACAGTGTTGCTACAGGGTGTGAGTAGGTGTATTTAAGTATGCTCCTGGCTTCAGTGGACACGACACTCAAATAGGCTTTGAAAATATAAATACAATTTGGCGTAACTAGACTGTTTCTTTAAGTTATGGCAATTTTGATGGGTATTGTTGGTCCATTAATGAAATATTTGTCTAGCAGACTGTAAAAACATTGTAAAGTACGAAGAGAATAGGCCGTGGATCACGCTCATCCCCTGCAGATCTAAGCTAAAACAATTACCACTCATCTGCCAGCAGAAACAGGTTTTATGCAACCTGATATAACCCCTCGTTCCCTGGCTAGCTTTGAGGGATGACTTTGACAAATAGATCCTGATTAGAAAGAAGTTATGGATTTGGTGGGGAAAAAAGGCATCTGCATTTAGCTATTGTCCAAAAGCTTTCAGATAGATCTGCTGCCACTCAACGGCAGTGACACGTTTCACAGGCAGAAGGACATCTGCCTTTTGTATGGCTTCTTCTGCATATTTATTGTGTAGTGTGGTGTTTGTGTTACTACTAGGTGTGTATGCAGCAGAAGGAAAGATGCTGCTCTCTGCCATAGTGATTAAACACAAGTGTGCTTGTGCAAAATGATGGTGCCGGTGTAAGTGTCACAAGGGTGCTCTCTACTAGGGGTACCAAATGGAATAACTCCTCGTACAATACATTGATTTGGTGTCCATAGCTTTGTCTCTAGACCCTCATGTTTAAAATGTCTTGCATCTTCTTTGGACTTTGGAGTAATGCAGATAGAACATAGAATTTGACAGCAGAAAAGACTCATTGTGCCCATTTTTCCTGATGTAGAAATTCAGACCTTAATCGGTTTTTGGCCTCTGACTAATTTTAAAGAATTCGTAAAACCGGATAGCCCGGGGTCATCACGTGAGACCGTGAAATGATTTGGTATTGTGTTATGTGTGTGCAGTAGTATGTTTGCTTACTCCTGTTAAATGTCATCCCAGCACCACCAGCTGGCTAAACATGGGATCATATAATAAAGTTGGTAATATTCAGAGCTATCATTTATTATTCTTCATCAGATTCCGCAGCGCTGTACAAAGGGCAGGCAGGACATAACAAGTAGTATATAACAAAATGACATAAAGAAGCAGTTTATTTTGTGTGGCTGTAAAAACCATTGAAATGTTTGAGCATTGTTAATAATGTTGGAATTTCCCTAATGTTGCCTTTTTATTATCTCTTGTGGCTATTTATGATACTTTAATGGACGGATACCGTTTGTGTTACAGTGCTTTATTTAATATATCGATTTATGTTTTCTTCCTTAGGTAAAGTTAGCTGTTCACGTGACCGCCCTCCACAAACGCCAACCGTTTAAAATGCAGATAAAGGAAGATATAAATCCAGTTCTTCTCTACCTCTTACGTTTCCTGATGTGGCTGTACGACGTCATCAGCTTCGTGCCGTGGTTCTTGCTCTCTGGTGCTAGACAGCGGCAGATACGTGCAAACCGCGTGAAGGCCAGACCCATCAATGACACTCCTGGTAGTCCTTTCCGGTCGGTGGACAGCTTCCATAGTCTAGCATCCTCCTTGTATCCGGGCTGTGATACTCTTGAGAAAGTTTTCAAGCATGCTGCTGACGTTTTCCAGAACAAGAGCTGCCTTGGAACCAGAGAGGTACTGAGTGAAGAGGATGAGGTCCAGCCTAATGGAAAGGTCTTTAAAAAGGTGAGTCTCGAGAGTACAGCTTGGGTTTGGGAGACAAAACATTAATTGGTCTATCTGTTGTTCCCTAGAAGGTCACAAACAAATTTTGGGAAGCTTTTTTTCAGTTTCAGTGTAAATTTTAGAGTTTGCAGCAAAAACTTGATTGAAAGGACTGTCTAATATCCCAGGCAGCCAACGAAACGAAGAATGAATGTTAAGGTACTGTGTGTACGCAGCAGAACATCTCCTCCGTGGTCTGATGTTTCAGGCAACGATCAGTCAATCAGTGGTAGAAAAGGACTCCTATTGAAAGTGTTTTCTGTGCATAGGGGGTCTTCTTAGTTCCCCTCAGCAACCCTCGCTGAACCAGAGCTGCTATTTATGGTCTTCGACATTCAACAGTGCCCAGAATGACGCTTCTAATACTGCATTTAGTTACAAAATGTTCCATTCAGCAGACTAGGTGGAAAATGAGATTTAAATCTCTATGTTTATATGTTGTACTGCATCCCAGTCCTCGTCCATCTAGAATTTTAGCTTTAAGCGTCCTCTTGTTTATTGAGGTAGACAGTCCTTGGCTGAGAATACTGTATCTTCATTACTCTCTTCTTTGTGGCTTCTTACCATGTATGTGGGTGGATAAAATAGTTTATGGTGTAGCATCTGATTGCTCTATTGGTTGGTTTGTGGGGTTTATTCACTAAACGGAGAGTCAGTGGTTCAGTATTCATTATGAAGGGCTAAGGTGGCCCTGTATAATCTTTAATTCAATGTGTAAACTCAGTGTGAGCTTAACTATACCTTTATACAGGGCCAGCTCAGTGGGTTTGGTCTGTGGTGCAGTCAGTGTTAGTAGAGTCCGCCGCTGTCTGCAGTTTTAAGTCTCTCCACTAAGGGGCAGTAGTGTCCTTTCTGATGCATTGTGAAGTGCAGTGCTCTGAATAGAGGTGTTTAATCTTACAAGAAACTGCTTGTCATGCTGCATCTGTTTTTATTTACTAATTGTTTAATATCGGTATTAACTCCTTTGTTTCGATATAGAATGTTAGACATTCTTGGTCTAGGAAGACAGATGTACAAACGCACTATGCACAAATGGGAGATATATGCGTACGCACTAAAGCACCCACAACATTTACACGCAGGCAGAGCCGTCTATTGACTAGTCTACTTTTCCCCTTGAAAAAGAGAAAAAAAAAGTGTTGTTTTCTCTGATCGTTTGCTACTCTTTACATGTTACCAGGTGATCTTGGGAAAATACAACTGGACGACCTACGAGGAGGTGTACTTGCTAGCGTCTCAGTTTGGAAACGGACTTGCTGCGCTCGGACAGAAACCTAAAGCGAACATTGCGATTTTCTGTGAGACCCGAGCAGAGTGGATGATGGCCGCGCAGGCCTGCTTCATGCACAACTTCCCACGTGAGTACTTTGCACGCGTTTAAAGGAAATTAATCACAGCAGGCTTTGGAGCTATTGGTCAACGCTTAGCAGAGCAAAACATGGATCGTTCTCGGAAACTAGTACGCCGCATGAATGTATGCATAACTATTAGTTTTGTTTAGATCCCGGGACCAGATTGTTGTCCTCTTGTGTTGATTGCCTTCCCATTTGTAGCCGCCTTATGACCTAGCCCTTTGTGCTGCTAGTAGCTACTTGACGTTAGACTATAACCAACCCGCCTATTTCTTACTTTGTTACAAATAATATGTAAGAATAGAAGGTGCACATGCATCATTTTTACATGATATCCTCCACGAGGCTAGCTCGGATTCATACGCTCTTATATTATTCCAACACTCGCACATCATTCCTCACGTATGCACTGCACTCAACATCACTCGCCCAATCAGCCCTCATCCGTATCAGAGAGCCACCTGGAAGAGGCAAGTTGTGTTTTCACCCGCTGCCGGAGTAACAGTCAGACGAGTACGTTCTTTGTCTTGGCGTGAAAGATTTGAAACCCTGTTAACTTGTGCATATCTGTACATTTGCACGCCATGTATGAGCCATGCTTGTGTCACATGTTATCTTTTAATGAAAAAAAAAATCGGACGTGCACCCCAAGGTATGTACTGGAATCATCGTACATGGTCTATTTATAGGCAATCATTAGGGGGAAAAAGTAAAGCATTTATATTGTTGGTGAATTTTCAGTTCTTTAATTTCTACTTTATAAAATAATCTATTACACGAGGGGATGGACTGAATGGTTTGTATCTGCTGTCAAATTCTATGTTTCTGTTTTTTCTTATTAATTTGCCCCTAATTGATACTCCGTCTTTATGCCGTCTCTTCATTCAATTTAAACTAGAAAAAAAAAAATCCAAGTTAGCATTGCTGGTATTATTACAGACCTCCAGGGCCCGTGGTTGGTGTAATCACTCGGAGACTATTGCTTCACCCATAGCATTCCACGTGGTGTTACTGGATAATCGTGTATTTGCAGTAAATGTTTGGCTGTTTGTAGATTCCTTTGACTCGCGTCCTTTCCATAATTTGTTTATTGTGCACCCTCTGAAGATTTGATGTCATGTACAGTAAAGTCGCTCTGGGGTGACACATCAGCCATCACCTGCTGGCACGTCACAGGGGTTCCCATTACACATACTGCTTATACAGTAAATTCCCTACCTACCGCTAACTGGAACCTCAGCGTGACCCCCTTCCCCCAATCCACTCCAAAATCCAGAAGCTTGACTATCCAATGTAAACAAACCGCCGGTCCTCTCTTCACCCCCACTCCAGTTTTCCCATCAACTTGATGGCCCGCAGCAGGATGTGAGGGGGAGAGCCGTGTACTTGGGACACGGGGTCTTCGAGCCTGATCTGGCTGTTTGAAACGTGCAGCGTCTCACTCCTGCCCTTTCCCCCAACTCACAACTGCTGCTCTTGCACTTTATACAGCCAGCCCTGAGTCACTTAGAAACGTCCTTGTCTTGGAATGGAAAGCAATTTTTGTCCAATTAAATAACATGAAATGGATTTTAATGAAATATAGAGGTCCTTTGTCACTCCCATCACTCCTGTGTTCCAATGGTACGTTAGATAATTTTATTTGCAATTATGTTAGAAGTGTTCCCCATGAAAACATCTAGATGTCCTAAGTGACGGTAGAGTGTGTGTAATATATATATATATATATATATATATATATATAATATATATATATCGCATACCGTGCATGTTACCAGTTGACGTGCGTGTATTTTACTTTGTTGTATGGTATGGGTGTGGAATTGTTGGGATAGGAACCTATTCCCTACAAAGGAAGTTTGCAGGAGAGCAGAACATTCCAACTCCTTGATATCACTATACATGGTGACGGGCAATCCCAGTGGGCTTCTCCTGAAAGGGCTGGGCAGCCCCTGTATAATGCATAATCTGCAAAGCCAACTCTGCAGGCGATGTTACAGTGCAAACTACCTCTTTAGCGTGGATAATTTAACTTTACTGTACCCCGTTATGAACAGACTTTTTTTTTTTTGTTTGTTTGAATCATCTTTTCACACTGCACAGAATAAAATTTAAAGAGTGAATAATCATTGGATAATGCATGGATTAAATTACGCATTATTGTACAAAATGATACAAGATGTATGAATTTTGAATTCATATGAAACATTTTTTAAAACCTATTACAAATTAGAAAAAAAAAGCGCAAAAAAGAACATTCCCTTGAATATGTGTATGTGTGTGTATATATGTGTAATATATATATATTATACCTGGAATAAACAAAATTGCTGCTGTTTGCCAAATAGCACTGTTGGATGGCCCACTGCTTATTACATTGGATTTCTATACACATTTAAATCTTATCTGGTACAATTGGATTTGCTCTGCTGTTTAATCCACTCTCCCAAAGCTTGTATAAACTGGTAGCAACTTTTTGGCAGCCGTCGCAAATAGTGCATTAAGGGTTCTTAAGTTAACAGCGGTACTTCAGGGCCCGTTGCAAAACGTTGATGAGTGCACTATAATCTCACTTTCCCATGGAGAAACTGAAAGGTTATAGAAGACTTTGGGTGACAGAAATATTAATTTTGTTGTTGAAATCCTCAACGAAAACCCCTTTGTATGGAGCAGTTGGGATTTCCATCCGAGATGCCTTCCAACATGAAGGTGCTGAGAGGTAAACACCTGCTGCCTGACCCTCCACCCCTAGATGGGGACCTAGGGATAGATACCAGGTAGACGGGGACCTAGAGATGGATACCAGGTAGATGGGGACCTAGAGATGGATACCAGGTAGACGGGGACCTAGAGATGGATACCAGGTAGACGGGGACCTAGAGATGGATACCAGGTAGACGGGGACCTAGAGATGGATACCAGGTAGACGGGGACCTAGAGATGGATACCAGGTAGACGGGGACCTAGAGATGGATACCAGGTAGACGGGGACCTAGAGATGGATACCAGGTAGACGGGGACCTAGAGATGGATACCAGGTAGACGGGGACCTAGAGATGGATACCAGGTAGACGGGGACCTAGAGATGGATACCAGGCTCCCCAAGCATATTTCTGATATTTTTGGATGCTGCTGAAGAGACAAACCATAACATGGACTGTCTCCTTTATTCTTATGGGTAATATTTACTGTTAACATAACCCAAGCAAAAATATCTGACCATGTGTAACCATCGATACATCGCAAAGGGCGGTAATATGTTCTGTCAGATATGATTTGTACATACCGTCTATCTTTGCACTTTACTGTTGAGATATCTATTGCCATTTATCTTTGTACTCCCTCTTTGAAAATAAAAACAAAATCTTTAATGCCAATTAGGAAACTTTAGTATTCCATACTACTGCACACATTGAGTCGGTACGCAGACTCTACTGGCTGTACTTCTGGCAGTTCTGTAACGGGTCCAGGTGGATAGTACCGACAACCAGACGCAGGCTGTCCTTTTCTGGTGAGTCCTAGCCCTTTCTTAGAAAGTTCAAGGCTGTCCGTGAAGTCTGTAGCATGCTTGTTTATCCCTTAGGGGAGAATGGGTCCCCTGCATGCGCTCCCACACGAACACGGTCCTGAGAATATGAGATATCTGCACCTCAGCCGAGAGGCAAGAGCTCAGCAGATTGCAGCGCTTGGTGCTTACAGCTGCTCCCTCTCTCGTCCCATCAAGCCCCTGACGTCAATGTAATGTGTTTGGCAAGCCCATGAACGTGTCGGACCATTTAACCTCGCCTGTGCCGAAGAGGCTGGCCCAGTGCTGCACATTAATAGCTGTATTTTTGTAAAGATGTAGCACACAAACCTATATTTGTATTTCTAGAACCTCTGGGAGGTGCAGAGCTCTGTCCTCACGGTATCATTTTGTAGTGTGTTGTCTAACGTTATCTTCACGTTTGTTGGGCTCCTTTTTATCTGGGTCATTCTCAACCCCAATGTCCCCTCTAATTGGTCAACGTTTGCCAGGACCCATTAATCAGATGTCATGACCAACACATCCTAAAGAAAGGCCGCCATTTACGCCTCTAGCTTAGAGCCATATGTAGATAACACAAACTCGCCTGTGCTCTTATAGCAGGCACTGTTTAGGTTGCTGGGGTTCTTTATAGAATAGATCTGCCCAGTCTTGATTATCAGGATACCCTAACAAACTGCTTTAGTAAATAGGCATGGTGTTTATTGCGATATTCCCCCATAAAGTGCATTGACCACCACCAGGAACATACTTTCTCATGTCACTATAACCTACGACTCTATTGGAAGATCTAATAGCCATAGCCATGCTAGTTAAATAGTTCAATAATTTAAGCAATATGAGAATACGCATGTTTGACAATCAAATGGTAAATATTATCCAGCAATGTCGAGTTGGTCATCACTTTATGTCTTGGTCTAGTGTCTAAATCACTTCCATTTCACATGGAATTTATTAAAATAAATACTTTGGTTGAAATGATACTTTGGGAGATTTATTATCAGTGACTTAATATAGAACCCAAGTTCCCCCTTGCTTTTCAATCTTCAGTTCTTAAGATATTGAAGGTGCCATCACATTAATATCTTTATTTCTGTATTTGGCATCTAAAATCATTGTTGGTACATTGATGCATTTTTTTTTTTTACAGGTACATCAGTTTCTTAAAACTTCTTGATTTTGCCATATATACTGAAGGCACGAAAGAGCATATTATTACACGTATTAAAGTTATTTTACACTAATATGTATATGTCCACCAGAACGCGATCTCTCTCTTTTAAAATGTAATAAAGGCAGCTGGAATGAAGATCTGTTTATCCCAAGGCTTAATAAAAACCGTTGGTCGTGACAGTTTTGTTCTTCGTTAAGTGATGTCTTATCCTTGATGTGGTGTTAATAAATTGGGTGATGCATCCACATGGTATAGGGTTAATTGTAAAAACAGGGCAAAGCCTGCTTCAATGCTTAATTGTTTATGTAACTGAGGTCAGCGGAGGGAGTTAGACAGCTTGTGGGAACTGCGTCCCAAGCACTTGCTGATTCTGTGCTTGATCCCATGAGCTAAAGAACGAGGCAGGGAGGAAAATTGCTATGCATAAGTATTTGCCAAATGTTCCCATCTTAATTGCCCTGTAGCGATGGACTCGGAATATAAAATAAAAGTGAATTGTGTGTGCTGGAGTTGGTGAAATAATAACCAGAGTCTGCCAACAATTACTCCCCTATCTTTAGGGGTTGTAGATTACTGTATCTGCAGGATGTCTTCTGGTAATGTAGCCTAGTGAAGCTTTATGGCAACTTCAGGTATTGGTCATCTAAATTAAAATAGGTTAACGCTCACAGATGTCATCATGAGTTCTTGTAATGTTTTCTTGGGAATATTGGGAAACACTTGAAACCGTATAAAATGTGGGCAGACAATGAGAGAAGAAGCCTTGGGCACTTCCCTTTTTGACTAGACTTTGTTTCCCATGAAAGATCCGTTAAGATGCCTGGTCCCTTTGAGCTGGTTATTGCCTTTGTAGGCTCAACAATATGGTTAAAGGCAATTTTTCTGCAAAGGAAAATGGCCTTAGATGTGGTAGTTCTAAAACTGAGTCATCTATAAAGTTCTAAAGCATTGGGCTTCTAGAATACCTGACAGTATGGGTAATGGGAGACTCGGGATATGGCTGGCAAATCAAAACCACTTTGTTTTCCAAACCTGCTTGGCATTATTAGCATGTTGAACTCAAACGCTTATAAAACTTGGAATGCTGTAGGCAGGAAATAAAGTCCGGAGTTCAACCTTGCCTTCAATTCAGAAGAAGGCGACCCCCACAATTAAATGATTTACAGCTGTTCCTCAAAAAGGGGAACATTCCATCCTAACTCCAACATGACTAATTTCTTACTTAATGAACAAGCTGTAATTCATCATGTTTCTGATAACTGCTAAATGCCTGTATATTATATTATTTAGGAACATTCAATATATTATTTATTCCAGCCCATGTTTAAAGCCATCAGTTGAATTTTATAGGACAACCTATTTGGGTGGTGAATTCCATATCTTTATTGTTCTTACTGTAAGGAACTCTTCTGACTGCTTTAGGTGAATATTATTTTTCTTTAAGCCTGTATGGCTGGACTCATGAAACAGGTTATCAGAGAACAGGTTGTATTTTCCTGTATGTATTTGTATATTGATATCTTATCAACACATAACCCGTGCTGCATAATCAAGCAATATCTTACTGGCCCTTGCGGCAGCTTACCGACATACTCTGCTGCTACGTTTATTGTCTATAATGATTCCCGTGTCCTGCTCGTTTAATGATTTTTCCCTAAGTCGGCGCCATTTAAGCGCATTTATTTCCCCCCAAAATGCTTAACTTTGTATTTATCAATATTAAAACTCCTCTGCAGCTTTGCCGTCCTGTCATTCAGTTTGATCAAATCCCCTGATTGAGTTGTAGCTTTCGATGCCAACTGAAAGATTATTAATACACATTTTAACATAAAAGCGAGCCTTGGGGCAAAATTATTATATTAATAATGTTAATGTAATTAATATGTTTTATATAGCGCCATCATATTCCGCAGTTCTGAAAAATGGGTAGACGGGACAAAACAAGTAGTGTATAACATAACTATACAACTTACAGAAACATGCGAGAAGGGCCCTTCTCAACAAGCTTACAATCTAGGTACCATAGTACCAAAATTTGTACTTCATATGTAGGCTGTGCAAGAATTAGAGCATGCAACTAACTATAAGCATAGCTACTGTAACGTTTTGTTTACCATACGTCAACTTGTGGCATGTGGACCTATCTCCGGCAGTTGGCAGCAGTTCTGGTAATTGTCACCTCCGAGTGCTCGGCGCGGTAGAACACTGAGTGTGCTGTTCCTTCTCCCGCTCTCATCCACAGCTGCTGTCCCCTGGAGTTTTCCTCTCTGTGGGGCAGCAGGAAAGTAGCCAACACAGCCTCACGGTTTGTTGGAGAAAAGTCCAGAAGGCCTTTACTTTCTTCTGATCCATGAATGGAAACTTAGGCATCTGGTCCGCATTAGCTCAAGTATGTTCCACCACAGCACCCAGACACTTCGTTCCCAAGGTTTTACAAGGCAGAGTTTAAAAAGAACACTTTCTGTCGTTTGTACAGCAAACGAAAATCTGTTAACCACAGAACACGCACTTTTCCAGACAACAATGTTTGTATTTTGTTTTTTTGGGGTTTGTATTTTTTAAGAAATGGCTGAATGTTTGTTTGTTGTACAAAGCTTTAGAGCTGAAAGGTCCGAAACACAATGGTAGACGGAGCCTGTGCGTGTGTATATATGTATATATATATATATGTGTATATGTGTGTGTGTTTTGCACGCTTGGGCAGAGAAGGAATATTTCTTTAACTTCATGGTACAATTTGCCGTAGCTTATTAAAAACCTTATTTAAACCCTACCTATGAGGCCTCTCTTTTCAGAGCAAAAGGATTTCTAGATCCGCAAGATAATTAGTCATCAAGGAAACTTTTATAAAGGAACTCAGGCATCTGAATGCACATCAGGAGTCGCATGCACAAGTCTGTGATTGCTTAAGAAACTACTAGTGCACAATAGTGTAACGGGAGCCTGAAGGTATTTGGTTCCTAATGCTCTCCTATATGGCGTCTTTCTTTATTCTTGCCCATTCCAGGTTACCTAGCTCATTCTGCTGTCCAAGCCAATTTCTCTAAAGGGAATATTCCATAATAAATGAGTTGGTTGCCCTTCTAAGTATGTTGCTGAAAGTTCTGGCTTTTTGCCTTCGTGTCCATGTGTTCTAATCTGTTACAAGTCGTTGGATGTCATTATAAGACGCGTTCCTACTTCAGCCTTGAAAAATCATCCAGTGAAGTGCAAGCGTTTGTCCGCACATTCCCTGCGTAATGGTGTTCTTAGTTGTTTGCTTACGTCTAAAGATGTGTAGATTTCTGCACTCTCTACAGTTCTATTATACCTGTTTTGTATTTTCCAGCCAAATGAAATATGTCTGTAATTATAAGTAAACTCAAACACAAATTGTACACGTGATTTGCAGCGTGAATGATTGAATTTCACTGCATTACTCTTGGAGGAAAGAACCTTTCGTAACATGTTCTTCGTGGAAATTTTCATTTTGATTGCAGCTTACTATTTTTGTAAATTACGAACATCGCAAAAATTGTATTTATTTACTCCACCTATCCTTTCCTTGCAGTTGTCACTCTGTATTCAACACTAGGAGGACCTGCCATTGTCCATGGACTTGTAGAAACAGAGGTTACTCACATAATTACCAGTAAGGAGCTCCTCAACACCAAGCTGAAGGTAATTCCCTCAAGATTGTAAGCTTGCGAGCCGGGCTCTCTCCACCTAATGTATCGGTTTGTCTTAGTCTGTCAATTTTTGTCTTGTCATACCCCTTCAATATATGCATTGTATTAAGCGCTGCGTTAATTGTCGTTAACCAGAATTTTGTCTAAAGGCTGTCTTGTACAACGGGCGATTACTTTCAAGGGATCCATGTATAAAGTGGCTATAGAGCAGGGGTGTCCAAGTTTTTTCTGCAGTGGGCCACTTCATCAGAATTGTATACGTGCGAGGGCCGCACTCATTTTTTCACTGTGAGAAAATATGGCCTTTAATAAAATATGCAGATTAAAATAAAGTAAATTACACAAAACCTTGACTTTTCCTCTCACTGATTTCTGGGCCTAGAAAGGTTTGTGACTACAAATTCAGGATAAAACCAAAAATGACCCCCCACCTTCATAAATAATAATAAAAACTCACATTTTTAATAAAAGTAGGTAACACACCACAATTTGACAAAAAAAATAGCAATATGACTTGGCATGATAGGAGTGTGATTGCTAACAGCAATCACACTCCTGTCATACCCAGGCAACCAGTAAATGCTGGTACCTAGGCATGATGGGACTGTGCTTGCTGTTAGCAATCACACTCCTATCATGCCAAGTCAGCCAGTACATGCTGGTACAGGGTGGCTGTAAGTGATGTGCAGACCCCATACTGCTGGCAGCATCAATACACAAGGGGGGCAGCTAGCTAGGTTTCAGCATGTACTGGCTAACAGCAATCACAGTCCCATCATGCCTAGGTTCCAGCATTTACACGTCCATGCTATCACACACACTTTCATTCATTCATTCATTCATATACTCATCCATTCACAGATTAATTCCCTCAATCACGCATACTCATTCAAACACCCTCCCCACCCCCTTACCTGCACTGCAGCTCCTCGATGCTGCTCAGACTTCGGCCAACCCTTACAAAAAAAAAAATACTGCACTTTTACTGCAGTATTACTTCACATTTACTGCACTTTTACTGCATTTGTACTTCACTGTACTGCAGTTGTTCTGCAGTTATTTTTGTACGGAAGTACAAATGCAATTAAGCTACAGTACTTTGAAGTACAACTGTAGGTTTGCAGTATAAAAAAATAAAAAAATATAAAAAAGTAATACTGCAGTAAAAGTGCAGTATTGCAGTTTTTTCATGTCCAAAAAACTGCAGTATTACTTCAGAAAAAACTGCAGTAATTTTTCTTAAGGGGAGGGCGTGGCCTCCCTCTGCGTTCTCTGGTAAGGCACAGAGGAAGCAGGACTGGAGCAGAGTCATGTGATGTCACGTGTACTCTGCTAGGTTCCGCTTCCTCTATGCAGTACAGAAGACCCTCCCACAGGTAAGTAGCAGGGCGGCCCTGGCTGCTGATCTCACGCGGGCCGCACCTCGAGGCACCCCTGCCATAGAGGCAAAAAGGTGATTATTGTTGAATACCCAGAATCCCTTGTGGTTTTGGCAGCACCAGGAGACAAGCCTTCTGGCTTGTCGGGTGTCTGTGGATGAGTGTTTAATAATGCTTCTACGTCTCCCATATAAATAAAAGATAATAGTTTTTCAGATACTTCTGCGATGCCAGTGTCACAGTCTATCTATATGTCTGAGGCGTATTTATTGAAATGCTGTCAGTTTATTGATGAGTATGCTGCCGTTTCATTGTTTGCTTTTAAGTCTTCCAGACAGCGTCCAGACTTGCTCCGCATGCAGGCAGTTCGTGCTGTCCGCTTTTAGGTTAATAACCATTGCAGAGCCTGAGGTTCATTTTTCTTTACATGGGAGAATTCCCCAGCTTGTGTTTACAAGTGGGAAGGGGGGCATGTTATGAGAACAGCCTGATGAAGCACCATCAGCCCCACTAAAGCACACAGTATTCACACACACACACACACACACCGGTCTAACACACACACACACGTTCCCCTCTCTCAGGCGTCTGGGTCAGGGAGCACTCTCACCTGTGATGGGCTTGCTGTAGGTGAGATTGCGCATCACACTGACTGCACACATAATAAACTTTCCTTTTATTCTTTGGATGGGATTTGTGCAGTTATTGCAAGGGGTTTGCAGTTAAGGTGTCTATTTCAGGCCGTGCATTGATATTAATACTACGTCTAGTACACTTTCTGGATACACAGGACATCTTTCGAAAGAGTTGCATAAGCTAAACTGTTGGTAAATTATGAGACGTGCTCAGTGCAGCCTCCAAGATCAACTGGCTCCATGTATGCAGCTATTGTGTACAGATCTGGAGGTGCTAGCTGTGCTCTGTTTATTTATATACTTGTGACTTGAATGTTCTAGCAGCCCATATATACAATCCTATCTTATGCTGACTGATTTTGTGTTTCTGGCAGAATCTTCTCCTTATCATTTGCAGCCCTTCTGTTTGTGTACAATCTATGTTGTTGACCTTGTGTCCAACGAGTAACTTGGCGTGTCCCATCACAGTAGACTCTCTACTGGAAGATGTCAAACACAGTTGAGGTTGCCTTCAAATGAACAACAGTGAAAGTGGCTCTTTCTTTTTATAAGCAAACGTGGGTTCCAGCAATTTATATATACAGCAGGACTAAACCGAACAAACGTAATCTGCACTAGAAAATGGGCACCTATAGGGTGGCTAATGATTAGTGAGATCATTGAGTTTGGATGCAAGTATGTATAATTTCCCAAACCTTTCAGTTTATAAAGTCATGTTACTGTGTTTCCAGTTTATAATAGGAAGTATATTAAGAGCCCACCATATTTGTAAAGCAACGGAGCAGCCATCTTGGCTTCCGGTTCTCTCTCCCATTGTTGAGTTGCTGTTGATTGGTTCTGGAAGCCTTTGCATGAGTGGAACCTGAGAAAATGTAAGATAGATCTACTCATCTATGAAGAAGTGGTACATTACTTTCAAATTTAAAATGTCCCCAAAATTGGTTATGACGCAAACATGATTGAGTAATTAATGAATTAGATGACCAAACAGAAATGCATAGCTATGATTAATTAAACCTACATGTCTTACACCTTGCACAGCATCAAAGCATGTCTTATTCTGTTTACTTCTGATGTGTAATTATGTTTAATATTTCTAAGAGAAACTGGCCTGTTCCTGATACTATGGTTGATGCTGGGGTTAAATATAACCATATATATCATTCGTATTTTTATTTTTTAGGGCATTCTTCCTCAAGTCCCTCTTCTAAGACACATAATCCTTGTGGACGGCACCAGCACGCAGCCTGCAGATCTAACAAAAAATATTACTGTGAACAGCATGGCTACCGTGCAGGCACTGGGAGCAAAGCAATGTAAGTCTCAGCCTTTCCGTTTTATCATGGTGGCCACACCTTAATGTTTGTACATATTGTGCTTCTGGTCAATCCAGGATGGCTTCCCAAGTGTAACGGATACTAGAGGATGATGTATGGGAAGACCTCCATATTCTATGTAGTAGGACCTAACGACATATCGGCTGGGTCACAAATTATATAATCGGCACACGGTGAATAAACATAAATAATAAAACAATTACTGGGTACCCAGAACTGTGATTTTTGTTTTTTAATATATGTATTTTTTTCCCCAAGCAATCCATGAGTTATGATGATGGAGAGGAAGGGAGGCAATCTTAAATAATGATTCTGGTTCACTATTTGAAATGTGGCCTTATCACCATAGTAACCAATAGAATGCTCCTTCTCCTCTTTTAGTACTTTTATAATAAACATTTTAATATAATTTGGGCCGCAAGCAGCAGACCCCCAGTGGTACTGTTTGCACATTTTCTCCAGCAAATAACAATAGCCATGAAGGAATATTACGGTATTATTGCGCATTATCTCCTAATTCATCTTAGATCTACCACACAAGACCTTCCTTTTTATTCATGGGGTCTACCAATTTATAACCTATAATGTAATTGACTTTAAAAGCACCCAAATGACTAGATTTGCCGCTTGTCATGTTTGTCATTTTACTTTTGTTCTATGAACTTGTGATTTTCTTTTTTAACCTACAGTTGTAACGAGTCTATTTTTACCACTGTTCAGTAATTTAATTTCTATGTCTCCGTATCATCCGTGTGGCTTACTCATCTATCCCTTCATCCTCTGTTAATGCAGGGTTAATTCCCAGTAGTTTAAAAACCAGGATATCCCCAATTGAAATCTCCTCCCCACATAGCAGGAAATCTAGCGTTCTTGGAGCATAATGATGAATTAGATGCATCTCACCCATCCCCCCCTGTGTTTTATTAGATTGTTGGGGGATTTTCTTTCCATGTGAACAGATGCCTTAGAAGGTTTTCTGAGAGACGCTTCACTCTCGGGCCCAATACATCTGCTGCAAATTACTGAGCCTGATTATACGGGGCTTTCTTTCCCACCGTCCGCTGCTACTTGAGGCACTTGTACCGCTATGTGATGGTTGGGTGTCCCGTACGCTCGCTTTCATTACTATAAATCCAAAGTGCCACAAATTATGCG
The DNA here is from genome assembly GCA_023333645.1 of Sceloporus occidentalis. Taxonomy (NCBI): domain Eukaryota; kingdom Metazoa; phylum Chordata; class Lepidosauria; order Squamata; family Phrynosomatidae; genus Sceloporus; species Sceloporus occidentalis. The sequence continues at coordinate 6,334,797 of JALMGF010000053.1, read as the reverse complement.
AGTAAAATACATTTACTGCCTAAAAAATGCTACTTCCGGAATTTTAAATATACAGAAAAATTTAAAAAGAAATAACACGGGATGTGGTTACCTTCGCATAGCGTCTCAGGGCTATATTTAGGGAATACTAGAGTTTAATGAATCTAATGGACATCTTCTACTGTTAAACGTAAAAAAAAAAAAAAAAAAATTGTCTTAAGAATTAACATTAAAGATTGTGTGTAATAGTGTTTCAATGTTAATAACACTTTATATTGTATATACTATGTGTGTGTATGAGGGAAAAACAAGCCTCCTGGATTGTCTGGTGTCTGTAGATGAGTGTTTAATAATGCTTCTAATATAAATATATAGTAGAAGCACTATTAACCCCTTAACGACAATTGCCGGTCCTGGCACGACACGGAAAAGCATGTGCTTTACGACAATTGACGTGCCAGGACCGGCACTTCTTTAAACAGGTGCAGAAAGCGATCTGTTTTCGCTTTCTGCACCCAAAAAACGTTGCTGAATGCCTCGACCTCGAGGCATTCAGCAACGCCGCGATCGGAACGAAGGGGCCATCTCTGGCCCCTCCACGGGGCGTCAACATCCGCCATACGTTTTAAAAGCGTTTAGGAGGCGATCGACGATCGCCTCCTAAACTTAAATGGTGTCGCTGGAATGCCTCGATCAGGAGGCATCCAGCGACACCAAACACTTACCTTTCGATGGGCTGTGACCGCTCCGGAGAGCGGTCACAGCCGCAGCTGCCGATGATCTTCGCCATCAAGCAAGATGGCCGCTGCCCTGTAACAGGAACCAACAAATTTTAAAAGTTCGCTAGATGGTCCAGACCATCTAGAGAACTTTGGCTCCACTTGCGGGTTGAATACAGGTACTGCATTCACCATGCAAGTCAATGGAACCCAGCTTTCTAATCACAGTGTGATTAGTAAAAATAAATTAAAAAATAAAATAAAATTAATAATAATTAGAAAAAAAATAGTAAAAAACTAGTAAAATGTAAAAATCATTTCCCACTGATGTCACTATCAGGGGAACCTCCAAGTTGAAAAAAAATGTTAAAATTATTTTTTTAAAAAGACAAAAAAAATTATATATATATATATAAAAAATATATTTTTGTGAGCAAGTCCTAAAATTAGCATATTAGCTTAAAACAATTCTCGCATGGAAAGAGTTAAAATACTGGCATATTAAATGCCCGTGGGGTGTCTACTTTTAAAAAAGGTATGATTTGATGGGGTAAATTGAATTGGCCAGGTTCAACAACGTCCCAATTAACACCGGGGGAAGGATGGCCACACACCTAATTTCCAATTAGAAAAATGCACACGTACCAAATGTGGCCTTTTAGTTCCCACAAAAATGACAAACCCATGCATGTGGGATATCACTGCACTCAGGAGATGTTGCTGAACACATTATGGGGTGTCGTGTGACAGCGGCATATACCAGGAGCTGTAAATTCATACATAAAGTAGGTGTGTGTGGGAAAAATACACACACAAAAATACTACTGCAAACTTTGAAAACATGCTGGTGGTAAAATGTGTGCATGCAAAGAGTTAAAATACCAGCATTTAAAATACCCTGTGGTGTCTAGTTTTGAAAAATATATGGTTTTGTTGGGCACACTGAAATGGCCCGGCTCAAAGATGTACCAAATAGGGCATGGGCAGTGGATCCCCAAATGCCAAAGTTCAACATTGAAAAATGCGCATGCCCCAAATGTGGCCCTTTTGCCCCCAAACGGCCAGGCAAAATCATTCATGTGAGGTATCGCTGTACTCAGGAGATGTTGCTGAACACATATTGGGGTGTTTTGTGATAGTGACATATACGAGAACTTTTTAATTCATACCTGAAGTAAAATGTGTGTGGAAAACCAAATGCAAAAAAATGACTACCACAAAGTTTGACAAAGACTGGTGGTAGATATGGTGCATGGAAAGAGTTAAAATACTAGCATTTGAAATACCCTGGGGTGTCTAGTTTTTAAAAATATATGGGTTTATTGGGCACACTGAAATGGCCCGACTCAAAGATGTACCAAATAGGGCATAGGCAGTGGATCCCCAAATGCCAAAGTTCAACATTGAAAAATGCGCATGCCCCAAATGTGGCCCTTTTGCCCCCAAACAGCCAGGCAAAATCATTCATGTGAGGTATCGCTGTACTCAGGAGATGTTGCTGAACACATATTGGGGTGTTTTGTGATAGTGACATAAACGAGAACCTTTTAATTCATACCTGAAGTAAAATGTGTGTGACAAAACAAATGCAAAAAAATGACTACCACAAAGTTTGACAAAAACTGGTGGTAGATATGGTGCATGGAAATAGTTAAAATACTAGCATTTGGAATACCCTGGGCTGTCTAGTTTTCAAAAATATATGATTTGATGGGGTAAATTGCATTGGCCGGGTTCAAAGATACCCGAAATGGCACATGGGGGGAAGAATTACCAGATTTGGAAAAAATGGCTTTGAAATAGCAAAACGCTACCTGTACTTATTGCCCCATAATGTGTAGAAAAAAGCAAAAAAACATAAAAACATTGGGTATTTCTAAACTCAGGACAAATAGTAGAATCTATTTAGCAGGTTTTTTCATTACCTTTTATAGATGAGTAAAAGATTTTTCAACTAAAAGTTAGAAACAGTCATTTTTTTCTAAATTTTTCACCATATTTTATACTTTTTTTAGTAGTAAATAATATGATACAATAAACACAATGTCATCTAAAGAAAGCCCTTCTTGTCCTGAAAAAAACAATATCTAATGTGTGTGGGTTCAGTAAACGGGAAAGAAGAAAATTACAGCTAAACACAAGCAGCGCAGAAATGTTAAAAAGGCCATTGTCACGAAGGGTACAAAAAGTAAAATCAGCCTTTGTCACGAAGGGGTTAAACACACTCTCTGTCTTAGAGATAGCTCCTCCGTATGCTTCAAAGATCCATTTTCATAGTTACTAATAGTCGCCACTTTGGCCAAGAGGAAAGTCCCGTTTGAAACCGGCGAGGAAGCCTGAAGTCTCCGTCTGCAGTGCCTTCTCACACAGAGTATAAACTGATATTTTGTGAGATTGAGAAGCCCGCTGGTAGAATATATTGTGGTTTTTGTGTGATTCCAAGACATGACTCTTTATCACACAGGGTCAAGTATGGCAGTGTTTCATATTGTGAACAGTTTAGGTAGTCGTTTCACTTAAAATATCAGAATGATTTAACATGAGTGCGTGGCTACAGAAAACCTCTTGTATAAAGTGGAAATAGTTATTAGAAGCGGAAAGACCCGGAAACATTATCTGGAAAGTCCCCCACGTATCCCGTGCCCTTTACATTATTCCAATGGAACTGATGCTTAAGACTTAGACAACTTATCTTGGTGTTCCCCTCACAAAAAAGGCGGGTTCTGCGTAACCCCAGCATGTGCATTTTCCCCTGAAAATTTCCCAGATTACTGGTTACTAAAATTGTCCAAAACAGTTGGTCAATGTAATGCTGGGATACTTTTTTCTAGAACAGCTTTAAAAAAGCATCAAAAAAATCTTTGAACGGTGCTCTGTTTAATAATAGTAAACGTTGTAAACTCTATATTGAAGATCCTCTTTGTAAATGGAAAACTTCAAGTAATAGTGCTTTTGTATAAATTGAATAGATTCATACACACTGTAAGCTTGCGAGCCGGGCTCTCTCCACCTAATGTATCGGTTTGTCTTAGTCTGTCAGTTCTCGTCTTGTCAGACCCCTTTAATATATGTATTGTATTAAGCTCTGCGTAGATTGTTGGCGCTCTATAAATAAAAGATGATGATGATGATGATGATAATAATAATACACCAGATTGTTGCTATAGCTCGGTAAACTCTGAGATCTTTCTACAGCAAAGCAGCGACAGTCTTCCCCGCTACCGAACGACATTGCCGTCATCATGTACACGAGTGGCTCCACCGGCATTCCCAAAGGAGTGATGATCTCCCACAGTAACCTAATAGCTGGCATCACAGGCATGGCTCAGAGGATCAACAATCTGGGGTAGGTTTCATTATATAAACTAGGGCTGGGCCTGGATAGAGTTATTATGATTATTGTCAATATTATTAATCTGTAGATACATTAATAATGTTCCTTCACCTCCCGAGGGCTGTTAGCTGTAATTTATGCACCTCTGTAATATATATATTGTGGGAAAGTGGTTGATGGGATATATATCTCACCTGGTTTCCTCAGCCAGGCACGGTAGCAAACCCAGGAGCCCTCAGGTGAGGCTTCCTAAGCTCATTACTGGGGAGGAAGCCTTAACCCCTTCAGTACCGGGACGTACCTGGTACTTCCTGGTTAACAGTCACCGGTAGACCGGGACGTACCAGGTACGTCTCCTCCAAAAAACGCCCCCACATCACCACAATCGCGGTGATCGTGGGGGTGCTGCTGTCTGCCCAGGACTCCTGGGCAGACAGCACAGCCTGTCTAAGCCCGCCCCCAAGCCCACGATCGCTCCCACGGAGTGATTTTGTAGGCGGTTTCAGCTGCCACAGGCAACTTCAGGGAAGGGGGGGGTGTTGAATGGGTCCCCACACAAGTATGGGGACCTGATCCAACACCCCCCTGCTGCCTGATCGCTCCATGAGAGCGTCAGTGCAGCGTTAACCCCTTCAATGCTGCGATCGCGGCATTGAAGGGGTTAATTCCCGTTTTGAAGCCCAAGCAGACCAGCAACAGCAAAAACGACCCCCCAGAAGTCCTCTGATCAGTCCTGTAGGACTGATCAGAGAGACTCCTCCCCTACAATCTCCAGTCTATTGGAGATTGTGTCCCAGCTGCCAGAGGCAGCTTCAGGGACAGGGAGACAGGGTTCTTTGGTCTCCACATGAGTGTGGAGACCAGACCCCCCACCCTTCCTCAGTTAACCCCTACCCCCCCTCTTCCTCAATTAACCCCTTCAATGCTGCGATTGTGTATGACCCACAAGCTTGTGGGGACTAAATATCAGTCAATGCTGTGCTTCAATGGAGCATCAGCATTGAAAGAGTTAAAAAAATGTAAAAAATAATAATAATTAAAAAAATAAATAAATAAATTTAAAAAAATTAATATAATATAATAAAAAATAAAAAAATAACAGCACTGACCTGAAAGTCCAGGGTGCTTCCAGGTCAAATGCTGGGCTGGGCTGATCAGATCGCTCCTGGCCAATAGGAGTGATCGGATCATTATGGCAGCCCACGGATGACCCTGCTCTACAAAGAGAGAGGGGTCATCTAGGGTAATTATGAAAAAACACAAATTATAAATAAATTAAATAATCATAATTATTACCTGATGACTTGTCGGTGACATTTTAAGTCGCTGATTATTGATCGGTCTCCCTGATTGATGTCAGCGGCCTAAACCTGTCACTTACAAGTAATCTGATGAAAAAAAAAATAAAAAAAAAAATGTAAATGCACATGTTCCAGTTTTGCCCTCATAGCTTCCTCAAAAAATGCATGAACCATGCATGTTTGGTCTTGTTGGAATCAGGGGATCTTGGTGAACAAAATGTGGTGTTGCACTTATGGTGTGCAAGAAATTCAGTGCAACATTGAAATGTATGTGTTAAATAAGCAGTAAAATAATTTCCCTGTGAAGTTTGGCAGACATCAGTGAAGAAAAGGCTAGCTGAAAACTGTCAAAACTACCCTAGTTGAACACCTTGACTCATCTACTGTTCATAAATATATACTTTTATGGGGTAATTTACAGTGGGGGGGCTTCCAAAATGTCCCAAATGGGATATGGGCCCAGGAAACCAATTTCTGAAAATTCCAAATTTGAAAACTAAAATGCGCATGTTCCAGTTTTGCCCTCATAGCTTCCTCAAAAAATGCATGAACCATGCATGTGAGGCCTTGTTGGAACCGGTTGGTGAACACAATTTGGTGTTTTTTTGTGCAGTTGCACATATTCTATATAAAATCTAAAGCAACATTGCAACATATGCAAAAAAAACCAAAAAAATACAAAAATACCTCAAAATTTGGCAGCAATTGGCGATAAAATCCCTGTTTGAAAAGTGTCAAAATGACCCTAGTTGTACACCTTGACTTATCTACTGTTCATAAACATATAATTTTGGGGGGGTAATCAGTATCTGTGACAACTATTGCAGTTATTAGACTACCATGCCAAATTTGAAAAAAATTACATTTCAAAAACGTGATGCGTGCCTTGCAATATTTGCCCTATACTGGTCAAAATAGATAAAAATCCTGGCCATGTTGGGTGGTTTCCAAATCAGGACAACTTAATGAATATATTTGGGATAATTTTTTCCCATTGGTTCAATGTGTGTACAATTTGTATGTTTACAAAACTAAAAAAATGCGGGTTTTTTTTCATTTCCCCCCCCCACTTTTTCCAGTTTATTTCAAACAAAACAATGTACTACCCAGCTTAATATGGTTTCAAATGAAAGCCCTACTTGTGCTGAAAAAAACAATATATGATTTGTGTGGGTGCACCAATTGATAAGAGAGAAATTACAGTTGAAGAAAGACATGGCAAAAACACAAATACGGCTCCGGTCCTTTAGCGACACGTTAGTATCAAAATCCCGGTCCTGAAGGGGTTAAAATAGAGGGCTGTTGGGTTTGCAGGGTGGAGGAGGGACTGAGGCAGGGAGCAGCTACAGCCAGCGCTGCAGCCCACCAGGTATGAAGCTTTACCCATGGACAACCTGTTACTTTGCTTTGTGCCAGACCTTAGGCTTGTAGAGAGGTATCCGGATGTTTAGTTAGAGCCGGACAGGCTTAGAGTTTGTTTTATTTTCAAGGTGCTCTGTGCCTACAGCAGCCAAATAAACACGCTTGACTTTTGAAACCTGTGTGAATACTGTCATTGCCGCCCCGTGCGTGAGCTGTTCCCTACAATATATATATAATATATATATTTATTCCGGCGGTAACTGTTCTCACTAGTTCTAAAACCTCCCATTAATTTATATAACGCCCATTATTTCAGATGGTATGGGGGCCGCACACAACTAGTAGGACCATACTGGGGTAAATAGCAAGTAGAAACATCTAATGGGGTAACTTTGTTGGTAACGCATTGGCATCCCAGCACTTGGTGTTTATTCTGACTTTGGTTTTGTATATATATCATCCTTTTGCCGAAGAGTCACATTGATATTTTCCAGGTTCTTTTGGTTTTCCAGAGGGGTCTGAACTCTGTCCATCTGGTTACTTGAATTTTTGAAAGCCCTCTGTCTACTTTCTGTAAATTCAGGTTTCAAAAAATGAAAATCAAATTACATGTCAGAATATCTTTCAGTAAAAACAAATTACATATTTTGGTAAACTTATACAATAACAAAATGATGGAATATACTTAAAATAATCATGTTAAATACAAAGTATATTTACTCAACAGATATGAGAAAATGTACTGGTTATCAGGATGCCTGTAGGGAACAAAGTTAGAGATTTGGTTCATATGCCCTATCTCTCTATACTAGCCACCTTGGATATGAATATAAACCAAATACTAAATGTTTCTATAAGTCTGTATAAGATTTAGTCTGTGAATCTCCATCAGCATTAGAAGCATTTATTCTGAGGGATGTCCTTAATTTCTTTTCTTCTATCCTATTCAGGTTTTGTCTAAAGACGCGGGCTGTAATTAAATATCACCCTTTCCTGTTATTGTAATAGATGTTTTGCACTAAATGATGTCTTCCAGGTTGATTTAGACCGTTTTGTTCTTTGTTACAGGGAAACCGATACATACATTGGATATTTGCCCTTGGCCCATGTGCTGGAGCTGAGTGCAGAACTTGTCTGCCTTTCGCGTGGTTGTCGTGTTGGGTACTCATCACCACAAACTCTCTCAGATCAGGTATACATGGTTTGAACGGCTCATGCAACATATACTCCTGTAATGTTACTTTATAGGCTTCTTTTTATCTCACAATGGTGGAGTATACCGCTTCAGCAAACTTTTAGTCGGGATTCTCTTTCTTTCAAATAACTGGCCAGGGTCATTGGCGTTTCTTGGCTGGGTATTGCCCTAGGTCTGACCCAAGACAGAGCCCCAGTTGCCCCCACCGGTTACCGCTGCTGCTGTCTGTCGTCTGTAGGACATATAGTCCCATTGCTATATGTGGACTGCAGTGTGATGAGGACTATAGATAGGGGAAGGGGAACTGGGAGCAGAGCCGATACTTGCTACAAAAGACCAAAAGTTGGTTCTACTGAATATTAGTATGAGGGGTTGAATATGTAATCAATATATTGGAGTTTAATTACTTTTTCCAAAACAAAACAAATGCCAACTTACCGATTTTTGATTTTCAGTCCTTTAGAATCAAATATTATATCAATGTTTAAATATACAGTTTTTTCACTATTATGAGAGAATTGGTAGAAACATGGAATTTGGTGGTAGAGCCATTCTCCCCGTCTAGTCTTCATAATAGCTGTATTCCTATATTCCCTCTCTGTATTAGCCTCTAACAAACACTTCTGATGGGAGGCTCTTGTATTATTGAACACTGTGGGATCCCCTTCCTTATGAACTCCATGATTATTATGTACACTTATGCAGCGTCCACGGCCCAACCATAAAAAGAATGTTAGCCTTTTCACACCGGCAGTCTGACTTTGGGCATATAAAATGTATGGAAAAGCTGGAGGAACATTGAGATCTCTCGATATATAAATAGATGTCCTTTTTCCTGTTACTCTGTAAATTTAGTCATTGAAAGATGTATTCTTGCTGAATTCCTACCTCTCCAAGAATTATGATTAACAGTGAGCCATATAAACAAGCACGTGTTCTGGTTTTATCTGTCTAAATATGGTCCAGGGTTCAGGTAATGTCTTTGGGTTGGTGCGTCATGTCTTCTTAGACTTATTTTATGTATCATTACTCATACTCTGACAGCAGTGGTGGGATTTTTGGCACTTTGATTGTAACATATGCACTTTTTTCTTTCTTTCTTTCTCAAATACAGTCAACAAAAATCAAGAGGGGCAGCAAGGGTGATGCATCAGAACTTCGGCCGACCCTCATGGCAGCTGTCCCTGTAAGTATCTCCAAGCCCAGTGACCTACCCTTTCTTACTGTAAATGACTCCAGATTGCGCTGACGTTAGGCTGGCTTTACTCACTGTTCCCAGCCTCTGGAGAGAGCGTGAAAAGAAGCAGGTACAAATATTTACATTGATATGATTCAAGTGCCTGGGACGAAGGCTCTGTCTGCGGTACATGCATCATATGGCTCTCCTCAGTTTCTGAGACTTTTTTGCTGTGTAGGAATAAAAATCCATAGGAGTGAAGGGTTTTTAAGTGCTTTGTGCAATAAACAGATCCTAGCAATACAACGATCAGTCCCCACTTCCCTCAGTTACTTTACTGACATGGTAATGATCAGATTATTAGAATCGCTTGATAGTACAGATATTTCATCAGTGTTATTGGTATGATCAGTGTATGGTTCGTAATGAAAAAATCTGCTAACTGTAATATGTAGACCACTAACCACTTCCCGTTGCGTTTTTGTTTCAGGGTAAAGCTATGTTATTGTAATAGTTGTGTTTTTTTGGGCTTCACAGCTGTTGGACTTCAATTCCCAATATTCTCAGCAGTGGGAGTGAGATGTTGCCAAATCATCCCTTAGATCAGAACTTTTCATTTTGCCGGTAGCCATGTAGCTTCAGCTGGGATTATTTATGGCAAAAACTCAAATTTTTAATTCGGCATGTTTTCTTTGTGACTGATCCATGGCTTTGAAGAGTCACCATACTTGTTTGCATTTTGTTGAATCCTTGTCAGGAATATGATAACAATTCCTTTAAGATCGTATTTTTCTCTATCGCTGGTTCTTTTCATCTGTCTCCAGACATTAGATGAGATTATTGGTGGGACAGTATGGTCATGCAAGTTTTTAAGAGGTCCCTGTATAAAAATTTATGTAAAGGGAATTTAAAGTCCTATTTGACTTGCCATCTGCTAAATTACCACACACATACCAACACAGCAATATTCCTTTTCATTTATTTCCAGGAAATCATGGACCGTATATACAAGAACGTCATGAGCAAAGTGGCTGCTATGAGTCCGGTACAGAAAGGTCTCTTCTCTTTGGCTTACAACTACAAGATGAAGCAGATTTCCAAGGGCTACAGCACTCCGCTGTGTGATAGGTACATCACCATGCTTCATTCATTCATTTATTCATTCATTCTTTCTTCTTGGTGCACGTATGAATCTTGACATCTGTAGCCAAAGACTGTGATGACTGTCTTTCTGGCCAACATTTATACAATATTCATATGATGGATCCATTACAGACAGACATTTCATGGAAGTACTTCCTGTTCCGCTTTCCTTCTGGCTATGTAAATGTGCTATTTGTATACTAGTGGAATTCCCTTTGGAGAGATTTATTGGAGGCAAAATGAGGAAATAAATTAACCAAAATAAAGGTTTTTTTTTTTTTAATCTAATTGGTATAAGTTTAAAAGTTTACCAAGACAAGACAAGGCATGGTGAGGCTCCTATTAAGTTTGGCTGAACTCCATATACATTAAAGACTGGTCTACTGGTAGTGTGTTTGTTTTGTGTCATTCACCAAAAAGTTTATGGTAAAACACAAAAGCTAGTTTAGTAGTTGATGATAGATGTTAGAAATATACACAGAAAGCTTGTGTGAGAGTAAATAAGATACAGAACCTCTAGTTTCTGTCCAAATGTCATTCCAAATGAAAATGACATAGATGTTTTGGAAGAAGATTGAAAATTCTTTGGGTATCTGTACAGCCAAAAGTTTTTATTGCAAAGCTGTAAAAATTACATCAACATAATACTTCCCCATCACTGTTTCTAGGATTGTGTTTCGGAAGGTGAGGCGGTTACTAGGGGGGAAGGTGCGAGTTTTGCTGTCTGGTGGAGCGCCGCTTTCTGCTGCCACCCAACGCTTCATGAACATCTGCTTCTGCTGTCCAGTGGGCCAGGGCTATGGTCTGACAGAGACCTGCGGAGCTGGTACCATTGCAGAAAGTGAGTACAATATATAACGCTGTCTGTTCTATGGGTGTTTGAAACCCTTTTTATCCAGAAGTACCAAGATGCCCATATCACATGAGTAACCGCACTTGAACTTTCCCAAAGAATTTGATATTCTGAACGTTTGGCTACAGTGTTTATCACTTTAAGTTCCGTAATATTGTGCTCTCTGTGAGTTTGGTTTTTAAGTGTGGATTAGCTATTGACTTTTTTTTAAATATCTCATTGCCATTCTGGTTAACCAGGGGTCAGGCACTTTTTTTCCTCTGTGGGAAGCTGGGTCAATTTTTGCTTTAGTTATAGTTCGCTGACAACTTTATTTAGCCTCGGAACCCTATCTATAAATTGATAATAAAGCTAAAGAAACAAAATCTAGATAGAAAATGCACATGCCAACCCTTTTGCGTCTCTGGCGTACCTGCTTCTACGCTAATGGGAGCTGTTGTCCCCCAGAAGCAAATTGGTCCATTATTTAATTGGGGGGAAAAAAACAAGTATTAAAAACAAATAGACAACAGTTTATTTATGGGGGGATAGGAGTTAGAGAAGTGCATGGTCTAAAGGCAGGTTCTTCCTATCACATTGTAATAATAAATAGCATACTCATTTTTTATTTGTCAGTGTGGGACTACAGTACAGGCAGAGTCGGAGCCCCACTGGTCTGTTGTGAAATAAGACTCAAGAACTGGGAAGAAGGTAAGAAGCCAAACATATCGATCAATATCTTCTGCTGTTCCCCTACCTTTGTCTCTTTACCTCCTACCTATTCGCTCCCAACGCTCATCTGGTCTTTTCCTGTCCTCTGCTCGGATTTCTACCTTTCGTGCATGTATCCAAGACTTCTCAAGGGCTGCCCCTGTCAGTTGGAATCGGACTCTCCCCTTGGCTAATGTCCCTTAAGACCCATTTTTGCAGAGAACCCCTATCCTACCCCATCCACTTTGCCCACCTACCACTAAACCTTTCCTAGCCTTATTGCTGCTGTCGGGCTGTACATATGCCCAGTAAATTAATTTATTTATTTAAACAATATTTACTCTAAGGTAGTTGGGTCTGTTGATCCACCTCAAACATTTGCAGTTTCACCTCTATTGTTATGTACCCTCCACCTCCTTGTGGATTGTAAAAGAAATATGACACAAAAAAGCACTAGATTTTCTGATCTACGGTCAATGCAGCCTTTTGGTTCTTAAATTACTAAATATATATTTAGTTGGCAACTGTAAAGATAAAGCATTAAACAATACTCTGTCTGGTATAGGTGGCTATTTTAACACTGATCAACCATGTCCACGCGGAGAGATTCTGATCGGTGGCTCTAATGTCACGCTGGGATACTACAAAAACGAGGAGAAGTCCAAAGAAGAGTTTTTCGTTGACCAAAATGGACAAAGATGGTTCTGCACTGGAGACATTGGGGAGTTTCATGAAGATGGCTGTCTGAAAATCATTGGTGAGTCTGGGTGGCCAACTGCTTGTCCTCATATTTCCATTTGTTTAAAACAAACATGTCCTGTATTCAGAGAGAGTTTCTATGTGAAATGCTCTGCATCTTTACATTAGTCAGGCAGCAGCATGGCGGAAGCCTCTGGGCTGTGTCTTCAAAGCAGCCACTATAGGATGAATGTATAGGAAGCACCAGATACTCAGTGCTGTTTTATTGGGTCAGCATCTGGGGAAGTGATTGAGCGATGGTGCATCTCAGTGAAATTTTATTTCATTTGAAACTGGTCTGTAAAGAAATATGTTAGACTAACTATAATAGCCTTAATACAAATAATGTGATTTTTTTTGTTTTGTTTTGTTTTTCTGCACCAAAGATAAAAAATACAAAATTTAATCTACTTCACTCCGAAAATATATTGCTTCTACTGAGCAGTTCTTTTGTAGGAGAATTTAAAGTGAAAATCCATTCTCCAGTCATTGATATGCTGAGGTTTACGACGATATATATCGCACATGGCATGATCGCCTTTGAAGCCATGCGTTGGTCTGAAAGGCATCGAGCTGCTTACTGTCCAAATACAGCAAAGTAGATTTGCCACCCTAGACGGCTTTTGAATAAACACTGTCACTGCTTTTATCTCTTTATTCTTTATGTGATCCTGTTATTCATTGTGAAGAGAGGATGCCTGTACTGAATAAGGCCATGTTCTCTTGTTTTTAGCTTGAAATATTAAACGCAGCAAATAAGTGTTTTGCTTCTTACGCTGACACCTTTTTAAGGTTTAAGGTACAAAGCACTTCTATAGCTTGATAACATCTTTGATTGTCCGGTAGTCTGTTTATGAAGACACTACTTCATGTGACATAGCTTGCCTGAACTCCTTAGCTCCTGCTAATCATAGCAGCATTGTGTAATGAATAGGATATAACCGCTCTTACTAACAAAATCTTAACACCTTTGACCCTGGGTTTTCAACTCTTGTGAAACTTTGGCTTGTGAAACTTTGAAGTCGTTTCTGCAGAATCTATGGTTTGAACTGCAGATGAACTCGGTTGAAATGAGACAACTGGCTTTGTCTTGTGTTCCAGTACTATAGAAAAATCTTGTCAATTTACAGAAACCTCAGGAAACATCTGCTTTAAATGAATGAAAGAATAGGACAGACAAAAGCTATATAACATTACCTATAAAACCTATAAAAAAATATACAAGGAAACATCTGAAAAGTACAAATTAACAAATCCTTATCTGGTCTGACATTAACATTCAGGTTTCTACCGAACATTCTCTGCTTTTGTTTCATTCCCTGGGTTGTGCGAGGGGGAGTAAAAATCTCTTAAATGTTTCCCACAAGAGCAACTCATCAGGGTCTAAGAGGTTAATGCTGCGTCCGTAACATATCCTGATAGGAGGCATAATTACCTGTAACGAGTAGAATGGCTTTTAGAACGGATTGGTAGAGCTGGTGAGAAATCGTTTTTCTTGTGTGAACCTGCTTCCTCTAGATCGGAAGAAAGACTTGGTGAAGCTTCAGGCTGGAGAATATGTCTCTCTTGGCAAAGTGGAGGCTGCCCTGAAGAACCTTCCTGTCGTGGACAACATATGTGCATATGCAAACAGGTAACGAAAAGCTTTATTGTCAGTCTGTCGTTTGGAGGAAAGTAAATAAGTGGAATAAGCAGCTAGCAGGACATAGTTCTATAGCATGTGATAGACACAGTTCCCACCTAATGCTGAGAAAAGGTGAAGGAGTAAGACATAATGTCACGTAGGGTCTAAGGTAACCAGGAAGATGGAAAAATGAAGACTATGAACCGCAGAATACAATCAATGAAAAGATTCCACAAAGGGCAATAGTTTCGACAGACCTTAATAATCTGCTTCATGAAGGAGCAGCTACTATGTTGAGAGTTAGCCATGTCGTGCACAATCATGTTTTTCTGCCATTCCAGACATTTTGATGATTTATATTCCTGCTGCATTTATAGTCACAATTGATATTTATCCATTTAGCGACCAGTCCTATGTGATCGGATTTGTGGTGCCGAACCAAAAGGAATTGTTGAGCCTGGCAGGGAAGATAGGAGTGCAAGGAAGCTTTGAGTCGCTCTGTAACAACCCTGCCATGGAGAAGGAAGTGCTAAAGGCTCTGAAAGAGTCTCCTGCTGCAGGTAATGGACCATCTGCAACCTCAAGTGACCCTAAACATGTATTCAAGTATATCTACCAGATGCTATTCTATTTTCATTAAGGAGAAACTGGCAATAAAAACTCTTCTGGTGGGGCATTTTGTGAATGAAAATGTGTTCCTTTACTTTTGCAAGAAGTAAGTTTGTGAGAGCTTAAAGTTCTGTCTCTCACTCTCATGCTCGCTCGCTCTCTCTCTCTTCTCTTTCTTCAAAATAATAGAATGGCCACCTGTGCTCCTGTGTTCTAGAAGAGCTGTAACTGAAATGTGGGCGCCCCAGATGCGCTGAAAGGGTTCCATTTGTGTTTTATGTATAATAATGGCATATAACCCCAGAAATCTATTTACTTCACTTGGATTATTTGCTTTAGTATAAGGGAGGAGTACCATTATACCAAGTGGTATACAGTTTGGCTTAATCTTTGTATGTTTCTGAATAGATTAACTTTTTATAAACTTGTCACTTAAAATGTTGAAAATTGCCGTGGCCTGTAGGTTCCACCAAACTGAAGATTTCCCCAGTACTGGAAGCAGAAATTACAAGCCGGCTTCCCTGAAACTATGGGAGCTTTTGTTTTGTTTTTATGTTTTTAAATTTCAATTTATTTAACCCCTTGATGACAATTGCCGGTCCGGGCACGTCACGGAAAATCAAGTCGTTAAGGACAAATGACGTGCCAGGACCGGCACGTTTTTAAACGGGTGCAGAAAGCGATCTACTTTCGCTTTCTGCACCCAAACGGCGTTGCTGTAATGCCTTGACCTCGAGGCATTCAGCAACGCCATGATCGGCACTAGGGGCCATCTCTGACCCCTCCCCGGGGCGTCAACATCCGCCATACATTGTATGGTGGCGGACGCCCATTTTAAAAGCGTTTAGGAGGCGATCAACGAGAACTCTAGAGAACTCTGGCTCCACTTGCAGGTTGAATACAGGTACTGCATGTCAATGGAGCCCAGCTTTCTAATCACAGTGTGATTAGTAAAAATAAATTAAAAAATAAAATTAATAATAATAAAAAAAAAAAACGGTAAAATGTAAAAATAATTTCCCACTGATGTCAGGGGAACCTTCAAGTTCAAGGCAAAAAAAATAAAATATATATATATATATGTATATATATATATAAAAAATATATTTTTGTGAGCAAGTCCTAAAATTAGCATATTAGCTTAAAACAATTCTCGCATGGAAAGAGTTAAAATACTGGCATATTAAATGCCCATGGGGTGTCTACTTTTAAAAAATTTATGATTTGATGGGGTAAAATGAATTGGCCGGGGTTCAACAATGTCCCAAATAACATGGGGGGAAGGATGGCAACACATCTAATTTCCAATTAGAAAAATGCACACGTACCAAATGTGGCCTTTTAGTTCCCCCCAAAAATGACAAACCCATGCATGTGGGGTATCACTGTACTCAGGAGATGTTGCTGAACACATATTGGGGTGTCGTGTGACAGCGGCATAAACCAGGAGCTGTAAATTCATACATAAAGTAGCTGTGTGGGGGGAAAATACACACACAAAAATACTACTGCAAACTTTGAAAAAATGCTGGTGGTAAAATGTGTGCATGCAAAGAGTTAAAATACCAGCATTTAAAATACCCTGGGGTGTCTAGTTTTCAAAAATATATGGTTTTGTTGGGCACACTGAAATGGCCCGGCTCAAAGATGTACCAAATAGGGCATGGGCAGTGGATCCCCAAATGCCAAAGTTCAACATTGAAAATGTGCATGCCCTAAATGTGGCCCTTTTGCCCCCAAACAGCCAGGCAAAATCATTCATGTGAGGTATCGCTGTACTCAGGAGATGTTGCTAAACACATATTGGGGTGTTTTATGATACTGACATATACCAGAACCTGTTTATTCAAACCTGAAGTAAAATGTGTGTGAAAAAACAAATGCAAAAAAAATTACTACCATGAAGTTTGACAAAGGCTGATGGTAGAATTAGTGCTTGGAAAGGGTTAAAATACTAGCATTTGGAATACCCTGGGCTGTCTAGTTTTCAAAAATATATGACTTGATGGGGTAAATTGCGTGGGCCGGCTTCAAATATACCCGAAATGGCACATGGGGGGAAGAATTACCAGATTTGGAAAAAATGGCTTTGAAATAGCAAAACGCTACCTGTACTTTTTGCCCCATAATGGGTAGAAAAAAGCAAAAAAACATAAAAACATTGGGTATTTCTAAACTCAGGACAAATAGTAGAATCTATTTAGCAGGTTTTTTCATTACCTTTTATAGATGAGTAAAAGATTTTTCAACTAAAAGTTAGAAATAGTCATTTTTTTCAAAATTTTTCACCATATTTTATACTTTAATAGTAAATAATATGATACAATCAAAACAATGTCATCTAAAGAAAGCCCTTGTCCTGAAAAAAACAATATCTAATGTGTGTGGGTTCAGTAAACGGGTAAGAAGAAAATTACAGCTAAACACGAGCAGCGCAGAAATGTTAAAAAGGCCATTGTCACGAAGGGTACAAAAAGTAAAATCAGCCTTTGTCACGAAGGGGTTAATCAACCATGCTCATCAATTGGCACCAATTAAAGTTAGCCACTTCACTAAAGTGAAGTACTGGATGGACTTAAGTAAAAAGTCTACAATATAAATATATATAATAGCATTATTTCAATTATATATTACACACACAGTATAGTGTGTCAATAGGCAGCTATATTATAGGCGATTATAGTAGACTTCACCTCCTGTGAAGTTTCCTGCGTCGAGTCTTAATTCTCTGCTTTCGTTTCTCGCCAGCTACCCTTGAAAAGTTTGAAGTTCCAGCAAAGATCCGTCTAGTAGCAGAACCCTGGACTCCAGAGACAGGACTGGTGACTGATGCCTTTAAACTGAAACGCAAAGAACTCAAAAGCCATTACCAAGATGATATAGAGAGGATGTACGGAGGGAAATGAGATCTACACGCCCTCCCGATGCATCTTGGATTTAGCAGTTGGAATGATTAGTAACTTATTCTCTTTGCAGGCTTCTCTTGCAGCTGTGGGGTCTAGTAGCCCTTGAAACATTCAAACAGCTCACTGGACCTGAGATGGAAAACTTGAAATTCCCAGAATTATTATACCCAAACCCCATAAGGGGAAAAAAACTGTCTAGTGAAATATAGGATACACCATTGTTCGTCATCATTGTTGTTGTTGACTTTCAGTATAAAGGTTTTTCATTCTCCGTATAGCTGTCTTTATCAGTCTCTTGATAGCTTCTCTACCACACAGGCCAGGTTCTTTTACAATCCTTTTTGTGAAACCTCAGTTTGTTGGTTCATGAAGGATGTTCACTTTAAGGATATCTGTCTGTTACG
Organism: Sceloporus occidentalis; assembly: GCA_023333645.1. NCBI lineage: Eukaryota > Metazoa > Chordata > Lepidosauria > Squamata > Phrynosomatidae > Sceloporus > Sceloporus occidentalis. Next base: position 6,316,763 of record JALMGF010000053.1, on the reverse strand, counting down.
TCCGTGTGGGTGAGAAGCCGAACATCTTTTAACTTGAAGCAGCAGCCTGTTACAGTAAGACCAATCCCAATTTTAAATTTAGTAAATGATTTCTTTTTAACTGACTTTATACACCTTATCCTCCCTTCGCTAATATTTTCTTCAGAGTAGATATTTTAGAGGTACACTTGCTTCTCTGAGAAGATATTGAATGGCGTGGGGACTGGAACATATCCAATAAGTCATACAGAAGATTTAAGGATTTTTGGCAAGTAAAGTGCTTTATGGACATGGTGGGCTCCTGTTCTGTTAGACTGCAGTCAACTGCAGAGCGAAGGGAGTTCTGGTCCATTGCATTAATATGGCAACCACGTTGCTGTTCAATTTAAGACACGTAATATTTTTTTTATGTGACTCTTCCTATTTAAATAAAATTGTAGAATAAGTCACATTTTGTTACGTGGGATCCCATATATTCCCATTAGTACGGACTGCTTCTTCAAATAAGGACTTTAACAAATACACTAAAATCAGCTCACTCCTTAGCAACAGATGCCTTTGTGTAAAATCTGTACATATATATAATATCAGAATCACTGCAAATGAATCCCTAATCTTATTTTTTTCTTCTTTTTCTTGGCCAATTGAACAAGAATTGAAAGGTGTAAAGTATGTAAACATGTTCTTGCTACTTGAGGCTTCTTTGTACATTACTATATGTGTAATTTAAGAAATTACCTTTGTTTACATCAGGGAACTGAAAAATAAGCCCGTCCAAATACACAACCAGTTTTAGAATGAATACATCTGATGCCATTCTATATAGTAACAGCCTGCTTTTATTATTTTTGTAAGCAATCTATTGCGAATGAATGAACAAAGATCGCAGTCTGTCTGGCCTAGAAAGGCTGATCTTTGAGAATAAATGGCCATCTGGGAACTTGGTTCTGTTCGGTTCCACACATGCTTGAATCTTTTTATCTTTTGTTCTTTTTTTCTATTATTCATATTGCCATTTGCTTTGGGCTCATGACTATGGAAGATAGGCATGTTAGTATAACTTCACTAATGCTTGCATGATATGGGTTGAGCCTCAGTGGCAAGTCTTGCTTTGTAGCGGTTGTTCAAGTAGGGGTGTGTGACACTAAATTTTTTTCAGCTGGATATAAAGAGTGGAGGCCAGTTTTGTGATAAGGCAGTCATAGAACCCCCATAAACATGTATTTCCAGTTCACAAAACCAAACGTATCAAGATCAGGAAGGTGCACGCTTAGAACATCATTCTCTATGAGGCAAGCTATTTAATATAATCTGTTTCACGTTACAACCTGGCTTAGCAATCGTTATACGTTATTTTACTAGAATATCTGGAGACTAGAATAGAATGTTCCTTTAAATTACTTCATTTGGAGGTCATGCATGTAAAATGTTAAATCATTGTGCAGTGTTTTTCGTGAATAGCTGCTCTATCACTAATATGCTGAACTCAAATTGTTGGGCAAAGTAAGACAATACTTAGAAAGCCTAATGTCTCTCCTTATAAACTCCAATCCAACTGGATTCAATGTATACGCTATAATAGTACAAAATATGTTATCATCCGTATACAGAAGCTGCTCTATGGCCTCTGCTGTACTACGGAGCTTAAGCAGTTCCGAAAACACCTCTAACGAGCGCTGGTACTGCGGAATATGTTCCGCGTATTAATCCTCTTGTTCTAGATAACAGAATGACCGGTTTCAGAGTGTGCTGACTGGCCTTCCGATTACCTGCTTATTACAAGCTTTGTAACACGCTTGTATCAATCCGTACCTCCAGTTACAAAAATGAAGTCGATAACTCTGACTGAACATCTGGTGTCCTTACAAAAGTATAGCATGACAGAATTTGCAATACTGCGTATAAGTGATCCTCTTCCCTGTATGATATCCTGTTGATACTGTGATGTTCTAGAGCTTCTATGAAGCAACTATGCTTCCGTGGCCGATAAACGGTCTTGGCATTCATCTGCTATTATTGTGCTGGTGGAACTGCCTGCGTTACATGTTTCTGAAATTGCCGTTTAACAGCTTTGGTGTCGAGGTCCCACATTGCTTTGTGTGGCTCCTTTACATTGCTTAGGGAATGGCATTCTAACTTGGAAATGAAGAGGGTGATTTTTGCAGTGCGTCTTTCTAGGAAACCAATAAAACTGTTTTATAGAGTACCGACTTATATTTGTAATCTGCTTACATGTGAACCGTTTTGAACCCTCTGTGTGTCTGTTAATGTTTCTAAATGTGGATTATTTTCTTCTCTCATTTGGACCTCTGCGCCAGTAGACTTGATGACTGTTTAGCACCATTAATGGCCGGTCATCACCTCTGCCTGTGATGGGTTTGAAAGGAAAGTCAATGTCACTTTTGGGTTCTCTGGTTTTCAGTTTATTTATTTGTAACTTTAAATGGTTTGTGGTTTTCCAATAAACTAAGTGAGCGAATCATGTTGTCGTGTTTTGTTTCAGCATATATTGCTACTAATGTGCATGTTCATACAGCAATACAGAACGTATCACTATACACATCTTTTCAAAATGCATTGTTTTATATCAATGAATAAGCTCACTTGAGTAAGAAAAATGTTACTCTGCATATACAAATGTTTGTCTATAAGGGAGAGACATGAATGAGTAGTTGGCAGCATTGTATGCGGCCTCTGTGTCCCAGGGTACCAGCTACAGACAAATCTGGAAAATACTGAAAAGCTACACAAGTGTATTATATGACCTCAATAGATGCACTAAAGCACTCTTTTTGCTTATTACTAGACATATAGAACAACAATGATGAAATGTTAAAATTAGCAATTGCTTGATATTTCAATAATTCCCCTTCTAGAGGACCTTAGGTGAATACATCTTGAGCTTAGACCAAGTTCAGCTATGCTTGGCGAGCATGTCTTCTATATGTGAAACAGAGGAAAAACAAATAGACTCCACACACCAACTGCTATTAGATGCACCAAATTTATTCATGTATCCAACATTTTGGAGCAAAAGCAAATGTTTGTGCCCAGTTGGATATGTGAATACATTTGGTGTCCAGCGCATTTGATCGCAGTTGACATTTGGAGTATATTTGTTTCAGCTGTAGTTAGAATTTTCAACTGTACATGGGCACAGCTCTCATTCTTACGGAACACAAGTACCGTGTAATATATATATATATATATATATATATATATATATATGTATATGTGTGTGTGTGTGCATAGTCTGTAACCTTGTATTTCTACTTGGCAAAATGTTAATTTTTAGTTTGATTTGACACTCAGATATGTTAATTTCCTGCTTGAGCTCGTTGCCCATTTTGGAAGATTTTTTGTTAGTGCTATTCTAGTCGTTACTGAACTCCCGCTTATAGACACTTATCTGTATTTTCATTGTAATGCCCTCAATCCTACTTTAGTCTGTATTTTTTTCCCGTCCGCTTTTGACTTTTCGAAGGGTACAACTGATATTCAGAAATGTATCATACACCCTTAGTTACAAAATACAAGTAATGTTTATTCTTTGTTATATATATATATATATAAGTACATAGATATAATATAATTATATAGTCCTTGCAGTAATTGCATTGTAGTATGCGGAGTAGTGCACACACATTTATGTATTACATTACCTAATGGAAAAACTAGCTGTTTTTTGTTTTTGCTTCCATCCCTACATGTTACCAAGGTTCTGGGCTAATTGTGCTTTAATTGGCTGGGAGTCTTCCGACTCCGGCTTTCTACACGGCGTCAGAAATCTATAAGTTACAAAAATATCAGAGGAGGTCCCTGGTGATTCTTCTTGGCAGACGTGAACAGGAATCCTTAACCCTTGTTATCCTATATGTAGTCTTTAGGACATCATGCTACGAGTTAAATCCTTCCATAAAAGATGAGTTTCCCGTCAATATTTCCTAGGATGAGTGTTGTAGACTAATTTTATTTAGGGCTTATATGATGATTTGAATGATTCAGAGAGGTTTTTTTTTTTGTTTTTTTTTTTTTACTTCAAGTAACCCAGTAATATTGGCTGCCCAAATCCCAGTTTTAATGCAAGTCTGATAAAGCCTGCAACCATAGGGCAGGCTGACATGAAGTTGTGGGGACAAGTATAGGTAGTAAGCAGCTTTTTTAAGGGTTAAAAGGTTCATAGAAAGGTCAGGAGTTTAAAAAAAATAATAATACATTCACTATATGTATTCACTATACATTATGAAGGGCCATCCAAGCTTGTCCTGCAGTAGAGGCTCTCTGGGGTTTGCCCTTTTAAAATGTGTAGCAAAGTGAAGGAACTACAGTGCTGAGAAAAAGTATTACTTGCTAAATTTTTTTTGTCCTACTTTGTGGCGCAATGTAAAAATATAATTGCCCCCTTAGTTACTAAATCAGTTGATTAACCAAATGAATTGGTTTTCATGCCACTAGACAGACCCAGGCGTGATTACTGCCAGCCTTGTTGAATCTAAACAGCAATTTAGTAGGACCCGTCTTGCAAAGTGGATTAGGCTAAAATGTCCCAAAAAGCAGCACAAGATGCTGCTAAATAAAGAAATTCAAGATCAGATGAGAAACAAAATTATTAATATCCATCAGTCTGGAAATTGTTACAAACCTATTTCTAAGGCTCTGGGGCTCTGAGAGAGCCATGATGTACAAATGGAGAAAACTTGGAACTGCAGCGAACCTGAAGTCACCGGCCCTTCCAAGAGAGCGTTGACGATTCATCCAGGAGTTCACAAAATAACCCAGACTAACTGCAGGCATCACTTGCCTCCGGTGGTGGTAGTGTAATGGTCTGGGGCTGCTTTAGGACCTGGGTGGCTTCCCATAATTGGGAACCATAAATGGAACCATGAATTCAGCTTTCTACCAGAAAATCCTGAACAAGAATGTTCATCACCAAAAGCTCATGCACAATTGGGTTATGCAGCAGGACAATGATCCAAAGCACACACGCAAGTAACTCTTCATCTTCAATAAATGAAATTATCACGTAAAAGCTGTGTTTTGTGTTTACTCAGTTTGATGATCTGAAATAATTAAATGTTACAAGGAAGTAAAAAAAAAAAAAGAAATCAGAAGGGGTGCTGTGAAAAATCCTTTTCACAGCACTGTAAAATACAACTCTTCTGCAAACTCTCCTGTCAACTCTCCCTAATGGCCCCCAGAGTTAGATTATCATCACATAACCCCACGTTCCCAGTGCTCTGCTTGGCCCACATCAGCAACAGGTCAACGACATTCCGGAGTAAATCATACCCTGGCTTCTGATTACTATCTGTTTACACTATCAACTCTACAACTTCTACTTCCTCTAATGTATAGCTTTCACCTCCCAGGCATGGCAGATTATAGACATGAAGTCCATACCAGCATCAGCGTCTGCATCAGCCTAGTCCCAGTGCAACCATTCTTACAGCTGCTGCCATGTGTTTTTACACAGCTCTTTATGCTCTTACCCAGCCATGCGTTTTCTCAAGCGTCCTCATCGTCCTTCCAGATCTACCACTTAACTACTAACAAAACATTTTTTTTAAGTCGAATGACAAAATATATAAGTATTTGTGAAAGGTATTAACGCACATTATAAGACATATATTGTCCTGCCCAAAGCATATTTACAGAAAGGGAATGCATAAAAAATTGCAATAAATGCAGCGCATAAATGATCCAGCCTGGGGTCATAAGACCGTGTTAGTCTAGGCAGCCTAGTGGATACATGTGGAATTGCAAGTAAAACATATAGGCTTCAGGTAGTGGCCCACAAGTGAAAACTATTTATCTGCTCCCCATTGCAAGAAATGTACTTAAGTATGCTTCCTGCATTTAGTGAAACGTTGGGAACCCGCTTTTATAATCCAAATATATTATAATTATATTAGCTTTTGGATCACTTCTTTAAACGTATCCACCGGGTTTCAGTGCCATTTGCTATGTAACATGTGCCTGTTTGGTTACTTTTGCAACTGCCATCTAGATCAGCAACCTCTAGGATTTAACTGCCCGCGGCTCTATAGGATATCCGTCAAATAAAAACAAAGCCATCTGCTTTCTATATCCTGACGCAAAGAGCATTTATTAAACTGAAAATTAGTTTTGAAGAGGCATGTCACATTTAGAGATAATATTTAAAGGCAGCTCATTTGCAGCTTGTATCCACAACATGCGCAGTAAATGTTAGCTGGGTTTGTGATGGCAACAGACACGCTGCATCCCGACTGGCTCTTTCAATAATCAGCTAGATTAACCCTTTCTGTCTCTGGACTCTATTGCTGCAGTTAATTTATTCCATTAATCAACATTAAAAAACTATTTTTCATATTTAATAAAAACTAGACTTGTGCGTTCCTCTTCGGACGAACATGAAAATGAACACGAAGAGTGCGTTTCTATGTTCTTCCCGAAGAAACGAAGATATCGGCGGTAAAACGTACACAAAGACGAAGACACACAACATGAAGTTTACTAATCTCCCTGCTCCCTTCCCCATCTAGCCTACCTTATCTCCGCAGTATCTCAAGGGTGTGGAAGTGGAAATTCGTAGGTTCACCAAGGGGCCATACGAACGACCAATTGGTTGATGCCAGAGGAGGACCCTGCAGGTAGAGGACTGCATTGGGAGGCGGGTCCCGAGGGTCCCACGGGACCCGCCAAAAAAACTTGCGGGCACGGGCGGTCTTGCTGGTGCTGCGGGCGGTCAGGCACCGTACCTGCGGGTCCCGGTAATCCCGCACACTCCCGCAAGGCTGCCTTCTCGCTGCTCCCTTACAGTGTCTCCCCTTTTGCTCCGCCCAGGAACAAAACTGAGTCACATGATGTGGGCGGAGCAAGTGAAGAGACACTGTGAGGGAGCAGCGAGAAGGCAGCCTTGCGGGACTGCGCGGGAAATCTGCAGTTCAGGTAAGGAGGTGGGCGTAATTGGCCACAAATGTCGCGGGAGCGGGCGGGATTGGCCACAAATGTGGCGGGAGCGGGGGGATTGGCCACAAATGTGGCGGGAGCGGAACACCCACATTGCGGGAGCGGGTGGGATTGGGCAAAAAAACTGCGGGAGCGGGATTAAAAAAAGCTGTCCCACGCAGGGCTCTACCTGCAGGTGACCAATAGGCTCACTCGCACGGCCTTTTTAAATCCTGACGCGAACTTATGGATATCTGCTCCATGCGATGCTGCTGGGATAACGAGAGGGGAAATCCGTAGGTTCGCCGATAGGGGTAACCACTGGTCTCCTTGCTCCAAGAGTTAAAGGTCTGTACAAGCGACTTTATTGGTCATTCGTACGGACTTTTAACTGTTGTAGCAGTGAGACCCGTGGTCTCTGTCGGTCAAGTTGCTGGGCCAGGGTTTTAAAAGTCTGTACGAGCGACTCTTGGTCGCCAGCAGAGGCTCGTCTGCCATCAACCAATGAAGTACAGGTGTACTGCAGGCGACCAATAGAGTTGGTCGTACGGACATTTAAACTCCTGGCGCCAAAGCTGCTGCGTAGTCCGTACAGCGTTAACCCTGAATTAACCCTTTCGGGGGGAAAACAGGAAAAAATAAGAAAAAAACAAACACGAAGAATGCACACGAATATTCGCCCGAACCAAAGACATGAACAGGCGAATATTAGCGGAATACAATAATTTTTCCCCCCATGAAGACGAACATGAAGATGAACACGAAGAGTTGGCCAGCGCCCAAGTCTAATAAAAACTATGATTGAGAAAAATACATTTCTTGTTTTTATTTCCTTTTATTTGCCAACCTGCCTCCCTGATATGCCAATCTGCCCCCTGAATATGCTTTATACCTCCCCTATATGCCACTCTGTTCCCCTGATATGCCACTTTGCCTCTCCTAGAGTTGCCAATGCATCCCCAGATTTGCTCCCTGTGCTCCAGATTCCCTGGTGCCTAGTGAGGGCAGCCGTTGAACTTTTGCGCAATGCATGTAGACAAGCTCTGCTGAGCACCAGAAGGTTATATCACAAATCCATTGTAGAAGTAGAGGTCGCACGCATCGCAGAGAGGAGGATCCGGGTCCTTGCAGTGCTGCGGGGGATCTGGATCTTAGTCTTGTAGTCAGACCTCTATTTGAGGTCTGAACATAAGACAACCTCCAATATAAGATGAGGGGTATTTTTCAGAGCATTTGCTCTGAAAAAAGTGTCTTATACTCGAGCAAATACGGCAATTGCAAAGTACGGCAGTGTATTTTTTTACAATTATTTTGCTAGGATTTCAAGGTGTTTATAAAAGGTCCGTAAATGGAGGGATTTTCACTTCCTGTAATAAATATAGCTGTTATGGTTTGTAACTTCCATTATGGTAAATAACGAATTGGTTGAGGGTGACGGGATTTTATTCATAGTAGCTAGACTAGACACTGTATATACTGCTATGTACTGTGATTCTGCATCAAACGGTGGAAACAATGGGCTGTGCCGGCACGCCTGGGTCTGTGCAAAGCAGAACGAATTAGAGGCGATTAAGTTTTCAGGCGCAAAGTAAAGCTCAAAATTGTGATTTATGTTTCTTCTTTTTTTAAGGAGGGGGTCAAACATTTCTCTTCCTCCTTGAAGAAAAACATTAATGGAGTATTTTGTTGTTAATGGAAATGAACTATGTGTGCTGATGATACAAATCTGGACTACCATTCCCCTTACAAAAATGTAGAACCAGACCTCTGCCATACGCTCTACCAGGGGAGGGCTGGCAGCCTAAGGTCTGGGGGGTAAGTCTAGTCAACTGGCCCATTGCACCATCAAAGCGGCTGCGAGCGACATTGAAAGCGGCCGTCGTGCGGCAGTCACTCCACCAGCGCCTAATGAAATTAAAGTGGCCGGTGTGCACACACCGCATGCCTCAGCTCTTCATCACACCCCTTTTAAGACGTGGGAAGAGGAGCTGAGGCATGGCCGTTGGGTCTGACAGCCGCATGATGCAGGGGCGTACCTAGAGTATTTGGCACCTGTGGCAGATCCTGTATGTGGCACCCCCCACACACACTTTAAAACTGCATAGTTTCTATGGTTAGGCTAACATTGACAGGGGTACAGTAAAATTGTTATCATTATATGCTTAGGGATTACGCGGTACCACCGTCAATGTGTGCCTATACATTGAGCCAGACACTGACAACCCCTATCACTATATACTAAGCCAAACATTGATGTGGTGTAGGCTTACCACTTTAGTGACTGGCATAGTATATAGTAGGGATGCACCGAAATGAAAATTCTGGACTGAAACATAAAATTCAGCATTCACTTGGCCAAAACTGAAAAAAAAAAACCAAAAAAACTTTAAAATACTTTATTAAAAGTAACACCAAAATTAGACAAAAAAATCAATAACAATATTAACATATATATATATATATACACACATATATATAACAACAATCACGATCCTATCATGCCCAGGTTCTAGCATGTGCTGGCTGACTTATCATGATAGGAGTGTGATTGCTGTTTGCAATTATATATATATTAATACTGTCATTGAATTATTCTGTCCAATAAAAGTGTTAATACACCAAAGTTGGACCAAAAAATAATTTATAACAGCAATCACACTCCTATCATGCCTAGGCAGCCACTACATGCTGGAATCTGGGCATGAAAGGAATGTGATTATGGACTCCCTATACCAAGCTATCCCCCAACACTTACACATCCATGCTATCTGAAACCCTCATTCACAAACATTCAGCATAACACCCATCACTCTCACACACTTACATTCAGCATAACACCCATCACTCTCACACACTTACTAATCCACTCTCCCTGAATCTTGTCCTACCTTTTCTTCTTTCACTCTCACTTTTCCTCCTCCTTCACTTTACCTCTTCTTCTTCCTCTTCTTCTTTCTGTCTTTCCGGTGTACTGAGCGCGGAAGACGGTGGGCGTGGCTTCAGTGTTGTGCGCCGGGATTTGACATCAAGTCCCGGCGCACAGCCACAGTTGCCGCGCACATCGTTTCTGAAGGCGTGCCGGCATGGTGGCACCCCTCAGATGAGCGGCAGCCAGGGCGGACCGCCCCCCCCGCCAGGTACGCTACTGGCATGACAGCCGCATTCAATCTTGCTCGCGGCCGCTTAGTTTTTGACTTTGCGGCTGCATTGAATGCTCGTCTGCCGGTCGTCCGTCCGGCCCACCGGCCCGGATTTAGGGCGGCCTGGGGGGCAATTGCCCCCCTGCCCCCCGGCCCAGCCCGCCCCTGCGCTCTACTGATACTACTAGGTGTAATAAAATGATATAGTAATAGTTCTAGAATTAGTATGAATAAGATTCCGTCATGGCCAAAACATTGCCATATACTTAGAACCTTCAGGCAAGATGCTGTGTACCAGACTTTCTTCAGCTACAGATTAAATTAGACTAGCGTTAACAAACGACTTAAAAGGATTCTCCAGTAATTATCATATTATTATAATTATTATTATCTTTTATTTTTATAGCGCCAACAGTTTTCGCAGCGCTTTATACAATACATATATTGAAGGGATATGACAAGACGAGAATTGACAGACTAATACAAACCGATACATTAGGTGGAGAGAGTCCTGCTCGCAAGCTTACAATCTTATGCACTTTGTTGCTTAAAATGTTGTCGTACCCCCCTTTTTAAATGCAGGGGAGTAATCTGCTCCCCCACCTATTTTTTGTGCAGGAGATTTCCCCCCTCTCCAGTGTCCAGAAATCACTCCCATCAATTTTCATTTAAGTGTATTCTAGCTTCAAGCAGCCAATCATTGGTGTTTGCAAGCAGCTGGCTGATGAGAGACATCCATTCACGTTGGCTGCACAAGGCCCTTTTCCTGCAGGCCGGCCCTCTATACGTATGTATGGATTTAGGATATGTGTGTAAGCGACGTTGCATATTTCCTGTGTTTACCACTTTAACTTGACCTATGCTTTATGGGAACTTGCTGCCAAAGGCCTGTGCTTTTTTTTTTATTTTATTTTTTTTAACCGATGTGAGTCCCAGACGTATTTTTACTTCTTTCTTTCCTTTGAAGGGTTAAATGTGAAGGATAAAGACGTGTGCGTATTGTTTCAGACTGCGTACGCTGCTTTCATCTGGTCTTTTGTGTTGAAAACAGCTCATATTTTCCATGACAGAGGCTGTATTCCTTAAGATATAGCCACGAGCCAGCCTGATATAAATAAAGAGAGAGCCTGAGTCTGTACGAGAAGCGTCATATTCCTAACTAGTCAAGAACATTAAGAATCCTAAAAAAACAACTCCATGGCCAGGAACAGATTTGCAATAAACATTGGTTGCTCGAGTCAGCTGGTATTATCTAGCTCTGTTGCTTTTAGTACATGGCCAAGCATTGAGCAATGCCTGGTGCCCTCTTACAACATGAACACTAAGATTGTTAAGAAGTTTCCAAAGCAGACATCTGACCTGAACAATTTGTCACTATCAATTATTACAATACAAATGAGGGTTTTTGCAAATATTTTTTGTCTCTTTTGAGAAGAAGATATATTGCATCCAGGCCCAGACTGGCCATGTGGCACACTGATACCTCCTGATGAAACCACTACAGACTTACTGAAATGGGGGCGAAACGCGTTGGGACATTTCTACCTTTTTTATGGTCGGAAGAGACCTTTTCATTATTTATTTATTTCGGGACTATATATATATATATATATATATATATATATATATATATATATATATACATACACACACGCACCGTATTTGCTCGATTATAAGATGACCCCCCAAAATCTGAATATTAATGTAGGAAAAAGCCGGAATATAAAAAGTTTTGCTAGTAAATATTAATTCATGTAAAAATGTTTATATATTTAATAAAAGCTATGATTGAGAAATATATTTTTTGTTTTTATTTCCTTTTATTTGCCAACCTGCCCTCCCCCCAGTTATACACATCTGCCCCCAGGCTTGCCACTCTGCCTCCAGAAATGCCTTATACCTTCCTATATGCCACTCTGCCCCATGATATGCCTTTTAACCCCCTATATCAGGGTGAGGGGCCTCTGTTACACATCTATTTTCTAACGAAATATGCAATTACATACATACATACATACTTCATTGAATTATCCTTACCCCCAGTAGTCTGAATGAAGAATATATACGTAATATGCTGAAAGACACTGTAGTAAACTCCATCGTTTGGAATACTTATCTATGTGTACATTTTAAGCACTTGCTTAATGCTATGGGATGTGATTTATTGATTTTCCACTATATTGTATGTCTGAAACGTATATTGTGGTATATACAATGACAGTTGCTTAGAACTGAGAACAACTTTACATTACACTGGAAAGACCCATGGTTTTTAACCAGATCCACTTAAAGATATCTAGATAAAATATGTCATTTTGTTATAAATATATATAGTAAATCGCTCATTTGCAAAAACTAAATTTAGCAGATACAATTCTCTGTATCTCTCTGTTATATACAACTTTCTAAATAAAGAATTAACCAGTTTGGTACCAGAAAACTTTTGAGGTGGAGTCATATTTCTCCCCAAAGGATTAACTTTTTAAGCTTTTAGCTTTTTTTCCCTTTAGTTGCACATAAATGCATTAAACGAGAAGTTACTAGATTAGTTTCCGTTGAGGCTTGGGTGGGGAGCAGCGTTACTATATATCCCTGATACAGTTCAGACCATAAGAAACAGACTGAACATACTTCAGATATAGGGCTCATTAAAAACCCATAATATCATCCTACCATACGAGCAGGTATCTTCATTTCATCTCCTTTTCAAGAAAATCTGCATTATTATCTGCATTAAATTATCTCTGAGCTGTTAAGTTGCTGATCCATGTTGATTGGTTCAGGCAGCCTTTATGAGAAGGGATAAGGAAATGGGTAAGCATGTACGTAAGACATTATATCTCAAGGTATGATCCAAATAATAAAGAGAATGGCAAATAAAAAAAATAAACTATATGTAGTTTTATAAATTTAGTTATCCTACTACATTTATATTTATTTTTAATAAAGTGTGACATTGTAAAATGGACATAGAAAGACACTGTAAGGACCCAAATCCTACTCTGCATGGAGATGCTAATTTTATCACAGTCTCATTTGACCCAGTGACACCTCACAGAGTGAACTTTGACTGTCTGATGATAGTAACCATATGCATACAGTGTGCATACAGTAAACCCCATCTTCCTTAGTAAAATAGGGTCTTGTTATTGTCAAGATTAGCCAACAGGGGTAGGCTGGACATTAGCCAGACCAAATTCTTCAAGCAGGGCCAGCCAAGCATGACCCCTAACATTGAATCAGCCTTCTCTGGGAGGCATACGCTCAGCAGGGTCACGTAACAGGACTTTATGCAGGTCCACAGAAGTAGTGTTGCTGCTTGCACCACATGCAAGCAGAAGGGAAAGGTAGGGTAAAAAGTAATTGAGTGGATGAGTGTTTAGATGAGAGCATGAGTAATAAAGAATGTGTGTCTAAATGCAGCTTAAATGGGGTGGCTGGTTGGGTAGCTCTTGGACGTACTTGCCCCGTGCCAAAAAAGTGACAGCCCTTCCCTTATTACTATTATTATGTATTGTTTTATAAAGTGTCATCAAATTCCGTAGCGCTGTACAATGGGTAGACAGGACATAACAAGTGGTATATAACATAACAATTTGACTTCAAGACACAACAGGTGAGAAGGGCCATACTTACAATCTAGAGGGAGTTAGGGTGTATTACACAATAGGTAAAATAATATGATCGCTGAACTAAAGGAATATGGGAGGAAGTGGGATTTTTGGAATGACCAAAGGCAGGGGGAAAGACGGTTAGGACTGGGAGGATAGGGGCAGATGGTGTCAGCTCTCCCCTGGTGGCAAGGCATGTAGAAGTCATCACATTTATTGAAATATCTGCCTGCTTCGGGCTAACTTAGATTATTGTATAAATTAAAGGTTAAAAAAATTATGTATCAACAAATTCATAAAACATACACTTGGTAAAATTCCTTTTTTTTATTTTAGATTTTTTCTTTATTTCCCCCTAAATATCATGGCCAGAATCTTTATAATTGAAAGAAATCCTCTTCCCTTCCCCAGGCTCCCCTTTTTGTCTTTTCTATGTTCTCTTTTCCCCGTGCAATGTCTGCTCACATCCTCTAGTGTCATTCTCCTGTTCAGTGGGATGTCCTGTCTTACTTCAAGCCCTAGCCTGCACCCTCCTCTTTGTGTAACATGTCACACAGACGTCCACAGCTGCCTATTTATTCCCAGTACAGCCCAGCCAGATTCTAGAACATCAGCCAGAAGCCGGTTTGATTCTTCACTTAGACCAAGACCACTTCTGTACGCCTTCGCTTTCTCCCAAGTAAGTTTGCTCTCGCAGAATTATTTTTCCTATTCTATGATCAATGGACTCAGTCTCCGTTAACCAATGGGCACTTGAAACAATCTAAAGATTTGATGATTATTTGACAGCTGTATTTTTTGTTTTAAATGAGTGCTGCTTGAGACAAAACTAAAAACAAATAATACCAAATATTTAATAGATGTTAGGTTGAAGTAGTACGGTAAATATTCTAGACTTTGCTCTGGTGAGATCAATAAAAACATGTTTAGGGATATGATTTTACTTAATATATATATGTTTTTAAGGCATTCATTCCACAGGCTAAGATGTTTGATTCCAAGTTTTGAACCTTTTAGCATCTCACGCCCTTCTACAACACAAAAGGTTTATTACGTGTATGTTATATGACGTATTCCATGTTATATGAAAATTTGATTTTGGTGCAAAGTTTAAAAAGTTACTATTGTGATTTTTTTTAACATAATGCCTATTGTTTCGAAGAAAACTAATTTTGTAAAAAATTGTTTTACTTTTGCTGAACAGCTTCTCACCATAGATTTTAATAACCACTATTTCTCCGTTTAGGGTAGCTTATCCAAGTTTTCTAAATACTGGTCTAATAGTTCAACTGGTTTATATCATTCCTTTAAAGTAGGAGAGATATGAGTTTGAATGCTATTTATAAAGAGAACATTCTAGCATATAAATTCTTTCTAATTAAGAATGTGCATCCATCACCTAAAGGGTAAAAGAAAAAAGGTAGTAGATGACATAGATAAAGCAGTATAGCAATAAGTAACTATTTGAATTCTCTGTATCCCATGGAGATTTGGACATTTTCTGGAGATCTTGGAAATTATCCATGAATTAGAGCAATGTTTAATCAGAGATGAGTTAAGTGGCTTTACAATTTGACTTGCCACTATAATTTTGATCCAAATTAATTTCCAACAGTAATAAAAGTTCTGCAAGTAAATCATTTTTTAAAAACCTAATCTGAATATTCCAGGTCTTACAGACTAACCCTAGAGTCTGCTAATGGCCATGCAAAATTCATGGTTTAAATCAGTGCAGGGGCATAACACAGGCTTAGGGGGCTCCCAAGGCTTCTTGGAGCACAAATTGACCATTTCTACTGTTAATAATGACTGTAGTAGCCCAATAACATGTTCCAAAACAAAGCTATATAAATCCATGTCATAAAACTCATCTACAATATAATACAAATGATCTTGAGAGTCTATGAATGAAATAATACAATAGTTTGCTTTGCTTTTCAGAACACAGTAAATTATAACCAGAATACTGAAATCCACCAATAGGACAGAAGCAACCACTGTTCCAATGTTGAGGATGGAAGTAGCTAATGAGACTATGGCTATACAAGCTGACATCTCACATCACGGACAAACCCCTCTAGCAAAGAATGGGGACAGCCATGAATACCTCTACATCCTGATTGTGATGTCTTTCTACGGTATATTCCTGTTGGGAATCATGCTGGTGTACATGAGATCGAAAAGGAGGGAGAAGGAATCCAACCTAATGCTGCTCTACAAGGATGAGGAGAAGCAGTGGATGGAGAACAGGAAGACCACTTTTGTCTTGTCTGTACCTAGGTCTTTACAGAATACCAATATACTCAGTGTCCTCCAGGAAAGTGTAGGTCCTGCTCTCTCCTGCACAGCCTGCAACTTGGAAGGCAGTAGTCTGAGCTCAGAGTCCTCCTCTTCTGAGGTACACTTTACCATACAGGAGGAAGCAACAGAGAACCTCCTTCAAGAGGGGCCAGAGCATGAAGGCAATGAGGACAAGGCACAGATTTCCTAGCGATTTTGAACTCAAATTGAGAAATTAAGGTGGCTCAGAAATCCATAGGATATCTGTAAATGAAATACTAACCCTGACTTTTAGGGCCAAGGTGTGCACTAAGCTCCATCTGCTGAGGTACAGTACAACTACATAGTGTACACAACCATGCAAGGGTGTGTGTAGGTTTATATATGTATTTCTGTGCGGAAATGAACAGTCTAAAGGCATATGACCTCACAACACTTTTTGGACTTGACCCAAGAAGATAAGGGACAGATGACCCTCCATGTAGGGTCCAAAGCATGGCACAGTGGCTGTAACTGAATGTGCATGTCGTACAACGGAACTGGGAATTGTTAATGTGAATTTGAGATAGGAAAAATAAAACAATGTTTCTTAAGGACTGTTTTTTGTGTTAGATAGTATAAAAACTGTCTTCCTTAGAAACAAGCAAAGTTATCATGTGAAATAGGCGAATTTAATTGGTTTAGTCTTACTGGTGTGATAATACAAGCTAGCTTATAGCACATGTTTATTCTCATTGTACATATAGATATTGTAACATCTGCATCAGTGCCTTTACGCCTCATCTTTCTTAAGTAGTTTTTCATCATCTTCAACCAAGCCTCTCATGACTGTCTAAGGCTTATGGGAGTCAGAGTTTAGTAACAGCTGTACATTTGGCACGCCTCGCTAGAGAGTCATGGAAAGTAATGTCAGATAAGAACGGCTTGCTCCAGTCAGCTTTTTAACTTCCTTGCTCATGTGTTGGCTCTGTTTTATGTTCAGCATAACCTTATATATCCATTCTGTGAAATTATTTCAAATCACACAGTATGGTCCAAAACATTTTTAGTTTCTTGGGATAAAACTCTTTGTGCAGACTATAAAATCCAAGAAAATATTTCGGTAATGCTTAAAAGCTTTGATCTACTTAGAGCTGGAACATAGGAAAAAGGAATATACAACTGGTCCCTGGCATACATTCTTAGTTCTTTGTAATTCATTAGAATGAATACTTGGACACTACTGCATGTGGAATGGGATTAAGGCAGGACCTGGGAGATCCTAAACCAAAAAAAATATGTACATATAAAATGACCTATAGTGCATTGTACCAGTACTAAACATAGCATGAGGCTATTAAAAGTAATGTTCATTTGCCTTTCTCTAGAAAGACCACAGTCTGTGAATCTTCTCCCTTGATAGCTCCCTTGAAGGTTGAAAAGGCAGTAATTTAAGTACAAACAGTATGGAAAGTTTCTTCCCCAGCACAGATTACATAGCTTCTAAAACACAGGCCGTAATGGACCTGCCAAAAGAAACACGCCTGTAACTACTCCTAATGTCGTTTTCCGAAAGAAGTAAAAAAAAATAAAAAAATCTCTATCCTAACAGCATGACATTAACTTGACGGCATGCAGGGTCTATTGGCCTATCTTTTACAAAATCAGGACATCTGCCGACCTTTTAGAATTTATATTTTTAAGGGTCTGACATATTATCAAAAGCTTAAAAAGTATTTATATAGAAAATAATCCCCCCAAACAAACATTTTAAACTGGTTGTGGATTCAACTCCTTTAATTCACTATTCATTATGAAGGGCCAACACTAGCAGATGTCTTCTGCAAGAAGGGCTGAGTTGGCCTTGTATAATGCATCATTTAATCTGGAGAATTTCAAGAACCTCACTGATTTAACTATACGTTACAGGGACAGCCAAACTCTTCCTGGAGTAGATTTATTAGGGGTTGGTCAAAGAGCAGGATGGAGCAAAACTCTCCCATTCTCCAGAAAATGGGTTATCTGGAAAAGCAGTGACAATGTAGGTGTGTGGTAATCATTGTTTGTGAAGTTTTAGCCGTAGCTACATAGTTACATGGTAAATCCTATAATATGTGTGAGACATAGGCAATTGTATATAACAATGTGTTTATTTAAATAAACTTTGTGACATTTCTATGAAGTATTGTTTATTGTTTTATATAATCTGCCTGCATGTGTGAAAAGTTGTTCAAACAGATACATTTGTTATGAAATGTACAGAAGCAGTACAACAGTTTATGATTTGTTTAACTTGAATCACTTTATCAAGTGTTTCTGGAAAATAATTTAGGTCAGAGGCTTTGTGTGAAATGGGTACACAGGAACTTGTGGCGGATGGCAGGCGGAGTACCACAGTTTGTCTACCAATGTGTACACAATACAGACGATACAGACAATTTGAAGTAAGAGAGAAAGCAAAATCCAAGCTAAAGAAAAGTGTTAGCATTTTTACTATTTGCTCGGTTTTAATTCTCTTCTTTTTATTGAATGTACAGTGTGCCTGCAGACATTTTATATTGTTATATACACAATGGCAGATTAGGCATGTGGTTATGGGCCCCTAGACTCTGGGGACCCTGGTGCTTTAATGGATAAACTACCATAGGCTGAATAGCAGTAGCTCCACTTAGGCCACAACAATGAGGCGAGAGGGGCAGCTGCCCCAGGTGCCACAAGGTAAAGGGGATACTTGAGCTGCTTAGTGGCAATGCCAGGGGCGTACCTAGAGTATTTGGCACCTGGGCGGATCCTGTATGTGGCACCCCCACACACACTTTAAAACTGCATAACCTTCTATTGTTACATATCGAGGCACACATTGACGGGGGTACAGCATCACTGTTATCATTATATACTGAGGCAGACATTGACGGTGGTAGAGTATAACACCTATCACTATATACTGAAGCACACATTGATGGTGGTACAGCATTTCACCTATCACTATATACTGAGGCAGACATTGACAGTGGTACAGCATAATCCCTATAACTATAAATTGAGCCGGACACTGACAATACTGCCGCATAACCCCTATTACTATATACTAAGCCAAACATTGATGTTGTGTAGGCCTACCACTTCAGTGTCTGGTTTAGTATATACTAGGGATGCATTGAAATGAAAATTCTGGACGAAACCTATAATTCAGCATTCACTTGGTCAAAACTGAAAATGACCCCCACACACTTTAAAAAACAAACAAAAAAAAATAAAAAAATTAAAAGTAACATACCAAAATTGGAGAGAAAAAAATTCTATAACAATATTAATATATATATATATACACATATACCTGGGCATGATAGGAGTGTGATTACATGCCATGCTATCCCCCCCCACTTACACATCCATGCTATCACACATCCATTCATTCACAAACATTCATTCACTCATTCATATACACTTACTAATCCACATTTACTAATCCACTCTCACTGAATGTTTTCCTACCTTTCCACTGTCACTGCCACTTATCCTGCTATTGCTCCTTTTCCTCCTCCTCTTCGCTCTTCTTGTTCTGTGTCTTGTCCTTCCAGTGCAGTGAGCACAGAAGGCAGTGGGCGCGGCTTCAGTGTTGTGCGCCAGGATATGACATCAAATCCCGACGCACAGCATCAGTTGCCGTGCGCAGCGCAAGAGAGCAGGATTGGAGGTCTGCATTAATTGTCTTTAAGAGGGAGATCCTTGATCTCTCCAACTGAGCCTGCTCCTCTAGCGCCGGACATTACTGTAAGGTAGGATGAGACGCAGGAAAAATACATCCTTAGCTTTTAGGCTTAGGTGGTTTTGAACTTATTAGCTGATGTAGGACTCATCAAATTTGAATCACTCTGTAGATTTTATTGGTAGTCTTTGCGAAGATTCCATCTGAAGAAGAAAGATTTAAGGTCCTGAATGCTTATATGACATTACATATTTTTTCTAAATAGATAAATAAAGGTAACAATTTCAACTAAAGACTCTCTAACTAAACCATGGAAAGCTGGTGTCACTCATGGGAAATAGGAAACACAGAAACATAGAATTTGATGGCAGATTAGACCCATTTGACCAATCTAGTCTGCCCATTTTTCCTGATGTAAAGAATAAGACAAAATCAGTGGTCTTTTCTCAGCATAGGTTTATGCCTATCCCACGTATGCTTACATTTCTGTACACTATATAAGCCTCTACAGCTTTCGATGGGAGGCTGTTTCAGTTATCTACCACTCGGTAAAGTGTTAATGTGAATGTATGTGTGTGAGTAAGTGACTAGGGGCCCAGGATGTTCCTAATCTGACACTGAATATACATATATCAGAAACCTGCACAAACATTTGCACCAAAAAATTACACCATTGTAGCCTTTATATACTGTATATAAACCTATATATATATATATAGACATCAATCCAGGCGCACCTTCCCCCAACAACTCAACTCAGACTGGGTTTGGGGAATGCCGGGAGAATGCTACCTACTAAAATGTATAGTTTGGTGGAGGAGCTTTGGGGCTGTTTTTTTGCATTTGGGTCCCTTAGTTCCAGTGAGTGGTAAAGTTAATGCAGCAACATTACAAAGGCATTTTACACAATGCTATGCTTCCAACTTTGTGGGAACAGCTTGGGGAGATCTCTGACCAATTGGCCCATATACACTATAGAACAGTATGCCTAGCTAGCACAGTCTTGTGAGACTTCTCTGCACTGTACATGCAGCGCACCATTATATGACATAATATCTGGGAACCAGCAGTGGCGGCAGAAGTGAGTAGTAGGTGGCCTGGTCAGTCCTAGACTCCTAGGGCAGCACTCAGCCAGTAAATGTCTCAGACTATGGGGGAAGTATTACTAGGTGCCATAAATTCTTTTAAATTCTGCATTTGGTGACAGATCTGCTTTAACACAGCAAAAGACTTTCTGCAGTACAGATTTTACTTGACAGGGACAAACATCCCTGGTAGACTAGTAACGAGATACATGCAGGTATCACATTCCCCTTCTCAGTACCTGCTTTACATAATTTACATAAGCAAGCCAGTTGGTGCAGTACTTTGTTAGCATAAAAGATGGTTCTGATGTCCACACTAGTAAGATGATTAGGGAGGTCAACTAGGAAAGCATACTAGCATACCATTGTAAAATGTAGTCCATAAATGGTAACCTCTCTTTAAATAAAGCAGATGTACTGATAAGCAAAATATATTAGGAAAAAATAAAGTTGCTATATTGTAATAAAACTGATCCGTAGATTTTATCCCCAGCGTGGCTGACAAACGTGTTTCTTAGTCCCTTCATTTAAATCATTTTTAGGTTTCATAAGCTTTAGAGAGGTTTAAAAATGATTTAACCTAGACTGGGCAACTAGATACCGCAGAGTGACCAACCTTTGTACCTCTGTGTAGCATAAACAGCAAAATGGGCAGCTGCCAACCCCTGGGGGTACGGCGAACCCTGGACAGCTGCTTTTTACCCCACGAGATTAAAGAAACCAGGAGGATAACAATTATAATAATGATGACAACAATGACAGGCATGTTACCATGTTACTAATTAAAACATCTATTAAGAGATAATAAATGTCCTTTCAAATTAAATATTTTTCATTCATAATAAACTGATTTAATGTTTCTCAGATTTACAACCATTTAAGAACAGTGGCTGTCCCTGTAGGCAGTTTGAATCATGGAAATAAATGTTTTGGGTCTTTAGATATGTCACAATTCGTGAGAAAAAAGAACTTACAATATCAGATGCACAAATAAATTTTTTTAAAGATATTAGTTAACAAACCTAGACTGGCCATCTTGCACACTGACCAACAGAGCTTCATTGTGCAGCCACCGGCTGGATAAGTCCGACCACACACCGCAAAGGTATAACAATGTAATGTGCGGCCACGCGTATCCAGCCGGTGGCCACACTTACATCATTGGTCAAGTCATCCCCAGTCCGACCCTGTTAGTTAACTGTTCTATGGTAAGGTGTTGGGAAAGAACAGAAAGGGTCAAGATTGTAATCTAGAAAAAATGCACTGATTCTAAGAACTAAAAATAAAGCTTTACACCAGAAACCACAGATCCTTCACAAAGTTAATTTTGAAATATTTGAGCTTTGCCAGCTCATGCCTAGTGGTCATAAACACTAAATAAATAATTTGCCAAAGAACTAACAGTGAGCAGGTATTCTCTATGATAATAACCTCAAGGAAATCATTCTGAAAGAATGTCTGAAGTATGGGCTATTGAAGTTGTACAGGCACCTAGTCTGGACGATACCAGCCCTATTGCCTTGGACTAATAGCACAGGATTGTTATAATGTCACCTAACGAATACTGATGACAACATGAAGCAAGCAAATAACATTAGTGGATGTTAAAGGAAACAATGTTAATATTTAAAGCACAACTTATTACATCATAAATGCCAAAAGGACACATCCACTAACTCTGAGAAAACTGATGTTTCCAATACGATTTTAAGACAATAAAAGCTAATCTCTTTTTCTTTAATCTAGAATTTAAATGTATAAATGAAAATATAATGATTAAGTCATATTTGCTACGTTTGACAGATCCCACATTTTAAAGTTCAAGGCATTAAATAAACCTATGTAATGGTGCTTACAGATTACAATACACAACACATATGCATGTTTAAAACCCATTTTATATATTTATACCAGGATAAAAGGTATTTTAACTCACAATCTGCATAATTAATCCGCGAACCCACTGGACATACCACTCTAGGATTTGTCGTTGGCTAAACCTACAACAACTAAGGCCAGCTAAGGCCAGCCCTGTCCTGCTATAACTATATGGTTTCCTTAAACTATTGTGTGGAAAAATGTTACCCAACACCCTTTTCTTTTTCGAAGCTCACCATATTTTCTAAATTGTTTCAATTCAGTTAATCTTGTGAAAAACATAGCAAGAAAGGAAAAAATATTTAAGGGTAGTATGCTATAAAACATTTTCCTGGCAAAAGTGTGGGAAATGATACATTTGAAAGAATGAAGGGCCTGTGGATGTGTGGGCTTTGAACCGTACACATTACCACTGACCTTTTTTGAAGGAAAATGTTTTGGATATAATTTTCCATTCTGCTTGCCCCAAAATAAATACAAAACCAGATATTTTTTTAATCCTAGCTCTCTAGCTTTTTATTTATCCTAGCATAGCTTTATTTATGCTCGGCTACATGGATCAACCATTTGCTTTTCAATAAGCATCTTGCGTTAGATGAGTTAGTGATGAACATATTATTCAATCTTTTTTTTTTTTTACTTGTACTCATTTGGATGCATTAATAATCATGAATGTTTCCTTAGATTCCATTGTGATTAGAAAAGGGTAAGTATTTATAGGTCCTTATGGCATTCATAGATTATTATGGTTTAGGGCAGGAGGTTTGGGGGGCAGCTGCGGTGCCACATTTTTGGGGCAGATTGCCCTGCTTAGAGATGGGGCTCCCGAGTATACTGCTGCTCAATAGACTGGTTGATAGTATCAGAGGTGTTTCTTGTAACATTCTCATTAACACGATGGAGGTCCCTGCTTGCCATTCTGGAAGAAAGCTCTTAGATATGACTTCATGTCCCAAGCTCGACACAGAAGACAAGTGGCACGAGGAAAAAACCCTCCTCAATGGTAAGTCCAGATGGGAGACTGAGATTCTGCCCCGGGCAGGACACCATAAATACGTATTTATTCAGTAGAATATCAGCAGAATTTAATGGCTTCTAAAATCTATAAAAACAAGGAGACCAAAAATGGTGCAATATCGTCACAGAAACAGCAATAGGGAGGTCTGGATACACTTACAGTTGGAAGAATGTATAGTTGTGCCTCTTCCAACTGTAAGTGTATCCAGACCTCCCTATTCCTGTTCAGTGACGATATTGCACCATTTTTGGTCTCCTTGTTTTTATAGATTTTAGAAGCCATTAAATTCTGCTGATATTCTACTGAACCTCTGATGAGCTTGCTTTATCCAACGTGATTGTGATTGGTACTTACACCCCTTTTTTATTTTTCATTTGTGTGTTCATACTACACCATTATTGCTGTTTCTTTTCTCCCCATATATATGCGCTCCATGGTTGTCATATTGTGTTGTTAACATCTTGAGGAAGAGTGTTATTGGAAGCTGCTTTTTGGGGAGTATTCATTATTATTTATTATTGTCACATTTTTATATTCACACACGTGGAATTTGGGTTGTTTTTCTTCTATATGCATATTTCAAGCAATATCACACCGGTCAATATGCATTTACTATCACTGAGATCAGATATTTATTTCTAATTATTACAAATTACTTATATATTCAACACATCTTTCCAGTATATACACAGTCATGTGATCTCCTTTAATCTACATAATCCTACAACGCCCAAACCCTTTTAATAGCCACGTATGTAATCAGACAAACCACGGTTATTATTTTTAAGGTAATTTGCTCAAAATAATTTGTTACTATGTTACTAGCAGCTTCAGAGCACACTCTTGGTCCAAGACACAAGCAATATGTTGATCTCGTGTAATAAATTTAAAATTACATCAGTATTAGGTTTAATTAACTTTTGAACTATGTTTTTAGTATATTACATGGGAAGCAATTCAATATTTTGGAAATTGCTGTGGGTTCTTTGATAAAGGGCCAAGCCGGGACCAAAAGGCTGATCCTTTCCAATAAATCTTTTGGATTCACTTGTGAGACCTCAATATTTTTAAAGACTGGCAGCACAAGTTTTTATGTGGCCAGATAACTATGACTTAACCCAGAGGACAGACAGTTAGTTTTTTCAACGCTAGGTCACTCACAAAACCACATAAAAACATAAAAACCTGTTAGGTTGAAAACTATATATTTTTTTGCAATATATAAAATTTTTTGCACTATAGAACATCTTGTATTCTGAAACACGGAACAGATTGCAGTATTAAAAAATGTAAAATCCTAAAGCGGAAAATTCTCAATTTAGTTGACGTACAAAAGCCAACATTAAAAAACATCCACTGTGTCCCTGTAATAATAAACTGGAGATTTCCAATAAGCAATCTCTGGCTGCTTTTGGCTGTAGCTCTTATCATTCTCAGCCAGCCAGCTCTTGTTAATTGACTTTAGGAATTTTACTTATGAGCCAGTGAGATGTAACTCGCTTCCTTATATTTTTAGACCTGCTAAGAAACTGATGATTGTTATTATGTCTTGATATATAAAACCATAGAATCCAAAGAGGGTGTACTATCTTTTTCACACGACTGTATGTATAATGAAGGGCCAGTCTCCTGCCGGGAGAAATCATGGCCCTTGTAAGTGTTATATCAGTGAGATTAAAATCAATGAATCTTACAGATCTAACTAAGCTTTATAAAGCAAGATGGATTTGCTAAGAGGACATGCTTTACTTCAATTCACCGTTTTAAAAAATAAACCATGTTTTCCGGAGTCTGACTGGGTGGTGAAGTGGCCCTGGCACAAGAGTGTGGACACACGTTAGGTTTTTATGCCAGGCATATCCAGCTGGCGTTGCCTATTCCAGAGCTCTACTGCAAAGGAATATCTGCAAGCAATCCTAACCTTCTTGACCTACAATATATATCTTCTCATTTCTGAGCTATCAACATGCCTTTAAAGTTATCAACATGCCCTAAAAATAAACATCTGGCAATCTAAGACATTCCACACAAAAAATCTAACACACAAAAAATTATATTTTCAACAAAAACGTTATTTTACATTCCTCAGAAATAAACTCCCTGCTACATTGTAACAATATTTACATGGGAAAGCATTCAAGTCATCAGGATTTTGCACTTTGTAATTAAACTGTGTATTTCTGACCATAATATGCCAATGTATTTTTAGATCTCGGTATTAAATACCCATTTCTAAAAATGCAGTGATGGTTCCACCCCTAGATTTTGGGAGGCTCTGCATCATTGTGTTTGAATTACGACTAACAGTAGAAAAGAACATTCCATATTTATATACATAATTTCACTTTTTTATATATTTGCAATGCAGATAGTAAATTAGTAGTTTTGCTTTAATTGTAAAAATTCCGCATTATCTGTGGGATTGCGTATTGGTGAAAGTTTCGTTGCCATATTTAATATTTCCTTAATAGGAATTTATTCCCTGTTCATTTTCTTCTGCAGTGGTTTAGAATTAGAATACACTCACCATATCATCTTTATATACCTTTTATCTATTTTTTTATACACAATTTTAAATTGCAATTAAACTTCAGAAAATAAGAAAACTTCTGTTAAAAAGTAAATCTTTTTTTTTCTTAAAGCTTGTGTGTCCATAACGTGCAGTCAGATCCTCGCAGTTAAGAAGTTCATTTTAAGAGATTTTTTTTGGACTGGAGACTAGAAGAGAGTCTGAAAATAGGGTAAGAGATTCCATAGGAAAGGAGTAGCCCTTGATACGTCTTGAATAAGGGCATGAGATACAGCTTAGAGCAGATGAAGATCTGATGAGTGGAGGGACCAGGTCCGTGAATCACAATAAAGTAGGGGAAGCTAATCAAGGAGCCCAGAAGGGTCACGTAACGTGCATTACGTGCAGGGCCGGCCCAAGGCAAAATGCCGCCTGGGGTGAATTTTAAAATGCCGCCGCCTCCCCCCTTATCTACCCTTTCTCTCCCTCCGTCCCTGCCGCCCTCCCCCCCCTGTACTTACCTTTCAGCAGTCCTGCGGCGAGTCTCCCTGTTCGGTGTCGGTGCCGGCTTGTAAAGCTCAGCATTACAAGCCGGCACCGAGACTGAACAGAGAAACTCGCCGCAGAGGATAGAGAGAGGGGCGCCGAGCGGGTACTGACAGCTTGGTAAGCGAAAACCACTCGGCGCCTCTTTCTCTCTCTTTCGCTTTAAAATAAAAAAAAAAAAGGGCTTGGGGCGGCAAAGTGCCGCCCCTTCAAAAGTGCCGCCTGAAAAGGTTGCCCCGCTCGGCTCCATTGTCGGGCCGGCCCTGATTACATGAGTGCTTGGTAGCAGGGAGGCAACAGCATAGACGCTCACACGGGGAGGTAAGGGGAAGAATAGGCGGAGGGACAGCAGTGTGGGGGGATGGGGAGTAGTGTGTGTGTATGTATGTACACTACTGTTCAAAAGTTTGGGTTCGTCATGGAAAACAAGAAAATTTCTAACTGTGGTAACATAACGATCAATTAGCCTTTTAAACTTAAACTTGGATTAGCAAACACAACGTGCCATTGGAACACAGGAGTGATGGGAGTGATAACTGGCCTCTGTACACCTATTAAGATATTCAATTAAAAGATCAGCCGTTTCCAGCTACAATAGTCATTTACATGTAATGGACAAAATGTGCTTTTCTTTCAAAAGCAAGGATGTTTCTACGCAACTATCAGAGTGTTTGTGTATATGTATAGTGTTAGAGTCAGTATATACACACACACACTACAGTTCAAAAGGTTGGGGTCACTTAAAAGTCACTTGTTTTGAAAAGAAAAGCAAATTATGTCCATTAAAATAACATGAAATAGATCAGAAATACAGTGTAGACGTATTTAATGTTGTAAATGGCTATTGTAATTGGAAATGGCTGATTTGTAATGTAATATCTTCAAATGCGTAAGGGGTCCCTTTATCACACACATACGTATTGTATAAACTGTGCTGTAATATTTGATCAGCTCATTATTTCCATTCAGTAACTGAGTTGCTTAGCATAAGGAATTTTCTGAGCTTGCTTCATAGTAATAAAAAACTGACAATGTAAACACTACTGGTGTTTTTTCCCAAATATAAATCATATGTATTTATATGAAATATCTATATATAGCTATTTATATATAGCTTTTGTCTTGTAACACAGGAGAAAAAGGGGCATGTCTGCGTAAATATGTGTGTGTGTGTGCCACTTTTTACTACAACTAATACATATTCCATTCATGATATGTGCATGCTACTTTAAAATGTAAAATCAATAAAGACATAAAAGAAAAATCTATGTTCGTATTTAGACATAACAGGATTTCAAGAAACTATTCCTGAGATAAATTGAAATTTTGGATTGGAAACATCAATCAGAAGATATTGTCCACTAAATATTTGTTCACCATATCGCAGTGAAGGGGCTTAGAGGAAACTTTAATGCTTGAATCAGGTCACCAAATCTTATCGGTTTAGACTTGGACCCAAGCAAGGTTAGTGCAAGGTCTTCGACCATCAGCTGCTTGGCCTCATTAAGAAGCCGCTGTCATTTTCTTTATAATTTTAGCTTCTGTCAACAACTGCACAGTGGACTCACTTCAGTGATGAGGGAAATAATGGATGCTTTTAGCAGTAAAGGTCTATCCTGCTTCATGACTCGTTGACACATAACACAGATTTCAACAATTTCAAATGTATGACTCAATAGCATGTTTTTACTCTGTGATATGCCCAGACTAAGGAGAATCGTATTTCCCTACAAGGCCTGCTCAATTTAATGACAAGGGTGTAAAGTAAAGGGCGTAAAGCCATGGCAGGACTTTTAGCAAAGTTAACTAAGTGCAGTGGCGTCGCTACAGGGGGGCAAGGGGGGGCAATTGCCCCCCCCTAGGTTATTCCTTGCCCCCCCTGTTGCCCCCCCGCCGAATTTGGAACCATCCAGCGGATTGTCCAGGACAGTCCCGCAATGGGACTTTAAGTCCTGGGCAGCCTAAAAAGGCTTATTTTTTGGGGGGACATGGAGGAGAGAGAGGGACGCATAGCAACCGCTCGGCCCCCCTCACTCTCCTCCACGAGGCCTCTACCTCCGCCGCAGTGCCGGCGTTTCATACTGAGTGCTGGTATATGACATCATATCCGGCGCTCAGGAGTGAAGACAGAAGCCTCGTTCTCCCGCCGCAGGACTTTAAAGGTGAGTGAAATACAAAGGGGGTGAGTAGGGAAAGAGGAGGGAGAGGGGTTAGAAAGTGATAAGGGAGGGAGAAGGGGTAGAAAGTGATAAGGGAGGGAGAAGGGGTAGAAAGTGATAAGGGAGGGAGAAGGGGTAGAATGTGATAAGGGAGGCAGAAGGGGTAGAATGTGATAAGGGAGGCAGAAGGGGTAGAAAGTGATAAGGGAGGGAGAGGGGGTACATGTTAATGAGTGAGTATGAATTAATGTGTGGATGTATTGTGTGAATGCATGAGAGTATGCATTAATGTGTGAATGAATTGTCTGAATGAGGAAGAGCATGAGTTAATATGTGGATGAATTGTCTGAATGAGGGAGAGCATGAGTTAATATGTAGATGAATAGTCTGAATGAGGGAGAGCATGAGTTAATGAGTATGTGTGTATCATAGATGTGTAATTGTGGAAGGGCAAAGATGGCACTCACCGGGGAATTCTGTCTGACAGCGGGGGAAGGTCTGCGCGATGGACGCAGACAACCCCCCTGCTAGCCGCACCTCCTTCCGGCTGCAGCGGAAGTCTACACGCTGCCCGGCCAACACACCGAAAGTCAGAAGCACCGGTAAGTTTTTTTTGGGGGGGGGTGTTAAATGGGGGGCATAAGGCATTTCTGTAGGCAGAGTGCTCTATGAAATGCCTTTTAACCCCCTTAATGCCACTCTGCCTCCAGAAATGCCTTTTAACCCCCTTAATGCCACTCTGCCTCCTGAAATGTCTAATACCTCCCTATATGCCACTCTGCCCCATAATATGCCTTTTAACCCCTAAATGCCAGAGTGGCATATAGGGGTATAAGGCATGTCTGGAAGCAGAGTGGCACATAGGGGGTCAAAAGGCATATAATGGGGCACAGTGGCATATAGAGGGTTAAAAGGAATATCATGGGGCCCAGTGGCATTTAGAGGGTTAAAAGGCATATCATGGGGCCCAGTGGCATATAGGGGTTTAAGGCATTTATGGGGCAGAGTGACAAGCCTGGGGGCAGATGTGCATAACTGGGGGCAGGTTGGAAAATAAAAGGAATTAAAAACAAAATATTTTTCTCAATCATAGCTTTTATTAAAAAAAATAGTTTACATGAATTAACATTTACTATAGGAGACTTTTTTCCTATAGGGTCATCTTATAATCAGGCTTTTTCTTTTTTTCCTAAATTAATATTCAGATTTTGGGGGGTCGTCTTATAATCAGGGTTGTCTTATAATCGAGCAAATACGGTAATAACTGCAATGCTGTTTTCATGTATTTATTTGATCTATACCTGCAATGCTACGTTTTATATATTGTTATTGTATACCTGCAAATACAGGATTTGTATGTCTGATTCTGTTGATTTGATATATACCTTCAGTGCTGAGATCACAAGTGAATTTCAATTGATCTATGCATGCAAAGCTGGGTTTGTGTGTTAATGTGTTCTATACCTGCTATCGGCAGCAGGGTCTAATATATATATATATATATATATATAAATTATATATATATATGTATATATATATTATATATATGTATATATATATTATATATATATATGTATATATATATTATATATATGTATATATATATATAGGCAGCAGGGACTAATATTAATATATATCGACAACTGGGGCTAATATTTATATATATATCAGCAGCAGGAACTAATATTAACGAAACTGCCAGTTCAGCTGTAATTTTGAAATAGTCTTTACTTCAAAGAGATAAGTACTCATTATGTAGATAAAAATGCATGTCTAATGCATATATGTGATGGGCCATCACATAAATCAATAATAAAAGGAGGGGCTTGCTGGGGGCATTAATACAAATAGTGGTGGCTGGAGGCGATTATACAAGGGTGTGAGGGCACCACATTAATCTATACTAAAAGGGTGCTGGCTGGGGCATCAATACACAAGGGTGAGAAACACTAAGGGGGTATAAACAACAATGCAGTGTGAAAAATCCATCCTGATGTAGATGTCAGTGACGTAGATTGTGTCCTGCTGTTTGTGTGTTTTTGGTTATCAGTGTACCAGAGCCTGTCCTGGGGTGTGTGTGCGTATAGGTCTTGGTGCGGCACAGCCTGTCCTGGTGTGTGTGTTTTTGTGTCCGTATGGCATAGCCTGTCCTGTGTGTGTGTTTGGGTGTCGGTGTGGCAGAGCCTGTCCTGGTGTGTGTTTGGGTATTGGTTTGGCAGAGCCTGTCCTGGTGTGTGTCTGGGTGTCAGTGTGGCAGAGCCTGTAATGGTGTGTGTGTCTGGGTGTCAGTGTGACAGAGCCTGTCCTGGTGTGTGTGTCTGGGTGTCGGTGTGACAGAGCCCGTGTTGGTGTGTCTGTTTGGTTATCTGTTTCCTGGCAGTTGGAATTATTTAATTCCCCCTACATCATGCTGTGCCCCCCGGTGTGCCCCCCCAATTGAAACGCCGGCTTTTTTTTTTTTTTTAATAGACCCGGAGGAGAGAGTGAGAGGCGCCGAGCGGTTGCTGAGGAATAAGTTCTGAGCAACCGTTCGGCGCCTCTCACTCTTCTCTGCGACCGCGAGGCCTCTTCCTGGTTCGCAGTGCCGGCATTTCAAGCCGAGCGCCGGTATATGTCGTCATATCCGGCGCCCAGCAGTGAAGCCGGCAGAACCAGGGATACAGAGACCTCGCGATCTCACCGCTGGACAAGCCCAAGGTAAGTGAACTTCAAAGGGGGGGTTAGAAAGTTAGGAGGGGGTTAGAGAGAAGAGGTAGATAGGAAGTGAGAAGGGGTAGATAAGGATAGATTGGGAGGGAGAGGGGGTAGATTGGGAGGGAGATGGGGGTGGATGGGATACATTGGGAGGGAGAGGGGATAGTTAGGATTGATTGGGAGGGAGAGGGGGTAGATAGGATTGATTGGGAGGGAGAGGGGGTAGATAGGATAGATTGGGAGGGAGAGGGGGGTACATAGGATAGATTGGGAGGGAGAGGGGGGTACATAGGATAGATTGGGAGGGAGAGGGGGGTATATAGGATAGATTGGGAGGCAGATGTGGTAGATAGAGAGGCAGATGTGGTAGATAGGGAGGGAGATGTGGTAGATAGGATAGATTGGGAGGGAGAGGGGGTAGATAGGATAGATTGGGAGGGAGAGGGGGTAGATAGGATAGATTGGGAGGGAGAGGTCTTTATGGGACAAAAACGGCGTACGTTCAGCTGTTTGGGGACAAAGTTGACATAATGTGTAACTTAGGTGCTGGTCAGGTTCTATGTGGGCAGTGTGGACACCAGGGCTGGCTTTGGGGTGTGTGACCAGTGATCTATGCCTGTAATTTAGGGGGGTTTATCTATACCTTTAATGCAGAGTTTATATGTAATTTCCAATTGATTTATATCTGCAAAGCTGGGTTTTGTGTCATTCTGTTCATCTGTATCGGCTATATTTCCATACATTATTAATGTTTACCTGCAAATATAGGATTTGCATGTCTTATTCAGTTGATCAATACCTGGAGTGCTGTTTCCATGTGTTGATTATTTGATCTAAACCTTCAGTGCTGAGTGTACATGTGATTTCCAGTTGATATATACCTGCAATGCTGGGTTTGTGTGTTCTGTTGGTTTATACCTGCAATGCTATGTTTCCATACATTATTTATGTATACCTGCAAATACAAGGTTTTTTTTAATCTCATTCAGTTGCATGTGCTGTTTCCATGTGTTGTTTATTTGATCTATACCTGAACTACAGGGTGTAAGTAAAAGAGCGCTATGGTTTAGTGAATGAGGGGACAAAGGGACTCTGGGGATGATTACAGGGGAGAGGACCTCTCAATGTCACGGTGCAGTCAGAAGGAGGGAACACTGCACTGACTCTCACTGTCTTCCCCTGATCTGCAGTCAGTGTGGCAAATATATTGGCAGCAGGGTCTAATATTAATATATATTGGCTGCAGGGGCTAATATTAATATATATCGGAAGCTGGGACTAATGTTTATATATATCGGCTGCAGGGCCTATTATCAATAAATATTGGCTGCAGGGGCTAATATTTATATATATTGGCTGCAGGGACTAATAATATATATCGGCAGTAGGGGCTAATATTAATATATGTTGGCAGCAGGGTATAATTTCTATGTATATCGGCAGCAGGGTATAATATAAGTATGTATCCGCAGCAGGGGCTAATATTAATATATATCCGCAGCAGGGGTTAATATTAATATATATCTGCAGCAGGGTCTAATATTTCTATATATCTGCAGCAGGGTCTAATATTTATATATATTGTCAGCAGGGGCTAATATTAAATAATGAAAAATAACTGTCACTTTAGCTGTTATTTTGAAATCATATTTTAATCACAGTCTTTACTTCAAAGAGATAAGTGCATATTATGTAGTTAAAAATGCACGTCTAACGTGTGTGTGTGTGTGTATATATATATATATATATATATATATATAGTGTATATGTACCGTTTTATAATTGGCCCCCCTACTTTGGTCCCTGGCCCCCCATGTGCCCCCCCTAAATATGAAACCTGGAGACGCCACTGACCGAGTATTATGTTAGTCCAATAACAAAAGTATCATTCCATAGCACATTACTTTTGGCATTATATATATATATATATATATATTCTCAGTGGTATGATTTAATGGTGGAAATTATGAATGCCCCCCAGTTTGACTGTGGTATCTTGTGTGCCCCCCCTATATATTGTTTCTAGAGTCGCCACTGACTAAGTGCTATTGAATGTATTTACTAACTCAAAGACTTCTCGTTGTTTCTCTGCTCAGCAACAAGCTTATATTAAAAATATCTTACTGAAAAGTTAAATGTTTTCCATGTTTCTGCCGAGCTGCAAAATAAAACAAAAATTTTGAGTTGCTCCTGGAAAGGAAATAAAGTTTTATACGCCCAATCCTGGTTAGTGTAGAATGAATTAAAATGTCCTTGCTTGTCTTTTACATATCTCTACAAATATAAAAACATATATCTAGTTTATCTTCATGCTTATGTAACTCCAGGTATCTTTGTTGGTATATAGAGCATGCACTCTCTATTGGAATGGAAGGTATGACGGTGCAGATAAATTGCGTTACTTTATTTGCTTATAGGGCTAGCTGTACAACGCTTCTGCACAGTCTTAATTGATTAAAACATTTTCACATAGTTTGTTATAAGCTCAGTGAAATCTACCTCATACACAAGGCTGGCTCCAAGGTTTCTGGCTAGTGTCCTAGATGAAGAACATATCTGGTACCTGCTTGTTAATGCACTTATCAAGATAGAAGAAATGCTCATGGTGATGCCCCTACCAACTTAGTGCTCCAGACAAGCACCTATATGACAATATGGACCTGTCCTGTTTCTACATACATTCATTAATAAAGAGACTCCTTGATTTCCCAGTCTGCTAAGGTCTTCTAGTGTGTTCGATGGAGCATTATAAATTTGTCTCCCAGTATTTTGTGATGGGTTTTTTCAAGCCATCACCATCAAGTGCAGGAAATCTGTTACTGTTCTACTAAAAATATTCTACTAAAATTGTCACTTTTCAAGCAATTTTGGAATTCAAATTTATTGTGCGCTATTCACATGGATTCTATTCAAGTAAGAATCCACAAGGGCTGTCTTTAATGCACAGCAAAGAAGCCAACTGCTCAGGACCCATACATTCCTTAATGGCTCACAGGGCTTACTCATGTGCCCAACATTCACTGTAGACAAGAGTCTACTCCGTTGGATACTCCAGGCACTGACAGCACCACCAACAAGTGAGTCTTTATTAATAAAGACAAGCCTGGAATGCACATAGGTTCTGGCCCATGGGATGCTGGAAGCTTTCTTGGTTTCACTTTGGAAAGGAAGATATACTTAAGTATGTTTTCTTGCTATGATTAACCTCATAAAATGTTTACTGTACATGTATGAGAAAATAATGGGACTACCAGCCCCTCACAACTTACAAAGAATGTACAACAAAGATTAATGTAATGTAATAAATCTGAAGTTGTCAGTGGGACGTTTATTGCTAGGAGACTGAAAAACTATTTTTGTCTCTTGTGGTTTTCAGAAAGAACAGAACATCCCGAATAATCGACTTCTGGTCGGGTTAATATTTGAATGGAGGTGTCCTAAGTTCCTAAAATATTTAATACTGCAAGTTCTGGGTATAATTTTTATTGTTATTTAGATATTATATTTCTAGTCCGGATGACGAGATAATTTTTTTATGATTTAATACAATAGCAATAACAGAAGGTTGGTGCATATTGGAATTGGAGCTCTCCAAAACCTCTCCAGACCTGACTAACCTATTGTGGCTAAAGCAAAATAAAATAAAAGATTATTTACTACATTATAGGCTACTCGTATAAATTGAAGACTCAAATAGAACATTTTTTTATCGCTTTAAGTAAATTAAAGTTCTTAATGCTAGATATTGAGTACTTGAGCATCAGTGAGTGAGTTAATAAGGGTATCATAGTCATTAAAGACAATAATTCCTGTAACGCACTTTCTCGATTACAGACTAATATTTTTTCCTTCTGGACAGATCCATTTTTAAGTATCCAAGTACTCAAACTAGGGACACAATGATTATTTGATTAGATTAGAGTCTTTGCTTTCCAATCAGGACATATTTCTTTGTTTTAGTGTGCCTAATTTATGTAAAGCCTTAAGGATAACAAAGATTTCACAGCCTTGCCATCATGTGCAGGCAAATTAGATAATGTCAATAAATAGAGTTGCACAAGTATAAACTTATTGGGAACATTTTATAAAATCATAAACAGGTGGTATCAAGTACGATCTAGACTAGTAAGAATGTTTCTGTCATACACTTCCACCTGTTGGTGAATACGATACTGGTAATTATTTACATATATGGTAGAATTCCATTAACTCCTTTGCCAGAATTGATGTGCCCCCATTATCGTATACATATATATACAAACAGGACTGTACCTAAAAATTGTGTCCTGCAAAACTATTTTACACACATTAAATAAGCTTATAAAGTGATCTAAGATCACTTTCTTCACCTAAACGGCGTTGCTGTAATGTCTAAATGTGAAGACATTCAGCAACACCTAAACTTCCTGCAACGTCCACCATATATTATATGGTGGTGGGTGCCTAATTTAAAGGAGCTTATTGCATTTGCAATACCTTGGGGTGTCTAGTTTTCAAAAATATATGGTTTGATGGGGTAAACTGAATTGGTTTGCTTCAATGATCTCCCAAATAGGACATGGGGATAGGATTACCAGATTTGGAAATAATGGTTTTGAAATGGCAACAATAGGTAATAAAAACCTACCTATTGCCCTATAATTTGCAAAAAAATAAAACATAAAAACATTGGGAATTTCTACAAATAGTATAATCTGTTTAGCAGTGTTTTGTAGAGAAGAAAAAAAAATAATAAAAAGTGCATTTTCTTCATATTTCTTCATATTTGGTGGTAATAGTATCTAAAGCACTTCTTGTTCTGAAAAAAAATGAAAATATATAATTTGTGTGGGTTCACTAAATGAGAAAGAAGAAAATTACACGAGCACCGCACAAATGTTAAAACAGCCTTGGTCACGAAAGGTACAAAAAATTAAAAAACAGCTTGGTCCTTAAGAGGTTAAAATACTCTGAGTAACCCTAACCATCTGTGAGTACTGTAATATGTATTCTTTCAGAATGGAAGTAAAAAAATAAAACACCTGACACAGAATTTGCAGCAATTCAGCAAAGAACTTTCTCTATGATCCAAAGCTTCTTGCCACTGATTGGCTTCTTAAGTTGTCAGTCACTGACAGGAAGTAATTCCAATGAAATCAATGGGGGAATATGCATGTGCTTGATTGACAGTTTAAACGGGTACAGCTGTGTCTGACTACATGTCAGTACATCACATTCAGGTTAATTCATTTGGCCAGATACATCTCCTGCAGTTAATTTATCTTGGGGATGGGCAAATACATTTGGGGGATTCTGCAAATTACATGTGGGCGAAAGAGAGAGAAAATGACCAACACACATAGGGTGGGAGTGCAGTACGTCTAATCTGTGGGCTGTCCAAAAGAGGAGTGCCCACAGTATGATCCTTACTTATATTGTCTGTCCAAACACCAGTCCCTACTGCTTTTTGTTTTGCCTCGTGGTCATGGCCTCCCTCCACCTATTGCTCCAGGGGTTCATATGCATAGGTTTAAAGAGAAACCATCATCGTCATAATTCTTTGGATAAGTAAACTAATCAATTGAGACTACATATTGTGTGTGATTTTTGTTTGTCAATCAATATACCGTATTTGCCCATGTATAAGACGCTCCCATGTATAAGACGGTCATCATAATTTAAAAAAAAAAAAATTATTACATAGTTATTAAACTCAAGTTTTATTTATCATAAAATTCATACTCATCATCTTCATCACTCCCATCCATTAACTGCCCCTAAATTAACCCTAAAGACCCCATCAACCATAACTACCCCTAAATTAACCCTAAAGACCCCATTAACCATAACTGCCCCTAAATTAACCTTTAAGACCCCATCAACCATAACTGCCCCTCAATTAACCCCCACCTTCCCTAACATTCAGCAGCCCAAATATTAATTTTTTGCTTACTGTTAGATGAGTTGCTTAGCCAGGTGGATGCTATCAGGAAAGGGGCGGGGCCAATCATCAGTGTGACTGCAGGGAGGGACTTTTAATCAGAAAGGGGCGGGGCCGATTGTCAGTCTGACTGCAGGGAGGGACTGGGAAGTAATAACTGCAATCTACAACCACTGTATAAGACTCACCTAGTTTTTAGACCCCACATTTTTCAAATACATTTTATACATGGGGAAATATGGTAGTTTTTAAGATGTTTAGTTTAACACTTTGCTATCTCTATAGATGAACTGATACGTCTGAAAAAGGGTGCCAAGATGGTCCTTGGGACCTACCAGTACATCCAGGCCTTTTCAACAACCAGAGACAAATCTGGTACTCAGCACCACTGCTGGTTACTGTGTGAAGCACTGGTGATACCCTCCAGAAGGTCACTGCCCAGACCCTGGTGGCATCTTTAATTGCTCTTTCTGATGGCAAATGCAAATCTATGGAAAGTTATGGAAAGGCTAGAGGGAGATGTGGGGAAAACAAGGTATTTCCTTTTTGCTAAAAAATTCTCCATGACATCACTAGGAACAGAAGATGCTAATCAGTGGGAGTAAGTGTCAGACCGCAGGGGAAGAGGGGAGTAGTGTTTTATTTCCCTTTGGAAGAAGGCATACTAAAGTACTGTAATATACATTATTCTTAAGTGGGGCTGTCATGGAATTAAACAGTGCCTGACCGTAACAGATCCATTCCAAGGATTATATGTTACTGCCTCCTGGTGGTTTCAGTAGAAAAAATTGGATTGTTTGCCATAACGTTGGCATTTTAGTGGTGTCATACGCTTTCTAAAGATATAGATAGTGGTTGCTACTTGCTATATGGTATATATTTGTTTTTAAAAATATATGTCAAACTCATAATTTCTATGTCTATTTAATTTGAAGGCCAAGCATATAGCATTAATACATAACACATGGTATTGATAGTACAATGGAACCTGGGTTAAGCACGTTAGGTCTCTCTCCTCTGAATTTAGAAGCATTATTAAACACAGAAATCTCATGGTGCTGCCACAACCACAAGGGATTTTGGGTAGGTGCATGCAAATAAGGTCTGAATTTGGAAGAGTACCATCCAGGGCCGTAAATTATATGGTGACAGAAATTTTCTTGTTCCTCCTTCAGGTTGTGGAAGCGGAAATGATGTCCATCCTTGTCCAAGATGGCAAGAGCCTTAATTAAGGATCTCTGATCCATTCAGTTCTACTGCCAAGTCCAAGAGTAATTATACAAACTAATGATTGCTATAAATTAACTTCCAGACTTTCAGTTTGTTAACAGTAAACTGCCTTTTTCTGATGATGTGTTTTGTTGTCTTTGAGAATAATAATTGACAGATAATTGATGTCACTGTGGAAACAGCAATACTAGATTAAGAAATGTTTGACAAGAGAGCACATCCTCATTTTGCCTTCCCTTATAAACGTAATCTCTCTGGAATATAATTTAACAAATATACTTTAGTTTATTTCAGTTACTTATTGTAAGACTAATTGCGCTGTAAATCTAGATAATCTTATCTATTATTATTATTGTTATTGTTATAATTAACAATTCTGTGTTTCCATAGCTGAATGCAAGCTGTTCTGACAATCTAAATGATGGAACAGGGGAGGATCAAATTCAGGTAGGGCCCTGGGTCTATGCACTAACAATTTATACAGTATTTTTAACTAATTTTTATTTCACCTTTTAAATCAGAACCCATGTATTTGTATGAATAAATATATTTGTTGTAAATGTATCTTGTTGGGTCCATGGTATACATTTAAATAATTTCAACAACTCCTTCAACAACTAATTACAAGTAGTAATGAGATTATTTAATTCAATCTTCTCAATTCAATAGATATTCACTATTCAAGATATTCAATATTCAATAAGATAGATAAAGAGTTCAGTTCAAAGAAAATTAATCAAAATGAGTAAATGCATTATTTCTTCCAGATCACATAAATAAATAAATAAATCCGTGGGCATGATCATTTATCAGATATCATTGAACTTGGTTATATTTACCTTTCCAGGCATAAATAGACATGTGATTGTCATTTAATTTGCATATCCATGTTAAAGCAGACACAGTTCTACCGGTATGTTTTAAGCAAATAAACAATTTTATCAGTAGAATGTCACTTCATTTCTTCCATTTCATTTTAAAGGAGTAAATGAGTTAATATTTTGTTCAGATCAACTAAAAAGGGGAAAGGGAATTTTTATTGAAAAATCAATTGCTTTTAATGAATTTAATTAGAATCAAGTGAGTCATTAAATTCATACGGAGAATCAATACTCATGCAATATTAGTAATCTCGAAAGTTTGAATATTCTTCATATGACCATGTCTAAACAAGATTTCAATAAAAGTAGGTGAAGCAGTTATATATCATCTGCCATAATGTATCAAAATGCAGAGACAAAAAAATGTGAACGTTGGAATACCGATAAACAGATCAATGGTTCAATACTAGTAGTTCGATAGAATTAGATATTCCTAATGCAAAGTCCAGCAAACAGAGATAATAAGCAGCTTATAGTTATTATATAAGAGTCTGAAGTCATATGTATATAAGAGTCAGAAATCATATGTATAATTTTTAGAGATCCCAAGTAAACATAAATAAAATATGTAGACTCCATAGGTGTTCTCACAGTACCGCTATCCACCCTTCTTTCTCTGGAGTAAATTGTATAGCAGTAATCCATAGCCGTTATATGTAGATAATATAAGTTTCTCATCCAGTTTTGATGGCTAGGCATGTAAATACAAAATCATGTATCCACATGTTTCTTGATCTACTTAATCT
The DNA here is from genome assembly GCA_023333645.1 of Sceloporus occidentalis. Lineage (NCBI taxonomy): Eukaryota > Metazoa > Chordata > Lepidosauria > Squamata > Phrynosomatidae > Sceloporus > Sceloporus occidentalis. The sequence continues at coordinate 6,276,469 of JALMGF010000053.1, read as the reverse complement.
CCTCACATCCTCTCTTTAAGGACTTCAGGTCAAAGCAATATTGTGATGAGCTCAGTCCTTCTCTACGGTGAACACATTCAGCTAGGAAACTTCTACCTCAGCATGTAGCGGGACAGCATTCGACAGTCTCCACCATAATTTGAAATTATTCTAGCCTTGGTGCCCGAATAATTATAATTTTAATAAAGACAGGAGGCGAGTATTTTGCATATCTTCCTTTACTCTCACCAACAGCAGCAAAGAAAGAGTTAATAACACAAGTGAAAACAACCAATAGAAACAGTACACAGGTGGTATATAAACCCCTTAACTATCTTCCTCTTCCTCTTTCGTCCGCTGTGAACCGGAACTGAAGAACGTAGCAAACCATCTAGCAATGTAAAACCGAACCCAACACCCGAACTGGAACCAAAGTCAAGAGCAAGGCGACAATGCACTCCAACTGGGAAACAGAACCGCTGACACGGAGATGGTATCAAGCTGAAACAAAGAGAGAGACATAACAGAACCAAATTCTTCACAAACATGGTAACACACAGTAGAACGAGTCATCACAAATTAGCAAACGCAACGGAGCAGACAAAACCCCCCAAAAAACAAATTCAAACCTGGCCTACTTACCCAGAGTGTACACCTAACCATCGGGAGGGCAGGGAGGGAAAATACTCGCCTCCTGTCTTTATTAAAATTATAATTATTCGGGCACCAAGGCTAGAATAATTTCAAATTTTAAGGCAAGACAGGAGGCTTCCTATTTTGCATTTTTAACGCCGGAAACCAACGCCATTGCCCCTGAAGAAACCGGGCGAAATAAAATGCCCGAAAGGTGGAGGCACGGGACCAATCTGCCGCTCGCAGAATATCCACTAAAGCTCCACCAGCCCGAAGGGCACAGGAGGCCGCAGCTCCCCTGACGGAAAGAGCACCGATGCTCTTGTAGGAGAAGAAAACAGCCTTGAAAGGTTTCACAAAGGAGAGGAGTTGAGATGTCAAGACCGGACGGATCGACGTCGTGCGTGACAGATAAGTCCTGACACACCTGGCGACACATATTTGGGTCGCCTAGAAAAAACGGCTAGGATACAGATGAGAACAAATCAGGGAAGAATAGAGAGACAGCATGAGCATCCAAAGCGCTAACATCCAAAACCCTGCAAAATGATGAGACAACAGAAGGGTAAGTTTGCCGACAACTGTCGGAGGGAGAGCGAATCGTTGTCTGGCCATCCCGAAGGAAATCTAACACGACAGTTACTTCCCACAGAGAACCGTAGCGTGGCGCTGGAGGACGGGATAAACGAATACCACGCAAAAGGTGGCAGACTAAGGGAGCCAAGGGGATCCATGTGCCGTCCCAAACTCCAAGGAGCCCAGCCTCGCCAAGCTGTCCGGTATGACATACTGGTACCTGGAGCCTAAGATTTGCGGAGCAAGGACTGAGCCGCCTGCAATAGGCCCAAGACTGTTCGGGGTCCCCTGAAATCGTCCATACCACCAGGAGGAGATGTCTTTCCAGGATGTGCGGATGAACCTGGACCTCCGGGCCCATCAGGGGATAGTACAGAGATGGGATCTCCAGAGGATCCTGGGCAGATACCCGCAGCAGGGCTGGAAACCACGGCTGAGCATGCCACCGAAGGGGGGCAGGTCACCAGAACCAAAGACCCCCCGTCCCAACACAGGTGATGGATGACCCTCGAAATGACCGTCAGGCGATTCGTCCTGGATGCAAATAGGTCCAGGTGCAAGACCTGACTGAGAAGTCTCCAGTCGCTCGCATCCCGCCAGTGTCTGGAGAACCTGTCCGCCAAGAGAACCTCGGCACCCGGGAGGTATCCTGCCTGCAGAGTATGCTGCACGCAAGGCAAAAGTCGAAAAACGTCCTTTGTTACCTCTGAGGTACTTGGACCGAGAACCCCTAAGCGATTGATATACCGAACCGCCGACATGTTGTCTAAGAAGCCTAAGAAGAGAAAGCGGCTTGGGACCAGGTCAGATTTGAGAGAATTGACTAGAAACCCTAGTTGGTGAAGGATCTGCACCACGAAAGCGGTCTGGACGAGCAGGGTCTCCCGGCAGCTAGAGAAAAGCAGAATGCCTAGATAGACTATACACCTGATACCCCTGGACCTGAAGAGAGCCATAACCGGCTTCAGGAGCTTTGTAAGGCACCAAGGGGCTGAACTTAGGCCGAAGGGAAGGGCCTTGAACTGCCATACCTGCCTGCCCCAGCGAAACCGAAGAAATCGCCCGGAATCTGGGTGAATCGGGACGGAGAGAAAGCGTCCGAGAGGTCTAACCGTGTAAACCAATCGCCTTCCAACATAAGGTCTCAGAAGAGACGGATCCCTTCCATTTTGAAGTGGCGATAAACGAAAGCATTGAGAGCCCGTAGATTGATCACTGGGCAGAAGTCCCCGGTGCATTAGCGTACAAGGAAAAAGGAGCTGAGGAAACCGATTGATCCTTTTGCCCACTGGATAGCCCCCTTGTCGCGTAAGGTGCGGAGTTCTTCCATTAAGGCCTGATCTGTAATGCCCTCCGAGATGTGGGCGGTCAGCGTACCTGAAAGGGGGAAGAGCTGAAAAACTATCTGGAAAACCTGTACCGTTAAGGGGATCCAAGGGTCCGACGAAATCCACACCCAGTCGTGGAAAAAGATGATATATGGCCAGTAACCCAGGGAAGGGAAAGAAGGACAAGAAACATTCGGGCTCACCGAAAACGGAGCGTCCCCTGGGAAATCCGGAAGTGCCTCTACTGTCTCCGCGTGGGTTGAAGGCCCTCTGTTGGAACGGAGTCCTGTAGGACATCTAGTTCTGAGGGAAGTACCGGGAGCCTTAGGATGAACGGCTGGTGGCCCGGCGGTCGACCAGCCCTCCCAGACGAGGGCCAGTCTGAAAGACCTTCCTCATTGACAGTTTGGCCTTATTCCATGATGTCATCTAGGATACGTGGCGGTTTGATTCCTTGACAAACGTGTCTCCAAACAGTAAGCGGCTGCACCTAGGTCTTAAGGGCCCCATTCCGCCAACCTGGGATCCATGAGGAGTAGCCTTTGCGACGTACAGAAGAGATTGAAACTGTTGCATTTCCCAACAGGCATACCACACAAAGTGCCCAATCTCAGATAGTCTTGGGATAAAGGGGTGTCTCCTATAGAACTGCTCTGTCTGCCAGGGATAGGATTTGGGTGACTGCTCCCAAGTTCTGCTGGGGATCGTCTAGGTGGGGCTCATCCACCAAATACTCACGGACGAAGTGCGAGTCGAAATCTCTGGGCGAGACCAGATTTGCTGAAGCCTCTGATTCACTAGATGAATCCGCGTGCCATACGCCCACTATAGATAATGGGTCATGCAAAGGAGTGTCAGAGGGTTTTGGGCGTTTGGCAGGTACCTTTGCCGACTGAAACACTACTGCCCTTCCAAGGCCGTTTGGAGCCGGACGCCTCTCCTTCAGATTTCTCGGATTCTGACTCAGACGGTATTGCCTCTGGTCTGGAGGGAGCAGGAGGCTGCCCTTGGGGCAAATTGGCAGACGTTTTAGAGAAAAAGGATTCCACTGAGTTAGAAAACTTTGCCCCTAACCAGGCCATAAAGGCATCCTGGGATGGCACAGTATCCTGAGACATTATGTCTGTATAAGGTAGGTGATGAGAACAGAGGCGCAGCCCGTATATTGTGCACGGCCACAGGGACGCAGCCCGTATATTGTGCACGGCCACAGGGACGCAGCCCGTATATTGTGCACGGCCACAGGGACGCAGCCCGTATATTGTGCACGGCCACAGGGACGCAGCCCGTATATTGTGCACGGCCACAGGGACGCAGCCCGTATATTGTGCACGGCCACAGGGACGCAGCCCTTATATTGTGCACGGCCACAGGGACGCAGCCCTTATATTGTGCACGGCCACAGGGACGCAGCCCTTATATTGTGCACGGCCACAGGGACGCAGCCCTTATATTGTGCACGGCCACAGGGACGCAGCCCTCATATTGTGCAAGGCCACAGGGACGCAGCCCTCATATTGTGCAAGGCCACAGGGACGCAGCCCTCATATTGTGCAAGGCCACAGGGACTCAGCCCTCATATTGTGCAAGGCCACAGGGACTCAGTCCTCATATTGTGCAAGGCCACAGGGACTCAGCCCTCATATTGTGCAAGGCCACAGGGACTCAGCCCTCATATTGTGCAAGGCCACAGGGACTCAGCCCTCATATTGTGCAAGGCCACAGGGACTCAGCCCTTATATTGTGCAAGGCCACAGGGACTCAGCCCTCATATTGTGCAAGGCCACAGGGACTCAGCCCTCATATTGTGCAAGGCCACAGGGACTCAGCCTGTATATAATGCGCAAGGCCACAGGGACTCAGCCTATATATAAATGTGCAAGGCCACAGGTACTCAGCCTGTATATAATGTGCAAGACCACAGGGACACAGCCAGTATATAATGTGCAAGGCCACAGCCTGTATATAATGTGCAAGGCCACAGGGCCACAGCCTGTATATAATGTACAAGGCCACAGGGACACAGCCTGTATATAATGTGCAAACCACATGGACTCAACCTGTATATAATGTGCAAAAACCACATGGACTCAGCCTGTATATAAATGTGCAAAACCACATGGACTCAGCCTGTATATAATGTGCAACACCACATGGACTCAGCCTGTATATAAATGTGCAACACCACATGGACTCAGCCTGTATATAATGTGCAAAACCAGAAAATTCCCAACAAATATTGAAAATAATGCAGGGCTCACCCTGTAACCACTCCAGTGAGGCACAGAGAACTCATAGAAAAAAGGGGTCCCGGATAGGGAAGAGAGACGGGGAAAAAATCCCCCCAAAATGCACAGATGCAAAGAAATAATGAATATAAATAATGAAAGACAAGTAAAAAAAATCTACATATACACATATATATATATATATATATCAAAAATCTATACTGTATATAAATGTGCATACCCACCTAATTATCTAGAATTAGGTGAAAAAAGCAATATGTAATGAATAATAAACGGATATTATTCAATAAATCAGCAATAACTGTAGATAGGAAGAGGCCTGACCTGCAACTTTGGTGAGCAGCAAAGAAAGAGGAAGAGGAAGATAGTTAAGGGGTTTATATACCACCTGTGTACTGTTTCTATTGGTTGTTTTCACTTGTGTTATTAACTCTTTCTTTGCTGCTGTTGGTGAGAGTAAAGGAAGATATGCAAAATAGGAAGCCTCCTGTCTTGCCTTAAAATTCCCTCACTGCCAACCTTCAATAACTGGTAAGAGCTGTTTTAATAAGGTGCCTCCTCTCATACGCCAGCATTTCTGCGGCAGTTCCACTCCTAAGGTTACCTCACACGTTCATGTCCCTTACATGACCAACAACTCCCTGGTTTTTGGAAGAATTTCTATTAATGTGCTCACAGAATACTTTAATATGTATTCTTTTTTAGTGAACCTGTTGGTGACATTAAACTACGTATCTATGAGTAACTTGTCCTGTTTTGCTGGTTTCCCTAGTTATAGTGTAAGCTGTTACTATGGTTGGCACTGAAATGGAACTACAGCAAAAATATGAAAATTGGCCCTGCCACCAATGGGAACATAAATGGTTAGAAATAGTCAGCTGTAGAACGAAGGGTCTGGGAATGTAACTGGTCCTCTTCAAGGATTGTATGTCACTGCCTCCTAGTGGCTTCAGTAGAAAACATTGGGTTGTTTGCATAACATTGACGTTTTTAGTGATGAGATAGGGTGTGTTATATGTTTTTTATAAATATCTAATATAAAATCAAAGTTTCTATGTCTATTTCCTTTGAGGGAAACCGTATAGCACTAATCGATAACACATGAAATGAACAGGAAGATGGAACCTGGGTTTATGGAATTCTCAAACACATGCACATTGAAAGAACACTTAGAATTCCGGGCCACCCGCACAGCCCCATAACCGGCCCTGGAAAAAACAAAATAATAGCCATTAGTGTGCATACGGCACATGTGTGGGGTTCCAGACCATTTTTTCAATTCAGAATAGGGAGAAACAATGCATTATAAACAATGTTCCATCTAATTTTTCTTACTTGGTGTGAAAAATGTATCTTGTGCAAAAAGTTTCACAGAGCAAAAATGTTGTGCGCAATTTTTGGACATGTGCGCTCTCTAAAAAAGCTATGTGCGCGCGCACAAGCGCACAGCTTAGAGGGAACACTGATTATAAAGTATATTTAGAGAAATTAAGGTAATAATAACATCAATAAGATACATATGTAAAGTTGTTTATATCACTGTGGCCCACAACATCATGTAATGAGTTGGGACCATCTGGGAGAGCACCTGAAAACAAATTATCTTTCTAATGATGTACATGTTACATTAAATATCTTGGTATAAGTAATTATATTGATGGTATAGTTAAAATTAACAATGTGCCAGTTTAAGGCAGAGATTTGTAAGTGGAGTAGGTACAAATTATCATAACTTGGCTTGGTGGCCGCTATTAAGATTCTTGTACTTCCAATGTTTCTCTATATATTTAGGACAATTCCCCTTCCCCTACTGAGTGTATAGTCCTGCAATTAATTCAAAATACTTTCCACCAATTTGTCATAATCCAGGGTAAAGCGAGGGTGAGAGTTGATATTCTGGAGTCCCCCAAGTCTGCAATGGTTAGGGTTGCCTAATATTGAAAAGTATTATCTGGCAGCCTCTTGGGCTTTACCTCCCTTGATACATTCTCATTCTGGCAAAATAATGCGGGTAGCTCAAGAAAGTACATTCTTAAGGAGAACCCCGCCAATTCGCACTACAATAACCTCCAAAATGGCAGAAATTCTGGAGATGTCCTCTCCCCCTGATTGGAAGGTCTGCAAAGCTTCAAAACTTTTAAATTCTGTAAGCACTCTAGAGGTTATAGTACCTGCATACCAAATTTAAAAAAACTTTACATCTTGAAAAGGCTGATGTGCGTATTTTCACTATTATTCCCAGAATACATGGACATTGTATGCATATAAGTTAATCAATATACTTTGGGGTAATATTTCAGTTACTTAATGTGTGGAAATTAGTATCTAAAAAACTGTGGAAAAAATCATTTATTTTTCTGGATTTCTTACATTTGCTTTATGTTTTATTCAGATTAAATGATAAATTACATTTATACATGTATCAAAATGTATGCCAAGCCATGTATCAGATGCGTGGTACAGTAAATTAGAAGTTGAGGTTGTGCTACTACTAAGAAATTGTGGGGTAAAATGGTAGCCCATTCATAAAGCAGTTAATAGAGCTGTTCAATTTGTGTAAAATATTATTTGAACACTTCAATCTGAGCAAATAAAGCTTAGCAGATCTGCCAGTTTATTCTTTCCTCTGATGGTGTAACCATATAAAAAATACAAAAACATTTAATCGCCATTTGTTCCTGCTTTTGTGCCACATGACAAGCAAAAAATAATTACTTTTGGGTAGGGTTTGGGAATTCAATTGTACTACTGGTGATTTTTCTAAAGCCAAATTAAGTTAAGAAAGTGTTATGTTCAACAGAACAGGTGAAACAGCTAGAGAGTACAAATTAATTAAAATAATGTTTTTATAAATATTATTTTAACTATTTTGTACTCTCTTTCTATTGTTTTTAGGTAATTTATTATGAGAGAGGATATTTTATTATGTTGGTGTAACATAAATTTGCAACATTGAATAATTAATAATTTATGTTAAATGGAAAATATATAATCCTAAAAATTCATTAATATGCACATATTTTTTGCATACATTCTTTTAAGATATTTTAATATTTTGAAATATTATATTCCACAATCATATACACTGTTATAATTCATTCAAATATATACATTAAAATTGATATTAATAGTTTATCTTCATCTATTTATAATAAAGGTTTTATTTTAGTAATTTAAACATTTATATGGATTACTATTTTACAAATAACACTGATGGCAGAAGATAACTAGTTAAAGAACACGCTTTATTATATGAGAGGAGTGTAAGAAATCAACACCAGGTGTCCATTGAAGTAGATGATGTGACGCTTTCGACATATAGGGACCAACAATGCTGCCGGAGAATCCAAGAACTCCTTGTCTTGGCTTTATATGAGGACCATGTACCTAATGCTTTGCAGTTTACAGTATAATAAAAGGTAAGGTACAATAACTGCAGTCATTTTATAAGCACAACAGTCTGCAGAAACTTTAATCATGGTCCAGTGGATACAAGTACATTTACAAAGAAGGTCCCTGCCCCATAGAGTTTAGCTAGGATGAGCTTTAAGCATTATTGTTTAAGTGGAAACATTTTAAATGTTTTTATAAACTACAACAATGTAATTTCCCAGATTATATACGGTATTTATATCCATACGCTTAATCACTAGTGAAGCAATTCATTGGTAGGTGCAAGCCAAGTCATGGAGAAATACACTGGAGGAGTGGAGATGCCATCAGATATATAGCAGTTAGATGGCTTCTAATGCTAAATGGTAAGTGGCGTTGGTCAAACAACTGCCCATTGACATGGTATGAAATCTGGTGTGGGTACCCGCCAAACACACCAAAATAATATCCAATAAAACAAGTAGAAAAGTGAGGGTGCGCATACATGTTTAAACTCAACACTTATCTTGCAAGTTTTTGGTTTTTGCATAGCACTTAAATACAAAAAAATTAGAAATCCTCATTGTGTAGTATATAGTGTTTAATACAGTATTCTTAGTATTCTTAGTTCATCCAGCCTATAATAGTGATTTTTCAAAGCATAAATCCCTTGGTTTGTAGACACTCGCAGTGCACAGTGACACTTTGCAGTTTACTTGTGAGGGCAACGTGGCTTTTATTTAGATCATAATGTGGCATGTTACAACATTACTATGACCAAGGTAACCTTGTTACCGACACAAAGTAACAACATGGAAAATGTACCTGTCATCCCATTTGATTTTGTCACATTTCGAAGACGTTTTTAAGCCTTAACATTCAGGATAAGGGTTCAATAAAAAATCTGCGGTTTTAGTAATAGCTCTGCCTCTAGCTGTGTCCTCAACCATGTTCCAAATATATAACAAAAATTATAAAGGGAATTTCTTTACAGTAATCTTTATATTACTGGATATAATCTTTATATTAAAAGTAAAATAGTTTCTTGCGATGTTCACTTTCAAAGGATCCGCCATTGCGCAGATACACTGTAGATGTCTAAACTGCTTGTGAGGGCCGCTACCAGACATCTGAGTTCCATGCTGATGGATGTACGTTAGCTGGCTTTTTAAACTATCGTATATCGATATGGTAATATAGCAATTTTGAAATCCTTACTACTTATGTAATTAAGGTTAATTTAAGAGTTAAGAAGATACTGCCCTTCAACATATAACTAGACATATGTGAGTTGGAGACCATTTTCATGGGAACTTTGTACGTCAAAAATCTTTCAGTGCATGCCGGCATCTCTGTGATGACATGTATATCTACCTTTTAACCCCTTCGCGACCTTTGCCGGTTCAGGACCGTCATTACAAGAAGGTCACTAAATGACCTTTGACGGTCCTGAACCGTCAAAAAATTCAATAAGCTTAGAAAGTGATCAACGATCACTTTCTTTGCTTAAACGGCGTTACTGTAATGCCTCGATGTCGAGGCATTCAGTAATGCCGAGATCGGCATCGGGGGCCATGTCTGGCCCCTCCCCGGGGCGTCAACAGCCGTTTTAAAACTTAAATGGTGTCGCTGGAATGCCTCGATCAGGAGGCATCCAGCGACACCAAACACTTACCTTTGGATGGGCTGTGACCGCTCCGGAGAGCGGTCACAGCCACAGCTGCCGGTGATCTTCGTCATCAGCAAGATGGCGGCGGCCCGGGAAAAAAAACAATAAAGAAGAAAGAGTTCGCTAGACGGTCTCCAGACCCTCTAGAGAACTCTGGCTGCAGGTACTGCATTCAACCAAGCAAGTCAATGGAACCCAGCTTTCTAATCACTATGTGATTAGTAAAATATTCAAAAAAATAAAATAAAAACAAAAAAAAAATGGAAAAAAAAAATACATGTGCTAACATTTAAAAATAATTATGCAGTGATGTCACTTGATGAACCATCCAGTACCAGCAAAATGTGTAAAAAAAATATAAAAAAAGTATTAAAAAAATAAAATAAAAAATAAAGTTTATTATTTTGAGCAAGTGCTAAAATTTCTCAAAAATCTCAACAAAGAGTTAAAATAAAAGCACTTCAAATACCCAAGGGGTGTCTAATATATAAAAAAAAATGGCTGGTGGGGTAAATTGGAGTGGCCGAGCTCAAAGATAGGGCATAGGTACAGACTGACCAAAATGGAGAAAAAAAGCGCACTTCCCAAATGTGGCATTTTAAATCTCAAACAACCCGACAAACCCATGCATGTCGGGTATCACTGCAGTCAGGAGATGTTCCTGAACACACATTGGGGTGTTGTTTGACAGTGACATATACCAGAACCTGTATATCTATAACTAAAGTACAATTTGTGTGAAAAAAAAAATAAAAAAAATTACTATTACAAAGTTTGACAAAGTGTACTTCTATAATTGGTGCATGGAAAGGGTTAAAATAACAGCATTTGGAATACCCTGGGGTGTCTAGTTTCCAAAAATATATGGTTTGAATTGGTTAAATTGAGTTAACCTGCTTCAAAGATATTCCAAAGAGAAGATGGAGGCAGAATGACCAAATGACCACCTGGATTACGCATGCCCCAAAAGTAGCCTTTTACCAGCCAAACAATCTGACAAACCCATGCATGTGGGGTATCGCTGTACTCAGGAGATGTTCCTGAACACATATTGGGGGGTTGTTTGACAGTGACATATACCAGCACCTGTATATCTATAACTAAACTACAATTTGTGTGAAAAAAAAAATAAAAAAAATTACTATTACAAAGTTTGACAAAGTGTAGTTCTATAATTTGTGCATGGAAAGGGTTAAAATAACAGCATTTGGAATACCCTGGGGTGTCTAGTTTTCAAAAATATATGGTTTGAATGGGTTAAATTGAGTTAACCGGCTTCAAAGATATTCCAAAGAGAAGATGGAGGCAGAATGACCAGATTTGTTAAAAAAGATTTGGAAATCATAAAACGCTGCTTGTACTTATTGCCCTATAACTTACAAAAAACAGCAAAAAAACATAAAAACATTGGGTATTTCTAAACTCAGGACAAGTAGTAGAATCTATTTAGCTAGTTTTTTTACTTGCTTTTTTAGGTGAGTAAAAGATTTTTCAAATAAAAGTCATAAAATGTGTTTTTTTTCAAATTTTCACCATGTTTTTTTTATTTTTTTTATAGTAAATAAGATGATACAATCAAAATAATGGTATCTGAAGAAAGCCCATCTTGTCCTGAAAAAAAAAATATATAACTTATGTGGGTACACTAAATGGGTGAGGAGAAAATTACAGCTGAACACAAGCACCACAAAAGTGTCAAAACAGCCTCGGTCCCACAGGGTACAAAACGAAAAATGAGCCCGGTCCTTAAGGGGTTAAGCATGGGTATCTGTACATTATAAATGTTATTCATTCTCTATATCTAATTTCTTAAACATACATTTTTTGGGGGGTACCCTAACAAATGGAGGTCTTCTAAAGAAACACAACCCAATTGTTCTTGGTCCTTTCAGTTACAAGTTATCTGATAGCAATATGTTTGGTTTTTTTACAATTTATTTGTAAACGTTTATTTAACCTAATGAAATGCTATGCAATTAATTCTATATATTAATGATCATTTAGGTCACTAATCATTGATCACTCTTGGTCAATAGCCAGTCACCTACTCTGATCATCATCCCTATAACTAACACTATACCGTAACTGTACCTATCACTATCTACTAACAGAACCCTGGTGTTACCCATTACGCTATCCGCTAACAGCTAAGCTAACCCTTAGGTGTTCATTAAGCTATTAGGTTAGTTTTTTGTGTGCTAGTTGGTTCTGAGGCACTAAAAAATACAGTTGAAAATTTAGCCCCAAACCCAAGGAAGCAGAGATACCAAAAACAGCATTAATAAAATGTCCCCAAACCAGGGGAAGGAGAGACACAATTACCCCCAAACCCAGGGAGCTGAGAGACACCAAATACATAAGAAACTGCCTCAAAACCCTGGGAATGAATTTCAACACAAAAAACATTTGCTGCATGTGCATGAAGAAAAATCATGATCCAGATACATACAAGAAATGTGAAAAGGTAGAAGGAAAATCCTGTATTCTCCTATATTCCCATGAAATTTGTGGTCATGCCGGTAAACATAGACTGGTAAGTGGGGTGATTTTGAGGGCCTTGTGTCGTCAAGGAATATATAGTTTGGGGAGGGGTAGTTTTACCCACAAAATCAATAGGTGCACCTTCCTGGTTCAGCTGTAAATAGAATTAAACCTCTTTGGGGGTGTCTTGTGACCGTGTAACACTGACATACCATGCATATTTGATACCTACGTTCTCGGGAGGAGCAGGGGATTTTTTTTGTGTTTATTTCTAGTTACCGATATCTCAGCATGCACCTTTTGTCCAAAAATGTACCTGATATGTGAAAAGGTACAGATAACCATCCAAAATTCTCTTTTCCCATTATATTTGTGTTTGTGGTGAATATACAAAGATAGGTGGTGTGTCTTTGAAATCCTCAAGAGAAGTGCTTTCAGGAAATATATTTCTGTGGTTATTTTATGCTTATGTGTAGTATTAACCCCTTCCAAAACATGAGGTGCATCTTCCTGGTTTAAATGTAAAAATGCTGAAAACTATTTCGTGGTCTCTTGTGTGTAATGCTGACATACCACACATATGTGGTATCTACATGCCAGGTAGGAGATTATTTTTTGTGTTTTCTTACTTTATTCCAGGTAACCCAATGTGAAGCATATATCCCCAAATAAGCCTGGCATGTGAAAAAGTAGAACAAAAACCTTGAAATTCTGTGCTCCTGTTTGTGGTTGCAGTGGGCCACCTAGAAAGGTAAGTATGGTGTCTTGAAATATACAAGGGGTGTGCTTTTAGGGAATATATTGTTTTATAGGGTTCATTTGAAAACCTTAGTGTGTCTCAAAATGAGACACGGACCCAGTAAAGTAAATGGTCAAAATTCCAAGTTTAAAAATTAAAATGCACATGACCCTACAAAATCTATGAAAAAATACTTGTTTAGAGACTACCAAATGAAAATACCAGGCATATGAGGGTTTTCCAAAATAAAGTTGAATAAAGGCATAGCAAACAACACAAAAACTGCTCTGGTCCTTTAGCACAAACATGGTAAAAAAATAAAAGTCCTGGTCCTGAATGGGGTTAATATGCATTCTTCCAAAATGAAAATAAATAAACCACAAACAAAATTTGCAGCCATTCTGGAAAAAGAGTCTTTTTTCCCTATAATCCAACCTTTATTGCCACTGTCCAAGTAGGCAATCAGTGGAAGTAATTCCAATAAAATGAATGGGAGTATGTGACGGTTACTGATTGGCAGCATAAGCAGTGGCAGAAATGTGCTTCCAATTGAATTTATTTGGAAGACTTTACACATTCACACAGGGGTCAGGACAGACCCCTGCCTGGAGTGTTCAGCAGAGCCAGAAATAGAGTGGGCTGAGCAGATCATGTGCAGGGATGTATCTGGGGAAAGGGAAAGGGAATCCCCCCCCATGCATTTGCAAAACGGTCACACACCTAGCATATGCATTATACAGTGTCCCTTTAAATTTTGCATGGATCAAATTTTGTGAAGAATTTAATTTTTTGTAATGGAGATTGCTCACTGTTTTCCAAATATAGTGTTACTATACTGAATTAGTTGCCTTGAAGGAGACATAACATAATTTCCCTTTCAAAATATTATTTCTCTTTAGAAAATGAAAATATATAATATACAGTATATAATTGAATGGTACGTACTTATCAGCACTAATATCAATGTAGATAGGATTTACCGGTACTATTATGTGTAACTTTCTTTATACACTAGAGGTCAGTGCAATGCAAAAAGTGCAAAATATGCTGGCGGCACCACTTAGGCTCTGAATTCATATAAAGCATTAGAAAATATAGAAATATAGAACTTATTGGACAAATTTATTTGAGCATTCTAATAGTCACTTGCATGCAATGCGGTTTATTTTTGCTTCACTTCCTTCCTTTTATTAAAAATAATGCATAGATTTCTTCAAGAAATGACTTCCCAAGGAGAGTTGATAGGTAACACTCCCTACTTTGTCCATGCCTATAATCTTGTGTTGGGTGTTATAATATTTGTAATTTTTTGAGCAGCCGTCTGATGTAATCGTGAAGAAATTTAATTGAATTATATATTTTGCATCAAAATATGTTTCCGATTGTATCTGTTTAATTTTTGTATCAATGATCCATTTCCTAATTTGCCTGGGTTTTAATTTGCTTGGGTTTTAAAAGGTGCTGCCGTTTTGAGCCTAAGGGAGAGGACTGGATGCTACGTGATGGATCGCCTATAGAACACTTACAGAAGTGAGTTGTATTCCCTCCTATGTGTGAAAAGATGTGTTTTTGATCGTGATCTTGGCTGCAGAGTAAAAATAAAACTGACTTTATGTCAAACGCTCTGTGTCCTGTCCTGCTGGAGAGAGTAGTACCATGCATAGGTGCACACTACTGTAGACCCCCAACATGCATTAAAAAATACAAAAGTGATTTTGGGAACTAGACCGTTCACTTAATTACGAATGGGATTGGAAAATACCTGTGAACACAACAGCTGTCCAGGCCCATCCTGTAGTTTCTGTCCATTCCTATCCATCCCTATAAATGGGGATTCTAGGCACCAGTTTAAATGGATCCATGTGTCATCTACATCTGAGTCTATAAATCCATTATACTTTGGATGTGTTTTTTCCTGCCTATTACCTTATACATGAGAGAATTAACATGAGGGTTAAGAATAAGCATTAGTAGGTGATTTATCACTTGCTGATCCCATGTTGGCTGTTGATAATATGGGAGGTGTAAGAATTTGTAGAGTCTCTGGAGAGTCTGCTGCAAACAACACTAAAAGTCAAGGCCACAACTAATGGACTGGAATCAAAACACACAGTGACGCAAAGGAAATAAGAGGTTTAGTCTTATCTCATGCGCTTATTCATGTAATGGCACCTAATGGCAATAAAATGCAACTATTGGCTCTCTGTCTGCTCTGGACTGATGATCCCATAATGGTCTTCTAGCTTGTGGCTGGACGGGCTATCCATGCCTAGCAGGTTAATTGGGTTAAGCAAATTAAATTATTACTCCTGCTGTAGAAATAGTAAGAATGTGAGAACAGGTCACAAAGTGAGTTAAAAATATTAGGGGCTTATCGCTTTGGTTGCAGAAAAAGAAAATCTAAAAATAGTTAGTGTTTTCTATCTGTAAATAATAAATTTTTCTCCTATTTTAATATGGAATTAATACAGATTTTACAGTGGAAATACAGAATCACAGTGGAAAAGTAGATCTGGAATATGAGAGAACCCTCAGATAAACAGGGCCCTGCTGTGCTGTGTATACGGGATGTGCATACACCAGTAGCGCAATGTTTGTACAAATGGTTTATGTATAGTATATGTACAAATGGTCCACTAAATATGTAAGTACTGGCATAGCTCTACTACATCAGCTAATACTAATAACGGTACATGCTGCAAACACTGCTGTGTACCCTGCTGACAAAATAAAGACGCTCCCCAAAAATGCTAGGAGTTCCTCTTTAAACAGACCACATCACTTCCTATGAGTTCAGTAATAACACACTGAGAGCTGCACAATTCTACAGAAACTGGTACGGACCAGTTATTCTACCATGCTGACTTAAAATGGAAATCTATGCAATTCTACTGAATTAATATTAAATCTGGCAGCGTACAATCCAGGGCCATAACATGCGTAGCTGCCCATCATGCTATAGGGCGAGGGGCACACTCGAACCGCCCAGCAGCAGTTCTCCCATTTCTACATCCCTGTCCCAGAAACCAAGGCCCTTTGTTTCGGTTCTCTTTTCCATCCAGTTCTACCGCCAAGTCCAATAGTAATTATATAAAGTAATAATTGTTATAATTTTAAGCCAAAACTTTCAGGTTACTTGTGAACAGTAAACTGCCTTTTTATGTTGGCTTTGAGAATACTTATTGACAGATAATTGATGTCACTATGGAAACAGCAATATAGAGCACATCCTCTCTTTGCCTTCCCTTACTATATAAACATAATATCTATGAAAAATAATTTAGCAAATATACTTTAGTTTGTCCTAGTGAGTTTTTGTTAGACTAATTGTGCAGTAAACCTAGATAACCTTGATCAAATTAAGTACAATCTGAAAGCACTATTATTATTTTATACAATACAGTGTTTCCATAGCTCAATGCAAGCAGTTCTGACAAGCTACAAGATGGAACAGTGGAGCATCACGTTGAGGTGGGGCACTGGGGCAATACTGTTACAAGGAACCCCTCCGGAATAATTATGTATGCACAATAAATGACCAGAAGTATGTGGACACCTGACCATCACACCTATATGAGCTTGTTGGACACCCCACTTTAAAACCATAGGCATTAATATGGACCAAACCCCCCTCCCCTTTGTTGGAGACTTTACATACGATTTTGGAGAGTGTATCTGGGAATCTGTGCCTTTTCAGCCTCTCTAGCTGACTAGGCATCGTACATGGTGATGTTGGCTTGTATGTAGCTGCTCGGCCATGTGCACCCTTTTCATGAAGCTCTTGACATAAAGTGCTTGTGCTACTTACAGAGGCAGTTCGAAACTCTGTAGTTAATGATGCTACAGAGGCGCCGCGAGGTCTACCACTTTGGCTGAGCTTCTTTTACTCCTAAATGCTTCCACTTCACAACAGTGAATGTGACAGGCCTAGCAGGGCAGACATTTTAACTCATTTGTGCCAAAGGTGGTATCCTATAAAAGTGTCATGTTTAAAGTCACTGAGCTCTTCAGTACGACCCTGTCTACTGCCAGTGTTTGTCGGTGGAGATGGCTGTCTATGTGCTTGGTTTTATAGACCTTTTAGCAATGAGTGCGACTGAAACACCTGAGTGTTGTCTGCATACATTTGGTGCAAATATATAGTGACAATATTCACCACTTCCTGGAGGACTTATACCTCAATTACATTGCAGCAAGCAAGCAGCAAGTGGGGGTCCCTTGCCATCATGGGCTCTGGGGCAATTGCCTCATTTGCTGTATTGTTAATCTTCCCCTGAAATGAAAAATGGACACATGTTTTTTATCCTTTAAAACATTGACCATACTTAGTACACTAAAACTGTGTACCAAGCATTTGGACTGTGGAAACAAGTCTGGATTCCATTTTTCTTAAAAGAAAATGTAATTCTAAACAAAAATAAATGGAAATTGATGCTAAATGTTCTTTAGAATAAAAAAGGTTTCAGTGAGCTAATATGTTCCTTATCTGCTACCTTTCAGAAGGAACAAGATGCTCTACAGATGATCTTAACGTAGTACCCTGGAAGAGTAATTGTTTTTACCACATTATGTATTCCTGCCACCTGTCTTCATTCCCGGGACTGTTCTTTATAGTTGCTTGTTTTTGAATGGTAGTTAATATCTTATTTATCTAGTTTATAATAGAAATATATGATGTGGCTGCCAAAAAGCATCCTCTCGTCCATACATAATGCAGCAATGTAACAGTCTGTCACAACATCATCTGTTCTTCTGTAGATCTTTAATTTTTCTATTGATTCATATTTCAGCATAGATGGTTCTACTGTGTATGCTCAATAGGCAGCTACTTAATACCCTCATTTAAAAATAAATATTTGCCCCTGTATGATTTTGTTTCTAGATTTTTCTTGTTGATTTTGCACTGACCATTTTGTGGTTTGTAGTTATATGTAGCAGGAGTCAAAGTAGCGCAAGTACAGGAGAGAACAAAGTGCACCAAGGTTGGTTGTTGTTTGATGTGCTAGGTAATCAACCATGGTCTTTAGACATGAGAAAATCATTGCCCCACGATTAAAATAAGCCCATTGATGGAGTTTTATAGTTTTGGTGTAATTAGATTAAAAGATTAGACCTTGGTAAACAGACCTGGTTTTTTTCACAAGTTTGTGAAAAATCACACAAATGGAGCCTTCTTAGAAGAGTGAAAAGTAGAACTCTTAGGGTGACATAGGTGCCATTAGATTTTGCAAAAAACAAATTTTGCATTCTACAATGAGAACCTGAAACCAATGATAAAGTGTGGGTAGTAGCAGAACCATGGTTTGGGGTTACTTTGCGGCATCAGTACCTGAAAACCTACCGGGACTTAAGGAACCATAAATTCTGTTTTGTATCAAAATTATAGTGAAGCAAGTAAAGTGGATCTATTCATTAAAGACTCAAACCTTAATCAGTTTCTCGGCTCGTCTTAGCTTCAGGATAGCCATATGCCTATCCCATGTGTGTTTAAACTCCCTCACTGTAGTGTACCTCTTCTTATGGGTTTAGGCAAAATATCTAAGACAGCAATGTCAGAGTAAATTAAAAAAATGAAATTAAAAAAGTAAATTGCTTTTCCTTTCAGTTCTAACCTATTCACCTCTTCATCACAGGATTGTTCCTTTCGGAGATGCTCTGTACAGCCAAGTTAACATGTCAATAAAAAATGCCTGGAAACATAGGCCAGAGGCTTAAGGGAGCAGCTATTACCATGGCGACTGTGTCTGTGAAGAAGCCACTTATCAATCCTTAACGATGGAGCCTTCACAAAGAGTAGGCTTCCGGCTCCACTGCATTGTCTCCGTGATTCTTCTTAGCAACAAGGAAGAAGAACGTGTATCTTCTGGTCCTAGACACAGCTGTGCGCTGTCAAGCTACATTCAGGCCCCTCCACAGCCGCCATCCTTACTACCAAAGGCATTATATCCTAGTGATTCTTCTCTTAATTATACTTATAAAAGATGAGGAACAGTGAAATAGGGGTCCTGTTTACCCATTGTACAGTGCTGTGAAATATGATGGTTCTATATGAATTAGTAAATAATATGGAAACATAACTAGGACTATGCATACCATTTTTTTTTTGATACCTGCTTGAATTCCTGAAGGGTCCGCTTCATATGTAGCAAAACTGTCATAAAACTAGTAACCTCACTAAGATTCATTATTTCACACTGGGTTGGTAAAGTAAGTACTGCCAGCATACCTGCAATTAACCTATCAGCGTAGCATGCCGCAGAATGGATGCCATGCCACAAATGGATATAACCCTTTCCCCCAAATATTGTTATACATGGCTCGTTCAAACCTGTTGCCTTACTGTGGCACACATTATTCTCTCTATACGCTGACATTTGACAGCTGTTGTGACAGCACATGGTATTAAGACCTAATACCGCGCTACACTGTTATTTACTGCTATTTGCTTAATCATAGTTTTGTGTTCCACAGCCTGTATTTATCAAACAAAATGCTGGAAATGTTATATGCCAGTGGCATGCTAGATTATTTCACAAGGAAAACATCAACCATTGAATTTACAGCAAAAAGGTAAAATAGGTAAATTAAGTGCCTGCTTATGAGTGTTAGCCAAACTATAGCTAAGTAAAGTTAGCCACAACTGTTGTTGACTCAGTGGCAAAGCAGGCAAGAAGGGTTGGGCCCCCATTAGCACTTTAAGGCCAATGTCCGCCAACTGATGTATGTGTGGCCACAAGCTGGATATTCGTGGCCGTATGTTATCCAGGCAGCAGTTGCATACAGTATTACCTGATCTGCCACACCACATGGGGTGCTATCAGCAGGAATTTCATCTATTTTACCCTTTAAACTTTTTTTCTCAATGCAGCACAGATCAAATCGGGGTCAAGCCTGATGCTGGGGTCAGCTTGTTGTGCCAAGCCAAACTCAACCTATTGTTTATGAGGAGTCAAATCCAAATGAGTTGGCTCGCTTGGCTCAGCTGTAGCTTGCACTCATACTCTCTTCATGTGTAGGCTTGTGTCCAAGATGGTACCATTGCCTATACCAGGGGTGTCCAAGTTTTTTCTGCAGTGGGCCACTTCATCAGAATTGTATACATGCGCGGGCCACACTCATTTTTCACTGTGACAAAAAATATGGTCTTTAATAAAATATGCAGATTAAAATAAAGTAAATGACACAAAACCTTTACTTTTCCTCTCACTGATTTCTGGGCCTTGAAAGTTTTGCGACTACAAATTCAGGATTCCCTAGATTTATTCTAGGGATGAACTAAAATGAAAATTCTGGACCAAAACATTCAGGGTTCACTTAGCCAAAACCGAAAATGACCCCCACCTTTAAAAATAATAATAAAAACTCACATGTTTAATAAAAGTAGGTAACACACCACAATTGGACAAAATTAGCAATATGACTTGGCATGATAGGAGTGTGATTGCTAACAGCAATCACACTCCTATCATACCCAGGCAACCAGTAAATGCTGGTACCTAGGCATGATGGGACTGTGCTCGCTGTGATTGCTGTTAGCAATCACACTCCTATCATGCCAAGTCAGCCAGTACATGCTGGTACAGGGTGGCTGTAAGTGATGTGCAGACCCCACACTGCTGGCAGCATCACTACACAAGGGGGGCAGCTAGCTAGGTTTCAGCATGTACTGGCTGACTTGGCATGATAGGAGTGTGATTGCTAACAGTAGTCACAGTCCCATCATGCCTAGGTTCCAGCACTTACACATCCATCCAGTAAATGCTGGAACCTAGGCATGATGGGACTGTGATTGCTGTTAGCAATCACACTCCTATCATGCCAAGTCAGCCATTACATGCTGGTACAGGGTGGCTGTAAGTGCAGACCCCATACTGCTGGCAGCATCACTACACAAGGGGGGCAGCTGGCCAGGTTTCAGCATGTACTGGCTGACTTGGCATGATAGGAGTGTGATTGCTAACAGCAATCACAGTCCCATCATGCCTAGGTTCCAGCACTTACACATCCATGCTATCACACACACACACACACTCATTTATTCATATAATCATTCATTCACAGATTCATTCCCTCAATCACACACACTCATTCAAACACCCTCCCCACCCCCTTACCTGCACTGCAGCTCCTCGATGCCGCTCACAGACTTCAGCAGGGGGCGCGGCCTCCCTCTGCCTTCTCTGTTAAAGCACAGAGGAAGTAGGATGTCACGTGAACTCCGCTTCCTCTGTGCAGTCCAGAAGACCCTCCCACAAGTAAGTAGCAGGGCTTGAGGTGCGGGATCGCGTAAGATCGGTTGCCCTGGCTGCCGATCTTACGCGGGCCGCACCTCGAGGTCTCGCGGGCCGCATGTTGGACGCCCCTGGCCTATACCTTTGCAATTAACCCCTGAGCCCCTGGGCAGTGCACTGGATATACCAGGTTATTCTCTTCCTGCATTAAGATAAGAGGGGCACCAATTAGCATGGTACAGGAATAAAAATTATTTATTTTCCTTGTTTACTTATTTTGATTACTACATCTCTTTCACCAGCCTTAATATGGAAATTAAATGAATAAGGTTATTTAATTAGAAATGCTAATTTGTGTTACATATGCATGAAATCATGGATGTACAGTCTTTGAAGCTGAGAAGTTTCTACATACGTTGCAATTGAAAATCTCCCACAAATTTAGCTTTGGCTGTAGAGCTGTCAATGATGGTCACAACAAGTTTTGCGCAAGAATTTCCAACAAGCAGCAAAATACATTTTATAGTATAGGCACAATTTAAATATTGATTATTGTGTTATATATATATATAACATTTTATAATGTGTTAACGCTTTCGTTTTTCCCAAACTACCTTACAATTGACATATTCTTCAGGAGGAAGTAAAATCAAATGTGAAATGTGACAAATTGACAAAGTGCAAGAGACCCACATGAAGAAAGCATTACAGACACAAGCTTGCAGCTTTACTCTGCCTGTTTCTATGGTTACCAAACCAAGAAGAAGCTGTTGTCAAGACGCACACATCTGGGACACGAAATATCAAATAATTATGACAGCAGCATCAAGAAGTGAGAAGGTTTTAAAGAGCAAGACCTGACAGCTAGTAAACTTCTCCAAATCGTATAACACCCTTTAGTCACTGAATGGAGGTATTTAGCATTTTCCGCCGCAGGGAATCCATGACCCTGGGTCTCTGCTCGCTGGGAAATGTGGCCAAAGGTTTTAGGACCTGCACTGGACCAAATGACCCAAAATGTAGAGTGAATATCACAAGACATTTGGATATGCAAAATTGCATGATGAAAATAAGGAGCCCCTGGCATCTTTGTTATTGTTTCTTGTTTTATATAGTGCCATCATATTCCATAGCGCCGTACAATGGGTAGACAGAACATAACAAGTAGTATATTCCATAGCAATTTGACTTACAAAAACAACAGGTGAGGAGGGCCCTGCTTAAACGAGCTTAAATGGAACAGAAGATGGGTAACCATTAACATTTTATCACCAGCATTGAATATGTAAGTGTAACACATGTTAAAAATAAACTAGTGGTTGGGATAAATTATGTTGGTAAACAGGCATGACTTACATATTAAACCTAGTGAGTATTAGTCCTTTCTTAATCATCACTCCTTCCAAAAGGGTGAAGAATCTTTCCCTTTTTCAACAAGCGGACAAAAAGGGGTTCGTAGGATCAACACATCCTTCCAACATGATTCTAAGACCTTTGGGTCTTATGGCATGTCAGGCTAATTGGCACAAGACTATTGTCTTACATTCTCTAATTAGGAGACTACTGAGCTATGATTAAACAAAAATAGGATGACCAAATGGGCTGACGTCCTATGGGATATTTCCTGTGGCGATATGGTCGAAAGTCCATTCTCCTACCTTCACCGATGTATATGAAAATGGAATGCTGAGTGTCTTAAGGCAAATATGTATAATTACAGGTCATATCCTGGCAATCATTTATGAATTCTCAACTAATAGCAATGCAACAAAAAAAAACATATTTCTTTATATTATTCTGGGTTAGTAGTAAGAGGCAGACCATACATTCGATGGGGCTTATATTAGAACTTATATTTTTTGGATTGGAAAGGGGCAAAGCTTAAAGTTTATTGGTTTAACTTGAAAGCCAATGGCTTTTGCAATTTGGTGTTTATTATCTCATAATATGTCTATGTTGTTCTCTTTATGAGTATGATTTTATACCGCGTACCAAAATAAATAGGATTCCATTAAATACATACAGTAACTAAATAAAACGAGGTAACAATGAGAAGGAATAATCATCCAAATCCCAAAAAACAAGTTGACATGACTACTCCCAAACATCGTTATATAGGTTAATTTCAGTGCACTGAACGACAAAATAAAGTATTTGAAAAAAAATGAACATCTGATAAGATCGAATTTTTCAGCTCACCTAGAACTTACAGTTTAGTGAATAAACACCAACGACTATAGGACGGAAATTACATTTTACTTGTTACTTTACCCTGTTCTATTGCGGAAAGAAGAGTTGAGAATTGGCTTTTATATGGAAAAGGAAAGAGTTAATGTATTCTTGTCCATTAAGATTCAAATCCATTAAAATAAAACTCAATTTCAAATACACTGTGGCAACTGCAGGGAGCTTAATTAAAGGGAAAAGAATCATAAATCAAAGTGTATCACTGTAACTAACTAAGCAGGTAAATAAATAAATCATCTTAATTGAATAGTGATAAGAAGACTGTGACACCTCTGCTGTTGTGAACTACAAGTCTCATCATGCGGAGTCAGCCAAAGGATGAAAGGGCTAGCTAAAATATCCTGTAGCCCCAAATAATGTTGTAGATATTGGTGGAGGTTGTTAGGAATTATAGTCCACTAGAGCTTTAGAGTTGATGTTTTCAAAGACTTGAACTTTAACATGAGTATTAACCCATTGTATTCAAGGAGAACAGTGTAACAACAAATACATGGTTTTGCAATTATTTCTCAATCCCTAACTAAACCCATTAGTGTATATATATATATATACGCATGGTAAGTGACATCCTTAATAACAACCCCCTAAGTACCAACACTGGAGTAAACGACTCTCCCCCACCCTATTCCTAATCTATTTGGTTTGCTGCGGTGTATGAGTCAGGCATTAGTCATACTGTTATTGCCTGTGCCTCCGAATGACTGGACTTTAATATGAGACGGCTGACGCAGGTTCTATGCCTTCCTTTTATCCATCTTAACACCTTATCAACCTCACAATGAGGAGCTGTTTGAAGGCGTAATAACGCTGGCTGATCTTTGGCGAAAGCATTAACCGAAACACAATATAAGTAATTGTTACTTATACAAACTGGCAATCAAATTACATTATCCCTAACAAAAATCAGCAATTACACTTTGAAGGTTTTCTTAAAAATGTACCTTCATGTTATTAATTAAAACACATTGAAAATGTAGTAACTGGTATACAGTGGCGTAATCCGGGTAAAACTGGCAAGGTCTTCTCAATGCTATTCGGTGCACAAATGGGCCTTTTGAGGCTAGCACCATTGGCATCAACTGCCAGTTACTTTTGTAATTATTTATTACCAGGCACTGCAAAGTGTTTGTTATAGATCTATTCTATAACGTAGAATTTTGCATTTATTTGCACAATATAATTTCACAAGTTTGTTTGACCTTGTAGCGGACCAAGATGTACAAGTAGATAAAAAGACACATTGCAGTTTAATGTTTACTGTTCCTTTAAATATCTCACACGTTTTTATACAACTTGTCCGTGTTTTGCTGCTTCAGTGCTCTGTCAGATCGATGTGTAAAGGAGACGATGATTGCCATCACAGTGTATGTCTCATATGTCACATGTACTAGTGGATTATACTGTATGGTAATCAGAACTGAGAACCTGCAATGAAACATTGCTTGCGTGGGGCTCAAAGGCTTCTTCAGTCTGCTGGCTGGGGACTGGCATTTGGTCACAGTTGCTACCTGCCAAGGCTCTGCCCACGCCTGCCTACTCCCCATCCGCTTCCCAGCTCTCTGTAAAGTATAGGAACATAGAATGTGACCCATCTAGTCTGCCTGTATTTCCTAATGTTAAAATATGGGGGGCTGAGGGTTCTATTGGTTACTATAATGTTTACAATTTTTTTACCAATTTGCCCAGAATTGATCTTTATTAATAGCCTCTGATAGCCATCAGTTTTAACTTAATTCCACTTCTGCTGAAGAGTTCTTCCAAGTATATACCACCTTTTCTGTAAATTAATATTTTTGAATATATTTAAACGTTGATACTTTGTTTCATGTCCTTGTGATTGATTGTAATGACTGAAACTATGGTAAAGCAATACATAAACAAAATGGAAAAACACATAATGTCAACACAATTTTAATAGGAACTTAAATTTCATATTTTATTCTTGAATGAAGATGATGTGGTCAATACTGCCCGCTCCCGCAACATATGTGTCCAATCACAGGCGCTCCTCCAACAGTATCTGCCCGAAGAGACTGGGTTGTCAGCTTGTGCCAGCTGGTGACACAACAATAAATGGAAAGCTGTTGGACTGCAGATCCCACCAAATTGTGCTAGCCGCACTTCAGTGGCAGGGTCACCTGGTATAAAAATATCCACCTAATAAATTATTTTCTTTGCCTCTGTCTTTTCCCTACTTTTGAGGGTTTATTCACTAAATGCAGGTTTGAAACCATGTTCATTTTAAAACCTAAGTTGACATATTGTACATCATGGTCCGTCTTCACCATCAGATCCTCTTATACATTTTGGGGATATGTGTTTTTATTTTTATCAGAGATATCTTGATTTTTTTACTTATTTGGTGATGAGGGTTTTTTTTAACAAACAAGTTCTTCCGAAATGATCACATTTTTAATACTTCACTGATCTATTCGATTTGGAGCTGTGTTTGGATATCCATAAGCTTTTATGACCCCATGCCATTCTCATAATGCTTCCTTTGTTCTTATGCAGCATTAATGTGGTTAATCAAGACTTTGATACTGTAAACACAATACTGGCATTGAGCCTCTGGAAAAAGGAAACACACAGTAATGACTATTAAACAGCTATATAAAAAGATAATGTTTATTTTTACTGTGGAGCAGATGGCTTCTTGTGATGGGTGGCAGAAGGCTTCTGGAAAATAAAGCAACACCACTCCATCACAATATCTTATGTGTTGGGCAGGGTTGCAATAGACAGCGTCTGCTCTTGTGTGCCATGGGTACATCATCTGTAGTTGGTACAGAATACCTCCATTAATGAGCATAAAAAGTACAAGCTTTTTAATGTCCTCTTGTAATGGGATCTGCCATAAACCCACGCGAAGCATCAACTTTGCTGAACTCAGTGTCTTCATGTAGCTCCAAGCATTTCGGCTTTGTTGAAGCATAGAACAACATATTTTTCTGTACAGGTCTACAGAGAGTTAAAGGTACAATCGTTGTTCCAATCAGCAGCACAGCTATGATTTTGTTTATTACTTGTTGTCCATTCTTTAAACTTAGTTTCTAAGGTGTTCTTTTAGAGCAACGGATACACCTCTCATGCCATCCGCTCATGGATGGAAAGAAGCTAGAGTTATTTATATAGTGCCATTTCCTTAACTATTTCTTTCGTTTTGTGTTCTCTAGGTGAATGCATATAGAGACATGAAGTCATTTTGTGGCTTTCATTTAACGGTATATTTATCAATCAATGGGATCAAGCTCCAAAGTCTATACTTACATTGACTGTTTTTTTTTTCTGGGGCGATCAGACACCCAGTTTAAATGCAAGATGTATGCTATAGGGCTGCATTCTGATCAATGCCATTCTTATTTCGTAGTCTAACCGAGCCTTTAGTGGTGTCTTAGCGTAGCTGTGCTCTGACTAATTCTGTTCACTTTCTTCATTATGGCTAAACATTCACAAATTTGCTGCCTTTCCTTTTTGCAGTCTGACATTCTACAAGCCGTCTTCCTACGAGTCATCGGAATTAGCCCTTGGCTCACCGGTCTTTTATTAATGAGATGCCAAATGTATCTTAAATACAGGATTTGTTCCTCATTTTTAACTCGGTGACATATTGTTCAATAGTTTTAGATTCTGTTTTCATCAGCTGTCTGAATAGAACACTCGTTTCCTTGCATTTAGTAAACAGTGCACTATTCAAATGCGTCATCCCAGAAGCACCACAGAGGACAATCTTGTCACAGACAAGATACGTGGGAAGCACAAAATGTATCTGTGGACCATGAAGTCACGTGACTGAGTTGTCACGGTCATACATGAACGTCAATAGGTTCATTAATGAACAGTCTGCTAGAGTTGGTTTTTACTTGGCATTGCTACTGTTGCAAGTGGATCTGTCACTTTTCCCAAATCTTACATATTGGGGTTCACCTACATAATATGTAATGGAGTAAACCTAAATAAGTAAGCATATTAAAAACCCCTCTGATATGTATAACCATGGGCAAAAATATCTTAACTTCCATTTCTCTGTATTCATTAGGTAATTCCTAAAGTAACACTCCAGCTTTGTTACAAATGATAAGTTCATAGTCTCTTTAAATTTTCATGTAGTCCATTTTGCAAATCCATTGGGGAATTATGCAGAATCCCTCCAAATGCATTTGCCCCTTTCCCCACCCTCCAGCTCAATACTGCGGGAGGGGCATTTGGCCGAATCCATCTCCCGGCACATGACGTTTTCGCCTCCAGTCAGTTCTCTCTCTGGCTAAGCTGAAGCACTTTCTTTCCATTGATTGGCTGCTTAAGCTGTCCATCAGACAACAGGAATACCCCCACTGATTTTATTATAAGTACTATATTGCCACGGGAGGAAGAAACAAGAGTTTGTAGAATGGCAGCAAATTCTGTGGGTTTTAAATGAATTCATATTAAAGCACTCACAGAGTACTACCTTTTCAAGGTTTCCATAACGGACTAAATGAGGGCTTCAATAAATGTGACAAACCTCTAGACTGTAAACGTGCGCTGAGGGCCCTCACACACAAACTATAGTGGGGTGGGCAATGGGAAAGACAAAGGTATACTATCGAGTTGCATTGAAGATAGGCTTCAGATTGTAAGTGAATAGCATGTGTGTATATGTGTGTCTGGGTGTGTTAGTGTTTGCGTGTCTGTGTATGTTACTGTGTCTGTGTATGTTAGTATATGTGTAAGTGTGAGTGTGTGTGAGAGTGGGTGAATGCATATGTGTTAGTCTGAGTGTCTGGTTGTGTTACTGTCAGTGTCTGATTGTGTGGGTTTCTAGGTGTGTGTTTACATTTCCACAATTGGCTTATCTGCAGGAAACAAATTTTTCATCATAGTTGGTAGCTTGGTTAAAGTGTTTAGGATCGGCTTACACACGGTGGGTTTATCCATGAGTATATACGGTAATCTATGATATCAAAATCTGTACAGACACTATCATTAAAAAGCCCAACATTCACACAACATTGTCTCAATATTATTTTGAAACAAGAAATAATATTGTATTTAATCAGATCTCCATGCTAATGTCATTTATTTGGCATTTAAAGGTTAATATCATCAAGATTTTAAAGGGTATACTTGTCCAGGCTGTGTCTAGTACCTTGATCTGAAAATACGGTAGGATGAGCGTGTGAATATATAGCCTCTGATTTCTGGTGGGAATGATCGAGATACTGTCAAGACTTGTTTTATTCTTAGGAGCTTCTGAGTTTGGGCAGATAGTTAAATCTCTATGTGATCCAGGAACCAGAATAAAAATGTTAGCATTAAATACTATCTGCCCCTAAAATGTTATACTTTAATACTTTGACTGCCAGTGGCCCAGACACATTTTTTCCAGGACAAGTTAAGAATTTCATAGATGCCTAATTTAAGGAAAGCCGTGCATCTACGCATGCACATGATATAATCGAAAACCCACAAAAAAAAAGAAAGAAAATAGATATGATGCTAGCACACAGGTATCTTCATTTGTTACCATGGCAATCGCAAAGCTGTTGTTTCTATATATTAATGGATAACCACAGGCAAGGATTGGAGGTTTTTTTTTTAACATTTAAGATAAGCCGCCTATGGGTCACTGATTAATGAACACAATTTCCCCTTCCTCAACTGAAGCCTTTGCATTTAAATGAAAAGAGGGACAGGCAAAGTGTCTGTATGAGGACACCGGTGTCCATGGCAAAGGTTGTGAAGGTCCATAGAACATCATTCAGTTGTCCACCACAGTCCCAGTAAATGTCCACCATGAGCAATGGTGCTGCCTACACCTGAATGAAAATAATTGAAGTATTGCATTAAACACTAAAAGGTAATTTAAGCGAGTGCTTTTAGTGATCGCTAAATTGATGGTATTCTGGACCCAGAATCGCATATATATTGTTAGTACTCTAGGCATACAATAAACTGTGAATAAAGATATTAATTATAGGCCCCTTGCTGTGTGCTACAAGACATGGAAAGGAGACATAGTTTTTCATGCTGTTGTGAGATATCGTTGGTCACGTCCCATGTGTTAAAGACGTGAGGGCGTTAAAGGTCAGTGTGCTCATCCTATTAGTACATAGAGGTGCTAACAGAACATGAACACAGTTAGAACAAAGGATTTAACAGCACAAAGATTTAATCTCGTCAGTGGTGCCAGAGCATTATTGATTTAATAATTTTTTATTTGAAGCTAACAAGACATATTAACTTAATGTGATATTGATTTTTTATTATATGGTAGTTAAAAAGCTGCCAGCTGATGTATCCCATCAGCTGGCAGCTTTTTAACTACCATATATTAAATGGCAGGTGAGCCTGTATGAGTCACATCCTCCTTTTGTTACAAGTCCATTCACTTTTATTGCATACAGCATTGATATGACCGTTTTGGCGTGATTGGCAGATCAATATACCGTATGTAGCATAAATAAAATGCAATCACTCAGAGACACAGAATGTTAACTATTACAAGGGTTGGCCGTAGGCTGTCTGGCACTCTAGGAGAGGTGTATTTTTGGTGCCCCCTACTGCATGCACATGTTTGCCGAGGTAGGAGACCACCCTAATGCACCCTACGCAACTGCGGTTGTGGTAGGGCCATCCTAAGCTAGACCATTAGCCAATAGAAACGCCAGTCGGTGCATGTTTTCTATATATATAACAACAGGTTATAGTCTAAAACGAGAAGGTCGGAGGTTTACATGTAATGTAAGAAGAGGATAGTAGCCTTGAATCAGAAGTAGAGAGTAAAACAGTGATGGAATTTAAGCACGAATTGGATAGGCATAAAACTATCCTGAATCTGAGACAAGATCAATGTATAGCTCTACCTCACCTTCGGAGTCTAAATAAATTGTCTGAGATTTGAGACTTTACATCAGGAAGAATGGGCAGACTAAATGGCCAGAATAGTTATTATCTGCTGTCAGATTCTACGGTTCTATATCTTTATGGCCTTTATGTCCATAGGTAACCATTTTAAACATACCTGTGGCTGTGTTAATGATCGCATGAACGCATTGTACCTGCTAACAGCCTACGTGTTAATATGTCTTTTCATTCACTTATTTTGGATATCACTTTCTGCCAAATTCTTACTCTGGAGTAAACCCAGTGAGTAAAAAATGTGTTGCCATTTAAATGTCACATACTGGACCATTGCTTTATACTGTATGTAGTACTAGAATTTGAGAGACTTCATAGGGGTTTAGAAAAGTTCATCTGTAGTTAACAATTTATTTGGATTCCAAAGGATGAAGTAGAGCCATATATTTTTGTGCTTAGGTTACTAGAAGTTCTATCTAAGATTTTATATGACAAGTGGCTGCCAGGTTATACTAGATATATGTTATTGTGTTTTGCACTACAGTAAGATGGCATTTGCTTTATCCATAATATTTATTGAGTTATTGCACCTTCATAATCCTTCAGAATACATATTGAAAGTTGACAGTCTTAAGAGCATGATGATAATATCCATTATGGATGTTAAGTGAGATGTTAAGATTTTTTTATCTGACGTGTAACATTGCAGTTGGAATGTATTATCTGGAATTAAGTTTCATGGATTTCTCGATCCTGCTCTATTTTGCCACCAATGTAAAATCCTTAGAATGTCACTATAATATTAAAAGAATTGCATGTGAACTAGAAATCTAATGGCTACTAATAATAATAATTTATTATTTTTTTAATATTACTATGCTGGATGACCTCAGAGTATGTAGGTTAGCAACAAAAGACATCTACCTACTATGAAGAAGGTTGAATCTTAAGTATGAATGGAACTTTATGCCTAACTAGTAACACATTTAATCACGACAGGAAATTATGTGACGTAATTTGAGTTTGGGACTCAAAATATTACAATGGTTGATCTCACTTGTATATATCATATTTTTAATGTCTATTGTCTACAATTCTGGACTCCATGGGATGCTACAAGAATAAGATTTTAGCTAAAATTACTATGACAGGTTTTTGCATTTGGTTCATTGCATGCAACCCAGTATGGATATAGTGAAACATAAGCTCCGCAATTCTCTTATTATGGACAAAATTCTCTTATTATGTACATGAAAACGTTTGCGAATTGTTGGTGTCGTTCAGGACTCTAAGGACTTATCTACCATACATTTTTAAGATCATTTCCCTCCCTACTATTCTGTTCTTTTTTCTTAACTGTACTCTAGGCTTCTTCTCCTAGAAAACGGAAAAAATGATATGATGTATAATAAATGTATAATGTCGTAATAATTTATATGTACCTTCATTGCTCTGTAATTTGTCTTTATAGTTTATATATTTATATTAAAAAAAGCATTGCCAAAGTCAACAAGTAAACAATTAGTTTAGCTGCTGCGAGAAAGTGTATAAAGGAAGGTTGCAGATAGAACTTCTGGCAGTAGAATGCTGTCGTCACCAACTTGTTTGTCTCTCTTACCGCAAAGTGTTCTATTTTAGTATTTTGCTTTCCAGATTTATATTTATAAACCTTTAGTAATAGAAATGTGTGGGAGTTTGGAAATGTACCTGTGCCTGTCACATAAATTATACATTCGTCTTAAGTCTTTGCCGTCAGAAAGCTAATACCTAACCATTTATGAAAGTATATGTGACATTCATGTTTTCTATCTAACACTTCACTGACAAACGCAAAGGTATTCCTTGTAAATGAAGGCAATCATCCAAACATTATCTTGATTACATTGAGTTTTTCATCTCAGAGAGATACTAATATGTATAAAATTACTCCTTTTGTGGTTGTGATGGCTTGGCACCTTATGGTGCAAAACAACTGGTCACATTGTGGTTAGTGGTTTTTAATGGGGTTTGCCTTGGAGAATGGTGACACCTTGACTTCTGGTGACACAGAATTATTTTGTAGTAGTGGCCACACTCACCTGGGTCTTCTGGTAGAAAACTGATAATTTATTTTGTTCTTGAGTGAGGGAGATGCCGTATTCTTTAAAGGCGTAGTCATGGTTATCCATCACGACTACTTGGAGTCTCCATAGGCATGTTCTGCTGTGCGTAGATACTGGGAACAAGCACTCGCATGCTCTCAGTGCATTTACTCCATGAGTGTAAAGTGTCTGCAAAGGGGGGGATTAGTAGTAGGGTATTCCTGTCTGTAGGTCACAGGACCTTTGTTTTTGGATAAAGCAGAAGAGTATAAAAATTACAAAATACTTTTTTTAAACAAAAAGTTAAATTTGAATTGACTTCTTAAATGCCAATAAAAATGCATTTCATCACAGGACTGTCAGTAGATCACTGAGCCTTGAAAAAAATAGAATACCTGTAAAAATGTAAAGTAATCTAAACACAGATATATTTGGAAAATATGTATCTGTCTTCATGTATTTTTTAAATAAGCAGTTACTAAAGAACTTTGCCATTATACTCTGCATGATAATGAATTCATTCATTCAAGTAATTTTATATCTGAAATATTAATTTTACCTTCTTACATGATTTGTGGACTAAATTAATATAAATCAATAGTGATTAGTATTAACAAAGTAACTTAAACACAATCAATCGCCATGACAACATCTAATACCTTATAGAAAATAAATATAAATATATTATGTTATTTAATATATACATTTAGACTATTTTATTGAATAAGTGAGCAGCTCAAAGTTTTTCAAATATTGTAATTGACACAAAGTGGAGGTTTTTGGGTGCAAGCGCCTTAATTCTTACTACTTATATTCATGTTGTTTGCTTGTCCCACATATCAAATATCTGGAAATGTATAGATGCTGAGTCTTTTAAACCATGAAATGCAAATAACTGAACTCTACAAATATACAGAATGCTTTATTTTTTACAATACCACACCATACACAACAAAGAGTAACAAAATAGTTTAGTGATTTAAAAAATGGAAACAAAAATGGGGGAAAATTCCAGTTAGCAAAACCTCAAGGGAAAATACATGAAATAGTAAACTATGGAACGCTGTGTGCTGTATTCCAAACACTTCTCGAAGCAAATGTCATAGAGTGACCGTGATTTAGTAGTCAAGTTTGGAAACATTCCAGTTATACACAAAAACATAAAGAACAGCTCTAGCAGAAAGTAAAGTCGGAACATTCAAAGCATAGTAAACTCTGAATAGTCTGCTGATGTATCCCTAATACACGTAACATCTTAACACAAGATTGAAATTTTATTTTGTACACAAGATCTGACTTTTTCTGGTAATTTGTGTCAAAGCATCGGGTCATCCATGTGTATTTCACACAAAAGTACAACAACTCATATATATATATATATATATATATATATATATACATACATATATATATATATATATATATATATATGCCCTCTGGTAGGACAGAGGAAAGGAGTTTACACATGTTAAGAGCTGGTCTGTAGTTATTTTGCAGCACATATGATGCTGGTGCCATACATACATGTTCTAGTTCAACTGCCTCCTATATCCGAATGGTAACTGTGGGGTATATAAACCCTTCCACCTACCAAGTGGGTTAATGCCTCCAAGGACGGGGACTTCTGCTTGCATTGCACAGGCAGGAGGTGCACAGGTGGCACACTTGGGTTAGTATGAGTTTTGAATCTGGAAGAGGCCAGTGTGAGAAGTCTCCAGATTGGCAGTAGACGCTACCTGATGGATTCACTGTGAAGAGAGTTGTACAGCCTCCTATGTGTGAAGAGAATATTTTTTCTTTTATTTGCCATGAGTCTCTGAAGTTACGAGATTGTGTCCTGTCCTGCTGTGAGGTACACACTACCATAGTTACATTGAAATTAATAATAGTAATTGACCTGAATAGATCGTTTTAAGAAGGACTTCCATTCGGATAATAGAAATTACATTATGTTCTGTTTTATTGTGTCCCAAGCATGTGCCATGTCACCGTCTATTCTGCAATGGTAGGCTCTGTAACCCCTTTTTATGCCAGAAGGAGTTGCATGTCAGTGTGTTGCACCCACATTTGGCATATACCCCTTTCAGTCACATAGGGACAACTAATTTATATCAAAAGTTGAGAGCAGCATGTTCCCCGCCCTTTGGTATACAAAGGATTATGGGAATATATTATGTATTCTGCACAAACAAGTTATTCACAAGCCACATTATTAAACCGAGCAAAAAGCACAGCCTCATTAATATAAGAAATTTGACGATGATAATATTTATTCTGACTAAAGATGTTAAGAGTCCAGAAAAGATTGGTTTGTAGATATGCCACAAGGGTAATCAGTCTACAGACCTAAAGATTCCTTCTAATTAGATGTCACTTAAGAAATATTGCAATTAAACTTGGTTATAGTGTTACCTATAGTGTTCTAACTAAACTAAAAGTCTTATAATAATGAGACAGGCTGTAGTTATTGTGTTAGTGATGATGCTGCCAAAGTCAGCAGTAGTCTAAGGCTCAAGGAACAAATCAATAAACATGCATACCCCCCACCCCACCAAGTAATCCATTACAAATGACTCTAAGGCAGAAAGATGTTACAGTTCCATAAAGGTTACTAGATTACATAAAAGAAATCCAGCCCGTGAGACCTTTCCATACAAAGATTAGTTGTGACCCAATGACTTCTTTTTGTTAAAATTGTGACTTCACAAATAGTAAGGACCTTCAACAATGTGTCACAATATCTCTGGTTTCATAAATTAAACTATGAAAAATGTTAAAAAAAAACAGTAGTACGATCAAAACGGGCATGTAAAAATAAAATGCATTTGTATGCCCCAAAACTGGGACTTAAATATCATTCCCACTAGTGGAAGAGGAACTTCTGTTCCGTCCACCTTAGTCAAAGCCAGAACACACAAAAAAAGGAAATAAATGTAATTTAGGGAGGTTAAAACAGACAGGTTACATATTTTCCATAGATCTTTTAACAGTGTGATCTCTCACTTTGTCTGCTTTTTCTTGGTTTAAAAACTCTAGGACCTTCATAAGCATGTCCTCATCTGGGTACTGTTTGCTCTGTGTATCATCGTTGTCTCTCGCGGCAGGGAGTCTTCGGTTATCTTTGGACAGAGTCTCTAGATCTTGGAGTCCTCTGAGGTTCAAATATCCCCTCAATGCCTTCTCATACTGTTTTTCCAGCTCCTGGATATCACTTTGTGGGTAGAGGGCAGCTAGCTTTTTATTTTGATTGTTTCTGTGCAGTTCTGGATATTTGGCAAGCATCTTTACCATGTATTCCGCCAAGTCTTCCTCCTTGTCAGACCTCGGCTCATATTCCATTTGTCTTTTGTCAAAATCATTTTGCCAAGTGCCTTTGCGTCCCTTCATTTTACTCAACATTGGATAAGGCCTTGGCAAACCATTCTTTTGATTGAACTGATTTACAAAAGCAGATTTCTGATTTGGCAGCTTATCGCCTCCTAAGAGGTTTACCATATCCTCCACAGTCAAGTCTTCAGGAATATTAGATAATAGAGAACTTGATGGCTGTTTTATGAATCCTTGCTTGTTCTTGATGACATCTACCTTTCCCACAGTGGTTTCAGTAACTTCATCCAGATCATCGGGCACTTCCACTTCCTTTTCAGATTCCAGCCTTGAACCTAGTTTCTTGCCATCTTCATCTTGCAGCATGTCAATGAGATCTTCTGGTGGGATTTGTAAATTTCTAGATATATCTATTAACTGGTAAATAGCATCTGCGTCTAGGTCTTTTCCTGAGTACTTTGCTGATCGTTTCTCTGCATTTTCCTTGCTTTTTTCGATTCTGTTCATCCACATCCTCATGTAATAATTCATTAAATTTGCCAGGTTCTCGGATTCCAGGTTTTTATTTTCTTTTGCGGTGTCTTCATCCTGTAAACCAAGCAATCTAGATCGCTTCATTTCCTCTTCCATGTCATCTGTTTTCTCCAGCTCTTCCTTACTCTCTTTCAGTTCCTCTTGAGTCTGGCTTTCAACCTTCTCCTCTATAGGACTCCATTCTTCTCCCCCTGCCACATCTTCATAAGCAATATTGTTGGCTTTATACATATCATCCTCATCATCTTTGTAGAGTTTTTGGTCTTCTTCTAAACGGTCTCTTTTATTATTGGCTTGGCCTTTTAACTTCCCCAGTTCCTGGAAGACAGACTGCAGGGTTGCTAGACTCTGAGGGGTATACTGACCTTCCACAATTTCATTGGTGCGTTTTAAAGGGCTATCTCTGGAGTAGTCCTCAAAGTACCTTCCAGGAAACTTGACATTTTTAGGTCTTTTCTCAGGCCATTCATAGTCTTCAAACAACTCGGCTGGAATGTTTTTGTCCATCATGCTGCTGTACTGCTTGTTCTTCTCTGGTTGATTTACTTTAGCGTCTTTTTCAGCCTGCACAAGGGCTTCCAACATAGCTCGCATCCACTCAGACTCATCATCCATGGAAGGATTTTTGCCACTCTCTGGAGAAAGTGGCTGCAAACTGGTGTCTTTCTGCTCTGAGATGAATGGTGCCCCTGGGTACAATGTATAGTCTGGGATGCTTTCTGTTCTGCTTGCTTGCTTCCTGAGGTTTTCAATGTATTCCAATGCCTTCAGCATATCAGGGCTGGGCAGCCTTTGAATACTTTTCATTCTATATTCTTGGTCCTGTTGCGGCACTTGGTAATATTGGAATGATGCAGCATCAGTGAAGGGCATTAGAAGAATTAAAAGTGACAGGGACAGAAAACTCAAAAGACAGCAATTCCTTAAATGAGCCATGTTTCTCAATGTTTCCTATAAGAGAAATGCAAATGGATATGTGACAATGAGTTAAAATACTTGCGTACATTAGGGATATGAAGCTATCAACATATATTGATACTCTTTAATGCCATAATAAATATGCCAGTAGCATGAACATTGGGTTGTTGGGTTACTGTTACTGGATAATGTGTAGCTTCCAAATATCTGACACACAACAGTCAATACAAATCTCTTACACTGATTGATTACCACAATAACAGTATCTCCTTATAGCAATGCAGTTAATGTATTTGTATTTATAGATCCTTGAATTCTCTAAAACGCTTTCTGTATATCTTGTACATGGGCTCTGTGGGTAGAATTTCTGGGATCTAGGAGTCTACAAATGCATTGCAGAGACACGGAATTGGCTCTCCTTCATCACAGCTCTTTAGTGTTCTTTTATTATCTTACATTTGCCAGAACCACCCACAGTTCTAAGGATCACTTCTAAAAGAAACGCATTATCAGGCAGTAAAAAGACACGGGGGTAGATGTTCCTAATGTTTGTTGCAGAGAACTGCGCGCAAGATAAAAGAAAATTACTGGCCACTCCTTATACTTGTAGATGAGCCTCCATCTCAATGGTGACATCCCCTTCAGATTTATTGAAGGGCTGCCATAAATCACAAGCATATGCACTAAGCTATGTAGGTTCACAATTATTTCTGGTAATGGTAATTACATATTATAAATTATGGACACACCATCAAGAGTTAGTCTATTTAGTTTTATACCACATTAAATTATATATCTCTTTTAAACAAAAACAAATAAAGTTTCTTTTTTTTTTGTTTAAGAACGCTGGAATATGGACTATAATGAAGAAATGTATTGATTCTGAAACGGTTAATATCAAACACCATGTTCCTTAAGGAGAGCAGCATAATAGATTATGTTGAAAAAATTTAACTTTTATTAAACTGCCTATCAAATGATAGCATTTGCCTGTGTGATTTTGTATAACTGACAAACAGCTAAACTCACGTTTATACTTAAAGATGTATATATAATTTCAGAAACAAATTAAAACCTGTTGCATTGTCAAACATTAGCCACCCAGCTGTTGCCATGATCCACTATAATCAATCTAGATATATTGTACAGTCGCCACGTAATGTAAAGAGTGAAATTTACAAAAAGTAAAATATATATTGTGTTCTTGTCTATTTTAACCAAATTTTGTGTTGCCAGTGATAGCGCTGATTGATAATCTAACACAGCCCTAGGTATAACATGGTAGCAGTTCCCATACTGAGACAGTTTAGCCCAGGGCTGGGAAATATCAACAGCCTAGCAACAGGCAATGGCAAATCTTTATCTACCCCCAGGCAGTGCAAGAGTTACAGTGATTTTCGCCTTGGTCTGAATGATACATGAGCGCAGATGCCTTCTTACATTGATATTATGGAGCACTGTCTTTCAAAGACTGCAAATCACACAACATCACGGAATGTATTACACATAAACACAGATCACAACTATAATTGTCTACTTATGTATGTGCATGAATGCTATATTATATATATATATATGTGTGTGTGTGTGTGCTTACACAATCATGCAAGTAAAATAAAATAATACAATAAAAGTCCATTTAAATAGGGGGGACCTTTTAGATCTCCTAATGTTATCATTTAGCCATTTGTATTTCTTTAAAAGAGTGAGTAACAAAGTATTGGTGTGTTGAGGATTTGCTCATGTAGCCCTTGCAGTTCTGTTTGCATTTGATGTCATGGTTATATGTTGCATTATGAGGCATGCACATCCCCACAGAGGAGCAGTCCTACCTGTGTGCTTCAGACAGAGGGAAGGTGGCTGATCATAGCTCCCTCTCACGATGAAGATATTGTTTCAGCACCAGAACAGCTCCCTTTTTCTTAATAGGGCGCATCATGTGACCGCCATGACGTCACGCTGTGTGCAAAAGAGCACTGGGGAGGGAGCTCCAAGAAGTCGTTAACCCCCTGCACGCCTGCCTGGGTGCTGTGACGTCACTTAGGAGCACAGGACCCTGCAAGTGAAATTTAAAATGGACTAATCAAAGAAAGGAGGCATTAAGACTTCCCATTCATGAATAAACTCTCACATGCTTCCATCTAGAGTACTGCTGGGCAGACTGCTTGGCTGCTCTTAAACTACAACTACCATCATCTGCAGCCAGCCCCGAGCAAACAGCATGCAAGGGTGAACATGCACGTTATATTTTAATAAATGTATCATGAATCCCCTGGCTTGAAGTGAGATGAGTGTACATTACATCCTGATGTAGAAAATTCTGCAAACAAGGAGTTAAATCCCAGCTCTGCTTTCTGCTGGAACATGAGTAATGGTATTTAGTTAACAATACCCTACAGGGCTTCTGGAAAACGTGTAGAGTTCGCCAGTGTTCCCAGTGTTCACCGTACTGGTTTTCTGTGCAGGATCCAGTTTGTATCTGTGTCTGCAGTCAATACCATAAATAATCAGACCTCCCCAGGTAGTCTGTTTTATCTTACTCATTGGAGGTTGTTGGGCAGTAATGAGAAGGATCTAGTCTGGGTTCTATAAGGGGAATTTAGCACTTATATCATTTAACATAACTGTCTGAACCATGTGCATTACAATCAGTGTAATTGTTTTGTGTGATCTCTGGCAAATGGTGGGTTAACTATTATTTTAATTAGTTTCCTGTCCACAACCCCCTTCACTGCTGTCCCCAAAATTACAATGATGACAGAGCAACCAAGTGTGACCTTATATTCAGAACAAGATGATACGATTGCTGCTGTAATGATCTGGGTTATTTAAAAAAAAAATATATATATATATATAATGTACTACACAATAATAAATGGTATATACAGGTGTGTAAAAAGGAAAATAACAAGCAAAATAAGGAAAAAGTGCCAGGCAAATACAATTAAACACACCAATGTGTATGACACTACAACATATATTGTGTGACACAGTTTCACAAACAATCTGTGTGTCCGCTCCCTAGTGATTAACTCACAGATTGGCTGGAAAAAGGTGACCCACGCTTGGGAACGCCGGAACGCACAGGATTCCTTGAACCCACAGACCACGTATTTAATGTAATAATCTGTAAAATGTAGGATTGGAGAAAAGTGGCAAATCTGCTGTCCATTGTAATCATGACCCGGTAACATTTTAAATGCTGGACAGAATAATCAAAAGTTTAATAGGTCAGAATTTAAGCAATGTGCATTCATGGGTGTAATTAACAAGCATTGAAGAATTTTGGACCAGCCCTGCACGGCACAAATAGGTCCACCAACGTACACTACTCCCATTGAGTGCCAGTGCAGGAAGTGTACTTAAGTGTGCACCATGTTTTTAGTAGAGACGACCAGTGACAAATAAAATGAGACACTTTCTAACTCTAATAACTAGAATGCATGCATGCAGTAAAATGCATTAGAGTCCATCCAAAATGATCTTCAGAATACGTTTTATATTGAGTGTTGCTTAATGCTAAAAATCCAGTGCCCTATGCTCTTTAAATTGTAAGTAAAATATTTTTATGGATGTTTAATAACCCAATATATACAGGAATCAATTAGGCAAACTGTTAGTTTTCATGTGTTTTCCTACGTTGCTGTTCTCTGTGCCAAATCTGTTCTTTCCCCTCCGCTGAGTCACCTGCTGGTTGATGACTAAGGTTTCTTCCCATTGCATGAATAAGATTGCAAGATCAGCCTTTTAAGAACACAATCTATGAATTTAACATGTTACGGTCCACTCTGTGTTTAAATAGCCGATTGGCAATCTTATCTGTGAATTGACCAAGAATTTTATTTCCAGGGCAACACCAGAGCTTAAAGTCACTGTACAGAATATTCTGGCTAATACATGATTTGTTGCACCTGAAATGTCAGCCCTGTTACAGCTGTATATTCAGATCGATACAAATATTGCTTTAAATATTGTGTGCTAAAATTTGAGAATATTTTTATTTCACATTATACGAATGTATTATAGTTAACATGTCTTCTTGTGTGATTCACAGCAGAGTGATTGCCGGTATCACAAGTAAAAATTAACACAAATTCTTTTTCTTGGATCCCAGGGGGCTTGCTTGGAAAGCAAGATTTTCTTACAAACTCTAAAACGTGAAAGTCTTATTCAGAACTAAAAACTATCTTGGTTCTGGAAAAACAGTGCACTTCAACTAAAAAAACTTTTGCAAATGCCCAGTCTGTTTAATGAATAACAAGGTGAGTTTAATATAAGTAGCAACATCACTGCACCTCCACATGTCCAGTAAAAATATCAATCAGTGGGGACGGGAACAATGAGCATTTTTATCTGAATTAGAGGACAAAAGCTAAACAATGAGGCATCTACATACATAGTATGGTTGACATATAATGAATCCAGCTTCACTCTTTGGATATGTTGCAAAAAGTGTTACTAAGATTTGCAGTCTCCAATACCACTGAAGCCAATATGGAAGGAGCTAATTTTGTGCTTCACCAGAGTTACTATAGACCCTGCTCTTATATTCTGATATGCCATTGAACTACAGACCATGTGATGGACGGTCATACTACAGTAGGAGTGATCTTGTTTTAATATGTGACAATGTTCTAATATATACAATTTCAGTTAAACACAAATACATGAATTGCAGTTATGTCATGCTAATTACAATACAAAACATGGCTAAATATAACCCTAATCTGCTTCAAATTAAAGGATGTGGCCTATAATTGTATCCTGTAATTTCGGTTATTGTGAACAGGGCTGCCTTTAATGAATGAGTATGTGTGAATGAATGAATATGTGTGTATGAGTGAATGTACTTATATATGTATAGGTGTGTGATAGCATGGATCTGTATGTGTAAATGGGAGGGTCCAAATATGGCGCAGGCAGGCTATTTGGTGGCAAAGATGGCACAGGCAAGTTATTTGCAGGAAAGATGGCACAGATAAGCTGTTTGGGATAAGGATTGCACAGACATGTTGTTTGGGGACAAATATGGCAGAGACATGCTGTTTGGGGAAACAGATGGCAAGTCCTATGCATCCGATCTGAGTGCTGGGCAGGTCCAGTAATGGAATCTGGGTGCTGGGGCAAGTCCTATGTGTGCAAATCTGGGTGCAAGGGCAGGTCTTTGGGTTTGTTACTGGTGATCTCTGTCTGCCATATAGGGTTTCCATGCATTATTTGATCTATATGCTCAATGCTGAGATTACATGTGCTTTTCAGTTGATCTATACCAGGGGCGTTTCACTGTGAGAAAATATGGCCTTTAATAAAATATGCATATTAAAATAAATTAAATGACACAAAACCTTTACTTTTCCTCTCACTGATTTCTGGGCCTAGAAAGTTTTGTGACTACAAATGCAGGATTCTGTATAAGTAAAAAGAAAATAGTTCTATTTATTTTAGGGATGCACTAAAATGAAAATTCTGGACCAAAACTGAAAATTCAGGGTTCACTTAGCCAAAACTGAAAATGACCCCCCACACACTTTTAATAAAAGTAAGTTACACACCAAAATTGTACGAAAAATGATATATTATGATTGTTAACAGCAATCTCAGGCATACCTAGATTCCAGTATGTACTGGTTGGCTGGGCATTGTACCGGTATTTTTTGTCCAATTTTAGTGTGTAACCATGCTTTTATTAAAAGTAACACACCACAATTGGACAAAAAAAATCAACAATATGACTTGGCATGATAGGAGTGTGATTGCT
The DNA here is from genome assembly GCA_023333645.1 of Sceloporus occidentalis. NCBI lineage: Eukaryota > Metazoa > Chordata > Lepidosauria > Squamata > Phrynosomatidae > Sceloporus > Sceloporus occidentalis. The sequence goes on along the minus strand of JALMGF010000053.1, from coordinate 6,233,507 downwards.
AACAGCAAACACACTCTTTTTATACCCAGGCAACCAGTAAATGCTGGAACCTAGGCACGATGGGACTGTGATTGCTGTTAGCAGATTGCTGTTAGCTGTTAGCAATCACACTCCTATCATCCCAAGTCAGCCAGTACATGCTGGTACAGGGTGGCTGTAAGTGCAGACCCCATACTGCTGGCAGCATCAATACACAAGGGGGGCAGCTAGCCAGGTTTCAGCATATACTGGCTGACTTGGCATGATAGGAGTGGGATTGTTAACAGCAATCACAGTCCCATCATGCCTAGGTTCCAGCACTTACACATCCATGCTATCACACACACATTCATTCACAGATTCATTCCCTCAATCAGGCATACTCATTCAAACACACTCCCCCACCCCCTTACCTGCACTACAGCTCTGTCAATGCTGATCACAGACTTCAGCAGGGGGCGCGGCCTCCCTCGTTCTCCCCACAGGGGAGGCAGGACTGGAGCATAGACCCTCCCACAAGTAAGCAGCAGGGCTCTTGTGATCCTGGCTGCCGATCTCACGCGGGCCGCACCTCGAGGTCCCGCGGGCCGCATTTGGATGCCCCTGATCTATACCTTCAAGGCTGGGTTTGTGTGTCATTCAGTTGCTTTTTACCTGCAATGCCATGTTTTCATCTGTTTGTCATCATTTATTAATACCTGCAAATACAGGGTTTGTATGTCTTATTCAGTTTATCTATATCAGCAATGTTGTGTTTCATGTGTTGTTTATTTGATCTATACCTGAATTGAATGAGGGAGGAAAAAGAGATGTGGTACAGTGAAGGAGGTGACAAAGGGACTGTGGGGGTGTTGAAGGGGGATGGGGTGATGACACTGGAGGGGGCACCACAGGAGTGGCCTGCACAGGACGACTGAACACCTAAAGCTGGCCCTCATCGCGACTCAGAGTCTGTTTCAGGTCACTCGCTGGACACGCACCATTCATTTGCTATGCAATAGTATTGTGCTCCTCCCCTGTGCATGCGGCGTGAGGATGTCTCACGAATAGTCACGCTAGGGTCAGAAGGAAGAAAGACCACACTGTCTCCTCCTAATATGCAGAGTAAGTGTGGCAAGTACTTTTTGGTTTTTTTGGTGTTGGAGTGGAGTATGTGATTGCATGCTAGGGGGCCCAGGGTCCAATCAATATTAAAGGCTGACCCGATTGTTAATGTACACAGAGTTGTATTTTTCCATGTATTCACTTTTTTGTTTGTTTTTTAATAATGTTAAAGGCTTTAACTGATGCTTTGTGCTATTCATTGCCTCTGTCCCTGAGCACATTTATGCATCAATACATGCATGCAATGGAGAGTGGCTGTGTCTCTTTAAGAAAGTGCTGCAAACACTAGTGTTACCCTGAAAACAACACATTAACATATGAACATAAAATAAAAAACCTAAAAGCACATGTGACTCTATGTATATATTTTGTTCTGTGCAGAATAATGTTTTGTGAACAGCTGGAAAGAAATAACCCAAAACTTCCATAACTATACAGCTGATAGTAGAAATAACCTCAACCACATTGAATATGTCCTTCTACGGAGAGATAAACAGATGGAACACTCAAGTCGTCTCCAGATACAGAAGAGAATCGGGAACTATTATACCTTACGGATTGACAATTAAGTTCAATACAAAAGAATAATGGCCAAAAGAATGTGACGTCTGTTGGCAGGAAACAATGTCAGTAAGACGTCTTTGACAGAACATTTGTACGTTGTGTGGGTTAGCTAGAGTTTCTTCTCGGTGAATGCCATCAACCTTCTAATCATTCACTGTGTTCCTTTGACAGTTATATCATGCTAATCCTTTTTACTTAGCTGCAAAGATCAGCACCTCTCTTGAGACACCGGCTTCCTCAGACCCCTCGTTTTACGTCATCTGAACAAATATAAATTCCAAACATATGCAGAAATTTGGAGAGCGAAAGAGCAAGGGCATGTGACTCATCCCTCTCTGGAGAATAAGACTCATCTGCTATGAATGAGAGAAAGGGAGGGGAGGCTCTTGTAGTCGTGCTCATCCCTGGCTCAAAATAGCTTGATATGGAAGAGTTATTTCTGTATCTAGCCAATTACTACCTTTACTGCCACGGTGACACAGGATCCGTGTGATAAATGGAATTCTATAGAGTAGACGACTAATGTGACGCGGTAAAAGGATTCGACTCAGCACTTCCACCATGATGTCTGTTGCTTCAGGTAGAACGTGTCAAACAGAAAACACGGTAACACTCGACATGTGGCAAAAGCATTTATTGAGTAGATACTCAATGCTCTATAACATAATGTTCAAGAAACGCCTAGTTCACTTCCCTATGTATCTTTCGCTAAATGTAAGTGTTGCATTGATAAAGAATGGAAACATGCTTATGCAGGGTTTACGGATTTAAAGATGCATTAGGAATGGTTTTAAGTTAAAATGTGAGCGTCAGCAAGTGGTTTGATGCGAATAAATAGATATGTAATGGGAAGCACATTCTAACAAGCATATAAATGCAGATTCCCGGGTGCTGCAGAAGTGGCAACATGTAAATCAAAGCAGGGCATCGGCATTCACCCAGAAAATTAAAAACACCTATTTATATTTGAGATGGATGTTTTAAGTAGAATTTGCTGGGTGAACTCTGATTTGTTGCTTCTTCATTGTAATTTCATTTCTGTCAGTTATTTATGAACACACCAACTGTTGGCTATTATTGTTCGTTGGCCACCTTATGAGTCACATATGAGTTAATTCTTGTTTTTGGCCAGTCTAGAAGAAAGAGTTGTTATTTGAATTGTGCGTCTTGGCCTAGACAAGAAAAATAATGCAACCTCATCTGTTTTTACAAGGACAATAAATAAATTGGACTTGATACTAACAGGAACATGTAAACTGAGCTGATCAAGCATTACTTCTCAACAAGCAGCAGAACTTCTCTCCACCATAGCTAACACCCCCATATCTCCTTTCTCAATAGGTCAAAAACATAGGAGCCGTAATAAACAACAATCCCTAATACTGCAGGCAGAATCATCAATGGGAAATGCAAATTTGATCACATAACTGAGCAAACAACATTGACTATATAGGTAAATGAGGCTACAAGTAAAGCTTTCCAAGCCACCCCCTCCATTGCCACCGTACAAGGAGACCATTCACCTTCTCCACCTATCATTAAGATAGATAGATAGATAGATAGATAGATAGATACTGTAGATACCTAACATGTAACACATAAAAAAAATATGTAAACATATCGCCAATATTTCCATATTAAATATATATGTGTCCATGGAAAACACAGCTGAGATGTCTAGCAAGGTGTGTATTGATGTAGGCTAAGTGTAGTGTAGACTGTGATGAGCAAGGAAGACCTAACCAGCAAATCAGTACAACATCTTCCTGAAAAACAATTGTCTTGCTCAATGAAATCAAGATTTTATTAAGGACACGGAGGCTCCTATTATAATGCATTCTCTTTCTTTATTACTACTCCCTCAGCAGCAAAAAATACAGGAAGTAGGTAACCAAAGAGAAAAAACACATATCAAACATATAACAGGTCAGCCAATCAGCAGTAGATCCAAGTGTATCAAAGGGTGAGACAAGCTGCTGCACTTCCTCTTTTCTTGCTGCTCCCTCAGCGGACAGTTAAGTATTTCTATGCTCTGTATTATTCTATCCATGATTGGTTTCTGCTTTATTATTTAATTCATTATCCGTTTGATTTCTGCCTTATGATTGCTTCGTTTATTTCTGTCATTGCTATTATTATTCCATTCGTTTCTCATTTGTATTTGTGCCTTGCCACCGCCCCCCCCCCCCTTGCCACCTTTGCTGTTCGTTTATTCTTCGGTTTCAGCCGTTTTACGGATCTCTTACCTTCCTGGTTCCTCCGGTTTTCTTTGCCGGTATTGCGGTGCTCTTCTCGGAGCTTCTGCATCTCTGGCTTCGTTTTTCTGCCGGCGAGTCTTGTGCGCGCATGCGCACTGACTCGTACGGCGGCCATCTTGGTTCGCACACTTCTTTCTGGTTTCCCGCGATTCCAGCTGCGTTCTCTTCGCCGGTAGTCATCCCAGCTCCTTCGTTTTTTCTCCAGGTGTTTCCTCTCGGGTTAATCAACCCTTTGCTTTCATTTATTTGCCGGTATTTGCTGTTTTAGGGTTATGGATCATTTTAGTGATCAGACTGCTCCTACTGGGGCTGCAGGTTCCTCCATTAGTGCCCATGATGATGCTCAGCCTCTGTCATCTGAGGATTTCCAGTCCCTTTTGGATGCTACCATGTCCCACTCCATTTCTAAAGCCCTGTCCTCTGCTATGGGTGCAATGTCTCATTCTATAACCCAATCTATACAACAAGCTTTGGTCCAGGCTCCTGTGACCTCAGCTCCCATTACTGTAGCAGCTCCTGCTGCAGGCAAAAAGGCCTTATTTAAATCTAAACACCTTTCTCCACTCCTGACTGACAGCCATGCTACTGTCGTGATGGGCAAGGTCCCTATTCCTGTCACTGAGAGCGCTGATGCACCGCGCAAAAGAGTCCCTGACCGGACAAAAACGGCCAGACACTGGAAAAGAGCTAAGGCTCAGGTTGATTCATCAGAATCTGATGAGAGTGGTGATGACCTTATTTCATATAAGGATCCCGGTTCTGACATTTCTGATGAGGGCGAATCCCCTGAGTTTGATTTATCCCCCTCTGGGGTTGATACTGTTCCGGTTCTTTACCCATCTGGTGAGACCGATGTTGATGTTAGAGACCCTCAGGGCAATCCCCTATTCGATCCAGATAACTTACGCCACCCGCGTTCTGCCGAATGGGACCCCCCGGCACATATCGCCCAATATCTCGCTCTCCGGGTTCGCAAACCCCTCACTAAGGAGAGTAGACGTAAACTTAGGGCTGAATGTCCCAGACCCATAGTGCCTAATGAGGTCTGTAAGACTCCCGAGGTTGACCCTCAAATTATACAGTTTCTATCTAAGACAGGCTGGAAGCCCAGGAAGGGTTTAGAGTTCTCCCTTCGCCACTGTCAGGATAAACTCCTAGACAGCTTGGGCCCCATCACTAAACTGTTTGAATTGCTTGAGGCAGGGAGAGCTTCTCCTGACTCTTTCGATCTGATACTCCTGAACAAACTCCAGTTGGTGGCCTGGCGTGTTTCCGGGGACCCTGGTCTGTCGAGGGTGTTTCACAACGAACTCTCCTCCTCCTGGCAGATGCGTGGGCTCCAGGCACTAGACGTGCCTATGCTTCGGCGTGGCGATCCTGGTCTGGCTGGTGCCTGGGCAGGTCATTGGATCCCGTTTCGGCCCCTCTGAATGTGGTTCTGTCTTTCCTTACGGAGCTCTTTCATGATAACAAAGCGTACCGTACGGTTAATTTGTACCGCTCGGCCATTTCTGCTGGCCACTCTCCTCTTGATGGGATTCCTATTGGTCGCCATCCTTTGGTATGCAGGTTGCTCAAGGGTATCCGGCTTTCCAGACCCCCTGTGCCCCGTTACTCCTCTACATGGGACGTTAATGTTGTTCTTCGTTTCCTTGAAACTTGGTCTGCTAATCATGAGCTTTCTCTTAAGGAATTGTCGGCCAAGCTTTTGCTTCTTCTTTGTGTGCTCTCTTGCAAGAGGGTTTCTGATGTCAGGGCCTTGGATTTTTCTGCTAAAGTCTATCGTCCCGATGGTGTTTTGTTCGATATTTCTAGGCGGACTAAGACCAATATCTCTTCAGTTTTTTATCCGTCCTTTCCTCTTCGTCCTCTCCTATGTCCGGTTCTTTGCCTTCGGGAGTATGAGAGCCGCACTAGAGATCTTAGGGATCCCTCTTCTCTTCCCTTGTTTATTTCTTTTCGTCGGCCTCATGCTTCTGTTTCTTCTTCCACTCTTTCCAGGTGGTTGAAGTGGATTTTACATCGGGCAGGTGTTGACACTTCTATATTTTCTCCGCACTCTGTTAGGAGTGCTTCGGCATCCAAGGCTGTGGCCTTGGGTTGTCGTATGGAAGATATTTTGAGGGCTGCAGACTGGTCTTCGGACACTACATTTCGGGAGTTCTATCTTCGCCCTATTCGTCATTTTTCTGAACGTTTGGTTGATCAGCTTTGAAATTGCATTATAATAGGAGCCTCCGTGTCCTTAATAAAATTCTAAGATTTTACTAGTCTCATGACGTAAAGTCATGATTTTATTAAGGACACGGAGGCGAGTATTATTCCCCCCCCTTCTTCTTTCCCTCCCGTCGTTGGCTGGGTGAGTATATTGATTCAGTTTTAGCTTGACGTTTCGTCTCATATCCTTCATTTCTTATGCTGTGTTATCATGCATCGCTGTTGTGTCCTGCCTCTCATTTCAATTGCATTGTCTTACCTCATTTACTCCTGATATGTGGCATTTTCCACGATTTCTACCGGTGTCCTATTTTCTCTGTTTCAGTTTGATGTCTTCTGGATGCTCCCGGCAAGTTATCGGTTCCTTGAGATGCCTGTTCCTGTTTACGTTTTATTTGTTCCGGTTTGATTGGTTCCGCAAGAAAAGAGGAAGTGCAGCAGCTTGTCTCACCCTTTGATACACTTGGATCTACTGCTGATTGGCTGACCTGTTATATGTTTGATATGTGTTTTTTCTCTTTGGTTACCTACTTCCTGTATTTTTTGCTGCTGAGGGAGTAGTAATAAAGAAAGAGAATGCATTATAATACTCGCCTCCGTGTCCTTAATAAAATCATGACTTTACGTCATGAGACTAGTAAAATCTTAGAATTAGCCAGCAGAGTCTTCATCTTTAAATGGGAAACTTCGTTACAAAATCAGTGTTTTAAAGTTAGAATGTTTCATTATGTTTGTGGCGGAAATACATTGCTGGGCCAGGCACAGCCCCCCACCCCTGAACTATGCAGTCTCGTGGCCACTTTCCCGCATTCAACGTGGGCATCTCAACCATGGTTCCTTCTGTGGGGAAATATGGGGGGTCACTTATCAATACAGGTTTAAATGTACACAGACAGCAGATTTAGAAGATAATTTTTTTATTTACACAATTGAATTTACCAAAAACAAACATTTTCTTCTGTTTCTACTTTATCAAGAGAATGATAGATAGATAAATAGAACGGCTAATACAGAGAGGGAATTTAAACATGCATGGAATAGGCATAAAGCTATCCTGAATCTAAGACACAACCAAGTACTGATTAAGGTCTGAGTCTTTATATCAGGGAAAATGGGCAGACTAGATGGACCAAATGGTTATCAACTGCTGTCAAATTGTAGGTTTCTGTGGTCTATGTATGAATATGGAAATTGGCCTGAAAGTCGGCAAAGTCTGGGACTGACTCCATATCGTATTCTCATTTAATAAAATATATTTACTAGCACTTTATCGCATCTGAAACCCCTACTTGAGTACACATTACAGTAATTAAGAATATCTTTCCCGTCTAATAAGTATCGGTTTTCCCAAGAATTGTTTGATTAGTGAGTTGCTGCAATAGAATCTTTATCATGGGCTATTAAATAGTTAATATTTGGAAAAGTCTCCGCTTATTTATAATGTTCCCGAAATGACGCTACTAGTGCAGCATTATGTAAACTCTCCCATGTCCCTTTTATATTCTAGTTGGTTACCTGAGCAGCAATTAATCTGTTTATTTGGTAGCATCACGTATGCCTCTTGTATTATGTCTCAACCACTTCAATGCTGATCGTCCATGAACTGCACTCTGTATCCGCCGCCTCCTGTTCATCTTATTCTTGTCTTCTTTGGAAACAGTTTCTTGGACACTCTGTGCTCTGCGTCCCTTAGATTTGGTAACCATGACAACAAGATATAATATACCCTCATCTCATAGCTCTTAATAGATGTGCAAACATCCAGACGCATCATGTGCATCCTTGATCCACAGATGTCTAATGCAGAGGCAGACAATGCTAACGTCAAAACTGCTTGATGAAGCTTAGCTTGGTAAACAAGAAAAATAACACAGCACATATTTTTCATACCAGGTATTCATAAATTAGAATACCACCTTCTAAGCAATCCATGTCCCTAGTTCACACAGCTTTGTTTTAAGAAGGTTGATGTACTGAGACCACGTTACAATAAAAATCTTAGATCCGTGGTCTTCTAGTTTCTTGTGTTAAGATACAGCTCAGTTTGTAACAAGGAACGTCCAAACTTTGCCACACAGACCTCAATCACAATTCCACGCGGCCACCTCGCAGCACATTTCAGCTGAATGCCATAAGGTGGTCAGACGGGTAAGGTAGACTAGATGTTCCACTCCATCCAAACTCATCTCTAATGCACCCCTAACCAGGCACTTATATTAAAGTGTCCCGATTTGATCACCTCAAATGTTGGGGTGGGGGGTGAAAAAAATCTCAATAAATGAATTATGAAAGGCCTTTTATGCAGGAAAGAGTTGCAGAGCTGATCATTCATAATGCATGGATAACTCTGTAAGATTAGATTTTCCGTTATCACTGCATTTCTCCTACAGTGCTTATTGAATAAACCACAGTCTATGTTGGAGTTTTAAAAGATTAAAAGACCAACATTTTAAAAAAAAATCTTGTCCCCAGATTATATTTTAATTCTTTAATGCATATTGGAGTCCGTCCCTGTTAGATGGACTTCAGTGAATCTCATTTCATGTAAATTGGTGCATTCTTTTTTATTGGCGTTCTTATTTTTTACAGTATCTTATTCAAAACAATTTTTTAAATATATTGTTCTCTGTTATTTTAGCCCAATCTACTAGACAAAGACCTTGCTTTTGTTAAAAAAAAATGGAATGCCTCAGTGTAAATGACCCAGCCTGACCCTCCTACTAATGAAAGCCTATAAAGAAAATCATTAAGCAGAACTATGTTACCATTATCATAAAGTATCAACTCAGGGTGCCTTTACTGAAACCAGGAATAATAAATATGTTAGCTTCTTGCACATGCTTAGTAGCACTTACATTGAAGTCACTGACGCACTAGCCAATCACAAGTATGCCAACAAAACATCAGTATTCAAATTATATATATATATATATAATTTATTCTTTATATTATTGATAGTTCACATTCATTACCAAACATTAAGACACTGAAGCCATTCCCCATCCTGCCTTTTACATAAATAATTATTTAAACTGTTTTTGAAATCTTGTGTTGTGACAAAGGCTGTTTTAACATGTTCTTGTTTTTAGCTGTAATTTTCTTCTTTCTTATTTACTGTATCTATACAAATTATTATTTTTTCAAGACAAGAAGGGATTTCTTTGGATACCATCATCTAATGTATTGTGTAAAGAAAAATTATAAAATTTGGTGCAAAATTAAAAACAAAAACACTTTTTCTGATTTATTTTTTTAAAATCTTTCGCTCATCCACAAAATCTAATGAAAAAACTGCTAAAAAGATTCTAATATTTGTCCTGTTTTTAGAAGTACCCAATTATTTTCTTTTTTTGGCAAGTACAAGTAGCGTTTTGCTTTTTCAAAACCATAGTGACATTGTAACACTCCTGGATGCCTGAATCAAGTCACACATGTACATGATTTTTAAAAGCAGACGACCAGAGTGTTCAACTGGGCATTTTGACCTGGTATTTTTACATTTTTTATGCAGCCAGTTAACCACCAATCTTTGCCAAAGTTTGCAAAGGTAAAAAAAAAAATGCACAGATTGCAATTCAGGTACAGACTTACTGAGAATTTAATGGGTTGATAAGAAACACCCTAATATATATTCAGCAACACTGATCTATTAAATGTAAGTATTTGATTTAATTAATATAATAATTAGAATTATTTATCATGTGACACAAAATCAGATACTGTTGCTGTCAGAGGAAAGAGTACAATGACACATCTGCTAGGATTTATTCCTTTAACGTACTAAGTGCAATTAATGGGTTTTTTTTAATAACCATGTATCATATTGGTCATTACTAATATGTTTCCAACTACTTTTAAATTCTACAATAAAGTGCATTTAGTTGCAGAAGGCATTGTGTATGCTGGCAGACTTACATGAACTGCGTGCAAAAATGTACCAAAGAACATTTTATATGGCACTCCACTATAGAAGCCCCGGCAGAAGTGCTAGCAGCGGAGGTTGTCTCCTGCTGCGCTGCGGGGGATCCTCATCTCTGGCAGCCAGTAAACGTCTGCGCAATGCGTTCAGACAACCTCCCCTGCTGCTGGCTGGCACCTCCATTGGGGCTTCTATGGTGGAGCACCAGAAGGTCATGTCATGCCGGCGCTCCGTCATAGAAGCCCCAGCAGTGGTTGCCTGCATCGTGCAGATGTCCACCGGCCTGCAGTGCTGCAGGGGACCTGGATCCTAACGCTGCTGCTTGCTCGCAGCAGGGCTAAATGAAAAAGAAAAAACACGTGCCCAGCGCCCAGAACGGCATGTCCTGGGTGTTGTGCGATACAAATTTCGCTACCCCAAAAAGTGTGGCCTATAATCGGGCCAATACGGTATTTATTATGTCTTATTTTACATCTGCTCTACTATATTAAACTTAACACTCATATAGCATAAGCAACATGTGGGCATTTTCTTCTGGTGATTATGAAATTTGTATTTTCTAGGATTTAGCACCAGTATAGTAAATCTGTGGTTGATGGACCTAACATTAGTTTTTATGTTACAAAACAGCATAAGCATGCTTAGGCTTGTGTTTGACTGCCATAGTCTCTGTGCCCATGAGTACATATTTACAGTTGTGCTCAAAAGTTTGCATACCCTGGCAAAATATGGCATTGATTTAAAAAATATTACTGATCATGAGAAAAATTAATTTAAGGCTAGTGATCATATGAAGCCATTCATCTTCACATAGTGGTTTGGCTCCTTTTTAAATCATATTGATAACAGATATCACTCAAACGGCCCTGATCAAAAGTTTACATACCCATGAATGTTTGGCCTTGTTACAGACACTCAAGGTGACACACACAGGTTAAAATGGCAATTAAAGGTTAATTTCCAACGCCTGAGGCTTTTAAAATTGCAATTAGTGTCTGTGTATAAATAGTCAATGAGTTTGTTAGCTCTCACGTAGATGCACTGATCAGACTAGATACTGAGCTCAGACCTATGTAACAAGGTAATGGAACTTTATAAAGATGGAAAAGGATATAAAAAGATAACTGAAGCCTTGAAAATGGCAGTCAGTACTGTTCATTCACTTATAAAGAAGGTTAGACCGAGAAAGATTTCAGATACAAAAAAAACCCACCAGCGCCAATGCCACAAAAATGCCCAGTTACAATATGCCCAACAATACCTTGGCACTCCTCACAGCTTCTGATACACTGTAATTTAGAATGACGAGACCAAAATAGAGCTTCACGGTCACAACTATAAGCGCCATGTTTGGAGAGAGGTCAACAAGGCCTATAGCGAAAAAATTACCATCCCCACTGTGAAGCATGATGGTGCCTCACTGATGTTTTTTTTGGGGGGGGGGGTAAGCGCTAAAGTCACAGGGAAAATTGGGAAAACTGATGGCAAGATGAATGCAGCATGTTATCAGAAAATACTGGCAGACAATTTACATTCTTCCGCACAAAGCTGTACATGGGATGCTCTTGGACTTTCCACCCTAAGCAAGAGGCCAAGTTGACCCTTCAGTGGCTACAGCAGAAAAAGGTGAAGGTTCTGGAGTGGCCATAACAGTATCCTGACCTTAATATCACCGAGCCACTCTGGGGAGATGTTAAATGTGCGGTTCATGCAAGACAACCAAAGACTTTGCATGACCTGGAGGCATTTTGCAATCAGGAATGGGGAGCTATACCACCTGCAAGAATTTGGGGCCTCATTGACAACTATTACAAAAGACTTCACGCTGTCATTGATGCTAAAGGGGGCAACACACAGTATTAAGAACTAAAAGTATGCAGACTTTTGAACAGGGGTCAGTTCATTTTTTTTTTCTTTCTTGCCATGTTTGTTTTTGTGCCGTTCTGTTATAACCTACAGTTGAATATAAATCCCATAAGAAATAAAACATATGGGTTTTGCCTGCTCATGTTTGTTTTCTTTAAAAGTGGTACATATATTACCAACTCTTTAAGGGTATGCAAACTTTTGATCACTTTTGTAAAACAAGAAAAATAACAATAGGGTTGGTTCTAAAATAACAGCAGTTGGTTTTGCCTGTCAGAGGCTTAGCTAATCAGATCTAGGTTGGAAGCACAATAAACTGAATGAGAAAAAGGATGTTGGATGCAGTGTCTTGAGATTAAAACTTCAACATCTTAACATCACCCAAATGTCCGAGACAGGACAGTCATTTGTGTGGGTACACTGAACCATGACTGGGTGCCAAGTGTGCATAAGGTCTTAGCATCTCATATAACCACTCTTGATGTGCCTTATGAGAAGCCAGCTCTGATGGGTTTTCTCCTGCATCCAGGGTCGTGTTTTGCCTGCCGAACATATACCTTCTTTGAATTTCATCTTAAACATTCAACTACATTATATGAATTTGACCCTCCTTTCACAAAATGTCATATTTCAATTGTCGTCCAGGGTAGCCAACAACAGGCTTTAAAATAGACATTTCATTAAACTTCCTATCTGCACCATTGACTTCCACAAGCATTGTCCCAGATGCTAGTGTATTCCTACAGATATGCTGCATTATTTGTACAGCTTTTCTCTTTTTCGGAAATTGGTTCTGTGTCCATTAAAGACATTCACCATCTCTTGATGTGTCGGTCTGTGAAAGCCATTTTGTCTGCAGTCTATGTGTTGCTATAGAAACACAGAGCCATAGTATGCGAACACTAATGTGATAATGAAATACCATAGCAACACTAAATGTTCCCTGCCTGACTCCCAAGGCCATTCTTTATATAATTCATACTAGATTGGTAATTAAGTTAGTATCAGTAATATTAACCTTTTTTATTATTAAACTAAATGTTTGATAAAGCAACAAAAAAGAGCAAACCAAAAGCCATATATATATATATATATATATATATATATATATATATATATATATATATATATATATATATATATATATATACACAATCCATATAATGAGGGGGGGGCAAGATATAGGCTATATAACATGCAACATTGTTAAGGGTGGGTTACATCTGTGTAAAATGTATTTTTTCTTTTACTCGCAGCACTTATATATTCTCACCCACCTACATGAAACAATACAGAGAGGCATGGCCCATGTTGTAAGTTTATTCTGCAGACACATATTCACTGCTGTGATTAAACTTTGTGTAGCTCTGTAACAGGTGCACCAAGTATCCAAAAAATGGAGAAGAAGCCTATCTGCAGAAAGGAGATTGCAGTAGGGCATTATAAATCTGTGGGAGCCGGAGTGTGCTCAGTAGGAAATTATGTCTATATTATAGATCCTCAGAACCAGCAGAAACCAATGCTACTGCTCTGTGCATCCTTGAAAAGACTTAAACACGAGCTGCCGATCCAACCCTGCAGCATGGGTCTGGGTAAAGGCCTTGATAGCGTTGCTAAGCAACAAGTTTCCAAGCAGCAACTTCTCCTAGTTCTCAGTTCTCCGAGTGAGCATCTCTTATTCTATCAGGGCATAGACCAGGGGTGTCCAAGTTTTTTCTGCTGTGGGCCACTTAATCAGAATTGTATACGTGCGAGGACCGCACTCATTTTTCACTGTGAGAAAATATGGCCTTTAATAAAATATGCAGATTAAAATAAAGTAAATGACACAAAACCTTTACTTTTCCTCTCACTGATTTCTGGGCCTACAAAGTTTTGTGACTACAAATTCAGGATTCTGGATAAATAAAAATGAAATAGTTCTATTTATTTTAGGGATGCACTAAAATGAAAATTCTGGACCAAAACTGAAAATTCAGGGTTCACTTAGCCAAAACTGAAAATGACCCCCCACACACTTTTAATAAAAGTAAGTTACACACCAAAATTGTACAAAAAAGTTATATATTATGATTGTTAACAGCAATACCCAGATTCCAGCATGTACTTGTTGGCTGGGCATGATAGGAGTGCTGTCAACAATCATATATAAATTGTTATTGTATTTTTTGTCTAATTTTAGTGCGTTAACACACCACAACTGGACAAAAAAAATCAACAATATGACTTGGCATGATAGGAGTGTGATTGCTAACAGCAAACACACTCTTTTTATACCCAGGCAACCAGTAAATGCTGGAACCTAGGCATGATAGGACTGTGACTGCTGTTAGCAGATTGCTGTTAGCAATCACACTCCTATCATCCCAAGTCAGCTAGTACTTGCTGGTAAAGGGTGGCTGTAAGTGCAGACCCCATACTGCTGGTAGCATCAATACACAAGGGGGGCAGCTATCCAGGTTTCAGCATGTACTGGCTGACTTGGCATGATAGGAGTGTGATTGCTAACAGCAAACACACTCTTTTTATACCCAGACAACCAGTAAATGCTGGAACCTAGGCATGATGGGACTGTGATTGCTGTTAGCAATCACACTCCTATCATCCCAAGTCAGCCAGTACTTGCTGGTAAAGGGTGGCTGTAAGTGCAGACCCCATACTGCTGGTAGCATCAATACACAAGGGGGGCAGCTATCCAGGTTTCAGCATGTACTGGCTGACTTGGCATGATAGGAGTGTGATTGCTAACAGCAAACACACTCTTTTTATACCCAGACAACCAGTAAATGCTGGAACCTAGGCATGATGGGACTGTGATTGCTGTTAGCAGATTGCTGTTAGCAATCACACTCCTATCATCCCAAGTCAGCCAGTACATGCTGGTACAGGGTGGCTGTAAGTGCAGACCCCATACTGCTGGCAGCATCAATACACAAGGGGGCAGCTAGCCAGGTTTCAGCATGTACTGGCTGACTTGGCATGATATGAGTGTGATTGCTAACAGCAATCACAGTCCCATCATGCCTAGGTTCCAGCACTTACACATCCATGCTATCACACACACAAATTCATTCATTCACAGATTCATTCCCTCAATCACGCATACTCATTCAAACACCCTCCCCCACCCCCTTACCTGCACTACAGCTCTCGATACCGCTCACAGACTTCAGCAGGGGGCGTGGCCTACCGCTTCCTCTGTACAGGACAATAGACCCTCCCACAAGTAAGCAGCAGGGCTCTTGTGATCCTGGCTGCCGATCTCACGCGGGCCGCACCTCGAGGTCCCGCGGGCCGCATTTGGCCCGCGGGCCGCATGTTGGACGCCCCTGGCATAGACTGTTCTCTTCAGGAGGATTCAGGAGTTGCATGGCCCAGCAAAATCCATTAACTTTTGCATTTGCAACTTTTACACCACTCTTTAATTGTATTGCTTGTAGCCCTGGTGCTTTTTTCCAGGATGTGCTCCATTACATACATGTTGATGTCATTCTGCTCTTTTGGTTGTATCATGCCGCTACTTTTCTCAGTCAAATGTGCATATGACAACGGACCTCACATTTACTCTCTGTAGAAGCTGTAGCCCCCTTTCACCACCCTTATTTTTTTAGGGCTTCTATATACCCCTTCAAATAATACTTTAACATTCTGGGCAATCATGTGCTTCCCCCGATACAAGGAGAGGTCTATTGCAAACAGACATTTACATTTTTATCACATGGACCGGGTACCACACAAGGAGGGAAAAAATGAGTAAAATGACAACACAACTAACAAAAAAACAATGTATTAAAGAAAAGAGGAAAAAAATGTGGTTGTGTATTTGAACATGGTATAGATACACTAGACTTTTTATTTGCTTAGTTGATATGCTTACTTGATACAGTTATTAGGGGATATTTGACAAATGTTATTGTTTAGATAAAAAATGTCCTTTAGACATTTCTAAACATACAAAATCTGACCACTAGTTCAAGTTATTCTTACTCGGCATAGAGCCGGAGAGAGAGAGAACTACCCAAGTCAGTCGACTCGATCAGAATCAGCATTGCAGTAGATAAGGCACATGTGATGAGTAAACAATGCAGTCAATGCACTACCTTCTCATTTTGTCAAATCACCGCAATATGAGCTGTCATGAAATGCACACTGGCCTGGACTGATACATTCTGACTACAGGGTGATGACGTTGTGATGCCACCATTCTGCTAATAGAAAGATGATCGGGCAGTATGGTCAAAATGGGATGATAGGCAGGCTTAAAGCTGACAAATGTTGCAATAAAAGGAACTCTCAGCAGGTAAAGTTTAAGGACATCACAGAAGCTGCCATCTTGGCTTTCTCTCTTTTTTTGGACTGTTGCAAATGAGATGAGAATACATTCAACACACATTTTGCCGACAATGAGAATAACTATATAAAGTAACAGAAAGATCAAAAATATGGTGAGAAATTGAATTGTATGGCAGATGGTTATAACCACTAAATAGTCTTCACAACACCGCTGATACAAGAAAAAAGCCACACAGAGACAGAACATGCAACGCACACAGATTTATGTAAATAAACAGAGGGTTTTCATGAGTACTACAGGAGAGGTATGGTTTTAGCTGTCTCGCTTCACTATTTATTATGAAGGGCCAAAACTGGCAAGTTTCTCCAGAATGAAGGGCCGAGCTGGACTGTGAAATGCATAATTGTTTAACAGATATCTCTGTTTTAACTACACATTATATAGGGCCATCCAAGATCTCCTTGCAGCAGAAGCAGACTGGACCTTCAAAATGTATTGTGAAGGAGATGAAACCACAGACCTCTTGAAAACTCAACTCTTCTTTTAGTGAATGTATCCCAAAGAGATTCAAAACACTGACAGTTTACATTTCTTTGCTAAAGGATTCTGCTTTGAAATGCTATTCCATGTCTATACGAGTCAAAAACAGCATTTAAATGTCCTCTCGTTCTACTAGCCGGCAAAAAAATTTGAATTGTTAGCAATGAGCACCATGTTATTGTTGACATTAAAACAAAAAGTATACATATAAAAAATATTTTATTTCTTGCTTAAAAGCATAATTCTCTTTGCACAACTTTATTCCTTTCTGCATCGTGAGATTGTATGTCCACTCAGGTGTGCAACACAACTTCCCTCAGAAATTCACCTTCTGTACGGCGATGTGGCGGTCCGCCCAGCGGCACCCATTTAATGACCGAAGCTCCCATATATTGCTTGGATTCTTCTGCAGCTTATAAGGTTAAAAATGCAGATTTTGCTCTAAAGATTTTTCCACTTTTAAAACGTTGGTTTGCTCATGTATTCCTCCATAGTCTGCAAAAAGAAATATAGAAACATTAGCAGTGTCTTGGAGAGATAAGCACGGAAAGATGTCTGGTCAAAAGAAAAAAACCCAAAATAAAAACACAAAGAATAAACGTACTAAGAAAACAAAAATCCGTTGTATTCCCAATAGCATTCCTTCATGTATTACAAACAGCAATTGATTTGCCCAGCACCATGTACAGACAAAAGGTTTTCAAACACCAAATAAGTCAATTTTTACACAAAAGTAAATAATTTCTGCTGTGAAAAATATGTAAAACCCAAAACCACGCAGGCTATATGGGCTGAATGGTTCATATCTGCCATTAAATTCTATGTTTTATGAATTAGGATATAGCTACTATCTAAGATATATTCTCTATTCATATAGCAATGGAGAAATAATCATCTGATTCCTTAGAGAGCACAATAAACCGTTTAAATATTCCTTTATTCAGCTTCTAGCACCTATTGTGATGTTAAACTACATTAAATGGATGCATTTCTTCTTTCAGTAGGCTTCCCACATACCTCTTGTAACATGTCTGAATCCTCAATAGCTCGAACAACTGACTCCTTGGAAGTCTCCTGAATTTCTCCTCCCATAAGGAACTCATCCAAAATGAAGTAAGCTTTTTCAAAGTTGAATATAATATCTAACTCGCAGACCTAGCCAAAAGAAAGAATACTTTACTGTATTATCACAACAGCAATGGGAGACATCGTGGTGCCAAGCATTGACTACTACTGGGGAAAAATAAAAGATGAAAATTTTAAACCGAAAAATAGTAAGAAAAATGCAAAACACTAATCATTTTAAAGGATGTAGAGCATAAAAAAATATATTCTTTTAGGTTTTCATAACCAAGCGCATGGCATTGTTTTCTAGCTTATCCTCAAAATAACGAATGATGCAGTAGGCATGTGCCACAGTGTTCAGAAGCCAAGGAAGATCTCTTTCTGTGTCCCTCTTTGTAACACATACAGGATTACCAGATAAAAAGGACATATAGTAACACAATCTACTTCACAAGATATATTCCACAGACAAAAAAATAACCCTTAGATCCCATTGCCCTAGCTAGCCCTGTTAACTACCCCCAAACCCTTTAAGCAATAACTAATTATATATATATATATATATATATATATATATATACACACACACACACACACACACACACACACACTGGCCACCTTAGGTACACCTGTTCAATTGCTTGTTAACACAAATACCTAATCAGCCAATCACAAGGCAGCAACTCAATGCATTTAGGCATGTAGACAACTTTTGGGGTTTTTAACGCATACTAACACTCACAGTTCTCTTTTTTTTTTTATTTCTTTTTTTTTTTGCATATTTCTATGGATTCAAATGAAAGCCCTATTTTTCCTGAAAGGATAGAAAAAGACAAAAAAAACCCATGATATGTGTTGGTTGAATTAATGGTCGAATTCTCCTCAGAAAATGTTATTTCCTTTAATAGATTATGCGTATAATCGAGACAAGGCACACAACACACAAAAGTCGAAGCGTTGTCTAATTACGTATTTGGATTACATGGTTTATATAACTTCTTATACTTCTTATCTGCTTCTAATAGCATGCATCATTCTGATTGGTTACTTTTTAAGCAGGTTACGCCTCTTAATAGATATGTTGGCGCAACTCGTGATACATCATAGACTAGACATTTTCTACTGTCTTTGTCAGCAATAATATTTATGATAACATAAGCATTTTTCTAACAATATGTAACTTGTGTGGGTACATCAAACAAAAAAAGGGAATCTTAACGAAACCCGCGTATGGTAAAAATGGCACAACTGCTTTGGGACATATGGTACCAGAAACCCCTGGGACTGAAGGGTTTAAAAACAGTACTGCAATAGTAAATGTGACTTAAGACTACATGATAAAAAGTACATACAATACTTGGGACAGAGCTGGTTTTTTTTTGTACCTTTCGTGACCAAGGCTGTTTTAAACACGTTTGCGGTGCTTGTGTTTAGCCGTAATTTTCTTCTCTTTTGTTTAGTGTACCCACACAAGTTATATACCGTTTTTTTAGGACAAGAAGAGTTTTCTTCAGATTCCGTTATTTTAATCATATCATCTAAATTTAGTTATTGATTTATTTATTTGTCATCTAATCTAACCAGTGAGCTGAGTTCTATTAACCAGCATGGTTGGCTGCAGCACCTGTAGTCAAACTGCAGCTCAAAGTTCACAGGAGGGTCTGGAAAGACCCTCTGGGAACTATTTAATTTTGAATGGACCCGCCATCTAGGAAAAATCAAATTGGGCCCCTGACTTTTTTGTGTTGCTGAATGTCTCTATATAGCTACACTGGCTGAGTACTTTAACCCCTGGGCGCACCCATTATTGAAAGGCATATAGTCTTTCAATACAGTGAAAACAACCGCTCCTAGGAGCAATCGTACGGAGCCCCTTTATTTTTTTTTTGTTTTGGTGTTGCTGGATGTCTCGATTTCAA
This sequence comes from Sceloporus occidentalis, assembly GCA_023333645.1. Lineage (NCBI taxonomy): Eukaryota > Metazoa > Chordata > Lepidosauria > Squamata > Phrynosomatidae > Sceloporus > Sceloporus occidentalis. The sequence goes on along the minus strand of JALMGF010000053.1, from coordinate 6,213,782 downwards.
GGCACTGCAGCAACTCCAGCTGAGCAAAGAAAGACGCTCGTCTAACCCCATGACCCCATGACGTGCCAGGCACATAAATTGTCGTTAAGGGGATGCATTTCTGTGAAGTGCCTCACACATCAATTGTCTTTAGGTTAGAACAGAAAAGACAATCTTTTCCCATGATTAACATTTCAAATCTGGGAGGGAATAAGGCCTGCAGATCTTTTCATATATATCAGCAATCAAAATTGTCGATATTGCACATACTTGTAGAGTCATTTCTTACATTCCCAAAATACTTATCCAGCAACTCCACAAATCGATGGACAACTTCCAGCGTGAGAAGCTCGTTATCCTGGTCGTCGATAGCACAGCAAAAATAAAGGCTGGCATACCTAGGGAAAAGCACAAGCATGAATTAGAGCTTTTCAGGGGACATTTAAAAACAAAATCAGTAATCCATTAATTATTAATGTTAAGCAGTGTACCCCCTTTTTAAATGAACAGAAAAATCATGTCCACGCAGACACTGCAAAATTTAGTTGTATTATCTTAAAATTACAGGCAGCATGAATTTGATATTTGTATATCAGTAAGTAATACAGTTTATGTAGCTAAAGATTCTAAGAATTTACCCCCCCCCCCCCACACACACACACACACACACACACACACACACACAATGCACAATACTATGCAATCACATAGCAAATGAATGGTGCGGGCCAGCGACTGACCTGAAACAGAGTGCGAGCAGGGCAGGCTTTAGGTGTTCAGGCACCCTGTAGAGGTCACTCCTGTGATGCCCCCTCCCCCCCATCACCCCCATAGTCCCTTTGTCCCCTCCTTCACTGTACCACACCTCTCTTATCCTCAGGTATAGATCATAAAGACAGATGAAAACACAGCATTTCAGGTATAGAGCAACTGAAAAACGCACCTAGGTTCCATCCACAGGACCTGCCTAGCACTCAGATTGGACGCATAGGACTTGCCATCTTTGCCCCACACAGCCCGCCTGTGCCATCTTTGCCCCCCCCTTACATATCCATGCTATCACACACATACTCATTCATTAACTCATTCAAACCCCTCCCCCACCCACTTACCTTCACACTTCTGCAGGGGCCCTCTTGCTAACCTTTGAGTTCTCCTTTACCGCCCGGAAGGAACCAGAAACTCTGCAGGATCACGTGATGCAATATGACCTTGCTGTGTTTCTGCTTCCCCTGGGAGGTACAAGAGAGCAACGTAGAGGTAAGCTGCCAGCCAGTGCCGAAAATAATTGCAAGGGTCCCTCGCAATGTTCCATCTAATTTTTCTTAGGTGGTGTGCGCAGAAAATTTCTCTTGTGCAAAAATTTTCCCAGAGCCAAAATGTTGTGCGCACAATATCCGCGCCGCATAAAGTATCAAATTTTTTTGGGGGGAAAACAAGCGCACAGCTTAGAGGGAACACTGGTCCCTCGGTCCCCCTAGAGTGGCGGGCCCAGTCACAGTTACCACCCCTGAGATTGTGGTTGCTGTGGCTTAAGGGTTAAGGGGCAGCTGCTATGGGCCCTAGGGCTATATGTCATACCAATACCAAATACATTTAGAAGCCATTTTAATACTCCTTGATGAGGTAAAGTGGCAGGGACTGTGTGTAGGAGGGTACATATCAACGACTGATGGGCATACCCAGGAACTCTCTGAGTTTGCCCGGAGATTGCCGGGTCAAGCACTGCTACTGCTACGTCAAGCATGCCCGCTGCCCGCCCATTTTCCATTTAAATGGGGGTGTTTCCCGCTGACACCGGCGGGACCTCCCACCAACATCAGCCGGCAGTTCTGGCCAGAGTCCAGAAGTTTCCAGGTATGCTGAAAGGTAGAAGTAACCAAAAAAACGAGTGGTGCTCTCATTGATGGTAATGGCCGTGATTGATGAGTCCAACAATCTGTGGCAGTTTTACAACCGGAAGGAACAAGCATTAGATATATAAGTGTGCTGACCCCGTTTTAACTTGTCAGTAGCAGCAGGGACAGATTGATGGGAGTTAGAGCGCTCATTACTCACCTACCGTACTGCAAGTTAATAGTCTATTTTCGTGCACAAATTGTACTGTTGTGTGGTGGATTGGAGAAGCTGTAGTGGATTACAGGGACTGCAGCAGTCATTTTTCCCCCGTAGTAGAGTTTAGTTACTTAAGACAGTTGCCCATTTATTCTATCAGGACAAGTTCATTTATTCAATTATCTTTCTATCATACCATTTATTATTCTCCATTCATAAATAAATATTGATGATAACTATATAATATTGGGGAAATTCAGTCCTGCATGGGGCTGCATGTTCCTATCATCTGCTAGCGCCTGCTTGCCCAGGCCCAATGCCCTACTACTACTACTTTTGCTGCTGCAGCACCTCTTTGACCTATATTTGGGGGAACCTTCTTTTTTTTTAAATTTCTATAATGAAATGCAACTCCAGAAGGTGTCAAGGACCTCCTGTTTTGGGAAAGCCCCCCCCCCGAATGTTGTTCCGAATAAAAAAAATTTACATCCAAGCCGAAGGGCCAGGTAACAAAATGTGTTGCACAAAAAGCAATTTTGCTCGCCGTGCACATGTCTAGTGTTGAAGAAATGGTTTTCGCAAGCAACAAAAATCTTAAATCGTTAAAGAGTAAATGGGCAGATGATCTGTGACGTCTCACCTCTTGTAAACAAGCTTCAGATCCTTCCAGTTCACAAAGCTGCTTGTTTTAGGACTTCGGTTTAAAAGAATATGAACCAGCTCCCGTGCTATTTTGCGTTTTTCTTTCTCAGGAATTGTGATGTACCATTTCTGTAATCGCAACTTCCCTTGGCGGCTGAAGAGCAGAAGGAATCGGATCTGAAAAACAAGAGTAGAACTCCTCAACTGTATTCCCAGTATGAGTTTCTGCGCTGGAGCTTTTGCAACTATGTGACTGAATGAACAAAAAAATATTATCATGCTGTACTGTAACAAGACGTGTTTATTTTTCTTAAATTACATAATATGTCAATTGTTAACAAACCAAACAACCAGAAACACAATCCAGTAAGAACAAAAAAGGTATTTAAAGGTTCAGTGACCCCCATTACGCTGCCAGGACACTAGCCGGGGTCAAAAATGGGGAGTGATTTTTTAAATAAGAATCAGTTTACGCCAGGACATTTTTTTTTAAACAGTATACATTGATTTAATTCAACCCATGATGCATTAAATTGTTTTTTTGGACCCTCCAGCATTTGCACTTTTACGGATATTATAGCAGAGTTTCTAAAGTTATCATTTTGAAGAATTCGACACAAACCCCCAAAATGTTTGCCTCTTTCTTTATACCCCAGCCAAAAGCAAGTGCAGGTAAAGAAAGAACAATAACCTGTCCCTTTAAGTAAACTTTAATAAAATAATAAAGCCCATGACACTTCCCTGTAGCTAAATCTTACCGACCCTCCACTTATATTTCCTTACTTAACAAAATGGAGAGAAAAGAAAAGAAAAAAAAAGGAAAAAAGAAAGCATTCATCTAACATTAATGATGTGATATTAATAGCTATGTCTTTGTCACTGGCAGAAAAACTCTTGCATTGAAATTAACGGGAACGCTTTATGCTCACACGTGTGAGACCCCAACGAGGATCTGCATCAGTGGGGGGGGGGTACTTTAAACATGACTTTCCACTACATTATGCATTAAAGTGCCCCTTTAAAATAATTTAGAAGGTATTAACACGGATTATTCTAGATGCTTAGGATAGGCATAATACAACCGGTTTTAGAAGTGCCTCATACCTCCCTAACTATGCTCTTTGGTGGACTTTCATATTTTTGGACACTATTGCATGAAGTCGCCCCACTGCCTAGGTTTTGGGTCATTGGCAAGTTTGGGAGATTAGAAGATTTCCCCTGACCGGCCCACTGAGCAGAACAGATAGATGGTTATGCAGCTTCCATATGACTGCCTCATGACTTATAGAAACCAAGAGAGGGACCCGATGCCTCAATAGGTCGAGGGGTGGATGTAAACACAAAATTCTCTCCCATTACTGCCCCTAACCACCCCGGTGTACTGTTTTGGTTGCCAATGGCATCGCGTGATATGAGGTCTCCCTTACTTTTTAGTTCAATGAAGATTTTGATACATTTTTACACTTTCCTTGGCAACCCTTGGCTGAGGGCTGTTTTCATGCAATTAAATAGTGTATAAATTAATACACACACACATACTTGTAGCAAGATCCAAAAGATTCACTGACCTTTCTTGTACCTTTCATAGCTATGAAACACCTAATGTTCTGTGCGGAGCTGCAGTACCGGATTCTTTAGGCATTTCAGGAATTTAAAGTCTTTCCAAATCATTCAATCCAATCTCAAACAGATGAAGTTACTAAATCCTTGGTGTCCGTCTAGTTAGAAGCCATATGCTACCTTACTGAAGCAGTACGTGACACAGGGAGAAAATTAAATGTCCCAGACAGCCTTGCCAAAGAAGTATGCGTACTGATTTAGTTTATGAGTACTTTAATATGCATTCTTTAAAAAAAAGTTGGATTTAAAAAATTATCTGCAGCTTCTCCCCTACATGGTAACATTCACTAAGTCAGTGCCGGGGACCACATTTACTCATTTATAGCACAAAAAATAACTGGCGGGGGGCAGAATTAAAGATTTAAACATTTAAAGAGAACATCTCGGTTATCGTATGTATCATAATTGCATATGATAGCTGGAGTGTGCCTTTAAGCAAATTTTGCCCATACGTTGCCACACAGGAAATGCCAAGCCATCACAATACAGGAGAAAGAATCTAAGAGGGCTGTGTAGAAATATCACCTATACCAGACGGTGGATCATCAGAATTGCTCGCTCTCTCTCTCTCTCTCTCATATATATATGAAGGATATGAGGAAAGCATTCTATGGATGAACAAAGTTCTCTATCTATACAACAGTTCCGCATCTCATACACTTCATCCAATGGCCAGGATGTAGTAATAATGCTGAAGGTTACCGCATGTACCTGTACCGTATATACACACATACGATTCTCACGGGATCGAGTACTTCAGGCAGGGCACTGCTATTTGTTGCATGAGCTCGACATTCAGCAGCAACACTGCGTGCACTGCTAACACCTGATAAAGGACCCGCGTACCTGCCCGGCACAGACCAGCTCCGGTGGGGCGGAGAGTGTCCCGGTAGCCGGGAGACTCGGCTATGAGGCAGGGAGTCCGTGTGTTAAAATACATTTAACCATCCGCATCTATACTGCCCAATTCCCCACTTCCTTAAGTGAGTTACCCCGAAACTCTCGGCTCTACTCACCATTTCTGTTCCGGCGGAAGAAACAGGTGACAGTGACACAGGTGAGACCAGTGAGACTTCCACTTCCACCAGCCCCTCCCATTCACCCCACGCCCCATTTCACCAGCACCTCCCAGCCATGCACCTGTCGTAATGAGCACGCCCAATACGCCAGTATCACCCCTCAGTCAGGATAACCCCACCCCGCGCGTATACTCCGCCCCTAACAACAGGCCCCCATGCGCTAAGACCCCGCCCACAAACAGCAGCCCTCAGTGCCTAGCACTCCCGGGCACCGCCGCGCCCTCCAGTGACCGCGCGGCTACCGAGCGCTGTGTGTGGGAAGTGCACACGCTCGTTAGTGACAGGACGCCGTGTTTATTTAACACACACCCGCTCCTCTCCCAGCATTGCTCTGAAGAATGGCATGCAAGTAAACTCCACTCCGTAACCCCACTAATGTTTAATATTTCACTATGCATTACACCGGGTCCAGCAAAGCTTTTCTTGCAGGAACCAAGTTGGCCCTGCGTAATGCATAGTGTAATATTAAACATTCTAGTGTCCCATTCACTGTACCACCAGTGAGAAATACCTAGTAAGGTACTTCAATAAGCATGATTTACCTGTACAGGCTCTGGGGCAAGCATGAGATGTGTTTGGCTGGCAAGCCCGTAAACTCAATGCCAAGCAGGAGGCAAATGGTTTTGCAAGGGGCACAAAGCAATATATTAAAGGAGACATTAAAATGCACATGAAGGCTTAATCCTGATTTCTCCAGCATCACTGCAATGATTGGAATAGCATTATGCAGGGCAAGCTCAGCCTTTGTTACAAGAGACTCCCACGGGCGCTGTCCCTTCATAATGCGTGATTAATTTTGGGCATAGAAACTGCAAACATCTGCAGGACCCTGGAATTACACACTTATGGTTGTCATAGTACAAAGTAGGCATCACACACTCTGCTATGTACATGCCCTGAGCCATGCATTAATACCTATGCTTTAACTAAAATGTTAATTTTAACATGTAAATGCTTTGTACCACAAACGACATACACCCTCGGCGTGGTGCGTGCCCAGAGATGTGTCTTACACAGTCATTACTGGCATGGCGCCCTGGATGCATCATCTGTGCCCACACAGTGGAGGTGATATCTGTTTTATTTGTTCATGGGCGCCATCTGCCATTGAGCCACCGCCATCTCCTCGCTGATACATTCTGCGTTCACCGTCAGCAGCCTGATTCACGTAACCGGACCATATATCTGGCATTAGCGATGGCCACTGGATCATTTTCTACTAATGCCAGTGATGTGATCACCATGATAAAGTATCAGGGTCATATAAATATTCTGTTGATGATGTCATACCAATTCATTTTGTCAGTTTTTCAATTATGTGTACATTTGATATAAGGAGGTTGAGCGCCTTATTATTCTCAGATCTAGTTTTTGGCATGCATATCGCATTTCCGTCAATGTCACAAAAACCATTTATACTTTGACGAAATTGCCGTTTTTACCCAAGGCCAGCACCTCCAGCTGCCCCCATTGTTAAGTGCTGGGATATGACATCATCTGTGCTAGTGCTGGTAACAACATTTATCAACCAAATCAAGTCCACTTTTCAAGGGCTTAATAATGTTTTCCACATGTTAGCCGCAGAGGGATGGCGTTACCGTGTATGATATGAACTTATGAATCCTCAGTAACTCTCTGGCATGGTGAAGCTCGTCAGCTTGCTTTGCACACGCCATTTCTTGCTGTTGACTTTAGCGCAGATCATGCGTACACCGTCTGCCATGCTGTTTCCCTTGCCATTGAATGTGCTCTGATTTGTTTGCCGCCACTGAAAGTGATGACAGCTTCACATAAAGCAGAAAATATAGCTAATTCTTACCATCTTAAAAAAGAAGCAAAGCCTGCTCACAGTGTTTCAGATCCCGCCAGTCACCCTCTTCTTTCCAAAGAATCTGCAGACAGGAGCCCAGCGCATGCACACCTCGATACCGTAACTCAGCCTTCCTCCTGCGCATCAGGGCGAGCATGACACACTCACACTAACGTAACCAGACATATATGCTACTGGTCAAAAGTTTGGGGTGACTTAGCTGTTTTCTTGAAAAACAAAGACTATCTGTACTAACATAATTGCAAAAGGTTTTTCTAACAACCAATTAGCCTTTTAAACTTGGGTTACCTAACACAATGTGCCATTGGAACACACACTTTCTCTAACATACCCAGACACACAATAACATACCCAAACTAACACACGCACTGGCACTCACACTAACACACACCCAGACACACTCACATTAACATACCCGGACACACACAGACATACTAACCTACCCAGACACACGCTTACACTAACATACACACACTAGCATATCCAGACACACACACAAACTAACATACCCAGACACACACGCTACCCTGCAAAGCCTCAGTGCAGCTCGCACACAGTGCTACTGCTTGGTCACGCATTATTATGTGACCCCACTAAAGTTGCTGAACCCTCCCAACTGCTTGAAATTAGGGAGATAAAAAGGTAAATCATGGACTTAGGACTTACCTCTTTACCCACTCCCCTTCTGCTCAGACCTCGGGGGATCAACTGATGCTAATAGGTGTATAAAATCAAGCATGCAGTCTGCATAGCCAAACATTGGCAGCAGAATGGTCTATATTGACATGGTATCATTTATAGATGCAACCTTTTCAACGTCAGTCATATTTCTGCACACCCAGAGCTGCCTTTGTCCACTGTAAGTGTGTTACGGTAAGGGGGAAACACTTAGGGCAATAACAGCTCAGCAGTGACATGGTAGGTGGCGTGAGTTCAAAGAGCAGGACTGCTGCGTGCCAAAGCACATAGCTCATAAAAATCGCCTCCCCTCGACTTGGATGCTCACTAGTGAGTTCTAATCGGACGAAGCATTAACAAAAAAAAATATTCAGCATATATATATATATATATATATACATTCAGCAATATCATAGGTTGATTATACAGAGCTACTCATAAGGTTTAAACAGAGGAACGTCTACTACTTGATAAATATACTTGGCTGAAACACCAATGAAACAATCATTTCGTTTAGCAGATATAAATGTGTTGACCGAGTTCAGTGGGTTAGAAGCTGGTAATGGATAATTAATAATGTATGAACATTATCCATTGAAAGACACACTGGAACTCTTTCTACACATAATATTGACAATTGACTTGTAATAGCTGTTCTCTCAAAATGTGAAGCTATCACAGGTCATAAACCTTACTAACAGCTTACAGGGGAAAGCCTTGGCACGCTTAATCTTTTCAAAGCATTACCTAGCAGTATAGAATACCATTTGCAACTTCCGTGATTAAGTTTAACCTTTAAACAGTCAGAGCCATGTGGACAATTGACAGGGCCACATACGCTTGCGATAATGATGATTGTAAGCTAATGTCTGTGTTACTGTATGCATTCCCTTGTGCATTGAACGTGTCTGTTTGGGAGTGATTTTTTTTTAGTTTTGGGTAAATTGGCTGCCTGGCTTGTGGCTCTGGTGATGTCACCGTGCGTCAGGCACAGTTTGCCTGCTTATCCCGCATTGATCCTGTCAAGCAAGTTTGGCTTGTTCTTCGAGAACACCCAGTTTCATTACATTACAGGATCTATATTTACAGACAAAAGACTAAAACAAAGTGTTTTTAAAAAAAAAATCAGATTGCAAGGCAATATAACTGTCAAGAAATATGAAATTATGTATTTGTTGTAAGCTTGAGTTGTATGTGTACCCTCGATGCACAGATTAAGTATAACACACAATCGCAAGACCCATTTAAAATGTATGGCTTTGGGAGGTTTTATGGCAGATAGTACAGTACAGATACTACAGTAAATGCATAGACAGCAATAGGTTGCAAAATCTTTTTTTATGAAAATTAGGGTCCTTGTAAGCAGGCCTGTCTTTAATATGAAGCAAATGGGGTAGCTGCCCCAGGCACAGGGATGGAAGCTGGCCCTTGGTCAGGGGCATAACTAGAAACCATGGGGGCCCTGGTGTGATTGCCCAAGGTGTCCCCCAAATTCGACAGCTGGTCTGTGTCATAATTGCCCCCACATAACTGGTCTACTGGTCTATGCCTTCTTTACTCTTTACCCACCCCCTCCAACATACATAGTTGTATTCAATTTTCCACTGGAATAAATTACACAGATCAAATAAAAGCTCATTTCCCATTTTTCAGCTATAGCTTGAAGGTGGAAAATGACATACTAGATATTCTTGAAGAAAATAGAATAGAAAAAGTTCCAACAAGCAGAAGAATAGATCCCATGTGTACAACACAGTGTGGCCCATTTGGCTATTGAATGATAAGAGACTCAATGAGAGTGCCTATAATGCACCAAACGTACAGTTGAATAGGGCTGTGGTTTATAACCTACGGTGTTCCACAATACCCTAGGCTATAAAGGCTATACTAAGGATTTAAAATAATTCTCTCTCTGCTCCTTTGCACCAAATGTTTATTCAGGGTATGTATATAAATTCATTGGTGTGGATTACATTGTACCTTTCTGTGTAAAAATAAAACACAATTCTTATGATTATCTTACACATTTACATAGTTATCAGTAGGTCACAAATTGGCATAACATTTCTTGGTGTTTCCCCACCATCTGGCCAAGCCTCCAACCTCACGCCCTAAAGCCAAAATGTAGCTTTACCATGAAGGCTCACCAAGAGCACACAAATGTGAGGTGGATTTTAAGTACACACCCTGAAAGAGGTATAGCCTCAGGAAAGTCAGGTAACTGGTATTTCAACCACAGTTTCTGGTGTTCTACAGTCTATTCATACCCATGTTTTCAAACAATGAGTATTGCCCTCAGTGGTTGATTCAGATAATGTGCCTGCCTGAGGAAGGTTGGCAGGGCAATAATTCTATTCTAGGATACTCCTAATGAAAAACAAAATGGACCACTGAAAGAAGCATTTTGTATTTGCAATGCCACCCAGAATGAAATCCAAGCAAGCATCATGTTCTTCCTCCATGGTGTTTCTATACAATCCTTTATAATGAATGCCACTACGATTTAGACAGTATTCTTTGGACTTATTCAGATATTCCATCCATAGTGAAAGGGTCTTTGAGTCGTGATATTTGGCAACTTGAAAAGATAACACTATTATCAGGGTGGCAGGCCCAAAAGATTGGTGTGGAGGAGGCAGCTGGAGACAATGCCCTGAGTCATCACTGACTATTATAAGAGGGCATTATACTGAACAGGTTCAAATCATATTCGTCTTCATGGGACCATGACGTGCTTTGATGTGATGTCAGTCTGTTCTGTTTGTTTCTACTGATGCCAGTGTGTAATCACACATGACCACTTTATAAAATGGCATTTTACTGTTATTGTTATAGTTACTTGCGTCCTCTCGACTGTAGAGGAGATCAGAGTTTATTTATCTTTTCAAACTGTTGCTCATGCAGGCGTGCCAAGCTCGTCGTAGCTGGGAGCTTTGGAGCTCACTTTCTCTCTGTTTTGGATGAAATCCAACACCCTTCATACCTGTGCATTTTTGGAGGCCAGTGCAGTACCTGAAACAGGGCTCTGTGTTCTTTAACCCCAGCAGCCAACCATGTACTGTCCCATTTATGGTTGGATTATGAAGCTATTATGGTCAATTGCTACCGTATCAAAAAAGTATAAAAAGTACACACTCCATATACAATATTATAAATATTTTTTTTAAATGGAAAACTGCTGATGAGAGCTTATGGGCTATAAGTGCCTTCCCTCTCGGCCATGGTGATGATGAGCATCATAGGAGTTGTAGCCCTCCAAAGCAGGTGAACCGGGGTTGTAAAAAGAATGTCATACTTTTGGAAATGTGTATTTTCTGAATTTATTTTGTTTCTTCAAACATTATTATGAAATTTAACCCCTTCTTTTGTGTACTCCGTGAAGGTAAGAGCTTGCAGGAAAGTTGTGTTTTCAACTCACACACTTCAGTGTTCTATAGGCCAATACAGACAGTATCCTCCAGCTAGAAGGGCTAAGCTGGATGGCCCTGTATAATGTATAACTTAATGGATGAGGAGACTGAAGAAATCTCACTGATTTAACTATACAGAGCAATTGAATAGTGAAGTCAAGGAGTTGGAGCATAACTCTACATGAATAAACCTCAATGTGTTGTCCAATTATTCAGTTATGCTTGGACATTGTTGGATGAAGTTTTTTTTAGCTTTAATATTGTTATAAACCATACTAAAAGACTTTGAAAGATCAATAATAACAGCCAATCACAGCAAAGCGGCCATGTACGTGTTGGCATTTATTGTCTTTTAACTGCAAGAGGTAGTGTGACGCTGGCATTAGTTAAATGGTATCATACCAAAATGGTCTGCCTGAAAGTAAAAATGAATAAAGCTTGGAATGAGTACAAGGCACATCGATCGAAGGTAATAAGTAATGATACCTGTTATCCAGGGGGCAACGAAAGTCGCCTTTTTGTGTGGACGTCTGGTATGTCAGTGAATTCCTGCACTTTGAATACAAGCAGTGGCAATAGTGGCCATGGCAATAGTCAATACATTGTTTGGTGCCTGGGAGAGGCAAGGTAAATATTCACCTCTGACCTGGGATTATTGCGAAATACCTATACATAGTTCCTGTTGTTAAATTCAGAGAACTATTTGCATTTGGGCTAAAAGTTCGATGTATGTATTCACAATCATCTTGCACACACGTTCTAAATAATCTGAGGAACCATTATTGCCAATGACTGAATCATCAGGTCCTGTTATGGACCAGGAGACGTCTGTCCCTGATTGCAGGCCCTATGTGGATGTGGCAATAGAGTCTTAACCCATAAATGACAGATTCAGTCACAACCAGTTAATGTAGAAAGCACAGGAAGAAAAATGACACATACACTGAATATTGGGTGTGGAAAATATATATATAAATATATTTATACATATAAGCTCCAGGAAACGTCACTAAGTAACTAGATTTATAACTCAAAATCCCAGCCATGACTATTAAGACCAGCAACTTGTCTATTCACAAATATTTGGACATTACAAGTCTTCTGTTGAGCTGTACTTGAAAGCCGGCAGGTCGGTCGGTATACAGTAGTTGTTAGTATACTGTAGTTGCTTGTTGATATGGGTAGGGCTGTTTAGTTTAATGGAGTTCTGGGTCAGATTGCTTGGTTTTGATGATCTATTTGATTTTTGTCACGTTGGAGCCCTCTTTTAGAACCCCTGCCAACTTGATTTCAGTCAAAAATAAAAGTTCATATATTGCGTCATCACATGACTTTTCAATCAGGACACAACCCTAAGCGGAAATGTCCTCACAGACCAGCGGTGGCATCTTCGTATTGCCTCATCTGTCTGGATGCGTGTCATGCACTTTCCTTCAATTTAACGAAGGTGAAATGAAAAACGTAAAACCTTTGGCCCGAGAAATTCACCTTAGAGGCGCCGTTGTTCTGTCTCAACCTGTTGTGAATAAACCAGTACATAATAGATTTTTCAATGAAAACAGCCATGGCACATCATTTATTGGAGAAATTCTATATTCTTCCAGCAACTAGAAAAACCAACCCCTTTTCCCTATAGTAAAACGCACTTGTTTTATGTGTTTGAAATCAGATTACGTTAGACATGTGTTTGATTGTTTTGACCTACACTGGTGTGTTAATGAATCACTGGATGTTTTCAGTAAAAACAATCAACACTGGTTTTAAAGGCAATAATATATTTCCCTTTGGGTGTATGCTCATGGAATTAAAGCAAAGGGTGTGGTAAAGTAGCCACTTAAGTGGATTTAATACCTAGTGTGCTTATTAAAATATTGTTTTAAAAATGCTTATCTACATGGGAACTGTTACAACTTCATACCTCCCAAGTGTCCTGCTTAAAGTCCCAATTCCAAGGAACCGTCCCAACTGTCTCAGAAATTTAGGAAGATCATAGTATTTCTGCTGACCACCCAATTAGCTGGGTGGTAGGTACGTGGAACAGTCTCCCAGCGGTAGATGTTAACACAGAAAGGGAATTTAAGCATGCACTGGATAGGCATATGGTATCCTGAATCTAAGACAAGACCAAAGACTGCAAATTTCCTAAGTAGCAGCTGTGTAAATCTTGAGAATAAAAAACTGGATAATTAAAAGTAAAAAGTAATTCCAAACTACATTAATATGCATTCTTTGTTGGTGGAGTCATGTGCCATGCAACCCCACCATCAAAGAATGCATACTCGGGAGGTATGCAATTGTGACAGTTGCCGTTGAAGTGTGTCCTTGATGCACATGTACACCTATTGTACAGCGCTACGGAATTTCATGGCGCTATATAAAAAAATACATAATAATAATAATAATAATAATAATAATAATAATGTATGTACCAGTGCTACATTCTAATAGGTTAAATTGGCTCCTAGTGTTTCATGCATTTTACTCTCAATGCTTTGTCCTGTGCTTCTATGTATATACAGAATCTATTTGGTATAAAGGCTGTGTTGGGAATATTTCTCTAATTTCTTAAAATGTATATTTAACCGTTTTTTCCCAAGCCTGTGTAATATATTTGGATAATAAGATGACGTGTTGCCCTATTTTGTATTGTTCTGATTCGGCTGGTTCAATGTGCATGTATCCCAATGCATGCCTGACCTTGGAAAATACAGATTAAACACACAAGATTACATGAATCAGAGTTAAACCCTAACTAGGTTTTTTATTAGTTATTAGTGCACCATGTGGACAGTTGGCAGCAAGGATGGTTAACTATTAATTATTAATGCAGTTGTATATAAACAATGAGATTAAATAATATTTGCAAGCATCAGTGACCCTGTCTTTGCGAGGGTTTATAATCACTTATTGTGGAAAATATTGTGGGCTATTTCATAAATTCACAAATTATTTATGATTGACAAAAAGAGAACATCATATAAAGTTTTATAAATATGTTTCATTAAGCTAACATTTTAACACTTTCCCCATTCTTCATGGCGCTATATAAAATTCAATAAGAGTTACAAAGTTGTAAAACGTATGGGATTGAGTGAGTTTGTCATTTTGGTATACCTTTATGTGGAGTTAGGACAAGGAACCTCATGGCCAGCCCTGCCATATTACCCTAAAGCTTCAGGGAAATGCATGCTTGCCTAGCTATGTGCCAAACTTTCTCTATCAAAGCTACCTAAAGGGTTCAGTAACACAATGACCCAAACATATATGGAAGAAAACACAGTTAGTAAATATTCTACTTTTAAACCCAACACACTTTCACAAAATTGCACTTAACAGTTGCACAAAAATGATCCAGGCACCCTGGTGGCTATATGATGAACTGCAAGAAACCTCAGACCACCTGAACCCAACAACAAAGCCTTCTCAATCTTGCCAGTCATTCTGTGACAATGTATCCCTTCACAAAAAGCTCCCTTGATGTTAATCAAGTTGGCAAATGTAAATAAATATAATTTACTATGCATGGAGCTTTCCTACTGGAAATGTAAAATATTTTGTCTGAAATTGTGACTCTGGACATTTGAAAGATTCCTCTCATTCAATTTTCTTTCAGTAACATCTGAAATATCACAGATATTGAGTACAAAATGTTACACAAGTTACATACATGCGCAAAATATACCTGTATTGTTAGGTGCAATTTCCAGTCCAAACCTGGTCTGTTTCGGTTGTTATTAAAAATGGCGACTGACGTCACTGAATAGACATCCCCGTCGAGTGCGCGGTGAAATTAGGAAGGGGAATTGTAGTAAACGGAATTATTTTGGATTAGCCACTAAGAAGGTAGTTTAGTTGTTTCAGCGCTGTGATGATTTAGCAGAGAAACAATGGTGGGCGAGTACTGGCACTGAAGCTGTCAGGACCAGAAGTATAATAGAGTGTAAGCTTACAGGAACAGAGCCCTCATATCATCCTGTAGCAGTGTTTATTAACTCATGTTCATGTATTCATGTTATTGTTAATTGCCTAAAATGTCAGTCCCCTATTGTAATAGCAGCATGGAGTCTGAAGAGTAATGTAACATATAGATGCATCTTTGTCTCAGGCCTAAAATCCATGAGTCTATATTATTTTTTTGTTGCTGTTGAAATATATTTTGTTGATTTTTTGATGTGGTACAATGGAAATCACCACAGTGGAGATGGATGTCTAGATCTGTTTTTTAGTAGATTGTCACCCTTTTTGGTCTCCTACCTCTTCTTGAAGACTCCAGTGGTCCTCTTCTTCAGAAGGGGGACCAAGATGACCTGGCCCTCCCACAGGCCTTTTCTTATTGTAAGGCAACTGCCCTGAGACCACCTTAAAGTACCCCAGCCCTTACCGGCTACCAGGAGTTAGACAGCAGTTTCCATATCTCACAATGTTTCTAATGGCAAAGTAGGGACACTTTTATTTGTCACAGTTTGCAATAATACATTCAACATTCAGTGGTAACTACATTCATCACATGCAGAAAGCCCTTCCTGGAGAAGCTGCCATCTTTCTACTATGGGACAGCAAATGGCCTAGTCATAAAGTGACACATATAGTCAGAATAACCTACCAAACAAGCTCAATGGCTGCTCCTGTCCAACATAAAGGATCCAGGATCAAAGGATCTAGTTATCCTAGCAGTCCTGGCAGTCCTGTGCGGATGTTACTGTAGACACGTGGGTACATGTGAAAAAGTTTGACTTTTGACAGACCTTTGAATCATCCCTGTAGTTGGGGGTAGTGGTATGACCCATAAACATTGGAGCAGGACCTGAGCACCAAAATATTTAGCAAGCATGTTTTGCTGGTAGATAACTGGTGTTGGTAAAGAAGGTATAGGGAAGTAATTACAGTGACAGGAGAAAGGGAATAAGAACAGTCATTTTGCAAACAAGGAGAATAGGCCAATAGACTTCTGCGATTTGTCAATCCAGTCCAAAACCCTATATTTAAGTAACAAATTAAATTTAAAATAAGTATTTATCATATTTCCTTCAGTACTTCCATAACCTCTACAATGGTTCCCTGTTCTCTGAAAAGGCTAATCTTACAGTATCAGCAAATCATAATAGCCCTCACTGCATAATGGGTTTCAAATATACATTTTACATTTATTTAAACCTTTATTGTCCATATCCATCATCCACCACACCTTGAAGTATGTGTTGGTTAGGATTAACAGTGTGTACAACCACAGGTAGGGAAAGTATGACTAGCTACTTACAAAATAAATAAAACAACTGCTTGCAAAAAGTGATGTCCGCTTTCTAGTATTTGCTTGGAAAAACTGATTGATAGAAGAAAATTGCAAACATACGATACGGTTATTCCAAACTCAAGACAAATAGAAACATAGAAAGTGACGGCAGATAAGAACCAGTAGGCCCATCCAGTCTGTCCAACCTCTGAGTACTTTCCTTTTGTACTTGCCCTTATCCTATATCTAGCTTGGCCTTATGCCTATCCCATGCTTGCTTAAATGACTTTACTGTATTAACATCTACCACTTCTGCTGGAAGGCTATTCCATGCATCCACTACCCTTTCCATAAAGTAATATTTTCTGATGTTACCATTAAACCTTTGCCCCTCTAGTTTATGGTTGTGTCCTCTTGTTGTGGTAGTATTTGTCCTTTTAAATAAACTATCTTCCTTTACCTTGTTGATTCCCTTTAAGTATTTAAATGTTTCTATCATATCCCCCCTGTCCCGTCTTTTTTCCAGGCTATATAGGTTAAGATCCTTTAACCTGTCCTGGTAGGGTTTATCTTGTAATCCATAAACCATTTTAGTAGCCCTTCTCTGCACTTTCTCCAACATTTCTATATCCTTCTGGAGATACGGTCTCCAGTACTGTACACAGTACTCCAAGTGAGGTCTCACCAGTGATCTGTACAACGGCCTGAGCTCTTCCCTCTATCTACTGCTAATACCTCTCGCTATACAACCAAGCATTCTGCTAGCGTTACCTGCTGCTCTACTGCATTGTCTGCCTTGTCTGAGGTCCCATTCCATCATTTTCATTTGTAAAAACTGAACAGAAATATTCATTGAGGCAGTCAGCTAAACCTTTATCATCTTCTATATATATTCCTTTTGTTTTTAGTCTAACTAATCCTTGTTTAACTTTCCTTTTCTCATTTATAGATCTAAAAAATGTTGTATCTCCATTTTTTTACTGAGAGGGCAATTCGCTCTTCTGCATGTGATTTGGCAGTTCTTAGAACTTTCTTTGCCTCTTTCTGCCTAATTTTATAGATCTGTCTATCTTCCACACTTTGGGTATTTTTGTATCTACTAAAGCAGGGGTGTCCAAGTTTTTTCTGCAGTGGGCCACTTCATCAGAATTGTATACGTGCGAGGGCCGCACTCATTTTTCACTGTGAGAAAATATGGCCTTTAATAAAATATGCAGATTAAAATAAAGTAAATGACACAAAACCTTTACTTTTCCTCTCACCGATTTCTGGGCCTAGAAAGGTTTGTGACTACAAATTCAGGATAATTAAAAATGAAATACTTCTATTTATTCTAGGGATGCACCAAAATGAAAATTCTGGACCAAAACATTCACAGTTCACTTAGCCAAAACCGAAAATGACCCCTGGCAACATCAATACACAAGGGGGGCAGCTAGCTAGGTTTCAGCATGTACTGGCTGACTTGGCATGATAGGAGTGTGATTGCTAACAGCAATCAAAGTCCCATCATGCCTAGGTTCCAGCACTTACACATCCAACCAGTAAATGCTGGAACCTAGACATGATGGGACTGTGATTGCTGTTAGCAATCACACTCCTATCATGCGAAGTCAGCCAGTACATGCTGGTACAGGGTGGCTGTAAGTGATGTGCATTCAAACACCCTGAATGACTCATTCAAACACCCTCCCCACCCCCCTTACCTGCACTGCAGCTCCTCGATGGCGCTCACAGACTTCAATAGAGGGCGCGGCCTCCCTCTGCGTTCTCTGGTACTGCACAGAGGAAGCAGGACTGGAGCAGAGTCATGTGATGTTACGTGAACTCTGCTAGGTTCCGCTTCCTCTATGCAGTACAGAAGACCCTCCCACAGGTAAGTAGCAGGGCTCGAGGTGCGGCCCGCGTAAGATTGGTTGCCCTGGCTGTCGATCTTACGCATTTGGCTCACGGGCCGCATGTTGGCCGCCCCTGTACTAAAGGCTAACTTCTTGTCTTTTACTATTTTGGCCACTTCTGCAGAGTACCACAGCGGTTTCTTAAATTTTTTACTCTTACAGCCTCAGTTTTCTGTTATCTTCAATAATACAGCTTTTACAAAATCCCATTTCTCCTGAACGCCATTTAAATTGTCACAGTCTGATAATGACTCCTCTATACATATTCTCATTTTAGAAAAGTCAGCTTTTCTAAAATCTAAAACTTTTGTTTTTGTGTGGTGTGACTCACTTGTTGTATATTAAACCACACAGACTGATGATCACTAGATCCCAAACTTTCACCTACCGAAATATCTGTTATAAAATAAATGTATATATTTAGTAAGGTTGTTTTATTTCCATTAACTGTCTACATTGTTTGTTGTTTTTTTTAATCTCCCCAACATTTTTATATTTTAGTTCTAATAGATATTGTGTTGCAATTGTGAATGTTTTCAAAAGGCAGTACTAAAAAAATAATAATGAATTAGTGTGGCTAACCTAAAGTTGAAAGAGGGAAATAACAGAACGGAAAATGTTTCTATCGTTAACTGAACAGAGCAGCCTTAAAGTTACATTTTTATTTTTTAGTGCACGGCAGAGATAATTTTGCATGGACGCCAATGCAGTTTAGCAAATGTAAATTGGAGCGTGAATACTTATCATAGTCCGAAATTTAGGCTTCTGTGTCATTAGAAGGGACACTCCTGCCATTGTATGCACTTTAATGCATATGATGACTTAAAATTATATAAAAAAAAAATTTCATGGAGGAAATTAGTGTTGGGGCGATATTGTCCGATTTTAGCAAAAACACTAAGTCAATTAGAGCTCATAAATCAAGCTGTGATCAAAAGAATTTTTTTCTATTATTTTGTTTTATTTTCATTGTTATATTGTTGTTTTTGCATATACTTTAGGTGAATTAGTTATGGCTTTGTGGTGAGCAATAATCATTGCAGATCCTGAGAGCAACTATTACCATAACATGCCTACCATTATGCACACGAGGCAGGTTTATAATTAATATAGTCATTATTTTAATTTGGGGAGATAATTACATGGATAATGGAAAAAGTGACAAATCTACCATGTATCTCAAGATTGTCTCAAGGGTGACTCAACTGATGTCCTTCAACAAAACCTGGGAAACTTAAAGTTTGTATTGTACTCTTAAGTATAACCTTGTGGTCCATAGAAATTTCTGGGAACCATTTGGTGATCATTTGTTAGGGGCTGATAACATTCTCTTTCACCCTTGTCACGAAGGGGGCTGACAGGTGGCACAGTAGACAATTGTCCCCATGCTTGCTCTAATTTAAAGGCTATAGGATACTTTGAGAAGCACTGACTAATAGTGTACGTTTAGTTAACTTTAATAAGTTTTGAGCAAGAACATTATTGAGATCTTTGGGGCATGGACACTAGAATGAAACTTGGCATCCATGATCCTTCCACTCCATGAATCTGATCTCCTGTTCCTGATTCATAGTGCCCGTTGCATCCAGTTATACTTTATAAATCGCGCAGAAATCAGGAGAGCAGGAATATTAGACAAGTGTCCAAAATGCATGTAACATAATCAATTCTATTCAGGAGCACCTCAGTCACAGGGAATGAAAGGTGATAAATTACCCCAAGACACCAGAGAAAAGGCTGAGATAATGAGACATTCCACAAAAGAGACACATTTCTGACCTACATAGCTGGCTTAATTACCGTAAATGCTCTGAAAAATACCCCTCGTCTTCTAATCGGGGTCGTCTTCTAATCAGACCTCAAATAGAGGTCTGATTATGAGACTAAGATCCAGATCCCCCGCACTGCTCCAGGGGACCTGGATCCTCCTGTCTCCCCCCCCACTTACCGGTGCTTCCTGCTGTATTGCCGGGGCAGCGGGTTGACGTCTACGCGATGCGCGTAGACAACGTCCGATGCAGCCGGAAGGAGGTGTGGCTAGCAGCGGGGGTTGTCTGCGTCCGTCGCGGATACCTTCCCCGACTGTCAGAGATCAGAGTTCCCCGCACCGGTGCGGCACTCCTATCTCTGACAGCCGGGGAAGGTATCCGCGACGGACGCAGACAAACCCCCGCTGCCAACTCCACCTCCTTCCGGCTGCAGCGGAAGGAGACGTCAACCCGCTGCCCCGGCAATACAGCAGGAAATTGGAAGCACCGTCTTATAGTCAGGCTTTTTCTTTTTTTCCTAATATTCAGATTTTGGGGGGTCGTCTTATAATCAGGGTCGTCTTATAATCGAGCAAATACGGTAATTTAAAATGGAGAATTTTGCAGGATGATTAATTTCTCCTTTTTGTTTCATGTAGGTTTTTTTTTATGAACCATAATTAGGCTTAATTTTGATGTCACATCCATGGGACATTATCTATTTATTACATGGAAAAAATTATAAAATGATATGTTTGCCTTGTCTGTGGGTAATAGTTGTAAATTAATATTTTCCAGTTTTGCATGGTGAATATAAATATATCAACAGCATGGAAATGTTAGATGTAAAGCTGCAAAATAGGGCAAAATGTTCACGATTAATATCAAAATTGATGCTGACCATGGCACTGTTACTTATGGGGTAGCTTCTTACCCTCATAGGCAGACAGAATCATTCAGCTCATCAAAGTTCTCAAGTAGGTCACCTCCTCAGTTGCTCTTCCGTATTTCTTTCCTGTCCCTCGGGCAAGTTCAGTCTCTCTGCTTTAATGCCTCTGATATGAGGCCTATCCTAAAACATGTCCTCCATATTAGTATGACGGGGAAGGCGAGTGCAAGAGATGGTCTGAAGATTGGATACTGGTCAGCAATTGAATGCACATGTGTTAGTTCATAAGTGCAGGCGTTCTTTAGAACATGGGGTAATTATGAAGGTCAATTTAGATCTGCTAAAGTTATACTTGCAATAACAACTTAATGTAAAGCAGATATAAAATTATTAAATAATGCCCGGTTATGGGGATTTAAATTAATAACATCTAATTAAATTTACTGCGTGTATCGCCAAGCAAAACATCCAAACTATTGTGCCACTAAATAGTCTGAAGGGTTGAGCCTTAGAGGTCAGGAATATAAAAAAATATAACAGATAAAAAATAGGGCTCATAATATTTTGGAGTGCAAGCCATAGCTGAGTCGACTCTGAACCCCACTCCACCCCACCAGTGCTGGGGTCTGTAGGGATCATGGCAGACCCATAGTCTACAGTGCAGGGCATTTTTCTGCGTGAACCCCTATGTAATAGTTGCTAAAGTTTTATCAAAACTAGTATAGGCTCAACAGTCAGGTATATTTTAGGTCTATTAATGCTGCTATTGTCCATTTTTTATTACGACAAATAGGGTTATTCAGTGCTGCATAGAAAAACCTAAGCAAATCTATGAAATGCTATTTAAAGACACAGCACCAACTTCTGCTTTTGAGCATAAAATATGTCAACGACAAAAGAATTCTAAGAAAACCTGAATTAAAGCACAATGGCATACACTTTCCAAATAGCCTTTATAGTAGACGGCTCATCTGATGACTTTGAAAATGGTATAAAACCCATGCAAAGTATATTTAGAAAAGCAAACCCTTTGTATAAAAATACTGTTATTCTTTGTGCCACAAACTAAAAAGCAGAAAACAAGCTTGTAGTGTCTCACCAATGTACATACAAATGCTTTGCAAATTAACCTTAGTGATCGAGTAATTTAACTACTACTACTACTACTACTACTACGCTTGGACTGGATCTGCCTTTAACAGCATAGATGCCTGTGTTACATTGAAATGTACCTTAGCTACATTATACGACCAAAAGTATGTGGACACCCCATTCCATAAGCATGGACATGGGCCACCATTTGCAGCTATAACCTTCCACTCTTTTTTCCCACAAGACTTTTGAGAGTTTCTGTGGGATTTTTGGCCATTCATCCAGTAGAGCACCTGTGAGGTCAGGCACTGATGTTGGACAGGAAGGCCAGACTTACAATCTGTGTTTCAATTCATCCCAAAGGTTTTCGATGGGGTTAAGGTCAGGGCCCTGTACAGGCCACTTGAGTTTCTCCACACCAATCACATCAAACCATGCTGGAATAGAAAATGACCTTCTCCAAACCGTTCCTACAAAGCTGGAAACATAGCATTGTCCAAAATGTCTCTGTATGCTGTAGCATTTCCCTTCACTAGAAAGAGCCCCAGTCCATCAAACTTTACAGCATGCACTATAAGTGTCCGGTAGTGGTGGCTTTACATCACTTGAGCTGACGCTTGGCATTGCGCAGTCATCTTAAGCTTGTGTGCAGCTGCTCGGCCACGAAAGCCCACTACATGAAGCTCCTGACACACAATGCTTGTGCCGATGTTGCTTTCAGAGGCAGTTTGGAGCGATGTGGTGAGCAATGATAGAGGACAGGTGATTTTTACATGATACATCCTTTAGCAGCCTTGATCTGTGGATCTTAAGATCTCTCCAAAGTAAATAGGATTATGCCATAGTCAAACATTTCTTACCTACACTAGAGGGTCATCCGGCAGCAGTGGGAATAGTACATGCTGCAAATAGCCACAAGACACAGGTAGCAAAAAAGTGTTGTAAGTGTTGTAAGTTCATAGCTTCAATTAGCCTCTTAACAAATGAAGCCGACCCAAAATAGTGGCACATGATGATATATTAATCACAGCCTCTGAGCAACACATTATAGTTCAAAAACTCTTGTTCTAACATTTCTCCTCCTTTGAAATAAACCTCCCTACTTTCAAGTATTAAAATGTTTCACATCCCATCTCCTCCAATCTACACATTTGGGATCCTTAGCCTTCCCAGATAACTTTTTGTAAACCACTCGCTAGTTCAGTCGACCCCACCTCCTTGCAGGTCACAATTCCTCATGGTTTGCTTTTTAAATGATGCTGTCTGGCTATCAAAATGGTGAGATAATATAACCGGCAGCATATGGTCTCATTCAGTACATGAAACATCCTTCCAGTAAATAATCTCTTTAAACTGCGGACTAGATCCCTGCGCGGCCCTGTTTTTTTTAATCCTGCTCCCACTGATTTTGTGACCATTACCGTCTGCAATATGTGTCTTCCGCCTACCCCCTTACATGAACTGTAGATTTCCCACGCACTCCCGCAAGGCTGCCTTTGCGTTGCTCACACACAGCGTCTCTTTTCATGTCCCGCTCAGAGGAAGCAGGAACAGAGTCATGTGACGTGATGTAAAATCACGTGACTCCGCTGGGTTGCTGGGTTCCTGGGTGGAACAAGAGAAGAGACGCTGTGAGGGAGCAACGCGAAGGCAGCCTTGCGGGATTACCGGGACCCGCAGGTACATTATCTGACCGCCCCCATCTCCCGAAAAACCGCCCGCATGTTTTTTGGCGGGACCCACATCCCAGTGCAGTCCTCTACTGCGGATTACCCCAAGTATAAAAGGTTTATGATGTCAAGTCTTGTCAATGCTACTGTAAGAAAAAAATTTTTTGCAAAACAAGTTTGTAATGAATCCAAATCTACACGGAAAAAATAAGACACTTGGTTTTTTCCATAATGAATTTATTAGAAAAAAATATTCTGACATTGACTAAAGAACACTCTTTAAAAAGGCAATAATTATTAGAGTGCTTGGCTAAATAGGACAGTACGTTACAAAAAAGACATCCAGATGTAAAAAAAAAACAAAAAACACAAACAATAAAGAACAGTAAGACTTTTGAATGATCTGGTGGGCTCAGGACTAGCAACTATTGCACAATGATAGTATTGCTCTAAAGTGTGAGATGCTTTGTAATGATAGAACTGGAGAGTGCAACTGATGGTAATTCTACAACGGAATAATCCAGAAACTAAACCGCATGGTGAGGATCCTTGGGGGACCTACAACTATAGAATGTCTTCACTTCTTACAAAAGTCATTTTTGTGAACCACTGTCCAGTATTTTTTTTATTTTGCAGGCAGAAAAAATTTCTGCCAATTGTCACAATACGTCATATGGAGCTTGTCCGTAAATTGTATTTATTAATCAAAACACTAAGGAGCTGAGGTTTCAGTGCCTTGTGTACAAGGGGACCATCTATTTAACAAAAAAAAGAAAAAAAAACAGCAAGTATGGTGGAAAGTATTAAAAGTGGAGCATTCAGAGGGAACATTACGCTTGTGGTTTTCATTACCTTGCAGCAAAGTAAGTCGGGGTAACGTAAGCCCCAGCCTTGCAGGTTGCAGAGCGGAATAACTTGCTAAAAGCTGATTTATAACTAATGAAATGTGCTGTTTTTACTGATCTCATCTTACTCATCAAAACGGCAGCCTTTAAGGCTGCAACCAACAAGAAGGTTAGTAGTTGTCTCTCACTGCAAATATACAATTGTTCATCATCAATGTATCACTAACTGATGTCTAATATTATGGAAATCCAAATCCTTACAACAGAAGGTGACATTTATCGTTGTTAGGTCTCACCCTAAAACATTAGATAGTAAACCTTGTATTCCGCACCATTTTCATGAGAAGGTTGGTTGACATTCCACTGCTTTATTTTACCAACAGGGAGAACTTTATTTGAAGGCAAAGGACACACCGGGTAATACACTAAATTATAGGTCACTACCAACAAGTTATGCCTGCGCATTTACAGTAACTGTCAGTAATCCCAGTCCGTAATCGGAGAATCCTTACACACAAAGCGGACAGAAAGTAGAAAGGATTATAATTCAGTCACAACCCCACGGACAGGATCTAGGTAGCGCTGTTAGTTTGGAAACCTCTACAAATCACCTACTAGAATCCTGGAAATTAACCGGTTAAATTGCCTCAGGCTTTTCATTCAACAACATTTTAACAAATTATATATATGGATTTTGTTTTGGAGACTTGAAACAGATTTGAAACCATTTGCTCAGATTGTGAGATTTACATTGCTCATGTATAAGTGAACATTTACATTTATCACACGAACAAGTTACTTTTGTAAACAATTTATCTGTGTGTCTGGAAATCAGCCCTTTAGTACAATCAGGTACTGTGCGGCCGAGAGGACACTAAGGGAATCCAGCTATATTTCCGCCTCTTGGAAGGCTTGTAATTTTAAAGTACGAAGGTCATGAGCTAGATGTACGTAGATCCCAACCAGGTCATACCACAAGCAATGGACGGGATACACACATATAAACATAAAGACATCACACAAAAAAACACACTACACTGGGTGCTTGATGAGTCAACCAAGTAGCATCTCCTAAATACGACACGTAAAAGGATTTTAGAGAATATAATACTGTGATCTATTTGGAAAAACAGTAATAAACATGAAAATCCTGGCTGGTTACAACCACATGGATAAGTGTATATTAGCTGGTCAGAAGACTAAAGGTTAACGCGGCACACTTAAAACTACCAAGTACTACTTGTACACCTCCCAAAAGCCAGCATGTGAACTATCAGACCATCCTGGTAGCACTGTGGTGAGAAATATACAAAACAAAAGCATTCTAAACGGAAGACCTGGTCAGATGTGCGCGACAGATTATTATTAAGGGCTAGCTACCGAAAAATAGAGGAATGTTATTTTTTTTATTATTAATATTATATGTGGGTTTAGTGCTCTCGGGAGACGAGCTGTATTGCTTCTAAATACCGAGCAGCTATTTGTGGTTCACCAGCTGCACTTTGCTTGTTGTGGCAATTTATACGCTGTTGTCTTTTCCAACTAATGGCCGGTAAAATAAAAACCCCTCGAATGCTTCCAGCACTGTGATGAAGTACGCTAAACAATCAGACAAGAACGACGGATGGACAGCTCCTTGGCAATTAAGGCATCTCCTGCTGGTCCATTGCTTTGCTTCCATGTGGCATGTAGAAGTAGAGAGATTGGAAACGGTGGCCCATCAAGTGTTAGTGCGCGTGTGCATGGCTGTACATAAGGTGCATTGCTCGGGACAGAAGGGAGTCAAATGCTCAGCGAGGAGTAAAACCGGTGGCTAAACTACAGCCTACTGTGGGAGTCATGTCCCAGATCTGGAACGCACAAGGAAAGAATAGGTCAGTTACACAAAATATGCACATCACAAAGCAAACCAGAAAGAAAAACTACACATAAAAACTTATAACCCCGGATCCTTTAAACAGACTGCGTATAGATTGAACTTTCTGCTTTCCTAGTAAGAAATCTGGACCTATGTACACTTATCAGACATCATTTAATCTCAATTTAACTGTAAAATGCCATTCTTAGTATTCATCACTGCTGCATGTTGACTATCTGCATGTATATCTGAGCCATGTTTAAATGACATATCCCGGCCATTGTGACAGCACATGGTGCCTCAATATCTTATGTCTGTGGGCTGTAAATACATACGATGCTTGTTCTGCGACGTACCCCAGGGCAGATGTTTTCTGATGTTTCAAGTGGGCTCAGATATATTCATTAAAACCACAGTTAAAAAAGTGACAATGAAACAAAAAATAATGGCTGATGCTGCAATTTAGTGTCCTTTTAAACGCTGCCCCCAAATACGTGTATAATGAGCACCCCCTAGAGTTTCCAGCCAGTAAAGACCCACGTTTTAGAGAGATGCAAAGTCATACCTTCACTAGCCGGTCAGTCCCGCAGGTTACCATAAGCCCTCTAGAGATATCCATGGTCATGAAGCAGACGTTATGTTTGCCCTCGTGGAACGTAGCAAGTGGTGCGCGACTTGATGACGACAAAAAAGGCAATTTTGAGAATAACCGAAGTAACAGCTGTTTCGGCTATGTAGTTACTTCACCACTCCCAATTAAAATATAAAGCATAGCATCTTAATATTTATGCGTCCCGCTTCTTTGGTTTGGCGGCGTGCATATCAAATCCTACCCAACATCTTCCGGTTGGAACACTGCAGCGTGTGTAGCTGGCACTGGGTCAGAAATCACACTTTCCCCAGCACGTGAAGAGTTCATTAACCTACACACACACACACATTGTACAAAGATGGATTCCTACACTTCTCTCAAAGAAATGATTATGCACAAAAAAAATAGTTTCTCTAGTACTCACTCCTCATCCTTGATGGTCTCGTAGCAGGCGTCACAGACTCGCACCTGGAACTCAAAACCCATAATGGGGTAGGTGGATCTCTTGGAGCTGCATTTCCCGCACACAGCCTTCCCACACTTCCTACAGTGGTGCTGAGGGAACAAGAAACATGGGGGACGTGAGCCGTATGACCGACAGATCGCGCCCGATGCAATGTCGTGGACAGGTAGACGTAAGCCGTGATAACAGTTTAACAAAACAACAAGAACTGGCGAGCGGGTAACGTGAAAGCAGAGAACTTTTTCCAAACGTTCTCACCTGTCTTAACCCAACCGTCTTTGTGTCCCACATTTGTTTTATGTTCCAAAAGAAGGGTTGGGAACACTTCTGGCAGGAATCGCTTTCTAGCCACTGCGGAGCCTTAAAAATATCACCATATTAATGAGATAGACAGACAAGGAAAACACTGGGATATTGTAGCTGGCCGGCCGAATACAGATGCGGGTGTGCTATTTCAGACTAAACATTAAAAATAAATGGAGGGGGTTAATTGCTAGTATCAGATTAACCCCTTCAGTACCAGTGTTTGTAGTATGCTATGTACATATGTTTTTTGTCATTTTTACCATACGTGGGCTTAATCCCCCTTTTCTCTCTTTGACTTAACACAACTAAACCCTATTCTATTTTTTTTTATATATATAACAAGGACCACATCAATCCCTCACATAGTACTTTATAGGGTAATACGTTTAATAGTTCTGGCTTCAGGGGTTTGGCGTAGTGAATTACTTGGGGGGAGGGCTTTTTTTTTTTATTTGTATGCACTATTAATGGTGCAATATGGAGATCCCTTTGACATCACTGAGCTCACTGTATTGTTTATTTTTATTTTGTTTAAAAAAAAACAAACAAAAAAAAAAAACCTCTGCCCTTCTCCCCTGCACTGATCACACTGATCAGCAAGCAAGGCTCCATACCCTTTGTTAATCACAATGCATGCAATTAGCCAGCAGGGGGAGCAATTGCAGATAATTGTTAGATATATCATAGGCTCCAGTAACCCTCCGGTGAAGTCATCAGTGATGTCTAATGGTGTTACTAGAGATTGGTTGGCAGGATACCAGTAATGACGGCTTCTTCTGACAGGGGGGAGTTATGGCCGTCTGATCTACCGCTACGCCCTAGTGAGAATCTCGCCATAGCTTTTTAGGACGTACTGTTACGTCCATATGGTACTGAAGAACAAGGTTTTGAAAATATTGTTTTCTTTTTAAAAAAACATCATAGTTTCTGTCTAATGTTTCCATGCAGCTGCATAACAGTTATTTGTATGTGCTCTAGTTCATTGTAGATCACCCAACTGGACAGTCTTTGTAGGAATGGACTTTGTAAGGATTGCCGTAAAGTATCAGCAATGTGTGGTGGAGCAGAGAAAGTCACCCAAAACATCACATGACTGACAACAATGGCAGCCTCCAGGCCAGCAAATAATAGCTTATAATAAAGAATGCAATGCATTATAATGTATCTCCTTCACTGTCAGGACAGCCTTCAGTTTATTTCACCACATTTCGCACCCTTCTGGTAAGCTAAAACATGGCAATTTATGAGTTGCTTCTTCTTTGTTGGTGAAAGTAGCCAAAGCAAGCCTAACAATACAGCTCGCAGACAAGACAGCGAGCCTGACATAATATGACAGGTGTTTGAAGATGCCATAGAACCCTATAGCGTTCCACCTTTGTGGAATGGCTGATGTTAAGAGTCTGTTAATCAAATAACTTATGGTGGTAAATGCTGATGTAAGAAAGCAACAGGCAGCCGTATTACTTGTATATACACCAATGCTTTCAGCTACTTTGATTTATAATCCTGCTAACGCAAGCACTATTTAAAAGGAGCTTAGACTAAATATGACTTGTATTCCTCAGTATTCTGAGCACATAAATCTGCCGATGTGCGGAACAGCACTTTTTACTATGTGCATTATATAGTAAAATATATATTATTACCTCTTCTCTGTCAATATCCATGTTCCAGACACAGATGCATCCATCGGTTGAGCATGAAACCAGCTGCCGTGTGAGCTGCAGGTAGCACAAACCCTGCACTTTGTCACTAGAATAACGAAGAGGTATACGGTTCAGCGTAACGAACAGAATCTGCATTAGACTTTTCAGTATTTACTCAAAATATAATAAATTTCTGTGTTCTTACACTCAAATGTACAGGCAATGGGTTGTTCATAACCACGCTGAGCCGGGACACCGCATTTTATTTAGGCTGAAATATACGGCTGAAATGATCCACTACTGCACACGTTTCCACAAGACATGGCATTGAGAAATATTTTGTGACCTCAAAGTCTCTTCAATGTACGTCATCTTGATGCGTAAGAAAATATGCCGCTTCCATGTCATTTAAATTACAGGAGGAAAAGTTATTTCCCCTATGTACAGCAACAGCAAGTCATTTAATTAGTAATATGGCTACGTTCCAGAGATAATTCACTTTTTCCTCTATTGTAGTCTATATGTTTTTCTTTTACGCCTCTGAGATGACCGTTCAACCAACACGAACACGTAAGCACCAAATCAATATCATTCAATCTTCTCAAAGGAAGCACTTTAGAAGATTAAATAATTATTGGCCTCAAGCCAGAAGAAAAAAAAAAACACATCTGTGACGCCCAACGTCATTTTTATATATAAAATTATAAAAAGACAGACTCTGCCACCGTATTCCACTGCATGCTGGGCAACTGGCTGACGACATTCTGGATTATGGCCGCGACAAAGTGTTTAGCGAAATACTTACTGGTGTCCTTGGAGAATGAGCGTACGCCCTTGTCTCCCTCCGATGTCCCACAAGATTATGCTATGATCGGAGGATCCAGAAAAGAGATACCTCTGGACAGGATCCCAGTAGAGACAGGAGATGCTGCCTAGGAAGGAGGTGTGAAGAACAGCATAAGTGTATATCTTGCTGTGGGACAAGCAATACCAAGCCTTTACTAATAATCAGAAACCTGGCCAAGACACCTACATTAAGAGTCCCTGGGCCCTTTCTCCAAAGTTTTCTAAGACCCAACAGGAGTCGGTAAAGACCCGGTATGATTACCTTCATGTCCTTTAAGTGTTGAGATGACAGAACAGCTTCCCTGCTCCAGTTTCAGCAGAGTGATCTGGCCAGAGAAGTCTCCCACAAAGGCATATTTAGTATCCTCATCATACCTGAGGGGACACTAGTTAAGGACCACTTGAGAATTGCATCTTCATTGAGGGTTAATACAGAATAGACACAGTAACGAAAAGGTGATTTAAAAATACTTAATATTCCTGAAAAAGGGCAACTAGAGAGTACAAGCAGGAGGCTATTACAATTTGTCACACTTTAGTCTTCAAATAATATAGTATTTTGCAGAGATTGTTTTAGGTAATCAAAATAGCTTCAGACATAAAATTTCACCCAGCGAATGAACATTTTATGGTCTAGTGGTCACTGGTGGTCATGTTGGGCCAAACCACAAGAATTGTTTAACACTTTCCAACAGTTGAGCTACGTGTTCGATCCCAAGTCATAAAAATAAATGTATGGGATAAAGCATACACACCACTACCGGTGCAGTAAACATACAAAGTAATGGTATACTCCTGGCGTCTGCTCCAATTATACTACTCTGTCCAAGAATTGCCCTTTAAACCTCCACCGACCTACTCCATAACCATTTTTATGCAAAAGTACAAGCCGACGGCTGCTCTTTGTTTAAAGGTGGGGTCTTCAGGACTTGGTGAAGTTGTTTAGAGACTTGCAAGGACTAAAAGGTTTACTTGACTAAGCACTCGACTTTTTAGTGAATAGACCCCAACGTCTTGAGATAAGGGACACGGTTGATTGGCAGCCACATGACACACAGAACTTGGTACGGAGAACGAGTGGGTCATATTGTGGCCAATCTTACACATGGTTGATACTAAAGGCGTCAAAGGGCCAGACATGCCAAGCTCCCGATTCATTCTCATCTAATGACGGAGCTCGGAGTCTAGACCGGCTGACATGGGTAGAAACCGGAGAGGCTTAGCAGCTCCGCGGTATTATAGGCAGGCGCGGTGTGCATGCAGGCCTGGAGATTTATTACTCTATTTATACAGTAGCTACACACCCCATTGACAAAAACACAACAAAATATAACTGTTTGATAATATTAGGGAATAGGAGGTAATTGCAAAAGAATACAAGTTCATTTAATACTATTAAAAAAAAAAAAAAAAAAGCACAGAAAAACAGGCCGTGGCTGTTCCTTTAAATAAAACTGCTTAATTTGTCATTAGATTGTAAAGGAGGAAGAAAACACCTCAGCTTCCTTCAGCTTCCTCTGTAATGTTCGCAGATGCTGTAATGATGGGAAGCTTCTGGCTTTTTATTGCAATGTTTGTTTCTGTTTTGAGTAACCAGGAAGTAATGAAGTCTACGCACACTATGAAAAAAAAAGTGTCTACCCTTTAAAACACAATTTGATTCAGAATCAAATTAACATAAAAGAAGAAGAATCTCTTCATAAATGACTTCCAATGTGGCTGGGAAAACACCAGGAATATCCTAGCAACTTGAAGGATCATCAAAGCCAACCGAGCTCAGAAATATCAGCAATGGTGGGCTCAATCCGGGTTCAAGATCAAACCTAGGAGGCACCTTCTCAGGCCATTCAAATACTTGATTAAGTGCAAGAATGAAACATTCATCATAAAAGGACGGAAAATAATAAAAGGTCAGCAGAGCATGGGAACAAAACGGGTAGAAATATCAGTGTAAACGTGCTAGATGTGTGTAATAGGAAAACAAGAACAGCTGGGATTACCCTAAACCAATTATTCCAACACGGCTTTAATTATTTGATATAATATGTAATTATTAAAAATGATGAATATCCATCAGCAGCATTTGCTTTGTTCACCCCCTTACATAGAAGGCCAAACTCACCAGTTACCTTCAGTAAATCAAACAAGTTATTCTCAGAAACTCTCAACGTGCTTGTGAATGACGCTAATTTAGTGAGTCTACATGACGCGTATTTTAGCACGTTACAGTTTATATCTTGTAAAGCCCCCGTGTCACACATTAAGGATACTGGAGACAGGATGCCCAGGAGGCGAAGCTGTGTCTTCCTACCAAAGACCCGCTCTGGGTGCACATCCACGTGATGAACTTGTCATGGCCGGTGCTGATCACCCACTCAGGGCCTGGGGAGTAGATGATCTCCGTCACACGGCTTTGATGAGCTGCGTAAAGTAAAAGCGGACGTGTCTTATTAAACTGACCAGGGCAGCAGCAGCAAAGGTCATGGTAAATAGAGCTCCAAGAACTCGTTACCTGGATACGTCTTCACAAAGTTCATTTTATTGAAGTCGTCCGAGATCAGAAATTCCTACGGAAATAAAAAATTACGACATCAGCCGGGGCTCCATCAAATCCCAGCAGCCATGACTCCTAAAGCTGTATGATACCTTAAATCTCTGTTACTATATATGAACTATACCGCTATGAATGCATCCTTTTCTACCACCTTAAACTCATGGTAATCAACATTAATCTAGGAGTCTAATTTTAGTGGTTGGTAGAAATGTAATATCTGATGTCAGCCAAAATAACACCTCAATGACACTTTACGCTGCACAGCAACTGGGAATAAATATAGATTACCATCTGGCAACTGGACTGGGAGCTCTGGACACCCCGTCACACATTAAAACAAAACACGCAAGTAAATCTTGTAGGACATTATGGGGACATCCCTTCACATGCCCTACAATAAGCTGCATTAGATACCAGTCAGTCACTTCCACACACAGACAAATACATCACATATTACGGACACAACAACCCAAATTCTGAAATCAAAGTGATGTTTATTTTCTCCTATATGCAATCCTGTCCCTAAAAAACATATGGAGGAGCTTTATCTGCCCATCTGTATGATAGAGGCTGGCACAGAGATGGGGTCCAGACAGACCCCCGGGTTGGCACTCAACATTAGGAAACTCTACATGGACCATGCAAAGATCAAAATACCAAACAAAAGCGAGGTGTTTGGGTTAGTAATCCACTGTTGACGAGTTGGCCTACACTAGAGACCCAGGATTTTGCATGAGAGGAGAACCCGATCTATCCATTCTATGAAGAAATTAGTAAAAATATAGACCTGGGGTTGGCTGTAGATGTGATTTATCTGGACTTTGCCAATACGGTTCCACATAAAAGGCTACTCTATAAATTAACAGAAATAGGCTTAGGGGCAAATGTCTGTATGTGGATCAGAAATTGGCTAAAAGATAGAATGCAGAGGGTTGTTGTGAATGGATGTTTCTCAGCCTGTACGCAGGTATTAAGTGCCTCAGGGGTCTGTCCTCGGTCCTCCTCTTTTTAATTTATTTATAAATGATCTCCCAGGCTGCATTGAGAGCCATGTCACAGTTTTTGCTGATGACACAGAATTAGGCCGGGTAATTCAGACTAATCTGGATGTTTCTTCATTGCAGGAAGATTTAGACAGAGTTGGGGACTGGGCATGCAAGTGGCAGATGAGGTTCAAAATAGATAAATGCAAAGTTATTATGGTAAAAATAATAAAAATGCAACCTATTCTTTAAATGGAATATCCTTGGGGGAAACTACCAATGAGAAGGATTGGCTGCGAGGGCCAATAAGGTTTTGGCATGCATAAAAAGAAGTATTGATTCAAGGGAGGAGGATATCATCTTGCCTCTGTACAGGTCGTTGGTAAGACCTCACCTTCAATATGCGGTACAATTCTGGGCACCGGTCCTTAAAAAGGACATTATGGAACTAGAAAAAGTGCAAAGGAGGGCTACGAAATGAATAAGGGGATTGGGAGATACTGGTTATGAAGAGAGACTAAAAAAGTTAAAATTATATACACTGGAAAAATGGCGTCTCAGAGGGGATATGATAACATTATACAAATATATGCAGGGCCAATATAAAGAGCTCTTCGGTGACCTGTTCAGAAATTAACAGAAATATACAAAGAACAAGAGGTCACCCTCTGAAACTGGAAGAGCGCAGGTTTCATAAACGACAAAGGAAGGGATTCTTTACAGTGAGGACAATAAAGGTATGGAATTCACTTCCAATACATTAGATACCTTCAAAAGGGGCCTCGATATTTTCTTAGAAAGGCATGACATACAGGGATATAAATAGAATAACATTAATATTTTAGAGCTTCTTGATCCAAGGAGAAATCCGATTGCCTCTTGCAGTCAAGAAGGATTTTTTTTTCCCCTGATGGCAGAATTCGAAGTAGCTTAATTAGGGTTTTTTGCCTTCTTTTGGATCAAGAATAGGAAGGTTAGATAGAAGGGTTGAACTTGATGGACTTAGTTACATAGTTCATAAGGTTGAAAAAAGACCTGTGTGTTTACGGAAACCTCCTTTTTCTTTACATAGTGAAGTATGCGAGTTGAAATACCTCCCTGATAGAGACTACTGGAGCTGACTGTCCAACCACTCCATATCTCCAGATCGTCTCTTGCTAGTGCTATTTTTATACATACTCTCATACTTGGCTATTTAATCCGTTTTTTCCCGCTGCAGGTTTCTGCCTCACACAACGACTCCTCCTCGTGTGAAAACCCAAAGACCCTTCTTCCTTGTGATGTTTTGCAGATTTGCGGACAAGGTAGGTACCCCATACTATTCAACTATGATGTCTATCCAAAACCATCCAACTCATCTTTATCCACGTTAGTTTAACTTTCAGATCACCGAATGCAGAGTAATTTGATTTAGCCCGGCCACCAGAGGAGGTGTTCAATTTCCAGGTGTTTCGGTGTTAATGACATCACATAGATCGTGAGAGTTGTTAGGGAAATAAACAGGTAATTCTGGGAAACACACCAAAGCCACTCCGGAGCATATAAATAACTACAAAACACACACCAACAATACATCAAGTTCTACTTAAAGACTACAAGAAGACCATTTACGGAAAAATTGTTTGATACGCAAACATTCCACACAAAAAAAAAAAAACATTGCTAAAATGGTTGAAATTCCAAGTGGAAGTAGCTTAAAATGTAAGTTACCAAAACAGACAGCGTGAATTCTGCAGAATGTACGTGGGTGGTCCGAACTTCTCGAACGTTACGCTACAGGTTAAATGGGACAGAATTTAGAAACGATCTAGAATTAAAGCAAAAGGGCCAGGGTCGCTAAATATGCAACCTGCGAAAAAGGATTCTTGTGCAAGGTATTTTATAAAAAGCAAACACTAATATGAGGTTATGTGAAAAAGATAAACAGGGTTTTAATTACTTAAAGGTTCTGTTCCACTCAGATATAACTGTGCTCCCTACAGTGTTATGGGATACACCTTACGATTATTATTTATTGATATATATATATATATATATAGCGCCATCATATTCCACAGCGCTGTACAATGGGGAGACAGAAACGGTCTTTAAAAAATTTACTCCTCCTGTAAATGGGCAGCTGTAAGGCTGAAGATAACGGACGGTGTGAAAAGGGATTTCAATGGGTGTTAAGATGAAGCAGGTGGCTGCGTCAGTAGTGAAAATGTCTGGTTACAAAGTGCAAGAGAAAATCAGTAAATTAAAAAAAAAAAAGATAAAAAAAAAATAAAAACTTACTGCATCCAGAAATGTTATTAATATTAATAATATATCTAAATTAGATACTTACAACAACCGCTCCGCTATCTTGACCCACGAAGATCTTTCGGCTCTCGTGATGATATCTCAGTGCTGAGCAAGGAGCTAAAACGAGAAATTCAGCAAAATATCCCTTTTTAGTTTGTATTTATTAAAGTGGAGAACCAGCAAGGTATTCAAACACCCTGAACCCCAAACAACCACAAAGTAAGTTTAACTTAATTCAAGTACATGTGGCATATCATCCGTAGCCCCCCACACCACCCCATCAATGGCTGCACGGCTCGAAAGGAACCTTCTGTACTGGAAATGACTGGAAATTAGCTTTAAACATGGAGGAAAAAAGTAGATCACAACGAGATGCTGCCGAGAAATTCCGCAGTAATGGCGTCCATGGATAAATTATTAGCCTTTGCTATTTGTTAACCCTCACTAGAGCTCATGTCATGCGCCAAGTGTGCCCAGTGCAATGAGACATTTAAGAAAACTGGGGGGTGGGGGAGTCATGTAAAGTATAGCAAAAGTGCAACCACCCTAACAGTAATGCGAGACATTTGACACTAATAAACCTATCTAGGGGTCTCTTGAAGACCGCCGACTGACTGACGTGTGGATCACTGCTCTGAAAACGATCTCCGCTGAGGTTTGCTCTGTAGGAATAACGAAGGAAACTGGTCTTGCTAAAGATGAGGTCAACATATTGTTCTGGCTTCATGTAGTCAATGATATATACTGAGGAGTAATATTTCTTGGCTAAAGAATAATAAAGACTGCCTTTATTTTCTCAAAAGGAGAACTCTATGGCTCGAAAGTCTCTAATGGGTTCTATGACTGGACTCAAACTCAGTCTGAGTGACCATAAATAACTCACTAAGGGCACGTGATCAACGCTGACAATGAAACTAGTTATCCAACTCTGGGCTTCAGGACTAAATCTGAGCTTCGTTTGCCCGAGGCCTGCGTGTCAAATAAACCACAGACGTAGATAAATGGTTGATGTGTACGAGCGCATACACGTTCTTATGTTCACACGTTTACGCGGAGCTGTACTTACATGACATGGTGTGATAGATGCTTGGCCAGTACTGGCCGCTGTCCCTCTTCAGCCATACCCGCAGTGTACTGAGAGGAGGAGAAAAACACGTTATGTTACATTAGAGACGTGGATACATTTCTATTTGTTTAGCGATATGAAATGCAGGCATACGGGATGCGGCAATCCGTAAGTTTGTGATTCCTATCGGCTAAATGGTGATCGCAAGTAAAGACAATCCACCTGGAGGACTAATGTGACGCTTTCTTTAAACTGTGTTAATGAAACCAAGGCTAGTCCAATGAAGAGCACTTCACCCGTCTCAAACATTAACCAGTTATGTTCTCCTCAACCTGAAATATGATCTATGAGAATATTGATGGAAACAAGTCTTGCGTTGCTTTGGAAGTCTTGCGTAATTAAATATAAAAACGCTATTTATCCAGGGCCCATGGGAACTTCAGATCCACCAAGGAGTAGCTCATGAGAAGGGTGAGGGGTTAAGTATGGCTCCTCATGCGACACGCTACAAGAACACAAGGGTTCCTTGTCCACCGAAAATAAAAGCACAGCTCCTCCTTTATCAGAGTTTCTCAAGATATTAACAAGTAGTCGTGAAAGCAGCACTGGGAGGACATTGTTCATCATCTTCATCCTGAGGCTTAAGTGAAACTACAGCATCTCTGAGTAACGAACCAAATGAAAAGAGGGCTTTGTTCTTGTGAAGTCATTTGGCGCTCCTAGGATGTCTGTGGAAGATCTGCAGAGCCTTTAGGGTCTTAAACGCCATGATGAACAGTCTCCACGTTACTAGGTTTGTCATACTGTTATGTGTAATGCAATTCTTCCGAGGTATCTTAATCTATATGGATCCAGAAGGAACAAACCCATATTAATGGGGCTGAGGAACGGGTCCCTTCCCCTGGGTAGTGCATTCCAGAGCTTTCCTGCCCTTACTGGAAGGAACTGCCTTCTTTAAGAAGGAACTGTTGTCCTACCACCCTTAGAAGATGTCCTCTCATTATTTGCTCGGTCTGTGAGATGAGCAGTCCCCTGACAGGCTTTATACTGACCTTTCATATATTTTAGTGGATCAGTGAAAAACCGTACCGCATACTGTAGGCGAGGTCTGACCCCCTAGTCTGACCATGTTTTCTCCATACACAGCTTCCCACGTGCATCGTTTTACTTTTATCAGCGCTGAATCATATCTGCCACTTTTCTTCCCAAACCTATAATTTATTTAGAACATTCCGCCATAAATACAGATCCTGATCAGCATTTACAACCCTTCAGAAGGTGTCATTGGCAAAGATTTTTTTTGTCCACGCATATGTAGGTTAAGTAGACACGGACCCAGAACTGCATGTAATCCTACGAATCCAATGAAATACCGGTATATCGTCTTCAGTCCACCTTCTAAGACAATGTGATATTCCCTAAACTACATATTATAATAGCCGCCAATGAGTTTTACCGAGGCGGAAAGAAGTCCTTCATGGCTATAGCTCTTCTATGGGGTCTTTTCACTAAGAGCCATGCTGGCCCAAGACGAGTCAGCAGGCCATTCAGTACTGTGAAGACACAATCAGCCCTTCTCGGGCAATCATCTGGACCCACCACTGCCGCAGACTCCAAAGACACTTACATGGGGTCACCGAACGAGGAAATGCCTTCTGTGCATGCGTGTGAGGGACTCCCTGGAATTCATACACAAGCCAACTGGCTAGAGTCCATCGCATTGATTGCCCAGACACACAGCCCAGACAAGGCACAGATATAAATCTTTACCCCTAAAATGTTTTCGGGGTACCTGATCCATGTACAGTTATTGTTCAGCGCCGAGTACAGGAATACACCATGATCCAGCTAGCCATGGCTACTTAAATCACTGTGGCAGCCCAACCTTCTGTACAGAGATAACCTTCCGGGCACCTGATGTTCTACAGTAAAGGGCAGGCCCAACAGAAAGCAATTATCCTGGAGCATTAAATACGAGCCGGCTTCCTTTATCTGCGGGCCTGGAGGCTGCCTTTGTTGTCAGACGTTCCGCAGAGACTTTCATTAGGGTGTCTGACTGGGTGATTGAGACCGAGGCATTCTATTGTTTACC
The DNA here is from genome assembly GCA_023333645.1 of Sceloporus occidentalis. Lineage (NCBI taxonomy): Eukaryota > Metazoa > Chordata > Lepidosauria > Squamata > Phrynosomatidae > Sceloporus > Sceloporus occidentalis. The sequence goes on along the minus strand of JALMGF010000053.1, from coordinate 6,174,424 downwards.
CCAGGCAGCGTGATAAGGAGTCGGGTGTTTGTAATTCAAGATAACAGAACTAGAACAAAAACAAACAGCTAACGGACAGCTGTCTGGACACCGGAACCGGAACACAAAACAGCACAATACTCGCGGAAAACGTCACTTCTGAAATCTGAATGTAGAAGTAACCCGTGCCGTCACGCCGCGCATCCCCAGCTCTACCGCCGTGCAGCTGTCAGTCCGGTTTTGCCCATCCACTCATCTGGAGGCTCTACCTGCCCTGTCCCCTCTACCTGCGCTATTATTAATGCCCCGATCTGCCCCTTGACATCTTATCGGCCTCCCCACCGCGGGTACTTTCTTACCGATCCTCGCTGGCCGTGATAACTCCGTCCTCGCGCGGAATGAAACAGGCGGAGGTCACGTGCTCCCGGTGCCCCGGGATCTTAGTGAGGAGGACCGGGCCGCGAGGGGAACGGGAGTGGATCTCAGCCGCCATGTCTCTTCGTGTGACCTAAACTGCAGCGTGACCGTAGCGAACGTAATAGAAGTGCATACTCTCTTAGGGTGGAAGGGCTACCGTAAATTGATTACTATGTGCGCCTCTGTACCACACTAATTCGATGCAGTGACGTCACGAATATGGGCCTTAGTGCTAGGACCCAAACCATTTATTGCCAGAAGAGTGATGTAATACATTAGCCACACTCTTTATGTTTATGGGGTAAATGGGTTAGAGTGTTCTGAGGGTTTATATATCCAACTAAAAAACCATTAATGAAATGAAGTTCTTTTTGTATTTTAAAACATGTTAGGTGTTTGTTACAAATCAATAAATATCGGGTGCACATGTCCCAAAATAAGTAATGTTTCAGATAGCATAATGCATGTAAGTTATAATAGTTCTACCTGGTGAGTCTCTTTTTTTACAGGGCTGTCCATTAATCGTCGGCCTCCGTTTTCCCCTTAAAATATTTCTATAAGTCACACTTAGTAGAGTTGCTCGGCTCCGTCCAGGGGTGAGCCTTGGGTTAGTGGTGTCTGAGTGCATTACCCCCTACCCACCCAGACAAACACACAAGTATACTAACACCCGGACTCACACTAACATCCACACACTGACTCACACTCTCTCACACACCCTGTAACGCTAGGCTCACCCCTGACATTCTAACACCATACATTACCACCATACAGTAACACACATACTAAATACACATACAGGTACACACTCACTTTAACACCACACACTCACTTTATTACCAAACACACCCACTGCTTTCTTTCATCTATCTTCGCTGCAGCTCTCCATCACCTGCCGTCAGCGCAGCTCACAATCTGTGTGCAAACTGCCGCGTAACACTCACTAGGACGCATCGGTGCCGTGCACCTACCGCACCGGCCATACTTTTCCCCTGGCTCCGGCCCTTAGGGCCACTGATCCCTGCAGCTGTCACAATCCATTGAGAGCCCAGTAACCCCCTGCCCCCAATGTTTGGCTAAAGCACCGGTTCCCCGGCGTCCTGCCGCTAGGCCACCAGGGACCAGCTTTCCCCACACCTGTGCGCTCCATTGAATGACATTTGTCTTATGGCGGATCTTAGCTTCTAAGCTTAGGCAAACATGCTGCTTGTGCGTGGGTACCGGGGCTTCATGTGTGGCTTTTCTATTTACGCACACATCGTATGCTTCGTTGCGCATGACATGTGCAATCTTCTGATCTCCAGTGGGCTCTCAGGTCACGAGTATAAGATGACGGGGTAGGTTAGCACTCACATGAAACGTTAAAGTAGGTGATAACCGGAACACTTTATGCGTGTGCTTTAAAAAATTAATATGAAAGTAAAGAAATGGTGGAAATTCCCCTATTCTGATCAGACCTTTCACATACTATACATTGGATCGCATTACAAGCTAGCATGACTTTTGTCAGTTTCAAGATAAAAGAACTTCATAAAAGGAAAGAAAGATGTACAAAAAGTTTGTATACGTGAATCGCCAGTACATATGATCAGTTAGAAACACGAAAGCAGAAAAATGTAATCCAAATTATAACTACCGGTATACACTCAGATCAAATAATGAAAGAATATGTAAAAAAATAGATCTCTATAACATGCTGCAAAAAACTATTGTCATTGACATTGGATTATAAACCCCCCTCGTTGTACAGCGCTGTGGAATAGGATGGTGCTATGTACATTAATAAATAATTTTTACGTTCTTACAGCCAAGGGTGTTGCTCATTTGCCTCGAGTCCTGAAAGGGTTAAGGTACTTCTAAACGGTAGGGATCCTGGAACTTCACTAACCGCGTGTCTTATTGAGAGCGTAATTGTAACTTTTTGGGTTGAAACTTGGGACCTTTGTGTTTTTACTTCTGTATGTTGTCTTCTTCGCCTGTACGAATCCTTCCGTATGACCCGCTCTAGGTGCCCTTAACATATACAGTTGTCTCTGGTCTTAAAATAGCAGGTCTCTAGATAGGAAAGGGTAAACTGGACGGGGGAGAGAGGGGAGAGACATTGTGTATTTGCCATGTATGGTTATTCAGTTCTAACATACGGTTAACCCTGTGTGTGCTGATCTGAGCCACTCTCACGTACAAATAAACACAGATATTCACACACAAGGCAGGAAGTCGGCTGGTATATAAACATACAATGACAGCTACAGATGAGACGTGACACGCACACGCCATCTAACAGTGTTCATAACCCTGCAATCTGACCCGCACGCACGGGGAGGGAAAAAAACATTTGCTAGGGGTCTATATCCTTAGAGAGATCATCCCGGAAGCATAAGCTCTTGCTGAGAGATCCTAAAATAACAGGATTTTGTACCAAAGCATCTGAGCGGCCTGGAGCTTCACTTAATTTAATGGAGCTGAAGAATCTGGATCGGATCTGAAAGTCAAGACTCTCATAAAGAGATGGCAACAAATATTCACGAGAATATCTGGCCACCTCTGAGAGTAGTGAAAGACGTGGAATTTGACACTAACTTGTTTGGACATTTCTTATGGTCCTATCCCAATAGGCTAAGGGCTACGAAGCAGGCTGGGGAGGACTTACTGAATAATGGACCCATTCCATTTTCTCGGAACCCCTAGCAAACGGTTATTTCCCATCCCGTATGTAGAGACTCAGTGCTGTACAGGTGAAGACTAGCCATCTAGCACACCGGGCAAATGCATGGTGGGCCACTGGCCGTCAATGGCCCATAGTCACCCGATCGGCAGCTCCAGTGGCAGGCCAGGTGCAGCAGTGTGCGGCCGCACGCTATGTGAGCATAAAAGCGTAACGTGTGGTCGCTCATATCCATCCAGCCATCATCAGGGGGCCACCAGCCCGAAAGTGCCAGGGCTGCCTCGTTATTGCCAGTCCGGCCCCCGGGAGTCTCACTATAAGGACGTGGGGGCTACATACAGATCAGAAATAGCTTTTCAAAGCTTTTGTCTGAGCCACACGAAAATGTTTAGCAGGAAAATGTGAATATTTTGTGCATGGGAGTACTCGCTAAACATTAAGGGTTAATCCTCTGAGTAACTGAATCCCCATAAGCATCAGTGGTACCCAAAAGTGCAGGAGCCTAAAGCGAGATGAGCCGCCTGCCCCAGCGTGGCCGGGAAGAGGGGCCGTCTCGCCGACACACACACCCTCTGATGAGTAAGAACATGTGAATGCCCCCCCCCCTGCAGCTCGTCGGGAAACTAGCAAAAACTCTGAAAACTCCCGCAGAACACAGCGAGCGGCTCAGCCTGGAAATGACAGCGAGATCACAGGTAACCCTCCCGATTTCTGCACCTCCTCGGCACCGATCCCTTCCTGGGGCTCACAAAACTCTAGATCTTCTGATTTCTACATCGAATCCAGAAAGCTGTGCGTTCTCTGTGTGTCCGCTGTTTGTTCTCTTTTTGTTCGCTGTGTGCTTGCTGTTTGTTCGCTGTCACTGTTACTGACATAGATCCGGGGGATTATCGGTTCTGCTGAATCGCACACTCGGGGATTAAGGGCTGCGCGATCCTCGCTGGCTCGTACTCTGCGCTGCTTCATTCAGTGGAACAAGTCCTCTTCATCGGCTCCCGATTTAGGAAGTGACCTCACTTTTTCTTTGTTCCATTACGTCATTAGCTACTAGAATGAACTATTCTTATTTGGACATTTTGTGAATATACACCCCAGCAAGTACTCCAGGGGCAAAAAGTGTACTGTAACCCTTCGTGGCATGTCCAGGGGTAGGCAGCAACATTGCTCATGGCGGACAGTTACTGGGGTCAGTGGTGGACGATTTAATGACAAACCTCGCCACGGACTCCGGTGTCCCCGTACGGACCCTTCGTCTGCCCCATCCCAGAGTTGGATACTGCAAAGTTTTGTGTCATCCACATTTTTTCCCCATTAAGGGTCACCCCAAGTTCCAGCCCCAGACTCCAACTTCGCAACTCCTGCGAGAGCGCCAGAGGTTCTTCGAAGATGTCCTCGAACACGACGTGGACCTGGGCTATCCACAGATCCAACTGCTGAGGGAGCATTGGCGGCGTGAGTAATATCTATATAGCACCATCATATTCTGCAGCGCAGTACAACAGGGCATAATAAGTAGTCCATCGCATAACAATTTTGACCCGGGAAAGGTTAGAAGACTGATCGTATATCATCCGGCAGCCGTATAGAAATAATGTAATTCACGATTACCCGCTTTATCCCTGGTTTATTATTATCTCCCATTAGCACTTTGTGCAAATTTCCAACAGCGACTGCAGCAAAGCAGAGAGTGTGAAGTTTAACCTGTCGAGTGTTCTTATTTAATGGTTGTGAAGTAAGATATATATATATTGCACTTGCTGAGCGGGAGTGTGTGGGAAAAGCACCGGGAAGACAACAGTATTTAGTTGTGATGTAAGGACATTTTACATTACTGAGAGAGTGGTGGATAGGTGGAGCCGCCTTCCAGCAGCAATGGTAGAGGTTAATACTGTAAGGGGACATGCATGGGATAGGATTGTGGCTACCCTGAATCTAAGATAAGACCAAGGACTAATGAAGGTTATGCAGCAGGTTCTTATTTGCCGTCAGATTCTATGTTTCTATTTCTTGGTCACTTGCCGCTGAGAGCTGGTGATCATATTAACTCTTTCAGGCCAACGCGTGCCTCTTAGTTTATGTTAATATCAGCGAGGAGCAGGAGATGACCCCAGTTGTTGATATAGTCCTCCTGCAAGAACTAGGTTGCCCTTTTATGGTGCACTGAAATGTCTGCTGATTTAATTATACACTATGCAGGGCCATCTTGGCCATAACTGCCGGGGGGGTCTCTGGTGACGAAGCCCCTGTGTCTTGTATTGGGCAATGTGTGTGTGTTATGGGGCAATACGTACACTCCTTGCATTGTTTTGCTGGTGACAGGCGTGGGAACACAGTACAGGTGTGTCAGCATCGCTCATATACCTATCATTTGTGACGAGAACAAAAAGGTTCCGAGCGTCTGTCATGTGCACAGAAGATTCCCAGCGGAACCCGTTCCAGCCGTAGATAAGGAACAGTCGGCTTATTGTATAAATCCGCTCCCTTTCCACTTTACTAATACTCGTAATTACGACTTAGACAGTAATCTTTCTTATCTCGGAGTCAGACAGCTTTAGCATTAGAAGGGAAGTCATGTCGGATATTACGACTACTTCGTGCTGCGTGTTCTAAAATTACAAGTATTTCTTAAGTGAAAGAACATTTTAGGGCGGTCGTTAACTAAAGACTGGATTCCTGGAGAATTACAGCGAGATAAGGCATTTCATGTCAGTGGTTTAACTATTTCTTTTGTGGGAGTTGGCAGGAGAGTTGCAGTTTCAGCTCACTGACGTCACTGTCCACCCTGGAGAGCTTCTCATGCACGTAAAGCCTGATCTGGCCCTGTATAACGCATGGTTCAATGCCAGAGAATTTACCTGTACATTAATATTGTTAGATGAAGACCCCCTGATGAGACCCCTTCAGGGATCCCTGCATTATGAAGTCAGGGTGCTGAAACTGCAACTCTGCTGTAACCTCCAGCCTTTGTGAGCTTACCCTGGGAGGAGAGCTGTTTTGGCTCTGCATAATGGATTGGTAAACAAGTCCTATTTCTAAACTATGTGTCCAAGAAGGCCCTTCCTACAGGAGAAAATGGCTGGGGTTGGCCCTTTATAATGCATAGCAAATGTAACAGCTGAAAAAGTGAACTCTGACCCCAGCGTACCTACTTCTTCAGCAACTTCAGAACATTTGTTTGGGGTCACTTAGCTGTTTTCATGGAAATCTCTAGCTGTCACATAATTGCGGAAGGGTTCTCTAACGATCAATTAGCCTTTTATACTTAATCTTAGATTAGTGAACACAACGTGCCATTGGAACACAGGAGTGATGGGAGTGATAAAGGAGTGATGGGAGTGATAAAGGCCTCTGTACGCCTATGAAGATATTTCACAAAAAATCAGCTGACCCCAAACTTTTGAATGGCAGTGTATATATAGTTCATAAAGAGTTAAGATTCTGCAGAAGCCCCCTATATGCGTTTGCCGCTTTAGCCACCCCCCAGCTATTGTCCCTGCAGGAAATCTGTTCAGCTGCATCTCCCGCCCTGGCTGAGGGTAGGGGTCTGTCAGGACCCCCGTTCCCCAATGCACAGAAAACGTGTCCATTCACTTCAGTGGGATTGCTTTCTTGCCTCTGATTTGCTGCTTCAAACCCCCAGTCATCAGACCACTGAGAGGACGGTTGGCTGCAGCTTCTACTTAAGTATTTTATTTATTAAAGAATGCATATCACAGTATCCATAAATCACAGTCTTCATGCGTTTGGTGCGTCCGTCAGGGCCGGTAATCTGAATGGAAATTCTGGGACGATTGCCGTCCTGTTGTGTCTCCCGGCCGTGTCAGGAAGTACCTGTTATCTGTGAAAATAAACCTGTTTCCTCTGGAGAAGCCGGCGTTCTCCGCAATGCTTTATTGGAATTTTCAGTGGGTTTTATTAGTATTATTTCTTTCTTTTACACTTTGTAACAACTAGAAGATACGCATGTCTCCCGATCATGTTACAGAATATACATTAGGCCGTAGATGTATTAATACACACAGATATTTTTGAATTTTCATTATTTGTACTGATCAGCCTTAATTGAGCCACGGTGACGTCTGATGCTGTCATACATAAGGGAGATAATAATGGGTTTAAAAAGTATATGAAAATAATTGGAAATTGTGTAATTGAATGATTTTGAAAGCAGTGATTGAATGGAAATTGAAGAAATCCCACATTTATCAGTTTTACTGTAACGCGATGCCTGCATTCTGTGAATTAATCACATTATACAGAACATGTCCTATAAAATATTGTTTCAGATTACAACCAGCATGCGATATATTGCAGAATATTACTCATTGGAAAGAGACAGCTGTGTAACAATTTTTTGGGGTGTTTCACATATTTTAGGGCAATCTGTCTGTGCTTGTCACCATGGGCGTAGGGACCCCTAAAAATCTGGGCGGGGTAGCATTTTTACTGGTAGGGTATACCTGACCATTTCACCAACAGGGACTTTTATGACATTGCATTATAAATACATAGACATTAATATGTAGTTGGTCCCCCTTTGCAGCTAAACGGCTTCCACTCTTCTGGGAACGACTTTCACAAGATTTTGGAGAGTTTCTGTGGGGAATTTTTGCAAACCATGCCTTTATGGACCTTGTTTTGGACACTGGGGCACAGTCATGATGGAATAGAAAAGGACCGTCCCCAAAACTGTTCCCACAAAGTTAAAAGCATAGTATTGTCCAAAATGTCTTGGTTTATCACCATCAGCTCATAAAACGTTCTACTAGATGAATAGGAGAAAATTCCCAGAGAAACAGAAAAATCTTACAACCACAGATGGACCGCACTGGATACGGCCACAGAGACTACTATGATGTATTGAAGGAACCATCTAAGACTCCTAACACGTCATGCACACAGGAACATATCCACATACTTAAACACTTGAATAACATACATACACATGCACACACTAACAAACACACACACACAATAATACACCCCCAAAACAATCCCACCCTAATATACCTAAACACATGCCCACTATAACACACCTGGAAACATACCAACATACCCATAAAAACAGATGTGCACAATTCAAACACATCCTTCACTTACTCTGCCTACCCCTAGATTTAACACGTGGCGCTTTGTATTAGTGATGCCCTAGACCAAGTAGCACCCCGCAATATTCTCTTGTGTCCAAATGCTACATACAGTGACACACACACTCATTTTAACCAGAAATAGGCCTGGATTTAACCCTAGGTGCCCCTGAGTTAAACATGTGTTACAGGGAATCATTCTCTTTCCTTTAAGTACGACATGCCTGCTCATACACAGTGGCGGAACTACCGGGGTCGCAGGGGTCGCGACTGCGACCGGGCCCCGGCGGCAGGGGGGCCCAAGCCAAGGGGCCGCCCGTAAAATCTTTTTTTTAAATAAGGCAGGGGCGTCCAACATGCAGCCCGAGGTGAGACCTCGAGGTGCTGCCCGCGTAAGATCGGCAGCCAGGGCAACCGATCTTACACGAGCCGCACCTCAAGCCCTGCTACTTACTTGTGGGAGGGTCTTCTGGACTGCACAGAGGAAGCGGAGTTCACGTGACATCCTACTTCCTCTGTGCTTTAGCAGAGAAGGCAGAGGGAGGCCGCGCCCCCTGCTGAAGTCTGTGAGCGGCATCGAGGAGCTGCAGTGCAGGTAAGGGGGTGGGGAGGGTGTTTGAATGAGTGTGTGTGATTGAGGGATTGAATCTGTGAATGAATGATTATATGAATAAATGAGAGTGTGTGTGTGTGATAGCATGGATGTGTAAGTGCTGGAACCTAGGCATGATGGGACTGTGATTGCTGTTAGCAATCACACTCCTATCATGCCAAGTCAGCCAGTACATGCTGAAACCTGGCTAGCTGCCCCCCTTGTGTATTGATGCTGCCAGCAGTATGGGGTCTGCACATCACTTACAGCCACCCTGTACCAGCATGTACTGGCTGACTTGGCATGATAGGAGTGTGATTGCTAACAGCAATCACAGCGAGCACAGTCCCATCATGCCTAGGTACCAGCATTTACTGGTTGCCTGGGTATGATAGGAGTGTGATTGCTGTTAGCAATCACACTCCTATCATGCCAAGTCATATTGCTAATTTTGTCCAATTGTGTGTTACCTACTTTTATTAAACATGTGAGTTTTTATTATTATTTTTAAAGGTGGGGGTCATTTTCGGTTTTGGCTAAGTGAACCCTGAATGTTTTGGTCCAGAATTTTCATTTTAGTTCATCCCTAGAATAAATCTAGGGAATCCTGAATTTGTAGTCGCAAAACTTTCAAGGCCCAGAAATCAGAGAGGAAGAGTAAAGGTTTTGTGTTATTTACTTTATTTTAATCTGCATATTTTATTAAAGGCCATATTTTTTGTCACAGTGAAAAATGAGTGCGGCCCGCGCACGTATACAATTCTGATGAAGTGGCCCACTGCAGAAAAAACTTGGACACCCCTGGATTATGCCCTTTGTATGTGCCCCCATTTTTCTTTGATTTTTTTACAGATATGATTCAATATGTAAATTGAATTTGTTGAATTAGTTGAAAAAAAATTGTTGGGTAAAAATCATGTTTTTTTGGGGGGGTGGGGGGGTGAGGGGGCCCTTAACAGATTCTCGCACCCGGGCCCTGAGGCGTCTAGTTACGCCCCTGCTCATACACACACATATGCACTGCTCTTACGCATGCCTGCCCACAAAAACACATATACATATGCACTACCCTTATACACGCCTGCCCAAACATACATAAACTGCTCACACACACATGCCTCCCCATAAATATACACTGCCCTTGCACATACTTACACAGACGTATACACTATAAGACAAATACACTCCTTATATACACACATATACACTGCCCATACAGACGTACACATAAACACTGTCCATACACACGCATGCACATACACTGCCCTTATATGCGCGTGCCCATATACACACCTGCCCTATACACACATATGCCTGCCCAAGTGCCCATACACATCAGACCCCCCCTCGTTTTGCACATCAGACCCCCCCCTTCGTTTTGCACATCAGACCCCCCCCTTCGTTTTGCACATCAGACCCCCCCCTTTCGTTTTGCACATCAGACCCCCCCTCGTTCTTCACATCTCTTACCTTTCTCTTCCTCTCCTTCTGGTTTGCCGCTCACTCTCAGTGCAGTGCGGCTGCGCACAGCTGTTTATGCTGAGCGCCGGGGCTGGGATATAAACGTCATATCCCATCGCCCAGCGCTCAGTGACAGAGAGCACACTGATCTCCCCAACCAGTCCTGCACGCTGCAGCTGCTGATCGGGCAGCTGTGCACCACTTACAGCCCTGGGGGGGGATTTCTCTATTATCGGTCCCCCCCACATGATTTCCTGGAGGGGATCCATCCCCCCCGGTTCCTACGCCCGTGCTTGTCACCCAACCCTTTGCCTGGATTAGTATTATTATTATTACCATTTTTCAGTAAGCGGCCACAAATTACACAGCGCTGTACAATGGGGCAGTGAACACATACATAACCAATACACATAATACATAGAGACATATGAGGATGCAGGGGGTCCTGTGGATGGGTAGATCTGTGCCCCCATTTAGTCGCTAGGAGTTTTGATGCAAGGATTCGGCGATGCGCTTACCGGGGTAGAGCTCGGAAATAAGAGGCTGTTGCTGAATATACCTGATTGCTGTTTTTGTGCAGCTCCTCTGGACAGCGTCTCCTCTATGGAGGTGAATATTGACTCGTTGGAGCTGTCAGATCCTCTGGACATCTCAGAAGTGGATCCCAGCGATGCGTTTCAGCAGTCGGATGATCACGCTGGTTTATTAACACCGTCAGGTACGTGAAGATGCCGGGATGTTGAGAATGAGTGTGCCGTTCTTAGCCCCTACGTACAGACAGTTCACACGTACTGTACTGGTGTCTTTTATGTGTAAGTAAACTGTGGCACAGAATGACGGTGAACTACCCCAACTTCTGTCCATTTTTCTAATTGAAAGGCTTTTAACCCCTATCAGTCCTTAAATTCCCTGTTTTAGCCTCCACCACTTCTGCCGGGGCACTGTTCCATTTATCAACTACCCTCTCTGGAAAGAAGAACTTCCTTACGTTACCTCTGACCCTCTAGTTTTAGACCATGACCTCCTGTTCTAACATTTCTCTTCCTGTACTTTGTTAAATCCCTTTAAGTATTTAAATGTTTCCATTGCGTGGCCCCCCTCTCTTCTTTCCTCCAAGCTATATTTAAATAATCTATAAAACAAAATGATACAAATATGAAAATGTCTCCCAAGAATAATGTATTTGTCATGTAGATTAATTTTAGGTTTTTAGGTGTTGGGTGATTTTTAGTTTCTTCCACTGGAGGGCGCTAGTGATCCTAGGTCCTACTTGTCACTCACTTGTCACCGTGGCTTTCAAGCCTCCTTTTTGAGAACATTGCTTTGTTTAAGAAAACAAACCCTATAATGTAAGATTTGATTAAATAGCTTAGGGATCTCTGAGACTTCATCATTGGTCATCCTGCAGCGGTTTAGTACCGAATGACATGGAATGGCGGGGTAAACTCCTGGAGTGTTTTAATGATGCTATTTGTCTCTTTATACAGCTGACAATCCAAGCATCAGCGGCTTCAGCTTCCCCCTGTCTCCGACCTCTGAGACGTATCCAGCATATGATGATGACACGGCGGACGGAGAAGAGGAAGCTGCATGCGTACGATCCACAGCCCCCAGCGAACCCGACATCCCCATTCCAGATAGCATAAGCTCTGACCGCACTGAGAAAGCCGCATGCGATTTCCATTAACACTTCCTCCGCAAAGTGCCCCTTATTTAGTATTGGGAAGCAAGGACTGTGCTGCGTGTCACGGTGACACTCAGCCTTCTCTCAGACGTCCGTCTCGCTCTCTGAATCTGTATATAAGGAAATATCCATGCGTGGAGCTTCGAGATTGTTACAGAACGGTGTTCTGGTATATATAGGTATGATATGCTGTTGAAGTCTGTATGGTGAGAGTGTTTCTGGTTGAGGCCGTCTCTGTCTCACCAGATACGTGGAAAAAGCGCAAGCATCCAGGTTGTTCTTAAATTCCGAGCCATTGCGAAAGGCCACAATCAGTACAATTCACCCTGAACTTATAACTCATCTGGCTAAAGCTCATTAAGTGAAACTTTAAAGGGATCTCCCAATTTTTCATTTTTAGTTACAAATTAAAAACCACTAAAACATATTGTGCTGTTTTTTTTTTGTTTTTAAATATCTCTGGCTTATGCCAAATATATTGTTTTCGGGCTGTTGTATGTGTTTTAGGTCTGTTATCTTAGCCCAGACTAACCCCCGACTCCTCATCATACTGCCTGTTGTAAAAAATGAAAAGGATTCGGTCTCCTACCCCAACTATCTGACGAGTATATTGGAAAGGATTTCATTGCACAAGCAGGACTTCATTAGCATTGCCATAAAGTATCAGCGCAGTGTGGTTTTGTTTTCTTTATGGAGCTTACCCCTTTTTTGTCCATGTTTCAGGCAGTTCATATCATGTTGACAAACTCAACACGTAAAAGACTTTTACAAGTTTCATTGTCTGTTATGTCGAAAGATATTGTCGCAGAAGCCATAAAATGGTACAAAGAAAGAAAGGTTGGAATGCAGCACTCAGTAGTGAGGTGGTACACGAGCCAAGGTACCACCAAGTCCCTCAATAAATCCAAAATAAAGAAGCCGAGGCTCAGCACTCAAATGATAAGGTTAGTTTATTTCACGCACTCACCTTATCATTTAAGTGCTGAGCCTCTGCTTCTTTATTTTGGATAAAATGGTACAAGACGCAGTGCTTACCAGACTACAATCCAAGCAATGTAATATCCAGACTAGACATGAGCTGGTTTCTAGAGGACTGAGGCACTAATTGTCCTTACAAACACTCACACATCAATATAATGTCAGAGTAAGCACTCGCACAACGATTGGAGCTCATTTCCACCTCACTAAGCCGCTGCGATCATGAAATCTATTAGCCCAGTTAGTTAGTTTGTGTGAGAGACTGCACTTTTAAGGTCAGTAAGTTAAAAAATCTAAGGAAAATATATTATGTGCATTTAAATAATATCAGGGAAAAGAATAAATCACTAGATCACGTTGTTCTACTTGATTGCTAACCTGTGCTGTGATCGAGATGCAATGTAAAGAAAAGCGTGAGTCCTGAGGCTGATATTCTGTTTCTAGGTTCTGTCCATTAAATAAAATTTGGAGATTCAGTAAAAAGCAAATCTGGTTGCCTGAATGCTCAGAGAGGGGTAACGGGGGTATTTTATTTGCACTTAAAATCTGCAATATTTGTTTCAGAATAAACTGGGGTCGATCCTTATGAGGTTGACCATTCTTACATTAGAGAACACCTTTTGAAAGAAAGTGTGTGATATATATATATATATATATATACATACCGTATTGGCTCGAATTTAGGCTGCACTTTTTTCCCCCACTTTAAGTCTTTAAAGTGGGGGTGCGGCCTATATTCGGGGTCTAGCGCCCGATGCCCGGGACATGCAGTTCCGGGCGCCGGGCAGGCAGCAGGGTTAGGATACAGATCCCCAGCAGCGATGCAGGGGACCTGCATCTTACTCTCTGATACGCTCAGACAGCCTCCCCTGCCGGCACTTTCAATGGCAGCGGCGATGTGCGTAAACAGCCCCCGCTGCCGGCACAATCTCCCTTGCCGGGAATTCCCACGGGAGGAGTCCAGGCAAGGGAGATTGTTAAAGCACATCGTGCAGACGTGCCAGCAGCGAGATGCTGTTAACGCTTGCATCGCCGCTGCCGGTGAACGTCTGCGCGATGTACGCTAACAATCTTCCTTGCCGGCACTTCCCACGGCGGAAGTGCCAGCACCGGAAGTTGAATACGCGTACTGCGTAGCTGTACCCCGGGGAGTCTGCACCGGTAAGTCTGGGGGGGGGGGCGACCTCTTGGGGGCAGAGTGGCAGCATATCTCGGGGGGGGGCACATCTCGGGGGCAGAGTGCATATCTGAGGGCGGAGATAGAGTGGCAACATATCTCGGGGGGGGGGGCAGAGTGGCAGCATATCTGTTCCACTGTGTTTTGTTTTTTTTGTACTAAGAAATTTTCTTTAAAAAAGCACCTAACTTTTAGGGTGCGGCCTATATCCGAGCCAATACGGTATATATATATATATATATATATATATATATATACATACATATACATATATATATTAGGGCTGAAACAACGAATCGATAAAATCGATAATAATCGATAACGGAAATCGTTGTCGACGATTTCCGTTATCGATTAATCGAGTGATCAATTCGTTGTTGGAGCACTCGGCTCCTTTTACTTACCTCCGCGAGCGTTCCCCGCTTCCGCTGCACGCGCCTTCTTTTAGTTGCGGTTCGCTCTGTGCGAGTGGCTCCGTTCGCACAGAGCGATTCGCTCTGTGCGAGTGGCTCCGTTCGCACAGAGCGGTTCGCTCTGTGCGAGTGGCTCCATTCGCACAGAGCGAACCGCTCTGTGCGAGTGGCTCCATTCGCACAGAGCGATTTGCGGGGGTGGGGGTGGGGTTTCAGGGGATGCAGGGCAGAGTGGGGGTGGGGGGGGGCAGGCCAGGGTAGGAGACTGAGTGCAGGGCAGGGTGGGGGTGGGGATGCAGGGCAGGGTGTGAGGGCAGGGCAGGAGACTGGGTGCAGGGCAGAGTGGGGGTGGGGGTGCAGGGCAGAGTTGGAGACTGGGTGCAGGGCAGAGTGTGAGTGTGGGTGCAGAGCAGAGTGGGTGCAGGGTGTGAGTGTGGGGGCAGGGCAGAATGTGGGGGCAGGGCTGGGTGCAGGGCAGAGTTGGAGACTGGGTGCAGGGGCACAGTGCAAAGTGCCAGGGCTGGGTGCAAAGTGCCAGGGCTGGGTGCAAAGTGCCAGGGCTGGGTGCAAAGTGCCAGGGCTGGGTGCAAAGTGCTGGGTGCAAAGTGCCAGGGCTGGGTGCAAAGTGCCGGGTGCAAAGTGCTGGGTGCAAAGTGCCAGGGCTGGGTGCAAAGTGCCAGGGCTGGGTGCAAAGTGCCAGGGCTGGGTGCAAAGTGCTGGGTGCAAAGTGCCAGGGCTGGGTGCAAAGTGCTGGGTGCAAAGTTCTGGGTGCAAAGTGCCAGGGCTGGGGCAAAGTGCCGGGTGCAAAGTGCCGGGTGCAAAGTGCCAGGGGTGGGTGCAAAGTGCTGGGTGCAAAGTTTCTTGAACAGTAATAGTCCACCTCTTTTCAGAATGTTTGGGGTTATTTTGTTTCATAAATATTGTGTTTGGGTTTTTGTACTTTGAAAATATTGTTTTTTTATTACATCATAACAAAATAAGAATGTTAATGTAAATTTTAAGTTGTTTTTTAACATCCAGTTCATTAAATTATTTTAAATAAACAAAAAATTTGCATATTGTTTTTTTTTATCCGATTAATCGATTAATCGAAAAAATAATCGGCCAACTAATCGATTATTAAAATAATCGTTAGTTGCAGCCCTAATATATATATATACATACATACATACACATACACATACATATACACACACACACACACTACAATTCAGAGGTTTGGGGTCACTGATGTTTTCCTGAAAACCAAGGAAATTTTTTTACAAGTCGTAGGTCCTGTAATGGTTACAGAGTGATCTTCGGCTATTATTAAGTAATTACTAGATGTATCTTCAGCCGGCACTGGGCTAAAAGGGGAATTTGTTTAATTTATAGCTCATGTAAAATATCATACTCCCCATCATAAATCTTACATATCCTTGGTTTGTGTCTTGTAGTAAACTGGAGCCCTTTTAACATTCAGTAACACTGGTGCTCCTGTACTTCTCAAGATCAAGGTGGCTACAAGGTCTCAAGATCAAGGTGGCTACAAGTAATGACATCAGAAGCCAGATCTAACATTTGGCTGTGAAGGGGGGTAACTGAAGGGTAGCCTGGCGGTTTAGGGTTAACTACCGCCATCCTTTGCTTGGCAAATTACGACAACACATAGGGATGGGCCTGGTTATAACAAAGTCCAGGCTGTAACGCTTCTTGATCATTCAAAGCCTACACTATGCAATATATAGCATTCCAAACAGTAATATTCTCACTTATTACTGACCACTGAGATGTTAGGAGAGACATCTCCTTTTTAGATATTTGATGGCCAAACAGCATCACATGTTAGGTTTCAAAGTACAGCTGGTCCTACAACATACCTAGAAATAATGATTATTGCTTACAAGAACTACATACAATAAGCAAACGATTGGCAATGTGCCTGGAAATATGTAACAATCTGTTTCTACACCAGTGATTTTGTCTAAGTTTTGTTAATAAGGCTGAAGCAATTGACTGCGTCTAACAAGAAGAGATAGATATTAGCAGTCAGACAATAACAGACTACAGTAACAATCTTACGTGGCAGCAACCGAATAGACGAGACATTCAGACATTCAGTGCGGGAAGAGACAGAGTCTGCTATAAGTCACATACAAATGTAATAAGTACCGTATTAGCTCGATTATAAGAATAATGTTTTTTTCAGAACAAATGCTTTCAATAGAGGTCTGAATGAGACTAAGATCCAGATCCCCTGCAGCGCTCCCTCCTGTCTGGTAACCACACTGCAGGGAATTCTCTTCTCTGGCAGCCGGCAAACGTCCGCTCGATGGACGCAGACAACCCACGCTACTGCTGGCACTTCTGCCGGGGCTTTTATAACGGAACACCAGTGTCACATGACCTCCACCTTCTGCCCCCACCAGACACCAGGGAGCCAGAAACACTGGAAAGTCAGGGGGGAGTGTAATATGGGGGGCATAAGGCTTTTTTTCCTTTTCTTTTTTTCCTAAATTAATATTCAGATTTTGGAGGGTAGTCTTATAATCAAGCAAATAGGGTATAGCGTGCAACCACTGAAATATAGCTATTGCTCGGCCGGACACATTGTGGGATTCCGTGTAGAAGGTAGAAACACTTTCCAGCATTCTGGTAAAGCCGTTTCAATTCCCCCATCACATTCAAAGGGTTGTTTATTCATCAAATCACTGTTTGTATGTTCAAAGGAAGCAGATGTGTCTTCTGCCTATAACAACGCAGGCAGAGCTCTAAAGGCTTGTTACAACTTTCTAGTTTGGCTGACAAAGGATCCCAGCGCAATCATCAGTAAGAAGTACTGGGAAATAAAGAAAATGTACTGAACAAAACTGAACATCAAATAGATATGTTTTCATTCCTCGATTTAATTGTCTTACCCTGCATGTGGAAGCCAACCTGTAATATAACGATTTCAACTATGCGTGAAACCTTAGTTGAAGTTGATATCTTTCATTGGGTCAATATATCTTTTAATGTGAAATGTTACGTTTCTATTGGGCAAACATAGAAAAAATATCAACTTCCACTACATTTCATAGCTAAAATATGGAGATGGTACTCACTTTGTTTTTCTTGGCTCCTTTGTAAAAATGCACATTTTTGTCTGCCTGGTTATGAACAAACAATGGAGCATAATACTTAAGGCAGCTTGTTCATTTCTTTGCAAATCAATTGTTTTCTTTTCTTTGCAGTTCACAGCTCTATTGGTGACAAGTTTTTTGGGGGAAAAAATAGGAGTTTATTCCTAAACCTAACTGTTCATAAAAACAATGTTACACCAGTAAAGGTATCAAAATACTGCAACCCTGCTGCTGCCCTCACCTGTGGAACCACCGATTGACTGCTTGCAATCACTGGAAGTGCATTACAGTGACGGTTCATGCATCACATGTAATATGATGTGTTTGGTTGAAAGACAGCCGAGGACAGGGAAAGGGGTAAATGCATATGGGGGATCCTGCAGAATGTTTTTGCCAGGGGGCACTATGAAAATGTAAAGGGACCGCGCAAATACCAAGTGCATATGACCCTTTAATAAAAAAATGCTTCAACACTTTAATTTTTACATATATACCACCATGAAACACACGTAAGACCAATACAAAACTTTACCAGCAGGGAATGAATTGTCGCTTTATGGTCAAAAAAGGTAAAGCAACCATCCTACATAAATTAACGTTCAGACAACAAGGGAAACACGTTTATCCCTGCTGTAGAGTCTATTCCAAGGGAAGAGTCAATGTATTAGAAAATGTCACCATGTTGGTTAAACGCTTTGTTCCAATCCAGATCAGAAATCACGCGACAACATGTGGCAGTAATGTCCATTTAACACACGGAATGGCAGCAATTTAATATTGGAAGCTTCTTTTGGTTTGAATGTCATCCAGAATTTGCTGTAGTTCTTCTTCTTCAAACCTTCCTTCCAGACTGCAAAAACAAAATCATCGGGGTTCACAACATGAAAATGTTACTCTCACTAAAGCGGGGGTAGGCAGGACAGTTGTGGTTTCAACTGAATTCAGTTATAAAAGGGCCACCCTTGGCAAGTTTCTTTCAAGGAATGACTGCTTGTGTAATGCACAGTGCAATCAGCGAGCTGACTTTCAAGGACTCTCAGTGACTTTGTATGCATTGTGTGTCTATCCAAGCTTTCCTGGACCAGAAACTGGGGTTGACCCTTCATGGTGTAAAGTCACCAAAATAAAAAATATAAGCTCACAAGAGCAGACCCCTCTTCTCCTTATGCACCAGGATTTGTTAATGTCTGTTTAACTCCTTTGTAACACTGGGTTTCCCTCTAAGTGATAGCATATTGTTGTTCACCCATGATTGCCACTTTTCAAGTTTAGTGCTTTATAATTTTATAAGGGAGCAAAAAACTTTCCGTTACACAATACAATTTTTTTTGTATTACTTTAACTTTTGAATGGAGGCAAGATGTGTGTGTTTTTTTTTTAAATGTATACTTTTAATGGGAGGGGCACTACATTTTTGGGCACCTAATGCCCCCCCCCATTAGTCTTTCAATGTTTTTTCCCTTTTTACACTAGAGATCCCTTTGAGGTCTTGAAATTGGGTTATTTTCACTGTACACCATTGTAACATTGCTACAGAATCTGCTGGTGCCATATTATATATCTATATATATATTCTAACTCCCACGTAAAAAAAAGGAGTAAGGGTTGTAGCAAATCCCAAAGTGAAAGTGCCAGTGCAAATCATATTACTATAATGAAAGAACACATGTTGAGGACACACACAGGTTTATTTACTGGAATCTCACAGAAATCATTATGTATAATGAGACCAAGCCTGGCACATTTCTTCAAGGAGTAATGAGCAGGACCTGCATAATATACTTAAATAGGTGAGGTGACTCAATAAATCTTTGTAATGGAACCAAGCATGATATGGCATCGGATCAGTTTGCCATTCACTTGGTATCTGATCTGAAATATCCCACAAGCCTACCTGCCAACTTCTCCTTTAGGGAGTAAACCCCAGAACGTAAGAAGTATAAGAGAAAAATCTTTATATATAATGGTAGAATATGGGCAGAAGCAGAAGTAAAGGAATACACAAAAAAAAAAAAAAAAAAAAAGGTAAAAACTTATACCCAAAAGGTATACTCCTAACAGTACCTTGGAATCAAAGCCTTGGCTTCGTCCGCTGTTTCTGGGCACAAATTAGCCAAACAAGCCAGCTCAAACCTGTGCAGCTTCTTCTGTAAGAGCAGACTGTTGAGAAAAAAAAGACAAATTTGACTTTAATCAAAGCAACAAAGTCATATAATGTCTCTGTCATCCATAATTGTTTCAAGAACTAGAAAAAAATCTAGGCGAGTGTGCATTATTTTTTTTGTCTTTGCAGTTTTGGAGAAAATATATACATATATACTCATACACACACACAGGTTTCTAATAGAATTAAAAGCCGATGCGTAAATCAAGCAAAAACACGTTTAAGATATATCAGCAACGCCTTTCATCAGTAACATTAATGGCACTGCAAGAACACAATATGCATATGCAACTACCACAAATACTTTATAGTGCTAATCTGTGATATCATAGACGATATAAGTGGCAAAGGCATACAATAAATCTTCATTTACACAGTTTCTGGATGCACTCTAACCACCACCTAAAAATATTGAAGAATACTGTAAACAATGTGATTGTGTGTGTATATATACACATATACACACACACACACACATTTATACACATACACACCAAGCTTTGCTACGAATGACACTATGTAAGGTCACGGTTACGCACCACTGGCCCTTGCGGTAATATGTTAATGTTATGCCCCTTCCATCTATTAGCTGGAGTAAATACAGGAAAGTTAGCAAACAATCTAAATGATTCTTTTCAGTGTTTTTTTTTTTTTAATCCAAGGGATTTCCCCATAAAATCTAGTTATCACGAATGACTGGTTAATTACTTGGATATACTATTTTATAACCAGCCCCGGTAAAATGTTTTGTGCATAAAAAGATACCTTCTAACGCTGGCAATGGTCTCTCTGTTCTTGAAGCGGCTAAACCTGGCTGTGTAGTTCAGGGTTTTCATGAAGACATCAGACAGCTCCTGTTCTTCTTCTGCGCTCTCGTTCTGCTGCTTACGGTGTTCCAGTAGCATGTGTACCTCAGAGTTCAGAAGGGTTTCCGCGCTCTCAAACTCTACAGAGAAGGCAAGGTGTGAAAAAACATCCATATTAAAGTCTGCTGTGATAGAAGCATAGGTGTATATATCTATAAAAGTAACAAGTATCTTTGGAAACCTGACTCCACAAGAAAGTCTTCCATAAACACAAGCGCTCCATTCTCTCTGGGCATGCAGAAGAGTGGTATAGACGTAGCACACAGGGGCATAAAGAGATAAAAGGCTCGGGTTAGGGAACTGCACCAGCAGTGTCAGCCACAAACTCATCGTTGTCAGACGGCCGGTAAGAGCGAGGATGTCCGACATCTACCAGCGATGCCCATTCCCTAGATCTGCTGTCTCTCTGGAGTGATGGATCCCAGCTGCCTGCTTTTTATTTATTTAAATGCTTTTGTCTGATTTAGCGGTGTATTTTCCTGTCAGAGTGAAATAACATGTCCTTTGCTTAATATTTCTCACCTCTAATATAATCGTTAAGCGGAACCCTAACGGCACACCGTATGCATTCACAGCTCGCATTCATGTATTTGGCAGAGGCCCCTGACGCTGATCACAGTCAGGCTGCTGAAGAGCTGGGTATCCTCCTCTCATGGGACTGACACTCAGGTTTATACGTGGATCACATGAAATAAGTTAAAGCATTTAACCTCCAGCTCAACCGAGTCCCCCTCAGCCTGGCCCGCTAATTACCTCTCGTCTGTCAGCACTCAGCTCGGAGGGGAATGTATATTATATTCATGCTTTCAATTGGAACAAAAAGTTAGTAAATGATAATACTCCACACACTCGTAGCGACTATAACAGAGTAAGTACTCACCGCCATTCCCCTCACCCGTTACTTACTGCTTTTAATGACATACTAAACAAGCACTAAACACTTCACCAGCTTCACACAAAACATACAAACCGTACCGCATGCGATATACCCCTCACTCCAACCACGGGGCCACATGCCGGGGAGACTGATAGCTCTTAACGTTGTACGTTACCCGTTAAAGCAAGATGTTTGCCGCAAACGTGCTCAAGGCTACTACCGCCTCTAATCTCTTACCTTTGGGGAAAACCAGCTGCGAGGCATCCTCTTCGACGTCTCCGGTTCGGGTCTCCGTACCTCCGGCAGCCATTTTTCCAACTTATTTTTCCGAATTACACTTGAAACCGGAAGCGGAAATTGACTGGGCCATAGATTCCTACGTAAATGACGAGCACCCATTGTATTGGTGCGCTCTATTTCACTGATAAACTCTATGGTTAGTCTCTTCCCCCCCTCCCCTCCGTGTGCTGGTTCCGGTTTGTCGGTGTTTTCAGGGTGTTCTCATTTTTGTTTCGGTACAGGTGCTTGGAATTGAAATAGATTCTAAAAGAAGTGCTCCGCGCCATTATACTCCTGCCACTAAAAACTAACTGCATTACATTTCCATACCTCCAAAGTCTCCCTGTTTAGGAGGGACAGTCCCTTCTTTCCATCATAGCAGCCAGGATATCAGCAGGGTACGAGGGTATCACGGTATCTACAGCACCGAAATAGTCATTGTGTATAAAAACGGTGCAAGGAAGCTATCCAAAATGCACATTACTTACCAGTCAGTAACAGCTAAGGGAACTCTATATGTATAACTTATGACACGATTACACACAGGAGAAACGCTTGCTTCAGAGGAAAAATGTTAGCACAAGAGGTCTGAGGTTTAGATGTAGATCTAAGGTGGAGCACCGGAAGGTAATGTAACACCGGCGCTCCTTCATAGAATTCCCGGCAGATGTGTCGGCAGCAGCAGGGTTGTCTGCTCATTTGATTTTTATTATATTTTTATTATTAGATAAGAACGGTGACCACTTGGTCGTTACATCTATTACTAATTAGGTTCAATCTGTCTTTTGAGAACTTCTGGCTCCGACGGCGACGTATGATATCTTTAACATCTAATTAGTTCTAGTTTAGGAAAGTTATTTCACTATTGATCGGTTAAGTAACCCTTTGTTGATATCTTGGTTTTTTTATTTGAATAAATTTTACTATAATTATTTTGCGTACAGTTATGTAAATTACCTGCACTTTAACTAAACATGTAAAAAGGCGCAATTACCTTTTTAACCCCTTAAGGACAACGGGTCATCCTTAAAGCCATTAATGACAATGCATTGTGAATGACGCAGAGTCAGTCCCCTGATTCAATCAATTCAATTTATTCTCAGCAGCATGAAAGGAACAAGAATCTCCGTAATTCCTCAGGGGAATGGAAAGGATTGCGAATGGGGGGTCTTCACCCTTCTACAGCCAGCGGGGCCAGCAAGGTATCCGCTGCTGGCCCTCCAGGTAACAAATGGATGAATGCAGAGCTGATATGGGGGAGTTTGACATCTCTTGTGCTTCCCGTACAAGGCTCTTCCCCTAGGCGGTGTTCTCCATTTTGCCTATAGGCATGGTCACGTCGTACAAAATGCTATATATGATGCACAGTTCATGGTACGCCTGTACGATTATGCCTGTATCATCAAGCTGGGAATCAGTTTGCAGTCAAGCCTCCATTGACTTGTTCGGTGGTTTCCGTGCGTGCTCCTGCTCTAGAACATGGTACGGAACAATCCTCAGTGGCTCAGTGCAGTGGAATGAACAAAAAGAGAGAGATGGGCTTCTTCGGGTTAATCGCAATACCGCACGGAAACACGTCGTAGTCAATGGGATTTTTGTACAGTGGTAAACCTGTCTAAACTACTTCACTTAAATAAACCGCCCTTGCAGGGTTTGGGCATCTTAAGTCTTCCTGTTGAAAAGCAGTCTAAGCATGTGTCTCCTCTTTCAAGGCAAGCTTAATAACCGCGGTGGACCAGGTTCAGGAAATAGGGTTTTCTTGTGGTTAAAAAAAATATACATATATAAAAACTATAATAAACAGAAGTTCAGAATGTAAAAACCTAAAAGTGCTTTGGCGGGGCGACTGACCCCGTACACTGGAGGAGTTGGAGGAAGCAATGACACCTCCTTAGCTCTCCCACTCATTGTCCCGTGGACAGCGTGGGGATGAGGTAAGGCCGTGGGTTTTTCTTCCGATCTCTGGGCACTGTCCCCCGTCTTCCGGAGAAGCTCATAAGATGGTGCAGTAGTACAGATAGCTGGACCAGGAGGAGGGTGCTGAGGAGGTGTCCGATGTTAAGAGGTCACAGGCGTTGCCGGCGAGCGTGGGATGGGGCTGCGGTGGAGGCCGCGCCGTGTCAGGAGTAATGAGTATAAAGAGATGGTGCGTGCACAGTGCCGTTCTGCTGTGCTGGCTGGCGAGAAGCCATATATTCCATGTAACTGATTGTCACCTTCTCGCTGCGGTACCTGTGCCAGAAAAAAGGGCTCTTTAGGTTTCATTACTCCACTTTAATGAATCTGATTTAAAAGATTCCCCTCTACTTCTGTTTTCAGCCGAATGTATCTACATTTGCAAAAACCGGTGCCAAATGTGTATAGCGTAGTGGACAGTACACTGCGGTTCTGGAGCTGTAGCATTTTCGCCAGGTAAACACCGTGGGGTTTTGTTTTCTTACAGGTAAAGAATGCATATTAAAGTACTTACAAAGTAACAGACATGGGGAATGTAAGTGGGATATCACAGGGTGTTTGTTAAAGGAGATGTTTGGAGCTCACCTTGTGAGTTTGATGCTTTTTCTAAACTCGTTGGTAATTGGAGCCTTGAAGCCGCCTTTCCTGAGCAGAGAGTCTATTGTCTGTATCTGATCCCAGTCTGAGAGAGAACAAGTGTAAATAATACATACAGCAATGCAGGTTACCATATAGCTTCAGCAAAGCTCGGAGGGACCATCTCTCTCCCTTTATGAAGATTAGATTGGATTAGTGAAATGGGTCACGCTACATAATCAGGATTTAGTGCTACATCCATTAATATGCATAGTAACTCATGGGTTAACCCATAGGTTCTTATTCCATAGTACTGACATTAGGATCAGTTTGTTTGTGGTTTGATTTCTCGTAGGATAAATATTCCCGTAGCTCTGGCTAGTAGGTAGATACACACATATATAATTACCAGGAATGTAACATTGCTGGCAATAAGCCCAGAGTTTAGTACATCATTATTTTGTTTTCATTGCTGAAATAAGTTGAATGTTTCCATTTTATATCTAAGGAACCTGCATAGGCACCTTTTTCTAGAGAGCCTGTCTTGATCATCTCTTTAAAAATCTAGTATCTCCTGTTACCAATAATCCCTTTATTCTACTTAGTATTAAACAAACGGCGGAGATCACGGGTGCAGAGAGGGCTATACATGTACAAACTTGCCTTGCTCCTTGGCAACTTCTGGCAGGTAAGTGGCTGTGCGTTTTATTCCTTTCTCGTTAACAAATTCAATTCGGATCCCATGGACTCCAATCTGAAATGAGAGAAGAGCAGCAAACAGAAGCCAGAGACGTGAATAAATTGACTGTTTATAGAACAGAATATCTCGATCCAGGTGGTGACGTGAGGAGTAAAACTGAATCAGCATTCAAAAGCTCTGCTCATTAACAAAAAAAGGAAACTTTCCTAAAAATAGCTATTAGGTAGGTTACATAATTGCCATTTTTTAACTAATAGCTAGTCAACACAAAATGAACATTAATGTAACATCAGAACTTTTTGGTTGTACGGGGTATTTATGTATACATTTTCCTTCCATTAAGATTCCAGCTAATGTAACGGATGTGTTGATAGATGCTGCTACATTTTTATAGATACGTTGATGATTTACTGATCCTGATTCCTCAAAGATCAGCTTGTAACTGAGGATAGCATTCCTTCTGCAATATGACTACTGGCATTTCTATAACTGAATGCATCTAATGCCACATAAGATATAGTATAGGCTCTACTTGCTCAATATGTTTAGTTATACATCTTTTTGTAGTGCCAGTGGTAGCTTAAACAAGAAGCAAGCTAACCATACACAGTGCTGCTCACTCAACACTCCAGCAGTCTCTTGGCCTGACAAAAAGGGAAGCTTTTGTTCCTTAATCCTGATATAGCAGTTACATTACTAATCAGACACTCGGCGCTATGTTCCATGCAAATGGAAAGAGGAACAACTTTAAAAGACTCACCTCCCAGTCTAGAAAATCGCCAACATCCTCAAAGTTGGTGAGCAGAGAGACTGAGCAAGACAGCTTGGGCAGCTCCTCGCGGGTGAGCGGAGGGAAGCGACTGTCCTTAAGTGCACTGCGGGATGGCAGCTATAGGTTATTTATTTATACACAGGCTTGGTTACTATTTACTATTTCATATGTCAAGTTAGCACAAAAGCTCCTTCACATAATTACACAGACGGTGCCGTCATTGTGTGTATCTCACCGTATTCAGCGAAAATGTGTATAAAATCATATTGCTGAGGTGTTAGTGTGAATGCGTGATTTTTAGGGGGTAGGGAGTGCTTTCTTGTATGAATATATAAACACGCAGTGTGTGTGTATATTCCCTGTATCTGGTGACAGTTTGAGTAAAAACACTGCGTATGACCTTCTGGTATTAGGTTGAACATGTGTGCCTATATCTGACTGAGCATTATGTGCGCTATAGTTTGGAAATATTGTGATAGTTGCCTGTTGAATCTCTACTTTGACTATATAAACATCATATTGCTGGACTCAGAAAGTGTGAGCTGTCGATACCTGGTTAAGGTGTATTCCCTGAGTCCTGAGTGGAGGTTCATGGCAGAGAATGTCCCAATACAGCCACGGAGACGTTTGTCACGTCCAGCCTTCCATGTGACAAATAAAGGACTGGAACAGAGAATTACGATGAGCAAATTAATATATGCTTTAGATACTGAATATGTATAGCATGGCGGACGATGGGCAAAAGGCTGGGTATTCTTATTTATGGTTTTGTTCTACTAAAGGCATACAGGGTTTCCTTGATTCCCTAACGTTTCAATGATCATACCGTGATACTGCTTATTGTACCCTTGATTGTACCAATAAAGGGTTTTTTTGTTTTCAATTTTTTTTTTACAAAAATTTAAAGGCTAAAAAAAGACAAAATGGAGCACCAGAATATTGAGTGCATTCTATTATTTATCAATATTACACAGGGTTACAGTCACTAAGGGAAAGTGAAAATGAATATTGGATTCAAATGAGGTCATCCCACAGGTATGTAGACACCTAAGTATGGAATGGACCAGTGGACATCCACCCAACCCAGTTAACTCCTGGAGATGATGACCTAATAATAAAAATTGTAAATACATTTATCAATACCATAACCTAATTTGATCATTTTAAAGACTACAATCCAATTCTGATCATCCTGGTCCATTCACAGATCTGAAGCATTGAAAGGAACACATGCTATTCATCATTACAGGACGGAGGGTCACTTACTAGGGGTCATTGGTAAAACGCGGCAGGCGCGGCTGTGGGAAGCCATGCAGGTGACAGTAGAGAACATCAAAGCAGTAGCATCCCATTTCAGCTGTCACCACCAACTGCTCCCTGCCACTTGTGGTCCCGTTGGGCCGGGAGAGCGGGGTGAGGGCGCCTGGCCCCACCGTCTTGTCCTCAGGAGGCTGGCAGTTATGCTGGGCAGAGGGCTGGATGCTGCTTGCAGAAGAAGGGCACAGTTTCTGTTTCTTCACTCCACAGCACCCTGAAGATGGCTTGTTCTCAGCAGACGACACGCAGCGTCTCTTCCCCATACTGCTGCACACCCTGTGAACAACACGCGGTATATTAAGAGAACAATATGAAAGAAACTTATAGTCCAGATTTTACTTTCATGATACTCTGAATCTAAGAGGAGATCAGAGACTGATTAAGGGCTGAGTCTTTACATCATCAAAACCGGGCAGACTATGTGGGCAGAATGGGTCGGATCTGCTGTCAAATTCTGTGTTTCTCGATCGTTCTGTATATTTAAAACCTCCTTCCACTGAGCTTCCAGATATTCTAGATAATATGATAACAGATGCTCACCTAGGAGAATGTCTGGGCTTTCCCCATTTTCTTTTAATTGTATTAATGAATATACAATTAAGACTCACTGATTTATTTTTTTTAAAGGGGCATAACTGTCTTTTTATACATATTTTATCTATAGGCATACAAAATTCTAATTTTCCACACCAGGACTTCGATGGGGCTCTCAGGCTTTTAACACTAGGGACATCTGCAAGAACAACCGAGGAACCAGCCTGGTCCTAACAAATATGAGAATCTATCTATACGCTGCGCAGTATACTAGCGAATGCACAAATAACATATATATATATATAGATAGATAGATAGATAGATAGATAGATAGATAGATAGATAGGTGTTAATGCCTGAACTCCTCTTTTTGGAACAAAGCATGGGTGATACAGGTAAATCCGTAACACCTTCAGTAGAGAACATAGGTATCTGTATATATGTTAATGCCTGAACTCCTCTTTTTGGAACAATGCATGGATGCATTTAATGAAGAATATTTCCATCTGTCCATGGCAAATATTAAAAGGCATTGCTTTATGTGAGCTTTAATGTAACTAGACGATAACCTTAATTATTTCACATTACAGACGACCGCTTAAAAAAAATATATTTTTTTTATCATTTGTGTCAGATCATTGAAAGAAGGGGCAACAACCCCTTAATGTTTCAAATAACAAAAGGAGACAGTAACGGTAACACATTAAATATGCTAAACTAAAATAAGTCTAATATATATATATATATATATATATATATATATATAAATTCCTAATGTGATCTGCGCCGTTTTATGGCTGGGTCAGCATGTTGAAATCGTCCATTGGGGTTGAATGTTGCCAGAACTCCCTTGTTTTTTTTAGACTAATGATTTCATAGACCAACACAAATCCGCCAGCCTCAGATAGGTATATAATTGTGTTATTTGATTGCAAGCATCTTCTGGTTCTAATGTCTCCTGAGCCTGTAAATCACCTGGTTCTGTCTTGCATGAAAACCTCTGATTACACATTAAAATGCAGTTTATTAGGTAGGTTACAGCAGACCCTATAACAACGTGATGTTTGAATATAGTGAATTATTTGTGATGCCCGTGGGAACATCTATCCCGTATTCGCATCGGTATAGCGTATCCGATATCATTCGTATCACCCTCTGCGTTACACGCTTATATTAAGGGGTTGATGGGTGGGATGTATGTTATTATATGTGTAAAGCTGTGTGTGTCCTGACATCCTATGTAATGTATAGTAAATACATATGGCAGTCAGGGTCAGGGTAGGACACAGGCAATAGCCAGCTGGCAAGTAACCAATTAAAATAGAGCTGGGGGAATGCCTCAGTCAATTAACCCTTTGCCAGATGTGAGAAAAACACTGCCCTCCCCGGTACTCATCCATGTAACATACATGATCCACGTAACATACATGATCCACGTAACATACATGACACATGTACACTGCTCCCTGAGCTTAGTTTATATACAGTAAGATTTAGTAGAATAATGCAGTTAAGCTCACCTTCTGTTCCCGGTGCTGGTTCCGGTTCCGGTCTTTTCCAGCCCGCAGCCCGGACTCTGCCATCCGCAGCCGAACCGAACCGGGCCGAACCCAACCGGAACCGGAAAGCAGCTACCGGCTACGTCACTGCAGTTTCTGACTAAGGGAGGAGTGGAAGCGGTAATCGAACTAAATATCTACTCAAGAGTTGGTGATGACTGACCAATCAGGCGTCAGAGGGCGGGGTTACAGCGATCCGTTCTTGAGTAAGGATCGTGCTTTAAGATTCCGTTATTAATAGAAAGATCTGAGATCAGGGCAGGAAGGGGCAATCATTACAACGGGGGCGGGGCCTGTGAGTCCCCCTATGCCCCCCAAAACAAATGTGCCCACATCGCCCCCACACAGCCGTCTTTTGCATTAAGTTAACATGTTTGCTGGGTGTGAGTGTTCTGCAGCTCCAACAGTTACAATAACACAAACCGTTATTCTTCATAGGTTACAGAAATAACTAAATACCTATAAATATTACACATTATAATAAATACTATATAATATATATATACTAATATATTAAATATTATATAATTATATATATTATTATATAAATATGTCTAGAGGCACCAAAGTCACATGAAGTCTTGGTAAAGCCGTGAAAAGTGAAATGAATTGGAGTGTTCATCGTACGCTTTATACATACGAAGAGATGACTAAAAACATAGAGAGACAGCAGATAACAGGCGTGTGGCCCACAAGGTCCTCTCGTCATTGGCTTGTCCTGAGTGTCATGTTAAGAACACGGATTATAGCTTGTCCTCTCGTCATGGGCTTGTCCTGAGTGTCATGTTAAGAACACGGGTTTTAGCTTCTCCTCTCGTCATGGACTCGTCCTGAGTGTCATGTTAGGAACACGGATTATGAATGTTCCCCGTGCAGTCACCTACGCATCTGAAAACATAGGGAAGGTTCACCAAACTTCATTGTTGCCCACGCACGGGCAGGTAGGTGTTGGCGGTATTTACCCCACAGGCGGGTGTTTCCGCCAAGGATCTAGGCCGCGTTGTGTTGGTAGTCCAGAGTTTTCTGACATATTTTGCTTCTATGTGTCTAGCAAGGTGCTCTTCTGGATATGAAGAACATGAAGGTTATCCCGAGTAAAGGATCCAAGAATTTTTTGACATCACTGCCTCAGTGGGGTTTTTTTGCCTTCTTTTGGAGCAACCAATGTGGGTTTGTGGAACGGTTGAAATAGGAGTATACGTTATTTTTTCCCAATTGAATTAACTATGTAATAGACAGCGGTGTATTTACCTTCAGCGCTGTGCTAGGCCCGACCCAGGGTCACAACCCCAGCCCTGCAGCCGCCCTCTCCACTACATGGCTCCAGGATATGACATCATATCCCAGCTGTCCTGGTCTTAAAGGCACACAACACCTTTCAGGAGACAGTACCACCCCACCACAGCCCTCATAGAGTAAACGGGCCGGTTATCCGGGCGCATGTTCATGGCACAACAACCAAGCGTATTTAAGTCATGGGTGACGTTAAGGAAAGTATTTATGTCATTGTGAAGCTTAACCATCACTGTGAAGTTAGGGCCGGCAGAGCACAAGCAATCCAGAGTCAGTCCTAAGTCAGCACACCCAAATTATAAATTGTGCATTATGTGAGGTCACCACAGGCCTGGCGACGTGAGCGATGCGAGCACGAACTCAGCGCTTTTAATATGGATAGTGATGCGTTAAGATAGACATACAGTCCTCCCTACCTTCCTTGGTTGTGTCTGTGCAGTCTGGAAATGTATGTAATAAGTGCGTGTAAATAAATATTAGGCAGATGGGGGGGGTGATGAGGGAAAGGTCTGCGCCCCATAACCCTGAGTACCTTCACACAGGTGTCTGACTATCTGCCAAATGACCCAAAGAATGAGAGTGGGGGGGGCTTCAGGGGGGGGTCATAGATTTGCAGACAGAACAATGTTAGGACAGGCAGAAAATGGTCAGACTAGATAACAGATCATAGCAATGGAGCAAACACAGATGCTGGTGTATTGTGGGTAATCTTCCTTACTACAGGTGCATAACCGGCAAAGGTATAATGCGGTTTAACAAGAAATCACCTAAATTCTCAGTCTTCTTGTTTGTATGTCAGGATTTTTTACTTGCTGCGTGTCTTTACAAGTTCGATTAATCTAATATACTCTATGACCAAAAGTATGCGGACACCTGGCCATCACACCTATCTCTGCTTGTTGGACATCTTCATGGCTGAGCTGTTACCCCTAGATGCTTCCACTTCCCAATAACAGCACTTATAGTGGAAAGGACCGATCGAGCAGAAACTTCACGAAGGTGCTCGTGATAAAGATGGTCCTGCGACAGCGTTACATATAAAGTCACTGAGCTCTTCAGTACGACCCCTTCTACTGCCAGTGTTTGTCTATGGAGATGTCTATGTGCTTGGTTATATACACTTGTTAGCAATGAGTGCGGCCGGAACAGCTAAACTCAACAATTAGGAGAGATGTCTGCATACGTTTGATCATACAGCGTATCACGGTATCACAGGGAATATAAACATCATCCAAAGGGTCAGAATATGTATGGGAGAAAAGGAAGGTCATGTGACACAGCTACTACCAGGGGGTGCAAAACAAACTCTCTTTCCCACTGATGGCAGCTGTGTCACGTCTATCACACGCAGGTACATGGCTTTAATCTAGCTACCTATAACAGAACATATAGTTAAAGGGAGGGCCTGCCTCCAGCTAGACACCTATTAAAGCAACTTTATTGATACAATACACAACCTGAACTGTAGCACAATCACAGAACATAGAGTACAGCATCCAGACAGAATCAGAACCTACAAAAAAACATTTCAAATATACCACAGGACATCCTACAGAGTCACCGCCGGGGCAGAGTCGTCCTACAACAGTAATAAGTCCACCAGCAGCAGGGTGACCAACATGCATGCAGGGACCGGGAGGCAGGATAGGGAATCAAATGCAGATTGGATTTGTCATTTAGTCTGCATCTAACTGACATCACCAGCTGGCCATATAAAAAAAAAAATAGCTGTCTGTATATTGGAGGATGGATATTTAACATTCTTTTTAACCAGTGGAATACAACTGACAGACATAGCTGCCTCTGCATTTGTTCTGTAGGCAGCATGGTTCTGTCCAGCATAATGTTGGGTCCAAAACCTCATCCATGAATGGAATAAATAACACAGTGCTCTGTAAATACCCAGGAGCTGAATCACTTATTTGCCTCTTGTAGTGGGAAGAAGTAAAATCGCACGTGAGAATACCTAACAGCTGCTGGACATTTTTTACCCTTGCATTTCCTCACACTGGGCTTCATATAACCCATAGGTTGCCCACATACTAAAATGTCTTGCTAAGCAGAAAAATGTGTTCCATAGGGCTCTCCTAAAAGTGAATCTAAGACAAATGTAAGCCAAAGGAACCTAAGCAGATCTGCCATTCTATTCTTTCCTGGGAAGAATGAATTAACCTCAGTTTGTATAGAAACAACCCATTCCTGTCTGTTTTTTTTTTTTTGTTTTTTATATCAAGACACAAATTATCCCAACAAAAATTAGGAATGAGGCAACAATTTACAAGAGGAAATTACTGGACATCCAAAAATACTAAGAATTCTGTTTATAACGCTGCATTTCGTTACAAAAGTGTTAAATCCAGCAGTAAGTAAAACAGCACCAATAAAATCACCGCAGCTCCAGGCCCCTACCTTAAAATAGGCCCAGTCAGGACCGAACTGACTGGGCCTATGCGGCCTCTACGGCCGCATTAACGCAGGGCATAAGGGGCACCTGCCCCTTAAGCCCGCCGCAACTGCGACCGGGTCCGCCACTCTAAGGGGCCGGGAAGCCCCCACCAGGGCCTGCCTTAGGGGTCTGCGGCCGCACAGGGTTTAAATTAAAACATCGGGGTTTGTTTTTTTTTAACTTTATTTAACATCCTCCATGTTAAATAAAGTTAAACCCCCCCCCCCCCCGATGTTTTAATATAAGCCCTGTGCGGCCCCTTATGCCCTGCGTTAATGCGGCCGCATAGGCCCAGTCAGTCCGGTCCTGCCGCGGGCCCGGCCGCAGTTGCTGCTTGCTCCGGCAACAAGGTAAGTAGGGTGAGGGAGGGGGGTGCAGTGAGAAGGGGCAGAGGGGGGTTAGATAGTGAGAAATGGGAAGGGGGATAGATAGTGAGAGGGGGTACATAGTGAAAAGGGGGAACATAGTGAGAAGGGTCAGATAAGATGGGGAGAGGGGGTAGTGTGAATGCGTATGAGAATGAATAAATGTGTGGATGAATTGTGTGAATGCGTATGACAATTAATGAATTCATGTGTGGATGAATTGCTTGAATGATTTGTGAGACTGCATTAATGAATGTGTTAATGATTTGTGTGAATGAGTAAATGCAAAGATGGTACATGAAGGGTGGGCTTTAACAATAAATAAATATGGGCTGCGCAGGCTTAAAAAAGCTTTTTTGTCCCAGTCCGGGCCTGCCTGCATTGTATTTATATGTAAGGACTATTTACGAGGCAACATCTCTATAAACAGTATTGTATTGAGAGAAACCGCAACACAAACAGGGGGCTGATAGGAACGATAAGAAACTAGCCAAGACTTAATCTCCAGTCCCTCATGATTTCCTCATAACATACAGAAGAGTCAGTTACATCAACTTTTCAGAGATACTGAAATAAAACCCTTAACAGGAAAGGACTTGACTGCTTTAATTCTGGGAGAGAGGTACCTAAAAACAATAATACAGGATATGAATACATACAGGTAGGAAATATTAAATTACTTTTACATGATGTGTTATCATGGAGGGGTGAAGAACACTATACACAAGCATGTGTGTGCCACAGAGAACACAGTGCTCACAGGCAGCACCTGGAAACAAAATCAAACTCCACACAGCCATCTTTGCAGGAGGGGAATGCTGAATCCCCATCTGGGACACCATTAGCAGGCCAAACGTCTTGGTATCGGCTGGAAATAGAGTAAATAAATGTCCAGGAAATTATAATAAAAAGTATATATATATATGCAAATCTGCTATGGATACTAAGGTATTTTGCTGAACAGATGCAGGAATGCAGACTGTCTCGGGGAAATGGAAAGAAGTCCTTAATTACACTTTGTCCTTGTGTTTCACTTTTGAAAGCCTGCGAGATGCTCCACTCTTATTGAGCAGCTTGAGAACACGATCCTTGTGCTCAAGTACTTTAAGCATGCAGTCCCGGGACTCTGTGATCTGATCCATCACTAGTTTGCATCTCTGCATGTTGCCCTGTCAAGGAATTAAAATAGATTAGTGTCAATCACAAACACTGATTACACATAGGATAGTGCATCAACTTGACATTCGGGCTAAATTAGTAGTATACAAGTGTCCCTTTCCACATTGAGCTTCAACGTAACTCATTAGTGCAGCCGCTTGGATGCCAAGATCCATTCTTTAATGGAAAGCTGAAAATAATGAAATGTAAGCACCTTTTCGCTGTATTATAGAAATCTAAATTAATATATATATATATATATATATATATATATATATATATATATACACACACACCTCCTCCTGGGCGCAATAAAGCTGGATCTAAGGCCCTTTATTAAATGGCCAGTGCAGGTTCGCATTTCCATATTATGTGCATATAACAGTTCTCTGGATGTTACCATTATACAAAGTTTCCTACAAGAAGTATTCATCCCTATGTGTGCTTATCCGGTGATCCATCAAACTACAGGCAGATTACTTGAACAATGAAGCAATTTATAAATAAGATCTGTACCTGAATAAGCTCGTTGATTCTGTGTAAGTCATCATCTGTAGCAGTTTTCTTTTTGGGTATGAGTCCATCTTGCAACACAGTTAACCGATCAAAAACATCCTGCTCCAATTTAGTCTAAAAGAACAAACAAATAAAATGACACAACTCACCAGGGGAGGAAAGACCCTGAAATGTAATTCAAAACCCCAAGCAAATAACAGGTACCAGTTGAAGCAGCTGAGCCGCGCAGAGATGAGTCTTCCAGCCTTGCACACGACACGAAATCCCTTTCTGACTGGCCAAGTCCGGCAACGTCAACTTCTTCTCTTCTGAAGTGAAATAACGGAAACATTAACACGCTGCGTAAACTAAAAGCACAATCAAGTATACAGTATGCAGGTGACATTGCCACATTCTTAAAAAGAAACACTAGGGTATGATACAAATTCTTAAACACAGTGCTCTCTCACCCTTCACCCGC
This sequence comes from Sceloporus occidentalis, assembly GCA_023333645.1. NCBI lineage: Eukaryota > Metazoa > Chordata > Lepidosauria > Squamata > Phrynosomatidae > Sceloporus > Sceloporus occidentalis. The sequence continues at coordinate 6,139,032 of JALMGF010000053.1, read as the reverse complement.
ACGTCGCTGTAACGCTGGAAATGATGGTAAGCGGCTTTCCAGGGGTTGCGATAATGGCGCAGGAGTGTGATGGGAGGCCTTGGCCTGACTGGAACATATCTCACTCCTTCCTCATCTGAAACCACAATTAAAAATGTATAAATGTACAAACCAGTAGAGCTGTTAAATTTAAATAAAGCTATAAATCTGTGTATACTTGATGCAAAATTACGAAAATATATGACAGCAGATTATTATGTGCCTTCAGATTGCATCAAAAAAAAAATAAAAAAATGTATAAGTTCTACAAACATAGCAAATAAGGGACATCATGAGATGTAACGTTTAGGTTTATTACCTAAAGCAGTATTTACAATGACACGTTACTAGATGATAGTCATCCCTATTCATCACATATAAATTGATGATTGCAGAAGAACAGATTTCTGTAGCTTACCAGGCTTTTGCCCTAACCTCAACCAGTACATAGTACACAGTACAGTTTAATACCTATATACTCTTTTGGAGGCGATTTGCGTTTCTCAGGCCGGGATGTCAGAGGCTTCATAGAATGACACTTCTCCTCATCTGTGCTGTTGGTCTCCATCATATCACCTTCCTCCGTGGAAATAACGTGCTGTTGCTTACGAGGTTTCTTGCGAGGGGAGGCTCCCGGAGGCAATTCTCCAATAGGCACAGAAACATTGTTTGCCAGTAAGGACAGGGGAGAGGCGATGGCGCTGGATGGCAGCGGAGGCACTGCTTGGGAATGGGAAAACAAGATATCAGGACTTTAGTAAAAATCCAAGTCAAAGAGGGGAAGGTGGTTTAGGCTTCAGGCAGTAAGGACTGATGAATAGCAGCAGGTCCGTACCTGAAACAGGCCTTGCTATATCCATTGGTTCCACCTCTTCTTTCACTTTAGCCTCAGGGATGGCTGCTCCAGAGGGTGCACTACTCAGAAGAGGCGGAGGAGCAGATAAGGCAGGAACAGCAGCAGGGGGTCCATGAATATTGCCCGGCAGGGGTCCCAGCACAGGCTGAGAAGGAGGACTGGGCACGGCAGCCGCAGGGTGATGAGAAGATGGGAGAGATGCAGCTGCGCTTGGCTGCTCGCCACCTGTGCCAGGATCCCCCGTCACTCCCGGAACCACAGACACATGAAGTTCAGCTTTGGGTTTAGTCCTGCATAGCAAAATATAGAATAAAAAGGATAAGAAATTGAGTGGCATGTACACATCTATGCAATCCTCCCAAACCATGCAACTCACAGGGCATGCATCCAAGAAGCACAAGTGTATGAGTATATATATATAATCTGTGATGACCCCCCTTGGACCAATAGAGTAATTGTGCAGGTTAAAAGGCACCCTTAGTAACGAAATGTTTTCGCTTGGTATTACTTAACCCAAGTTACAACCACGTCATGGCAACACAGGTACATTTGCAGTTCCAAGCAAATGAAACTTTCTTCTGAAATGCCCCCAAGTGCAACCTTCCCTACTCCCTTCCCTAATCCCAATGTATATGTAACTAATACAATTGTACGCTTTTAAAAATGTAACCCGAAGTGTAGCATTTTTTTCTATTGGTATATTTACTGGGGAAAGAAAAAAAACAGAAAATGACCAAAACACGAAACAAAAATGTACTTGCCCAGCAGGCCGAGGTGAAGCAGTCGTGCTGCGTAGCGACGTGTCCTGACGTGGACTTACAGCATCTGGGTGTGCAGGAATAAGGCTTTTTCTTACAGATAGTCTGCAAACAAAATAACAATTTAAGTTAAAACCATATCTATATACATTTTACAGAAAAAAAAACTCCTAGAACCAAATGCCACTAAAAAATAAAACCCGAGAGCAAACTTTATAAGACGGGCAGAAAAGGTGCCAGCCAGCATGGAAAGAGCAAAAACTGCAGAGGTTTTAATTTTATTAAGCAAGCTGTCAAAACATCACAGCTACAATTACCTGTCATTTATGCAAAAAAAAATATATACCGTATTGGCTCGAATATAGGCCGCAATTTTTCCCCCCACTTTAAGTCTTTAAAGTGGGGGTGCGGCCTATATTCGGGGTCTAGCACCAGACGCCCGGGACATGCAGTTCCGGGCGCCGGGCAGGCAGCAGGGTTAGGATACAGATCCCACGCAGCGGTGCAGGGGACCCGTATCCTACTCTCTGATACGCTCAGACAGCCTCCCCTGCCGGCACTTCCCACGGGGGGAGTGCCGGCACGGGAGATTGTCTAAGCGCATCGTGCAGATGTTCACCGGCAGCGGTGACCGTCCGCACGATGCGTTTTACCTCTGCCCCCAAGACTTACCAGAGCAGACTCCCGGGTGTCTTGCGGGGCCGGCGGGGAACACCTAAGCAATACGCGTATACAACTTCCGGTGCCGGCACATCCGCTGAGTCCCGGCACCGGAAGTTGTATACGCGTATTGCGTAGATGTCCCCCGCCGGCCCTGCAAGACACCCGGGAGTCTGCTCTGGTAAGTCGGGGGGGGCAGAGTGGCAGCATATCTCGGGGGGAGGAGGAGGAGGACAGTGGCAGCATATCTCGGGGGGGGAGGACAGTGGCAGCATATCTCGGGGGGGGAGGACAGTGGCAGCATATCTCAGGGGGGACAGAGTGGCAGCATATCTCGGGGGGGGGGGGTGCATGTCTATTAAAAAAAAAATTTCTTTAAAAAAGCACCAAACTTTTAGGGGTCGGCCTATACACGGGGGCGGCCTATATCCGAGCCAATACGGTATATATATTTGTTGTGCTAAAAGCATGTTAGTTGCCATTATATTTATGTCGGACAACTAAATGACTTGGTATTCTGGATCAAACTGTCCTAAAAAATAAATATGAAAGATAGCCATACTTAAATGTTAAAAGCCACACAAACTACTGACGATTTCAGGTGATATAAAGGGTTTTAAGTTTAACCCCTTCAAGACCGGGACGTACCTGGTACTTCCGGGTCATAGGTCACCGCCAGACCGGGACGTACCAGGTACGTCATCGATGATGCGCGATCCATTGTCGCTATGAACGCTGGGATCGCGAGGGGCGGCTGCTACTGACCGCTGGGTGTCCCCAGCGATCCGTAGCAGCCACTCCCCCTCAATTCCCTGCACGTGATCGCTTTGAAGCGAATCACGAGCACAGAATTAAAATATATTTTTTTTAAAACTGCTGTCTTCAAGGGAAGACGCAGTACGCAAACGCCGGTCCTGAAAGGGTTAAACCCCATTGTTAACAGGTAGTCTTAAAACTAACCCATCGGTGGCAGGCTTCTTCCGCAAGATGCTAGGACGAGGGGACGAGCCCTGTGCCGGCGCACCGCCCATTCCTGGACTTTGACTTTGGGTCTGCATCACCGTAGCGCCGGCCGCTGCTGTGCTGAAAGCACTGCTTAGGGGATTGGCAACTATTGTAGCACCATCAGCAAGAGCCACTGGAAAGAAAAGATAAAAGGGTACGGGGTGGTTAGAAGGTATTATATTGCTTTTTAGGTGGCCATGTTATTTTTGTGCCTTTTCTGAAAGTTTGTGCTGCATTTTCCTGCTCATTCTTTTGTACTCAAATATATACAACTTTGATGATGAAAGAGAACTAATCAGAGGATAACATGAAACTGAACAGGTTGCCATTGGCCACACAGCTGGCAGGGGGGTTTTAAAGACTACAGCAAGCACAATGGCTAAACCAGCACCTTCAAAGAACAAATCAGCAGTCAATGCATCCAAACTCCATTTTAAGTGTGGGGGGAAATAAAAGTGTCAGAACCATGGTGGAGACATTAAGCAATTAAAGACACAGTAAATGAATTTGAAAATTCATAGAGCTATTAAGAGGAGATTACATGCACCAATTGCTATGTATCTACGCAAACAGCTGGCTGAAACGATACTATTTGTTTCTCAACAGCTAGAGTTCTCTTCACTGCCCTGGCGTCTATTTCCACAGAGTCTGCACCAACCGCTCAGCAACGGAAGAGATCAGCAAGAAGAGAGGTGTAACAGATCATCTAAGCTAGCGATCCTCTACCGTGCTCACCATACCTCCCACTGCTGTTCGCATGCCGCAAACTCTGTGGAAGTAACTTACTTTTTCTACGTAGGAGAGTGGCTTGCTGTCTTCTCTCACTATCCATTGGCTCCTGAGCTGTGTCTGCAAGTTAACACAGGCAGAGATCAGAACTCAAACACCACGTACTATGTGGCTGCTCCTGCCTAGACTCTGTCCTTCCCACTCAATCAAGAACCCTGTCTCAGCGGACACTGCCTCTTCCATAGAGACATATGCCAGTACCTGAAGCCTTTCCTTCATTTTGAGCTTGCTGCGAGCCAACAGATGAGGTCTGAACACCCTGGCTGGTTATTGATGCGGCAGGGTGGATTCCCTGCGTGCTCATTGGAGGAGGCTGAATCCCCTGCGTGTTCATTGAAGGAGGCTGAATCCCCTGGGCGCTCATTGATGTTGCCTGCATCCCCTGAGCGCTGAATGAACTGGGCTGTATGCCCTGTGCGCTGACGGGAGCGGGCTGTATCCCCTGGATGTGACGCGTGTGCGAAGCATCCACGTTTATCAGCTGCATTGGATTCAGGTGGACGGTAGAAGCAACAGACTGAGCTGTGATGGCTGAATTTGGGGCTTGAGCAGAGCCTGAAAATTGTGAAGTAAAAAGAAATGCACATGGCTGAAACCATGAAGTTTCCAACATGCTGCTCTGCGAACCCCCCCGCACACACACACACACACACACACAAATGAGATCACCAAGAAAACATCAGTTTCACTTTCAAGATGTGAGAACAATTAGAATTTTTTCTGATGAAAGTTACATATAAACTGAAACATTTTTTTTTTTATTTTTTTTTATAAAGCAGTCACAAACTATGGATTTTCTCCTCTGTAACACCTAAAATTTCAAATAGGATGTGGGTTTCTAATTAGTAGTAGTCACAATGCAGCTTTGTGAATGCTCTAGTAACATCAATTCAATGGGAGGGAAAAGTGACACCATTAATAGATTTACATTAAAAATACTACGCCAGCAACAGTTACTTCTACAAAAACAAAGTTTTCACTCTGTGTTCCTTTACAGAAACTGACCTGGGTACGGCCGTATGGTAGACACCGAACTGGTTATTGGCGTGTAAGTATGTGCCGTCAATGGATATGCAGAAGGAGGATACGTGGGTAGGAAATACTGCAGCTGCACAGGAACCGGCTGCCTGTGAACCATAAAGATGGACATGTTTAATGATTGCATTATGAAAAAGGAACAGTCACAGCTTTCTGATTGACATCATTTGTAATAAACCACTGAGCTACCCCTTCCTTTAGCCAGCCATGATTCTTCTGCGACAAGCTCTACTCTTTACTGCCAAGCCTCACTCCTTCCCACCGTAGTTTGTGTCAATTCTCGTCTTGTCATACCCCTTCAATATATGTATTGTATTAAGCTCTTCGTAAATTGTTGGCGCTAAATAAAGAAGATCATTATAATGTATAATGAAGTCAGAGAGTTGAAACATCTCTCCTGTAAACTATCCCTTTAGTGCAGGTGCACAAATCCCCCAATGCGGTGCCACTAGGTAATAATGAATTGCCTATTACAGCTACGTTATAAAACGGTACCATCACTGTCTTACCTGTTTTCACTCCTGGCCTCCATAGTCATGGGGTTGGGAGAGGCTCTATGACCTGGGATGGGTATTAGATTGCCCCGTTCAGCTCCATATTCTGACTGAATCCGAGGGGAAGTGTGAGTAATTTGTTGTGGGACTACTTTGGCTGTAAAAACAATATTTGATCAGGTGCGACAAGTTAGTACATACATTCAGCAGATAAAGCCCAAAGCTGTCTGAACACAATCCAATTGTGTAACATTAGGTCAATATATGGTTATTAAACTTTAGTGACCAGGGCCACAATCAGAACAGTCCAAGTCAAAAAATGCCATTTCCATACATTGCCCAGCTCTTAGAGGATTTAAGGAGAGGTCCCATGAATGTTTTTTGTTTTGTTTTTTTTTGTGTTTTTTAGTGCTACACACAGTACTGTAGCACTGAGAAAATGGATTTTTACTTAAAAATGTTTATTAGAACAAAACTACCAGCAGACCTGGAGGCTGCCATTGTTGTCAGTGATATGTTGGATGACTTGACCCGCTCAAACACAACACTGAGCTGATGCTTTCTGGCAATGCTAATGGAGACCTGTCTATCCAACAAAGTCCTTTCCACCACACATTTTCATTAGTCAGAGTGCGGGGCTGGGTGATTTAAGACATAGCCATTCTACTTTTATACTATAAGGAAGTCAGAATGTTAGTTTAGTAGATATTTTAAATGTGATTGTAGTAATAAAGACAGGTGGCAAGAGCTCCCCTTTAAAATGTGAAAGCATTAAACTAGGAAACCTTTTCACATACCCACAGGAATGCTGGATGCTGTGACAGCCGTGGCGTGTGAGGAATGAGTAGGCATGGTCATCGTGACAATGGTGCTGGTGGGAACTTGTGCATGAGAAGAACCTGCAACACAAGTGAAAAAGCCAAACATTTATGTACATAAGATCTCTCTCATCCACCTTTCCATCGCAATCTGAACATTAATTCAAGTGCCCACATGACTACAGAGTCAAAGCTTATATTGTCTTTCTGACCTGATGTAGTCACCGCAGGCAGAGTGTTTGTTGCCAGAATCGGAGCCACTGTGGCTGCTGCTACTGGGTTACCAGCACCAAAGAGAGTCTTCTATCAAAGAAAAGAATGCACCTTTGGTTAAGATTAAAACACAACCGATGTTCAAATCACATTTTTGTATGTTCTGCATTTGAACATGTGTATGTTAAAAATAATAACATACGTAACGAGCCATGCTTCCAGACAACACGATCTGTGTATTTACGCCAAGTGTATTAAATGTTAATTAATAATTGTGTTACCTGTGTCATCGCATGCAGTTGTTGCTTTTGCGCTCCCAAAGCAGGGTGTGATGGAAGTGTGATGCGGGTGGTAGCATCACGGGCCTGAGACGGTCTCTGGATGCTGATGGTAGCAGGAGGAGGGTGTTGCTGGATGGACAGGGTTGGTCTAAGAAGGAAACAGAAGGACCTGACGAAAGCAGTTCCTACATCCACAGCAAGGAGGAGGATGCTTGTCACAGACATCTCTGGCACTCCCGCCTTCCAAGTTTTATTTAAGGCTATTGTGCACATTGTGAGAGTACAAGCTTGCTGATCACTATAGTTATCCACAGAGAGGTCCAGGCATATGTTTCCCCTGGTTTCTAGTATTTAGGACATCAAGGCTTTGGTTGACCTCAAATATTCAGGCTGCATGTTTTTAACTACACTATTATAATTTATGCACCATGAGAAGTATTTAATCCACAGCGGTTTTCTCTCACAAGATATCTTGGACATATTAGTCGTGCTCACCTTAACACTGGCTCTGCGGCGTGAGCTGAAGTAGTGGTGATGACCGGGGACTGGGCTCGTGTAGCTGACACAGTGGCTACTACAGTGGGTGACACGGATGTTGCAGTAGTCACCGGAGGGCGAGACTGCAAATAACGAGCATGAGATTGCGAAATGAGAAATTTAACTGGGAGGTTGACAACTTAAATTATCATAACATCATCTTTTAACGAGAAGAATAAATCCTGCTTAAGACGCACATCGCATGAGGTTTCATCAGTCCCTAACACATAAAATAAATATTACGATCAGGCACATCACATTATAGGCGAGTTCTTAAGGGAAATAATACATACAATACAGTAGACAAGCCAATATTAGAAAAAATATTAAAGGCACCAAAATATCCATAGGTAGTCTCACTACCATGTAAAACAGTTACAGCCCCTCTAATCCAACATACACATTTTCCTATTAACTACCGCTACAAATAAACATTATTAATTCATATCTTACCTGGATAGGAGGATGAATAATGTGTTGAGCTGCTGACTGGGCAGCACTGGGAATCGGAGCAGAGGCAGGCCTTAGGACAGTCGTCACCTTAGAACTGGATATTACCGCAGCCGCAGCAGCTCCTAATGTAAAAACATCAATAAAGATGTAAGAAATGTGTTTGGAAAAGAAGTGACAATAATAAGAATACGTTCTTTTAGTTTATGCTACCTCTGGGAAGATGAGAGGCCCCTATGTGCAAGGGAGGTCCCGGAGCATTACTGCGGATAATGGACATCTGGACGTTCGTAGCCATGATATGATGAAGACTGTTGGGATGGCCCTAAAAAGGAGAACATATAGACGTTAAAGAAACAGCAAAAAATACCAAAAATAGTTCAGGATTATTATCTGAAGTCTACTGAATCCTCTTTGCCAGACAGGTCCAATTCACATTTTGATAAGCAGGTACCTGCATGTTAGGACTGATTTGTCAGGAATGGATGCCTAAGTCAACTAACCAATAAAAATGAAACAACGTCAGGCTCTCCATCGCTAAACACAAGGCTCATCCCCACTTTGTCCAATACAAAAGTCTGCAAGTCGCTTCTCCAAGACCGCCCATTAAGCAGTGCGGGCCAACGAAGCTACACCCAAACGATGAACATATAACACAAACACCAGCTGGATTAAATACTAGGCACCGACCTGCTGCCCACTGATAGTGGCCACAGGGATAGCTGAAGCCTGTGGAAGACCACTTTCCATGGTGACTGTCACCGGCCCAGAGACCTTTGGTACAGCTGACAGGGCAGAAGGAGGTGCTGGAGCAATAGGGCGGCTGGGAATAGTGGGCTTCAGAGGTGGCTGTGGGAAGACATCAATAGTGAACTTCTGTCAAGACAAAAGGATTCAGCTGACTCCCTTCAGCAGTCACTTGGAAGACAGAAGTTGTAGGTTATAAGAAATCTACATTATACGTTATGTATAGGAAGTTCAGCGGCCTCTCTTACACAATCTACATCCTGCCTATTATTCAGCGCTGAGCAGCTTTAGGCAGTCACCAAACAAGCTTGATGAAATATGGGTCTTAACCAGGGTCAACCTTCTTTATTTGGCAAAATGTTTCAGAGCGGAGTACCGTTACAGAGAAAGCTGTACGAAAGCAGCCTTCTCAAGCCACGCAGCAAGCATTACTGATGTGCAGTTTTCATTTCTTCTACAGTAACCGCCGATGTAAAATAGATGGTTTGAGGGAACGTTAGTTTGCAGCCTCCTACCAGCGATGGTTTATCTGCTGTGTGTAACCGTTTACCGGGTCTGGCAGGCTCACAGTGCTCTAATATCTATTACTTAATGATTCCTACTTTCTCCATAACAGCAGATATGAAGCTACGGATCTGGGTCCCCTTAATCAATAGCATGCATTAAATGTGTAAACAGATCCAAGTCTTTACACTCTTCTATGCAAGTTGATGGGTAGATAGCACCAAAGTGTTCTTCGGGGGTATTTGGTTTTTAGTTCTATCATTTTGAGGTGTTGATATTTAACAAGGCTCACACTTTCAGCCACCATATCAAACATACCATACTGCCCCGACCATAGGTTGCACCCCCCCATTTGAATCTTTAAAATTGGGGTGTGAGCTATAATCAGGTAGATTCTCAATGTCTCCCTACCTTCTGTTTTTCAGCAGCTCTGCTTCTTCAGTCTTATTTGACAGAAGGAGCCTCCCTGCAAACCCTCTCCCCTGATTGGAGGAACGGGTTAGAGGCTGTCCACGTGGTAGGTGCTGTAGTCCCCCAAGAGGCCAGAATATTGCAGACAGATTCGGAGAGGAAGGTGCCGAAATGCTTCTCTTTCTCCGCGTATCTGTCTGCAATATTCTGGCTTTGTGGATTACTCCGGCAAAATGGTGGAGCCACAGCCCACACCACAGCGTCCCTCGTTTCTCTGAGCGCTCCGGGAGGCCTGGTTCATGGAGGTGATACCGGAGAGAAGAGGATGAAGACAACAAAGAGTAATAGCTCCAGAAAATGAGATATAGGGAAGTGACTGGTGGCGAAGGCAGGGGACATTGAGAGAGAGCGTGACAACATGAGGAGGAGAGAGTAAGAAAATGCTGTTTAACTCTTCTGCTAATGTGTATTTTTGGGGGAATTCTCTTTAAAGTGGCACCAAACTATAGGGGAGCGGCATATAATCAGGACAAATGGTTAATTAAATATTCATTGGTGGAATTCACGATGCAAGGTGACTAACACAGCGATCTCACCCACAAACTACACATATCATTTTAGGAATACTATTGTTTAGCACGTCACCATGCAGTAACCGACACACCATGTCAAACCCACAAATAACGATGAAGGGATTGAGAAATTGTCATTGTCTGAAAATATACCCAATGTTGTTTTATATTAAGTGAGAATTAAAGCCAAAACACGGTAGATTTAACTATGCACCGATCACTTGACAAAATACCAAACTCAAGTATGGGATTCCAAAGACAATGTCTTGATTTTTTTTTTAAATTTAGGAGACGTATTTGATAGTTGCACTTTAATGCATTTAGTAGCCACGTCTTTAAATTAGCTTCTTTATACCCCTTTTTTGCCTATGCATGGAGGGATTCATCAGAATCTTGTCTGTGTAATTGCAATGTTACCCGGCCCCTTGATTCGCAGGAGATGTATTTGGCAGAACTTTCTTAGAGCCACATCAGACCCTACGCTGCCATTTTCTGTCTTAAAAGTTAGCTTTTCACTAACTATTATTGACTGTTTATCAGTTATATGCATATGTGTTGTTTTTGTTATCTAAAAGTTATCATAAAGCATTGTGGTAAACAACATTATATATCCATATATGAAGGGCCCTCCGGAGTATTAAAATAATATAAGAAAAACCTCAATAGATCTGGAGATCTCCAGCATATCAGCTCAGTGCTGTGTTACGTAGAGGAATGCCACACAATATGAAATTACTTCTTAAGTTGGCATCCCATCGATGTGGCTAAACTAAGTTTATTAGAACCTTCATGATACATAAAAAATATTTATTTTTTGGTGAGACTTGCTTCATGGTCATGTAATTTGATTTAAAAAAAGCCTAGTACTGATAAAATCCGTAAATGCTTCTTGAAAAAAGTAAACAGCAAATTCTCAAGATTGTAAGCTTGCGAGCCGGGCTCTCTCCACCTAATGTATCGGTTTGTGTTAGTCCGTCAATTCTCGTCTTGTCAGACCCCTTTAATATATGTATTGTATTAATGGCTGCGTAAATTGTTGGCGCTATATAAATAAATACATAGATAATCTTCAACAATTCACAAAATATCGCTTTGCATTACTGGTATAAGTAAGCTCTTGTTAATGAAATGCTATTAAAAAAGCTACTTTTATTTAGTAAACATAACACAATGTAACGGGCCCCTGTAGCGCAGTCTAGCAGCCCCTATGGTTCGTGGCTTGGTGTGAAATATATTTACTGAGCCGTGTAACAAATCAACCATTTGCAATATAGCTCAGAAATCATACACAGATGCTTTTAGTTAAAGAGACGCCAGTTTGCCGTAACACTTGTTTCCACCGGGAATGTTAATACCGTTACACATATACATGCTCATAATTCATCAGAGTAATCAGAAATGCATTTGTTTTATATGTATTGAGTATATGTATTGTAAGAAGAGCTGCCTAAATCATTGGTGCTATATAAATAATATGCTGATCATATGTATGAGCGTCTGCATGTTTTCTACAACCCACTAAATTAAAAGGAGGCTGTGAGCACACTATGAAAAGAGCGTTTTCAAGAACACAGACCAGCCTACTATATCAGCACAAAAAGCAACGAACACAGACTTAATCCTGCTATGGCACATCTGAAACCCTAGCACACATGGTCGGCAACATAAATTAACATTCAGCGGTAATCTTTCCCCCAACATAAACAGCAACATCCGTAACAGTGAAACCCGGCGATTTAGTAGGGGGGCTTATTGTTTTACATGAACGTAGTTACAGCAACGTGCTTCCCTACAGTGCACGTTATACTCAAGCGTATATTAAGTATTCCCCAAATTTCTCCATCTTACCTTCAGGATACCTTCGGGGAAGGACAGCGGAACAGCGGGGGTGAGGTGAGGAGATTGAGCCGTCATCGCGAGGGGGGTGGCAGACTGAACAGGGTGATGTGAAGTCAACATCTGGACTTGGGGATAAGGCCTAACCACCACCGGTTCCTGCTTCTCGTCACGGGCGGGGAGGACTGTGCCGGAACTAATGGGGTCCCGGGGCTGGACCTCCACTTCTCGAGCGGAATCGTCCCCTCCTACATGCGCATTGGGAGAAAAATGTTTTACTGAAACTTCTAAATATTTCTACGGACAAAATGACAAAAGTATAAACACTTGTGACCGTGCATAATAGATGGCAATGTATTGCAGCATTTGCACATAAAAAGAAGACTCAAATCCACTGCGTAGTTAGCTCAAGTATTTGGCGGTAACTTTTACGTTATAAACCTGTTACTGGTTCCAAGACGCCGCAGTATTACCTGCTCCTGGGGTATTTTGGCCCACGGCATTTCCACCGCCTGGCACCTGGGACTGGGGCATTGAAGCCCCTTGGCGGGGGAATTGCTGGGAGCTCATATCAACCTGGAGAACAAGAACAAAAAAAAGTCAGGCATGGGATGCAGATCAACATAATATATTACAGTATCTTAAACCCAACAACAGACTTCTGTGTCTAAATAACTGAGCTATATGTAGTGGTTTAGTACTGTAGCACACAGCAAAACGTCTTAGTCGCACATCCACATTTTTTTGTCAATAGACAAATTGTACTATATATAATACTGTATATGCTATCATAATATATATATATATATATATATAATACTGTATATGCTATATCTATATATTATATGCTATCGGAATATATATATATATTATGTTAATGTGAAACAGGTAAAAGATGACAACCACGCTGGCTCTATGCTGTATCAAGTTATGGATACGCACAGAATGGAAGCACTGAGTTTGAATCAGTCTTTAGACTTATCTTAGATCAGCTTTAGGTCTATCCCGTATATGTTGAATTTCCTTCACTGTATTAGCCTCTACTACTTGGAGGCTGTTCCATTTATCTACCACCCTCTCTATAAAGTAAAACTTACAAATATTACATCTAAGCCTCAGCCCCTCTAGTTTCAGATTACGGCCTCCTGTTCTAACGTTTCTCCTGTGAAATGAACTTCGCCCCTGTTAAACCCCGGTAAGTATGTAAATGCGTCTACCACATCCCCTCTCCGTAAGCTCCACACATTGACATCCTTTAGTCTTCCCCGATAATGAATATTCTCCCTTCGCCTGTGTGCGCACACCAGCGGGGAACGGCTTTGGTCCGATGTAAAGTGCATATGTCAGGTACACAAATATTTTACAGCGTAAAAAGTATTTACACGGCGATAGCGCTTTATTGGAGGAAGATTATTTTGGGAAAGAAAGACATTATTTTGCTGTGTACGTTTTGCACAGGCTGCTGCTCCTAACCGCCAGATCGGGCACAATAACAATCCCTACAGAGTGAAAATATAAATATCTCACACGTACATACGGGGTGCTGCTACCAGCCAAATCGTACCCACGTCGGCTCCACTAATGCCTTTTCGGTTTCTGCTGCTTTACTTCAAATGAAGGATCCGTTCTTCGGCAGTATTTTTCGGTTTCCGGTTCCGGTCTCGGTCCTTCTCTCACCTCAGTCTGACTGAACCGCGCTCCGCCACCAATCACGTGACCTGCGTAAAGCACCACCCCCTTGGCTGCTAACCAAACGGCAGCCGTAGCAACTCAGCACAGAGCGCTAAGCACGCAAGATGACACGTGGTTTCTGCGAGTCGTTAAGCCGGAAGCCATTTTGTTGGCGACGGTTACATAGAGCGTTGCTTTGACGCATACTGTTTCCCTGCATCATTATAACCGATTTAACGCCGTTAACGTTTTACTTTTCTTTCTATGAATCTTTACTAACGGGTAGCGACACAAAATAACAGATTTAATAGGAATTAATGAAGGTGAAATCGGTCTGTACCATATTAAAGGCTTTATTCGTAAAGTGGTCCCCACCAGGCCTGATACTTTCATTTTCAGCACCCTGTCGGTAAGCAAGACGTATGTAATCGAGTTCATTGTTTAAGAGTCACCCTAGGACACTTGAAGAGTCCCTTTAACGGTAAAAATATGGTTTATCTCTTAATACTTCCAGTGCCAGGCCGTTCTTACGTTTTTATATATATATATATATATATATATATATATATATTACATGGCGTTTAAATGTTAACAGGATATGATGTGATTTGTATATTGTCATACTGTTTACTATATAATCAACAATATTGTACGCCCGCAAGGCGTACTGGTATGTGCCAACGTGTTATGTCATTTTAAATTGTCATTGACTTTTATATCGTTTTATAACAGCGCTACAGAATCTCCTGGCACTATATAAATGGAATATAATAAGAAAAAACACACATCTTAAATGAAAATGGTAATTGCGCCATGTTGCGATCAGGGGAGCTAGCAACTTTACTAAGTAATTTAAATCAAATGACAGATATATTATTTAAGTAGTATGCAAGAAAATATCCTTGTGGGGACAGTTGCCTACATATCCCAACTGTAATGCACACTAATAGTCTAGCTACTCATGGAAGCATACAATATATCCTCATTCCCTCAACATGCGTCCTGGAAAATTCAGCAGTCCTACATCAGCCTCTCTACAATCAAATCATCCTCACCCAGTCCCCATTTTTCCGATTTTACTAGATCCACTTTTTGTGTTAAATGCAAAAGACAAACTTACCTGGGTATGATAAGCAGCGCTGACACTTTAAGGTCAGTGGCCACCTAATGATGTATACGTAGCCGACGGCAAGTGGTCGGACACTGCAGCACCAGCAGCGCTCCAGGAATTAGCCTGGTGTGCCAGAGATGGACAGTCCGGGTCTGTATGTTTTTAGGGGGGCTTCTTCCCGAGATCGAATAGTAATTCTGAATAGAAATCTTAATATTTGATTGAAATATACTTTATTCAAATCAAACATTGCAATGTCAAAAAAAAATACATAATTATTGGAACATATAGATTACATGCTTAAGGTTTGAAGTAGGCAAGATTCACTTCACAAGTCTTAACTGTCCGATTGAAGCAAAAGAGTATCAGTAAGATACATAAAAACTACTTTATACATAAAAACTACTTTAATATCACTGACACAAGTTGAAGTATGAGAAGTATGTGGCACCTGCTGGCCACAGATCAGTGACAGAAACCATTTCATTAGTACTGTTCAGTTAAGAGCTTTTCTCTAAACATCTTAAGATACAAATGATAGGAGTAGGACCAGCTTTTCAAAAGAAAGTCCTGTTTTTATTATTATTATCTTTTGTTTAAAAAGCACCAAAACAATACATATATACGAGCGGTACGACAAGACGAGAACTGACAGACTAACAAAAACGATACATTAGGTGGAGAGAGCCCGGCTCGCAAGCTTACAATCTTGAGGGAATGGGGTGACAAACATAAGGCACAGAGAAAGGGTGAGCGATAGTGTGGGGTTGTATCAATGACAAGGAAGTTCTAGCAGCTAAGATGGTGCAGCTTCTCTGAAGTGAGTTTTGAGATGTTTCTTGAATGTTGGGCAGAAGGGTGAATGCTGAAGGTTCGGTGGAAGTAGATTACGGAGATATAGGGCAGCCCGAGTGAAATCTTGACGGGAAAGGGAAGAGGTTGTAAGTGGCAGCATTTAGGGCAGACTGTAGAGTCGAGACAGTGGAATGCCAACCAGAAGAGTGTTGCAGTAGTCAAGACAGGAAATGATAAGTGAATGAACCAAAGTTTTTGCGGATTGTTGGGTGAGGAATTACATTACATTGCATTTATTTATAAAGCGCCGGCAGATTCCGCAGTGCGGTTACAGTCGGAAGAACAATTTAGAAACACATACAATAACAAACTGGTGCAAAGGAGAAGAGGGCCCTGCTCTTGCGAGCTTACAATCTAGTCAGTGGTTGAGGGGGATGTGAGACAATAGGAGAGGAATGGGCAAATGCGAGAGATGTTTCTTTAGGTGCAGGTGGCAGGATCTGGCGAGGGACTGAATGTGAGGGATGAAGGAGAGGTTTGACCCCCAAGGCATCACGCCTGGTTAGTAGGAGAGATAGCAGAGGGCCAAGGACAGAGCCTTGTTGGACGCCAATTGAAAGCGGAAGGGGTGATGATGTCTTGCCAGAGAAGCTGACAGAGAAGGAACGGTTATACAGAAATGAGGAGATCCAGGAGAGAGCTGTATCTTGAATGCCTGTAGAAGCAAGTGAGACAAGAAGGTGGTGATCAACAGTATCGAAAGCAGCAGAGGTTAGTAAGGCGATTGTACACAATCCGTTCAAGCAACTTAGAGGGAAAAGGAAGCAGAGAGATGGGGTGGTAGTCAAACATACAGGATCTGAGGATTTTTTAGAATGGGTGTGATTAGCGCATGCTTGAAGGCTGTTGATACAGTTACAGAAAGTTAGAGAAAGATTAAATAGGTGGGTAAGTGAGGGACCAAGGGACGGACATAGAGACTTTGTGAGGTGTGATGGGATGGGGTCGAGGGGACAGGTTGTTGGGTGAGAGGAAGAAAGAAAAGTGGCTATCTCTTCTTCAGTTGTAGGGGGAAAGGCGGTTAGTATGAGATGAGCGGAGAGAGTGGTGGTGGGCGGTGTAGGAGGGGGTTGTAAAGAAGAGAGGTCATCTCTAATAGTTTTGATCTTGTCTCTGAAGTGGGTAGCAAGATCTTGGGCAGTGAGAGAGGTTTGTGGTGTAGGTATGGAGGGGCATTTAAAAAAAAACAATCCAAACTAAAAAAGTGGAATATTCCTTCCTCATTCAGTGGAAATGCAGTTGATCAGTATTGGTAAAACAGCTAAAAAGACCATTATATAAACTAAAAAAACAAACACTAAAGGCCTAAAAAGGGTCCCCAACTATTGGGTGATAATATCTGAATCCATCCTTGTTATAGGAGTACTCCTTGGATACTTTGAAACTAGTATATGTAAAATGGCTAGTTTGGTAGAATGTATCCACTATACACTTTCTATATTAATATCAACTGCATTTACACTGAATGGGGAAGGAAAGGGGTTTCTATGTTAGATATTTCATGATATTTTCTTTTACTTTAACTAAAAGTTTTATTAATTTCCCCCACCCCTTCGGTTTCAGTTAGCTGTAGCTTTTGGGATTTTAGTTACGTCTAGTTGTTATAGAGCCAGCTTAGGCATCGTTACCCTCAGTCTTTATTCTCTTCTTCAATTCCAGATAGCTTCATTCCTATGCAACGCATGTCTAAATTTCTCGCTGTATTCACCTCTATCACTTCTGCTAGGAGGCTGTTCCACTTATCCACCACCATCTTGATTTAACTGCAATATGTAAAGTCAAGTCGTTTTTCTTCCAGTAGGATCTCATTTGCTTTGGTCGTTTATGTTGCATAGTTAAAGGGGAACTGTTGCCATTACAGCTTTTAGTATAACTAAATGCATTAAATAAAACTTTCTATAGCCTGTGCGACTTGTTTTCCAAACAGCGTAATGGCTTTAGAGGTAAAAGTTAACAGCTGTGTCCCAAAGAGACCCAGCATCATCAACCCAGCTTCCTGTCCTAAAGGTATCTCTCTCTTTTAAACTCTCACCTGGACCAATCAGCAACCAGCAGCACTATCCCCACGTCCATCATTACTGCAGTCCTCGGTGTTAATGGGCCGATTTTTGAGATCAGTGATCTCCCTTTTAACGTCCCCAATGAAGTCTGATCATCCAACACGGCTTGCTGTTACTCGGCAGAGGGGCTGCTGCTCCTTTGGATTGGCTGATCTAGGCCAAAATACTCCATGGTAATTATATGTCTACAAAACTTATGTTATAATTGTTTTGTAGCTTTAAATACTAAGTGGATATTTATATCTCTAAACGTATTAAAGGAAATTATTATTAATCTAGGTGGATCTTAAAGCTAAAATCCAATTATAGCGCTTGAGTCTGAAATAATTTTAAATCCTGCTTTTGAGGCACATTCATCAGATGTCACAAAAGCTTTGAGGACATGAGCTTCCAGCCTCAGACATACGTCAGAAATATATAGTGGCATCAAATACTTAAATAAATGCTAAAAACATAAACTAAGAGGTTCTATATATAAAAGGAACTGTAATACAAGAGAAATTACCTGCTATTGAATGTGTAATAGCTGGACTAATTCCGAATGATGTTTAGTTTTGGATCGACTAATTATTGAAACTGGTGTTTGTTTAAAGGATGATAAGCAGGTGTCACCTTATCCAAGGGCACTTTACATTTTCCTAGTGTCCCCAATAAAAGCGATTGTGATTAAAGTGGTGCAGTCTACCACAGGGGCGGGCTGGGCCGGGGGGCAATTGCCCCCCAGGCCGCCCGAAATCTAATCTAAACGGCCGCTGGGTGCTGATGCCGCCGGCCGGCGCTACTTTAATACTTTTTTTTTAAAATTGAATATGGCGAGCCGATCGGGCTATTAAATTAAAAAAAATAGTATTAAAGCAGCGCTGGCCGGCGGCATCAGCACCCAGCGGCCGTGTGCGATGGCCACCAAGTGATGGGAGCAGCGTGAGGGGTGAAAGCTCCGCCCCCTCGCACTCACCTTTCACCCCTCACGCTGCTCCATCACTATGCGGCCTTCAGATTGTTGGAAATCTAATCTAAACGGCCGCTGGGTGCTGATGCTGCCGGCCGGCGCTACTTTAATACTTTATTTAATTATTTTTAATATGGCAAGCCGATCCGGCATATTAAATAAATAAAAAAAAGGATTAAAGTAGCTCCGGCCGGTGGCATCAGCACCCAGCGGCCGTTTAGATAAGTTTTCCAGCAGCCTGATGGCCGCATAGTGATGGGAGCAGCGTGAGGGGTGAAAAGTGAGTGCGAGGGGGCGGAGCCACTTCACTTGACTTGCCCCCCAGGCCTTAGGCTGCCAGCCCTCCCTTGGTCTACCAGGAGAACAGCACCATCCACCTTTTAACGTATCCACATATATCGTTTAGCTAATTCAAGGGAAATCAGCTAGGCACACTGTAATGGAGGTATATATTTTATTATACACAGAGCAAACATGGCCATCCAACCAACGAGAAGCGTTCCTCGAGCTCCAATTCCAAATAATCTCTGCCACAACGAAGATGGCCGACGCGCATGCTCAATAAAACAATCAGCTTCCTTTTTTCTTAACTTTATTAAAATTGAGCAAAATAACCAGAATTCAATTCTTATGTATCGATATGTTTATACTACATTGACAAAGGCACTTTTTATATTGTTATTAACAACAACAACAAAAAGAAAAAAAACGGAAGGTTTTTACCCAACGTCTTCCGTGCGGTAGTTGCGTATTGACGTCATCGCGCGTTTTGGAGCGCTTCGCAGTGTGAGGGAGATGGCGGCCGGCACTGAGGCCTGGAGCGGTGGGCTCGTTTGAAACGGGAACGTTTCGATCCTTCGGACTGGTGGTCACAGATTAGGAATAACGTGACCGGTCTATCCGGTCTGTGAGAGACGCCGCTGATTTTTTTTAAGTGTCGCGGCTGCCGGAGGTGAGAAGGCCTTCCTAATACCTGAGAAATGCTTATTGCCTCTCTCCCAACTTGTTTACTACGCCCTTATTGTTATATGTAAAGACCATTTATATCACTTTTCCAGCCTGAAAGTGTATTTTCTACTCGTCCGTGTAATTGAGGGGGTTTGCAGCGTATCCTCGTCATTTGGTAGTTCTAGTTCTATTACAAAGCGCGTGCGGTGTAAATACCCCGATACATTTGAGGCAACAAGCTGTAATACGTACAGTTAATACGTCGAAGAGCTGTATAAACAACTTACTTAAAAGGCTTTGGGATTGGTTTGGGGAGAAAAAGAACATTTTACATTCACTGCTCTGAGGCCCTGTGCAATGTTTGTAGAATCCCCTGCTGGACTATCATCTTTAAAGGAACTCCCAATATTTTCTAATTTTATTTCCTGTATTGAACTTAAAAGTAAGGTTTCAAATATATTTCAAAAAAAAGTTCGTTTTTCCCTGTTGTCTGAATATTATCCATGTACATATGTTCTGTGTACTGACTAAAAGACGGCCATCGCCTAATGAAATTAAATGGAGAAATGGACTTCATTAGCATGGCTGTAAAGTGTGTTGTTTGAGCCGGGGAAGTCACTCAAAAAAAAACCAGCCGCTGTCTAAAAAAAAAAAACGGCGTCCGGAAATGAAGCATGTTTATTGGAACAAAATGATAGCGAGCGTTAGTGCTGTGTTATGCTGTGAATATGTCAGTGGGACTTTAATTGCATGTTCATCGCATTATATTACTTTACAAGTTTTGATGGGGTGGGGACAACATGTCTGTCATTTGTTTTCACAACATTTTAACAAAGTAGTTCTCTGTAAGATTTCTACACTGGGGATGTTTTTCTGAATTTACACTTAGTGATTTTTAATTTCCCAAACTGGTGCTGAAGCAGTTAACAAACCCGTGTAAATAGTAGAGCTAACAATCCAGTGTGAAGGGAAAGTTAAGTGCTAAAAAAAAAAAAAACTAGGCCACAAGATAAACGTTTTGATGCTGAAATACATGTATTCCGTGTGCAATGTGTAGTACTTACGTCACGTGATGTGGAGCATGAATGTTTTGGAGCAAAACCTACGGCCTTAAGATTTTGGTTTTTTCATCAAGTATACTTTGCGTAACCAACAAGTTCCAGAAGGGAAAATCAGTCATTATTATTCTGTGTATACGTAACCGGCATCACAACTGATTGAAAGCTTGATTTACTGAGTGATTAAACCGGCTGCTGTGCTTCACTATCTATGACTAGAAGTAGTTTGAACGAATGTTGTAAGCTTCATCTATTGTTATATAAACATACGCAATTCCCCCAATCGTGTTTTTATTTTCATATATTTAAGGTGATGCGACACTGTCATGTCTTCTTTAGATAAAATATATACTGTATATCACAATTAAGAAAGATAAAGATAGATATCTCACAAAATATATTTAATAAAAAAAAATCAATACATTAAATGTTTGGCATATATAAATAATCCATTTAATAAAGAATTAATATATTATTGAAAACATGTATCCATTTAATAATCTGAAATCAATATAGATTAGTAAATTAAGTAAATATTAAATTGTAACAAACATACTTACACATTCTACCACCATACAGTAACACACACCTCATCACTATATGGTAATGTACGTTTACATTAATTCTATACAGTAACACACACCTGTATGCTCATACACAATAACCCCACTCATACACATGTACACACTGACTCTAGCACCATGCATACTCACCAACGCACTACTCCATCTTACTTCATCAGACACGTTTACACCGCAGTGTGTGCTGCATGCCGATGCCTCCCTACCACCCTGGGGGGGTCACGTAATGTGCGTGTCTGCCTCCGTGCCCCCCTGTAGCCAAGCGGGGGAGGGCAATTCAAGCCTAGTACCCCAGTACCAGTTCTACCTCTCGGGCGCCAGGGAGTGATTTCTAGTCGCAACAGGGTGACCTAGCACCCTGGGTTTGTTGAGCCATATATATGTATATATACATATGTATTATATGACAAATGCATACTTATAATATAAATTGATTGCTAATAGGAGGAAGGTATCTCTGTGCTGCATGGTGACAAAGCTGTTGTCCTTTGTTCCTGTTAGCAGGTAGTTTGTATTGCAACAGAACAGTTGATGGAGGTCTGTGTTTGCCTACTCTGCTGCTTAATATACTTACAATGCATCTAGTTCGGTGTCACACATTTGCATGAGGTGCCATATATTTCAGCTAGGGGTTGGGGGGATTGTGTGTATCAGTACAATGTTTAGATTTTAGTGAGATGGACTGCAAGCTATAATCCTCTAGCTGTAGTTTGTACCATAATGTGGAATTTACGAGTACTGTCTGTTTTTCATTTAATGAGGGTGCCACTAAAGAGACATACATATTCACTGTGTATTCATTATAACATGCCTTATTGTAAGATAGAAAATCAGTACATTTTTTTTAAATATATCAGCAAAGCATAGGGTTTCTGTGAGAATCTGCTGTATAATTGGTACTTTTCAGGAATGCTAGTCTGCCAAGAGGGAGGCTATAAGGCGGTATTAGGTTTAGGGTTAAACTCGGCCCTATAGTTCTTTGAGGGTGAGGAATGCTGTGTCTGCGCGCATGCTTGCTGTTGCTATCAAGAGGAGAGCTTTTCTGCCACTGATTGGCTGCTTCAAGCGGCCAATCAATGGAGTGAAATGTCAGATCATAGAGTAGCTGTTCTACTGCAGCTCTGGATGTACATCTTTTCCCTAAGGTGATTATATTTTATTTTGAAGGTTTAAGGAGTCCTTGTTAGTCGTTACAAAGTACTTTAAAATGCATTGTTTTGCTTTTCTGGAGGCTGCATGGGGTGCTTGAGTGTCCCTTTAAAAGCCTTCTAATTTAAATACAAAAGGTTTGCGTTCCCAGTTGTATTAGCTACAGCTAGTGTCATGGGGCACACATGCTTGTTTTATAAATCTGTTGGTCCAGCTGTAATGTTTACGTTTTTCTGCTTGTTTTCTGGGTTGTTTGGTTTATTTCACTTTTTATTTGCTGAGAAACAGTTTGTCTATTTACACGTGTTCTTTACAAGTGTTACAAAACTAAGCATCCATGTAACCTCTGAACATTTGGCACTGAGCTTTAGTGGGTGGATGGAAAGGTTAACCAAAGTATTTTAAACAAAATGCAACCCAGTTCAGAATCATCGAATTATTCTCGGTTGTTTAGTCAGGGGTCGGGGCATGTTGGTACTGAGGTAACGAGACATGAGTGTCTCAGGCTCTTAGCTCCTGGTGTCCTGTACATCTGGATCAGGTCCAAAGTGTTGGCCGCCTCTGGGCTGCTTTAATAGAAGCATGTTGCCCTGTTGAGCCAAATCACTCTTTGTAGGAGCTCAGAATGTGTATATAAGCATTGAAGTGTCCTACAGCCCCAATAACCTTAATGTATATTTAAAACATCAGACCAAGGCAGAAACTGAAATACATTAAAATGGCAAAAATGGGGGACGGGTGCCAGAGAGGGTATCCTGCCTGGGGTGCTGTTTGGTCTAGAATTGCCCCGCTCAGAAATGTCACCTCTTTCAAGCAATAAAAACTCATTGGAGGCCACAGCCATTGTGTTTACAGTCAATTTCGAACCGCCTGAAAACATCCAGTTTGACAGCCTAACACAGTGGCTGCATTGTCCCCAAAACATTTCCTCTTTAAATTTACATGAAGCGCCAATGCTGATCGCAAAGTGTCTGTATATAGATATATATACCTTTTTTTATACAACACTACAATATTCCGTAGTGCTGTACAGTTGGGATGTGTGTGTAGATAGAAAAACCCTATATCAATTGTGAGTGCGTAAGACAAACCGTTGAACAAGCATATAGTAAAAATGTGAACAGATTGGTGCTTTAGGATTTAGGGAAAGCTATACTTTTAGTAAAGAAGTTGTTTAAATGTTTAGGAAAGTGACATATATAACAAAGTTCTCAATTAACACAGATTAAGGAATTGCTTTGAGGGTAAAGTTGCCTTGCCATTGACCTTCAACTATAAACCTTGGGTTCCTCTTTGACAGGTTGCTGTCAGTTTAAGGATACTGTTGAAAGGTTACTGGTCATGCTGTGTGTCTGAGGGGACATGAAGACCAAAGTTCTATATTCTACAAAAGTAATAAAGTAATCCACATGCATATATTACATAAAATGTACAAGATCCAGATGTACCTCAAGAAAAGGAAAGCTGATATCCTAAAGTGGCCCAGTCAAAGTCCTGATCTTGATCCCATTGGTGCTGTATAGCAATTGAGCATTTTAAATGATGTCTGTCCAACCTGGAGCAAATCTGCCGAGAAAAATTGCCCAGAAGCCTTGCTGCTTCCTCAGACCATTGCTTGTGCATACCTTTTTGGACACAATTTCTTGTTTTGATTTCTGGTACTGTCCATGTTGATGTTGATGAAGTTATGAAAGGGACCCTCCAATCATCATGTCCATTAAGATGTATGATAGCACGAGTGTCCCCCTTAAGATAATTTTTTATCTTTGGCAAATTCATGGAAGGATTTATCTTAATCTCCCCAGTGCGTCCATACTATATCCCTGCCTCCCCCACTCAGCTCATTGGCTCGCAGTAGATACATTCATACATTTCAGATAATAGAGGATTAAAGAAGATTTTGCAGCCTCCGTGTCGGCTGCCCTGATGCATATTAAAGTATTCCGATGATTGGGTTACTCAGAGTATATCTATAGTAGGAGTGTCTGGGATATTGGACGGTCCCTTTAAATAACAGTACGCTCCTGCCACTGTATAACATGAACTGTTTTTCCCTGCCATCCCAGGTGACACTAAGGATAGACTCCTCCTCCGTACCTGAGATAGGGCAGGACTCAAACTTTAATAGCCCCTCCCCTCCTACTAACCCCAGTGTTTTTTCCTGCCCTACATCAGGTAGGGAGGACTCGTCATCCCTTTTGTTGTTTTCTCCGGCTCTAGGTGGAGCCGTGTTCCCTGGGCTAAGCCCCCTTCCTGGGGGATACCCTGCACCTTAAGCCGGGTGGCTGGTGCTGCGCTGCCCAGCGCTTTTCCCTAGTACCTCGGTCCTGGCAGTGTCCGCGGCTGCGGCGTCCTCATCCTGGTTGTGTCCGCGGCGGCGTCCGCTGTTGCCGCGCCCTCGTCCCGGTGGCTGTTGTGGCGCCCTCGTCCTGGCTGCAGCGCCCGTGTCCCTGCGACGTTCGTGGCTGCGGCGCCCCCCCGGTCATCCTGATCTGCTGTTGCAGTCCCCAGGGTAGAGCCGGTGAGCCTCATGCTTCCTGGGAGGCCTGCTAGTCTCCGAATCGGCTGTTTTACGCCGCTGTTGCGGCGTGCTGACGGCGGCCATAATGGCGGCGGCCGACTTCCGGTCCGGGCTCTCGCACTTCCTGTAGTGCGTTCCAAGCCTCGTTCTCACTCGAGATTTGAATTTTTGGCGCCAATCCTCCGTTGTTGCGGATTACTGCCTGATTTCAGCCCCCTTTTTCAGTATATATGAAAGGATCCTGTTATTTGCTTTTGGCTGGGTGCTGTTGCATCTTTAGTCATGTCAGCCCCAGATAACTCTGAGCCGCCCTCTGTTGAGGACAAGCCTAAGAAAGCCAAGCATGCCCAATGTTCCGGGTGTCACAAGGCTTTGCAGGATTCCAGAAAGAAGCTCTGCTCCGCTTGCCTGAGATCTTTAGCGGATTCTGAGCCGTCTGGGGGTAGAGAGTTCCTGACCTGGCTTAAAGAGGAGATGCAGTCTACCTTCTCTGCCTTCCGTCAGACCGTTCCTGTTCCTGCCTGTCACCACCTTCCAGCAGTGCAAGACCCCGCTCTCCTGGGACGTTTGCCTTGGTTTTCTGACTCTGAATTTGACTATCCAGAGGTTGAGGAAGGTTCCTCTGAGGAAGGAGAGATCCGGGAGGAGAGTTCCTTTTTGTTCCCGGTGGAGGAGATTGAGACTTTGATTACCGCTGTTAGGTCAGCCATGCATTTGGAGGAGTCCTCCACCCAGAAGGGTGACCCTTTCTTTGGTGCCAGCTTCTCCAAGCAGTCCGCCTCCCTTCCTGTTCATCCTGCACTGAAATCATCAAGCAGGAATGGCTGCACCCGGAAAGGAGGGTTAACCTATCCAGAAGGGTTAAACGCATGTTTCCCTTTGATGAAGACTTTACTCAGTTCTGTGCTACCCCGCTGGTAGACACTGCTGTTATGAGGGTCTCCAGGAAGACTGCTTTACCGCTTGAGGATGGCTCTCATTTCTCTGACCAGATGGAAAAGAAAGCCAAGGCTGCAGTAAAGAAATCTTTTGAAGCTTCTGCTGCCGTCCTTAAACCAGGTATTGCTTCTGCCTCAGTTTCCAGAGCAGTTAAGATTTGGCTCTCCCAGATTGAGGAGGATATTGCTGCCAAGACCCCCAGAGAGAGACTATTCTCAAGAATATTGCTGCAGTGAGATTGGCCGTGGATTTTCTCTGTGATGCCTCCATTGAGAACATCAGAATGACAGCCAGAGCTTCGGCGCTTTCAGTGGCAGCTAGAAGGGCCTTGTGGCTTAAGGGCTGGGCGGCGGATAATGCCTCTAAAACAGGCTTCTTAATATCTCTTTTAAGGGTAAGACTTTATTCGGGGAAGAGCTGGAGTCCCTTTTGGAGAGAACCACAGGGGACAAGCATTGGATGCCTCAGCGAAAGCCTCCTTCTAAAAAAAACGGCAGTCCTTTCGGCCATTCTTCCCGGGACAATCCAGGCCCCAAGTACTCTGCATGACGCCTCCTCCATTCCGGTGGGAGGGAGGCTCTGATTTTTCAGGGACAATTGGTTCTCGCTCACCCGAGACCCTTGGGTGAGAGCCATTGTATCACACGGCTATCGTCTTCAATTCAAGACCAGACCTTCAGAGCGTTTTTGACCTCCCACCTTCCTCCAGACCAGGCAAGACGGTCGGTCCTTTTATCCACCATTCAGCAGTTGACAGATCTGCGTCCTGGTTCCTGTTCCTTGGCCAGAACTAGGCCAGGGGGTTTATTCTCCGTTTTTCTGGTCCCCTAGAAGACGGGAGGTCTTCGTCTCATCATAGACTTACGCTTTTTGAACGGTCACCTCCAGTTTGTCCGATTCAAGATGGAAACCTTATGCCTCAACGATTTCATGGCTTCATTAGATCTGAAGGATGCATATTTCCACGTTCCCATCCATACATCGCATCAACGTTTTCTGAGAATGGCGATTCCTTGAGGTTCGGCTGTCCAGCATTTTCAGTTTCAAGCCCTTCCATTCGGATTGTCGGCGGCCCCAAGAGTCTTCACAAAACTTTTGGCAGTTGTAGCAGCACATTTCCGGGTTCAGGGAATTTCAGTCATTCCTTATCTGGACGATTGGCTTATCCATGCCTGGATGGCGCAGATTCTTCGGGTTCACCTTTCCACGGTGGTCGACACGTTATAAGATCTCGGCTGGATTCTGAACTGGGACAAATCCTGCACCATTCCCTCTCAACAACTGATGTTTCTGGGTCTTCGCTTGGATTCCTGCTCCGGGAAAGCTTTCCTTCCTCCTGCCAGGGCTCCTAGCTCGCAGGGTTCGCTCTGCGCACCGAAACTCCTTGAGGTTATGCAGGTCCCTACTGGGCAAGATGGTCTCTGCAAGGTATGCGGTGCCCTGGCCCACATGAGAATTCTTTAAGGATTTGTCCTCAACCATCTAGAAGACAACCCTTTGGCCTTGGACAGGCTTGTCTGTCTTCCACCGCATGTCAGAGCCTCCCTCGCCTGGTGGCTCCAACAAAACATCCTTGCTGCAGGGAGAAGATGGTCTCTTGTCTCCAAGGTTCTTCTCACCACCGACGCCAGCATCAAGGGGTGGGGCGCTACATTTCAGGACCTGTTTGTGAAGGGTCTCTGGTCTCCAGCTGCGAAGCTTCTTCCTTCAAACTGTCTGAAGCTCTGCATCACTGGGAACATCTGCTCGCCGGCAAGGACATTTTGCTTCGCTCCGACAATCAGGCTGTGGTAGCCTATATCAACAGACGGGGGCACAAGCAGTCCTCGACTTCTCCGTATATCGCTCAGGATTTCCTTTTGGGCAGAGTCCCGTCTTATGACTCTGTCCGCTATCCACCTCAGAGGTTCTCTGAACTCTCAAGCGGATTTCCTGAGCAGAACTCCTGTGCTGAGCAGCGAATGGGCTCTGCATCCGACAGCCTTCGACCTCATCGTCCAACAGTGGGGCTTACCTGAGATCGACCTGATGGCATCCAGAGACAATGCTCAGACTCCTGTCTTCTTTTCCCTCAATCCTCAGGATCATCCCTTGGCGATAGATGCCTTCGCCCAGGAGTGGAATTTCCGTCTCGCCTACGTTTTTCCTCCGTTTGCTCTGATCTCCAGGGTCCTACAGAAGATCAGGAAGGACCATGCCTCCGTGATCCTGATAGCACCAGACTGGCCCAAGCGTATCTGGTATTCGGACTTGATCACTCTAGGCCTCTCTCCCCGTCTGAAACTCCCGACTTGGAGAGACCTTCTGCATCAGGGTTCATTCCTGCACCCAAACCCTGCTGTGTTCCACCTGACGGCCTGGAGGTTGAGCGCGTGTTTTCCTGTGGCTGAGACTCTTCTGCAGAGTAGATAGGTTACCTCTCTGCGATACATTAAGATCTGGAAGAGATTTCACAGTTGGTGTTGTTCCAGGGGAATTTTGCCATCTTCCTGTTCCTCGGCCTCCATTTTGGACTTCTTCCAAGAGGCATTCGACAGTGGACTTCAACCTTCCACTCTCAGGGTGCATTTTTCTGCCATCAGTGCTCTCCTGGGGTTCGAGCTTATATCTCTGCCTGCGGTTAGACGTTTTACCAAGGCCATCATCCGGATGCGTCCTCGTTCTGTCACCAGGATGGTTCCATGGGACTTGAATCTCGTTCTTCGTAGACTCACGTTACCTCCTTTTGAACCTCTTCAGTCAGTTTCTCTGTATTTTCTATCGCTGAAGACAGCCTTTTAAGTAGCCGTTACTTCGGATTTGTGAACTTCAGGCTCTGTCTATGAAGGAACAGTTTCTCCGTTTTTTCCCGGATAAGGTGGTTCTCTCTTTACCACCGGAGTTTGCACCCAAGGTTCAGTCGGCTTTCCACAAGAACCAGGAGATCGTGCTGTCTACCTTTTTTCCTGCTCGATCTGAAGAGATACCTCACCATCTATTTGGAACGGGCTCTGCCACTGCGTCAGTCCTCTCGTTTGTGGCCTCTTCAGGGCCCAACAGGGGTGTCGGCATCTCCAAGTCTTCCATCGCTAAGTGGATTGTTGCGGCCATCAACTTGGCGTGTTCTGCGGCTGGCGAAACTGCTCCTGTGGGGATCCGTGCCCACTCTACTAGGGCGGGCTCCACTTCCTGGGCCGAAAGATGCTGTATTTCCATGTTTTCAGCTGCCACAGGCAGCTTCAGGGAAGGGGGTTGTGTGTTGATTGGTGTGGGGACCTGACCCAACACCCCCTGCTGCCTGATCGCTCCATGAGAGCGACAGTGCAGCGTTAACCCCTTCAATGACGCGATCGCGGCATTTAAGGGTTAATTCCCGTTATGTACGGGGCTCTGCTGCTGGTGGTCTGCCTGGAAGTCCAGGCAGACCAGCAACAGCAAAAATGAGCCCCCACAAGCCCTTTGATTCCTGTAGGCATGGAAGCCTACAGCAGTCATCAAAGACTCGCCTCCCTGCAATGGCTGGTCTATAGACCAGAAATTGAGTCCCAGCTGCCAGAGGCAGCTTCAGGGACAGGGGAGAAGGTTATTTGGTCTCCACATATTTTGTTATGCTGATTGGTATGATGACGACATGTGATTGTGTTCCAGCTTACTATAGGGAAGGTTAGGTATGGCTTGCCTACAAAAATTAAGTGTTTACGAATATCAACGGCTTTCCATATTTGCACCCAATGATTTAAAATAAATTTATGAATGAATAAGCATCACTGAAAACCAATGTATGTTGTATTTAACTGCTGATGTCAAAACTTGAGCCACTTTTGGATTTGGAATAGGAATCGCTGTTCTTATTCCTGTTTGCCTTTTATTCCTGCTCTTTCATATTTACACGTCTACATTATGAGCATTTTTCGATTGAGGGAAGGTTGTTTGCATCATACTGTACAACCTACTGTCATACATGGTGCCCTAGTAAGAAAATGCTGCTTTAGGTTAAACGTAAACATTCATGAAATATGTTATTAGGCAGTCTAGTGTCCCACGCAGCTCCACCGATTGAAGAATGCATATTCAAGTACTCTTAAGGACTTTAATTTTAATAAACAGTTAAGGAGAAGCTGCAGTGCTCAGACCTTCAGCGCTCTGATTTATCGCTCAGGTCTTGGCTTCTCAGTGCAGCCAATCATTGATTAAAAAAACAGCCCTGAACTCAGTAGGTGTGCTTTCTGAACATGCACATGGTGGTCTCGGCAGACCCCTGGGACCGCGCAGTGGCTAGCAGGAAATGTGTTCCTCCAGACTCATCCCCCGGGAAAAGCCTTTTAAATAACAAAAGTAATCCTAACTTTAATCAGCAGTACAAGAGGTATTTACAACAATGTTTTGCCGCTATATTGCAGATTGTTGTGGCATAATGTGGTTGAGCAGCAAGAAGTTATATAATACCGTGATTTTGTCATCTGCATACACGCGGAGTGGAATGTGTACCATGACATTGCAACCTTAAAGTAACATACACTGAATTATATGGCAAATGTCAGAAGGGGCCAGTGGGTTCTGGCATGTGTGTTTTGGAAATAGTTGTACATCTTTCAGTATAATATATTAGAAAATCTGAAATGGAATGCATGTCTTCTAACGAAATACACATTTGTTTTTACAGTTTTCCGTATATCTCTCATTTTGTCCGCCTTTACCATGGCAACCGAAATTGGTTCTCCACCTCGGTTTTTCCACATGCCACGGTTCCAGCATCAGGCTCCCCGTCAGCTCTTCTACAAGCGCCCTGATTATGCGCAGCAACAGGCCATGCAGCAGCTCACCTTCGATGGGAAGCGCATGCGCAAGGCTGTGAACCGCAAGACCATAGACTACAACCCTTCGGTCATCAAATACCTCGAGGTACTTTATTTTCTGTACAGATTTCTGTGTCTACTTTAAGGTGTGGATTGTGCCGTGCACATTAATAACTATACTTCTTACGGAGTGCGAATCTCTAGTTTTTTTTCTGGTCTACTATTCCACCTGCTTGTGAAGTATGTAAGCACTACACTAAATTGCTAAAGTACATGGAATTATTGTGCGGTGGGCATTATAATTGTTCCTCTATCACATATTTTGAGTGGTTAATTCTGGGACATGTTGGGGTTTGTGGTTGTTTTTTTTGTTTTTTTACAGCTTATTTATATGACATCTATTAACTAAAGTATAGCCACTACTCAAAATTGAAATCTTCTTGTTCACAATATTTTAGAGTGAAAGATCATAACACCTTATCTCTGAGGTTTGCGTTCTCTGAAAGCAGTAATGTTTGTGGGTATATTCTGCGAGCCTGCCTACCGAAGGTCTTAGTTTTGTTTTCTTCTCAGAATCGTGTGTGGCAGAGAGATCAAAGGGATATGAGAGCCATCCAGCCTGATGGTGGCTATTACAATGATGTGAGTATCTGCTCGGGGTTTCCTAAATGTTTATATACTGTGTTTAATAGTTCTTGGTTATCTTATGCTCCTTGGGAGCATTTATACAGGTGTACTTGCATTTGAATGTTTGGTTTGTTGGGTTCTCCTACTGGTAACTTGCAGAGTGTGGACAAACCTTGCTCTTCTGGCTTCTGTTTCCAACCACTCTGTAATGATATCTGTGTGCCGTGCATCACAGCGTGCCCGTGATCTATAGAGATCTATATATGGTATATTTCTGCACAATTTATGCAAACAGCTCTACTTTTTAAATTTTTCTGTTGGTCAAGTTCAGTCTGTCTTGTTTTGCAGCTGGTTCCTCCCATTGGGATGGTCAACAACCCACTCAATGCTGTGACAACCAAGTTTGTGCGTACATCTACCAACAAAGTGAAATGTCCGGTATTTGTAGTCAGAGTGAGTATCCAGCATTAGGAATGTGACTGCTCTCGTGAGCACAGTGTCCTAATTGAGTGTACGCTCTGGGAAGAAGTGTGTTGTAATACTACTTTGTAATGTTTCTCTGTGTTTTAGTGGACCCCTGAAGGCCGCCGCTTGGTAACTGGAGCATCAAGTGGAGAATTTACTTTGTGGAATGGGCTCACTTTTAATTTTGAAACTATTTTACAGGTAAGTGCTGACATTAGCACTAGGCATTGGTGTCTCACATTACTTTTATTTCACAATAGAATTTGCAGACCTGACAAATGTATACCTTGTGTGTACAGTCTTTAGGCCATACATTGTCCTATGATTATTTCGTTTGCGGAACATTTTACCTTTCGATTGTGTTCTGGGCCTGACGTAAAATTACGTGGTGAATGTTGGTTAGTAGTTATGGGTTTCGATTGTTTGGAAGGTACAAGCGTGCTACCTATAGAGATGTGTAGACTCTATGGTATTAGTAAATTCGGCGTCCCCCTCTTGTTTACCTTCTACAGGCTCACGATAGCCCAGTCCGTGCCATGACATGGTCACACAATGACATGTGGATGCTGACTGCGGACCACAGCGGCTACGTGAAATACTGGCAGTCCAACATGAACAACGTCAAGATGTTCCAGGCGCATAAGGAGGCGATTAGAGAAGCCAGGTTTATAACAACTCTACACTTTTGCATAGTTTCTATGGGTATCCTCCCCAAGTGGTCTATATGTACTTCCAACAAATGTGGTGGGTTTCACTTTAGGATGTTATGGTGGGAGGGTTCAACCAGCCTTGTGCAGGATCTTCTGAACATTTATTTCTCCTCTACCTCTTGCACTAATGCAGCAATGTATATAATTTTTCACTCGCACTGTGTATGCCGAGATCTTTTCTTTATTAATAAAGAGTTCAGTATGTTTAATAGTCCGGAGATGCTAAATAAAGCGCGCATCCAAGTAATAAAAGCTGACCTTCTCATGCACATGCTAATAAAAGAAAAAAATCTCCCTAAGTACAAAGGCTTTGAGAAAATAGTCACACACGGGGAAAGTTTATAGGAGGTCTTTAGTAATGTCTTAAAAATACTGCCCCTTTGTTGGTAAATTACCATTTCACCTTTCTCTTGTAACACCGTGTTTGCATCAAAATAGTTAACAGATTTCCGTCAACAATGCCACCACAATCTGAAAGTATGGCATATCCATATACATCTGGATATTTACATTCATAAATGACATGAGGAGACAATTCTCTGACACATCTCAACAAGAATCCCTTGAATTATAGTATTAATGCTTTACACAAAGACTGTTTCAGCTCTGCAGATATTATCCTTGTACGTGTTCCTCTTGACATAATGACTTCCAGGGCATACTTTGCTACATGAACATAAACCGGCAGATTTTAGAGCACCGTGTAATATGATGGCATTATACAAGTCAATAAATAATTAAATAGAGCTGGATGTTGGCAGGCACAGCAGTTGAGATTAAAGGTTGGAAGCTACATCTTGACTGTTGAGCGGGCAGGTCCATGTTCACCGTGGAGCATTAGCAGACACTAGATTCCACCTTCTCCTTGCATTAGGTGGTGGTTCTGAGGCATTTTCTGTGTGGATTGTTAGCAGCTAGCGCTGCCTCTGCCTGTTTGTGGCATTCTGCGAGGACTTTATACGGATTGCACACTTTGTCCTACTAATGTCAGAAATTTAAATGAAGTGTATAAATCAGGGCAAGGGTCCAGCGTTGGTCGGTGTGGAGAAGGAAGGTCATAGAAGACATACGCCAGTCAGTTTGGATGGTTGAGGTGAGTAAGTGGTGAGGAATAAAGTTTAAGAAGGGTGCAGTTTGAAGGCAGAGTTGGGGGGTTTAGTAGCTTCCTCTTTGGAGGAATAAACTTAGCAGTTCAAAGATAAGTGACTGCAGGGAATACTGCAGGGAATACCCCTGATTATTTCATGGTGGCATCACTGGGGGTCCCAATAAGTTAAAATGTTTTACTAGTTTTTTCTTATTATATACATGGTGCCAACTAAATTTCTAAGGGTGTCCTGTGGCATAAACTCACGGACCTCCCAGCAACCATATTTGTAGTTTTTATCTCTATCCTGGTTTCCTGATGGCGCAGGAATAATCGACGGGTTAAAGCATACATTTTCACTTTACAATGTGCCTGTTAAAGTGACACTGACATTTTAATGAGGGGTCAATCCTGGTCTGGCAGCACTTGACCGTATTGACAAGCGCTAACAAACAAAAAGTCTTTGGCCTTAATAGCTGACAACTTTATAAAACAGGTTTATTTTCCTGAAGTCTTAGTTTAGGCTAGGCTTGCTATCTATGAAAGTAGCAGGGTGCACTTTATCAGATATTCAAAAATTTTGTTTTGCATCACTTTCCAGTTAGTATTGGGCTTGATGAGTGATAAATATAGTTTGTGAATACATCCAAATTTAGAATTGGACTCCTGAATAGAATGATTCTGAAGCACAGGCAATTCATGCCATCAGTATCCGCTACGTTTATTATTTAAACCACCTGTTTGCTCACCATCAGAGACAAGTCATTTCTCTGCTTTGGTAGTCATGACTCTTCTTGTTTCCTGTATTTACTATATGGTTTTCTGCCTCGGCTGTCTTTCGTTTTCCAATACTTATTGCGCTTATGTTTCTAAAGAATGCCAGGCATGTAGTTATTTTAAACTCATGAAATACGTACAGAACGATGTCCCCCTCCGAAACCACCTAAGAAAATACTTACCGCACATTCACATCCATGCCACCTTTCAGTGAGGTAGTCAACTGCGGGGTGCGGCCCCCATTCTCTGACGGCCGCTTGGACACCGGGAGTGATGCTTCACTTAGCTGCCTAAGCCGTCACATCTGGAGATACGAGGGGCAACAGTAAGGATGTGTTGCTGCATTGTACCCTTGGAACTTTAAGTAAAATAATAAATGAGTAGTTTTCAGTTATGTGATTTTAGACATTCTATCGCTATTTTGACTGGAAATTGCAATGTGTCTTTTAAAGATGTCTGATACGCTGCTCATTGCTTTATTTACAATGCTGTTTTGCAATTGAAAATCAAAACTGAAATCCTTTCCTTATAAATCCAAGCTCCTATATAAAATGTAAAGTTCTAATGTTCCATTTTTCTGGAATGAACGCGGCTGCTTTAGAAAGAACATGCAATGTTCCGAACAACCATTTTCTTCGTTAAATATTTTTGTATTTTGTAACATAACTTTCTGCTATGTGCCAGGTAGTCCTTGCCATAGCGAACCTGTTTTGTGAAAAAAATAATTTTTCTGCTGTCTTTATTCAAAATATATACTGTGTGTGTGTGTGTGTATGTATGTTTGTGTATATATATGTGTATGTATGTTTGTGTATATATATGTGTGTATGTATATGTGTGTATGTGTATATATATATGTGTGTGTGTGTATATATATATATATATATATATATATATATATATATATATATATATATTAGTGTGTGTGTAAATAACCTCAACTTCCTTAGTAATGGGATGTATGTGCAGTTTTTAACATATTAACTGGAAACATAGATTTAAATTCTATCTCTAGTAATACAAGAACTTGAAATTGTCAGCCACTGATTCCAAACAGCAATTCTGTATAAGCAGCAGTATAACATGCTCTGGTGATTCTGTGCACTGATTGGCTGGAAGTGATAGGAAAGCTCTCTCATAGCAATCACAGGTCTGGGGAGAGGGTCTCATTAGACACCCCCCCCCACACACACTCAATGATCACTGAGCTGACGATGGAGTTGACTGGCAGTAAGTAAACCATATGTCAGGAGGTGTGTTCAGCCAAACACATCTCTTCCATGGCAAATGCATATGTGGGGGATTCTGAAGAACCCCTTATGCATTTGCAAAGGGGTTAATATTTGTGTCTTGTCAACTTTGTTGGTAGCGCTGTATTTTCTTGTCACTTCTAATCTATTCAGCACCTTTTGCTGAACCTGAGCTTTAGAAGGATCAAGGAGAAAACATTTTGTGTGTGTGTGTGTATGTATACACTCACTGGCCACTTTATTAGGTACACCTGCTTAATTGGCAGATTAGCTACTTGTCTTAAGCAATCACATGGCAGCAACTCAATGCTTGTAGGCATGTAGACGTGGTCAAGAGAACTTGCTGAAGCTCAAACCAAGCATCAGAATGGAGAAGAGAGGGTTGTTGGTGCCAGACAGGCTTGTTTTAGTATTTCAGAAACTGATGATCTTCTGGGATTTTCACGCACAAACATCTCTAGGGCTTACAGAGAATTGTCTGAAAGAAGAGAAAATATCCAGTGATCGGCAGTTGTGTGGACGAAAATGGCTTGTTTAGGTCAGAGGAGAATGGGCAGACGGGTTTGAGATGACAGAAAGGCACCAGTAACTCAAATAACCACTCGTTACAACCATCTCTGAACGCGCAACACGTCAAACCTTGAGGCAGATGGGCTACAGCAGCAGAAGACCACAGCGGGAACAGGACACTGAGGCTACAATTCGCACAGGCGCATCAACGTTGGACAATGGAAGACTGGAAGAACATTGCCTGGTCTGATGAGTCTCGATTCCAGCTGCGACATTCAGATGGCAGGGGTCAGGCTTTGGTGTAAACAACATGAAAGCATGGATCCGTCCTGCCTTGTATCAATCGTTCAGGCTGGTGGTGGTGTAATGGTGTGGGGGACATTTTCTTGGTACATTTTGGGCCACTTAGTCTCAATTGAGCAACGTTTAAACGTGACAGCGTTGCTGAGTATTGTTGCTGACCAGGGATGGCCCTTTTTATGATCACCGTGTGCCCATCTTCTGATGGCTACTTCCAGCAGGGTAATGAATGCACCATGCTGCAAAGCTCAAAATGTCAAACTGGTTTCTTGACCAAGACACTGTACTTCAATGACCTCCCAGTCACCAGATCTCAATCCAATAGAGCACCTTTGGGATGTGATAGAACGGGAAATTTGCATATGGAGGAATGTTTCCAGCACCTTGTAGAAAGTATGGCCTGAAGAATGAAGGCAGTTCTGAAGGCAAAAGGGTGCCCAACCCGGTACTGGCAAGGTGTACCTAAAAAAGTGACCATGTTTGTTTTTTTTTTTTTTGTTTTGCTCTTGTTTTCACTGTATTTAGTTTCACTCAAATAACATAGGGCTTTGCACTAGAATGTCTCCAGAACAATGGCACTGATAAAAAAGCAAAAACAAGTCAAGCTGTAGGTATTTACTGAATTGTGTGTTGATTTGGAACATGTATCATTTCTGTTCTTAAGGCAACAAAACCTCCTTTGTGTCACATGACTACATACACCGATCAGCCATAAAGGTTATGACCACTGACTGTGAATAACACTGATAATCTTGTTTTTATGGCACCTGTCAGTGAGTGGAATATATTAGGCAGTAAGTTAGTTAGTCCCCAAATTTGATATTAGAATCAGGAAATATGGGCAAGCATAAAGATCTGAGCCACTTTGACAAGGGCCTAATTGTGATGGCTAGATGACTGGGTCAGAGCATTTCCAAAACTGCAGCACCAGGTTTGCAGTGGTCAGTACTTACCAAACTTGTTCCAAAGAAGGAAAATCGTTGAACCGGCGACAGGGTCATGGCCGGCCAAGGCTCATTGATGCTTGTGGGGAGTGAAGGCTGGCCCGTGTGGTCAAATCCAACAGACAAGCTACTGCAGCTCAAAATGCTGCAAAAGTGGTGGTTCTGATAGAAAGGTGGCAGAACATACTGTACGTCAGTTTGTTGCATATGTGGCTGCCTAGCTGCAGACCAGTCTGGGTGCCCATGCTGACCCCTCTCCACTACCAAAAGCACATACAATGGGCATGTGAGCATAAGTACTGGACCACGGAGGGTGGCCTGGTCTGATGAATTTATTTTACGTCTGGATGTGTGTTCGTTGCTTACCTGGGGAACACGTGGCACCAAGATTCAGAAGTGGAAAAATTTTGCAACATAAGTGGTAGAGGTAACTGAGATATGTGCACATGGCTATCCTGGATATAAGACCAATTGTATAGACTTTTTTTATTTTTTATGCCCAGTTCTTTTTCGAGAGATTTCACACTCTCATGCATTACTATCTTGTACATTGTGGGCCAGTCCAACTCAGACCAGCGCCCATTGGACAATTTAGGATCTGCCAGCAGGGGGAGGGGTTTAATTTCTTTTGTTTTGTGGAACATGCATCAGACAGGGGTTCTCTTGGTCCTAATAACTTCTGTACCTTTTCTATAACTCACAGAAACTCCAAGGGAAAACAAATGTACATATAATTCATGTTATGTCTGTACCATTTTGATTGCCCGCACAGAAATTGTTTCAGAAGATTCCTATGCTAATATTCTACTCAATGCATGCAGCTAATTTCTGATGTATTAAAACATATGCCAGCACATAATCCTGCCTTTTCCTAATTTCCTTATAGCAATGTTTTAGGATGACACCGTGAGGTTTCAATCTAAAAGTGCCCCAGTTATAGTGAACCGCTTCACAAATAGTAAGGGGAGTAAGGGGGTGCAATGATGCTGAAGAATAAATCCCACAATCTTAATCTTGCAATTTTGTTGTAAGTAATACGTTGGTTTTTGTTTCTTGTAACAGAAGAGCAGGGAAACTTACTAATACTTTCTATTACATGGATATGTCTGGTATTCCAAGTGTGGTTTACAGACAGTATATCCAGTGTTTACTTCGGCTGAGTATGACCTTTTCTATCTGAGATTTGGACAAGGGGCGGTATTAGCCTGATGCACTGGTATAGGAAAGGAGAATATTGTTAAAAATAGACCGGTTTTGCAATTTGTGACAATACACTACATCGCTTAAGGATGTTTGATGATGTTTGCTGTTTAAATATATATATCACATTGCCTGCTGCATCCAATGATGCGATCAATGCTCTTTTCTGATCTCCAAGATGGTTCCAGGTCATAACTCAATCCTTGAGGATCAAGGATAGGTGAGTACTCACTTGAAATATACAGATAGTGGCTATTTTATGAAACTTTGTGATAAACATTGCATATTCCTAAAAACCGTAGCACAATAACAAATTCATATGAAAGTATCATGGGATTCTTCTACATGGCCTCTTAACCTGAAGTGTCAATGAAACATAGTTTTAGTGGGGGGGGGGGAAATGGAGGTAGACAGGACATGGGTAGGCCAGAATAAGGATACAGCCTAGGATGTGTTGAGAAAAAAGGTCTTCAATAGAAACTATTTTTTTAATTGTGTGGCCTTAAGATATAGTTTGTTAATATGATACAATAACTAAAAACTGTTTTGAAGTAGCAATGAATGATTGTCGAGACTATTTTCTGATTACACTTCTCATTGACCCCCCTCCCCCTGAAAATGGTCAGTGACAGCAGAATCCTGTAGCACTCAGGTGCTCACCGGACATTAGGGCATATTCACCGAAAGGAGATCTGTGGTTTTAACTCATGTCACTATGCATAATACATCGCTAGCAAGTTAGTCAAGAACCTTAATGGATTATACAGGGCCAGCAACCCTCTTCCTCCAGCAGAAGCTCACTGGAGCTGGCTCTTCCTAATGTATAGTGAAGTCACAACTCTCCTGCAAACTCTATCTTTAGTGAATAGACCCCAGTAAGCGGCGATGACATGAAACATTTTACCTCGCTACTTAAAAAGTATGCATTGTAAAGAACAAACACTCTTCTCCTCGCAGAAGAAATTCATGTGTTGGAACCTTGAAATCACCATTCAACTGTGTGCTAATATTTCAACGTATCTGTGTGTTTATGTAGACAGTTTCTTGTGACAATTAAAATGGCAAAACCAAATCACTTCCATTGAGTTTATCACCAAGTAAAAATCCCATGATGGCTGCTTCCAGCAATTGCTTTGATGTCATCAAATAGCTTAAGTTGGAGAAAGTTTGTGAATTGAGTGAGTGGATCCATGTGGCTGAAGGTTTTTCTTGGAAAATATAAAGTACACAGCCAACACTTGAAGCCCATAGTTTTTTTTTTTTTCTAATTTTAAATTATATGAAAAGAAACTCATTCCTATTTGACACCTATGCAAGTGAAAAGTAATAAGAGAATACTTTTGTTTTTTAAGCTATGAACATTTTTGAAAACAAAGCAGCAACTAGAGAGAGCGCATATTGATTAAAGGGGTAAGCAAGCATAGCCTCCCGCCTTTTAGCCAAAATCATTAACCGACTTGAGCATAGTTTTTTTCAGTCTTGTCCCTTTGTAACCACAAATTTAAACTTCTAATGTTTTTTTCATGTTCTTCAGAGAAAAGTTGTGGATTCTTCAATAGCTCATCACAACAGAGCTTAGTTGGATGTGGGTTTAGCCCAGTTTAACCTCAACAAAGCTTAAAATTGTACTTGGTGCCCTTAACAAAATGATGTGCCCTCAAGCAAATTTAGACATATTTTGATTAAAATTTCTAACCTAAACCAAAACACCCACAAAGACTGAAATTGATTGGAGAAAGGTTATTGGCCTCTCCCCATTAGCTAGGTTTTGCTGCTAGATATCTAGTTAGAGGACTGACATAAAAGGCATATTTGAATGCAGTTCATACGTTGGAAATGTTTATTTTGCTGTGTAAATGTAAGACATTGCCCTCCCCACAGAAAAATCTTTGGCTACCAGTTTGAATTTTGATTCAGTGAGAACTACATTTGAACTGTAGAGCAAATGATCTTGTAAAATATTTAAAATAAAATATGCAAACATATGTTTGGCATTAAAATCCCATGGTTTGACTTGTAGATAGTAATGTAAGGTACCAAGCTTTTCGAGTTTTCTTAATGTTGGCTCTGTGCACCACCACAGTGAATTTGAAATGAAGATGTAATTGATAAAGTGCAGTCTTTCGGCTTTCATTTGAGAGTTTTTACAGCCCAATAGTTTGAATAGTTTAGGAATTATAGCACTTGTTATATGTAGTTCTCTCCAAGGGACAATTGACTGAAATGCTATTTTGGGGCAAGGTGTGGGCTGTTCCCCCATTTAATTAGCGATTAAGCCGTTAAAAGGTCTAGAGTTGATTCCAAATGTGGAATTTGCATTTTGAAACTGATGCTGGGAACTCAATATGAGGTGCAAAGAGCTGTTAATGGAAGTAAAGCAGGCCATCATTATGCTGAAAGAAACCAAAGTGGCAGCATGAACATTAGGAGTGGCTAAATCAAGATTTTGGTACATTCTGAAGAAGGAACGCACTGGTGAGCTCAGCCACACCAAAAGGTCTGCACAGAAGGCAACTGTAGTGGATGATGGCAGAATTATTTCCTTGGGGAAGAAAACCCCTTCCTAGCATCTAGCTATTTCAAGAATACTCTCCAGGAAGTAGGCATATCATTGTCCAAAATCAAGTGAAGACTTGAAAATAAATACCTGTGGGTATACCACAAGGGGCAAACCACCAATAACCCTCGAGACTAGGAAGGAACAATATTTTTTGGACAGATGAAACTAAGATCAGCCTAAACCAGAATGATGGGAGGAGAAGGGAAGGAATGATTTATGATCCAAAGCATACTGCATCCTCTGTAAAACACAGAGGCAGTGTTATGGCATGTATGGCTGCCAATGGAACTGGGTCACTAGTGTTTATTGATGAAGTGACTGCAGACAGAAGTAGCAGGACAAATTCTGAAGTGTATAGTGCTATACTATTAGCTCAGATGCAGCCAAATCCTTCAAAGCTTATACGCCGGTGCTTCACAGATGGACAATGACCCAAAACATACAGCGAAAGCAACCAAAGGCAAAGAAGTGGAATAATCTTCAATGGCCGGGTCACCTGACTTCAACCCAATTGAACATGCATTTCGTTTACTAAATCCAAAGGCCTGCAAAGCATCGCCAGGGAGGAAACCCAGAATTTGGTGATGTCCATGTGATGCAGACTCCAGGCAGTCGTTACCACAAAGGATTTTCAACCAAGTATTCAGAATGATCATTTTGTTTGATTATGTTAGCTCTCCAATTACTTCTGAGCCCCTGAAAATGGGGGGGCTATGTGCGTGAATTGGTGTAGTTCTTAATGGTTCTTATGATGTTGCTGTTAAACCTCTTGAATTAAAGCTGAAAGTCTGCACTTCAATCACACGACTGCTTCATTTCAAATATGTTGTGATGTTACAGAGCCAAAATTATGAGAATTGTGCCACTGTCCAAATGTTTATGGACCTGGCTGTATCCAATATGCATGATTTGAAAGATAAATGAAGATTTGTACTCTAAATTCAGTTTCCAAAAATGTATGAAGTAATTACAAATGTATCCAACATATATTTCAATCCACAGCATTTTAGACAGGTCACTAGAGAAAGTGGCCTTTGTTTTCTGTCACATGCAGCTGCAGGAGAAAGTATGAACCCTTTGGAATTACCTGGATTTCTGCAGATATTCATCATTAAATTTGATCTCATCTTCAGCTAAGTCACTACACACGGTCTCCCTCCTCTCCCTCACACCACTTACCCCAGGCTCACCCAAGATGCTCTAGTACCATATGCTGATACTCTGTCATACAGTGGCACATGCTCATTTTAACACCATACTTACACATACGTCCATGCATACACTCTCTAACACTTAGAAATTGTCGGCAGGTGAGATCATTAAGTCTATCTAGTCTACCCATTTTTCCTGATGTAACTTAATCAGTCATTGGTCTTGCCATAGTTTCAGGATGGATTTATGCCTGTCCTATGCATGTTTAATGTACATCACTTTACCACTTCTATCTACCAACCTCTCTGGAAAATAAAATGTCCTTACATTAAATCTAAACCTCTAAATAATACCATACTTACACAAACTTACTTTAACCCCTTAAGTACTGAGGCTACTTTATGCTACAGGACCAGAGCAGTTTTTCGTGTTACCCATGTCCTCCTTACCTCTCTAATTTAGCGTACAAAATTTTGTTTATTTTTCATGAATAACTAAGTTTTTTACAGATATATAAATTATATACAGCTAGTATAAATGGGAAATACCAATATATCTTTAACGTGCCCTGATTTAAAAAAAACAACAAAAAACCCTGTATTCTTTATATATATATATATATATATTATGAGAGATTTTGATTTTGTATAGCTAACCCTTTTTGCTGCACTAGTCTGCACTAACTAACCCTGCCAAGTACACAATATATAAAAAAAGGAGGGTTCAAAAAATATATTAAAAAAAAGTTGTATTGTAAATAATATATAAAGAAAGAGGATAGAGGCTAAGACTTTGCTTTGTCATGCATCTGTTTGTATTCATGCATGTGATTTTATTGTAGAGATACATGCATTGACATGCGGGGTATCTGCTGTAGACTGGCATGCCAGGTACATCAGTTCTTCAGGGGCATCTTTCATGCTGTACCTGGTACATCATTGGTCGTGACGGGGTTAACGCCATACACAGACAGACATACTCTCTCTCCCATTATACATGTGGCTCACACACGTCTCCCTCCCAGTCCTTCCCCATCGCTCTTACCCTTAGTGGAGCCTTGTTTTCCATGCCCCTTGCACTCTCTGCTCGCCATATGACCTTGGAGTTACATGACCTTGCTTATCGCCTCATTTACCATGTGCCTGGGTGCTGTGCACCCGCTGCAGCTTGCCCCTGATTGTAAAGGGTTAGTTACAGAAGTATTTCTAAAAGCCTTGATGTTGACTATAAAACAATTGTCAATGGAGACAATTTACCTCAAAAGGAAAATATATTATTTTATGAAGACATGCTACGTAAGAATGTTAGGCCATCTGACTCCCATTAGGAGCTAAATAGAAGTTGGGTGATCCAACAGGGCAACTACCTAAAGACCACGAGTAAATCAACAACTTAATGGTTTCAACAAGAAAATACCCCTTCCGCAGTGACGATGCATACACTGTTCTTCCACAAATTTAATTTTGCTCTTTGAAACTTGGCAATGTAGATTTGGCATAAAAAATTTCAGTAAAATTAAATATCAATTCTGTAACTTACCATTATGAAGAAAGTTTCATAAAGAAACTGGGAACGAGAGGAAGTTTACAAACTCATCAAATCAAATGTTTTGGTTATTTGTTTCCCCAGACTGTAGAAGCAAAGGGTTTAATCCTAATCCATGATCTGAAACATTTCAGCAATTTTTCTATTAGTGTGCATTGGATTTTTTTCTGAGGTTTCTCTTTTTTTTCAGGCGTTTTTAAGTTGAATGTCCACCCCCCGAAACCAAAAAGATCACATGATTGCTGTTTGCACTAGAAAATTGGCGTTTTAAATCATTTTTGACATTGGTTTATATGACTTAAATCATAAATTGGACTGTATGTTGAGCTGAAACCTCTTACCATAAAGTGAGACTGGTTGTTTGTAATTAAATAGGCAAAAAGCTTAAAAGGCATGTACCACTGTCACTTATTAGCACTAAATTCATATCCAATAGCTTGTGCATTTTTGTTTAGTCGTTCTACTTGTATGGAACATTTAGTTTAATAGTATAACATGGAAGCGAAGACTCTGGCACACGGTGGACAAACTAGCTTATCTAGTCGTTACTGCACTGAACATCTCCTTTTTCACCTCCCTTGCTTAAAAAGTCTGCCTGACCCGAGCAACAATGGTAGGGTAGAGAAATGAACGAGGAGGAGTAATTCCTAAGAACAAAAAGTTAACATGGCTTCTCTTATCTGCAACATCCTCAACAGATCCACTGTAAGCAGATAGGGCTTTTGTTTTAGTCTGAGGACTAAGCTGAAGACCTCTGGTTAAGGTTTCTGTAAACACAGTTGCAGAGTCTAGAATTTAGACAATATTTAACAATATTACCTAGGTCTGTCTAACCCGATTTTCAGGACACTACAAGTTGTCAGTGTAATATTATCAAAGGGGAGGATTGCATGCCGATTGCATTTCTGACTTCTCCAATGATGCTTGTTTCCGTGTAACAGTTTTTCTCCAACGGACAATAAATTTGCCACCTGCTCAGACGACGGCACAGTTAGGATCTGGGATTTTCTGCGTTGTCACGAGGAAAGAATATTAAGAGGTAGGTAATTTTGTGAAAACTCTGGTTACATTTGTCGAATAGAGAGTAAAGTGACATCTTTTGAAGTACAAATTATATTTT
This sequence comes from Sceloporus occidentalis, assembly GCA_023333645.1. Classification (NCBI taxonomy): domain Eukaryota; kingdom Metazoa; phylum Chordata; class Lepidosauria; order Squamata; family Phrynosomatidae; genus Sceloporus; species Sceloporus occidentalis. Next base: position 6,094,181 of record JALMGF010000053.1, on the reverse strand, counting down.
TCTAGTAATTAGTTTCTATCCTGGTACAATCTTATTATTGCTGTTGCCAAGAGATTCCATAGGCTTTGCAGACAATAACTCTACATATAAATATTAGGGATGCACCGAAATGAAAATTTTGGATGCACTTGGGCAAAACGGAAACCGGAAATGACCCCCCCCCCCCCCCAACACCATGTATTTTATATATATATATGTATATGTAGAACACACACACAATAGGTATATGATTGGTAACAGCACGCTCCTATCATGCCCAGGCAAACAGTACATGCTGGAACCTGGGCATGATAGGAGTATGATTGCTGTTAGCAATCACATACCATATTGGCTTGAATATGGGCCCGCACCCTTACAGTTTGGTGCTATTTTAAAGAAAAAATACACAGTGGAATGGTAAAACAGTATTTTATCCAATGAACAGGAATACATGTATTAACATTTTTGGAATCTATTATACAGTTTGTCAGAAAACCAATAGCCATTTTAAGTTCCCCCTTAATTCATAATGCACTTTAATTAGATATGCCACCTAATATGCTTTATAACCCCTGATATGCTTTATGCCCCTTGATATGCTTAATGCCCACCTGCCCCCCATATATGCTTTATGCCCCATAGAAGTGCCACTCTGCCCCCCTGATGTGCCACTCTGCTTCCTATAAGTGTGTAGTGGGGCCGGCTGGTGGACGTCTGTGCGATACGTGCAGACGACCTCCGCTGCCGGGGCTTCTATGACACCGCAGCAGGGCTAAAACACCCGCCCGGTGCCTAGAACCGCACGTAGGCCGCGCCCCCGCTAAAGTGTGTGTGTGTGGGGGTGTGTGGCCTATATTTGGGTTAATACGGTATATTTAATATAGCAATCACACTAATATCATGCACAAGCAGCCAATACATACTGAAACCTGGCTAGCTGCCCCCTTGTGTATTGATGCTGCTAGCACAGATAAAATGCTGCCCAACTTACACATCCATGCTATCACACACATTCATTAATTTAGTCATTCACAAACATCCATTCCCTCCATCACGCATACTCGTTCATTCCCTCCATCATGCATACTCGTTCATTCCCTCCATCACGCATACTCGTTCATACACCAGATTATTTTTGGGTGTATTTTTTTTCGCCATTTTGCAGATAATGCCATTTTCGGCTGATATGTTCGGTGCATCCCTATAGTAGAACTTTTTTTTATCCCACTTACGTTTTTATTTTTAATTTCATGCAAATTAAAAGGTATTTTTTGTACATTTTCTTTATGCAAGTATTCACCCCAGAGTTGGTACTTATTAGAAGTACCTTTTTGATAGCATGTACGTTTGCTGGCCTTTCATTTCTGGATCCTGCAATATTCAAATGGGGAAAATACAAGAACTCATGGGACCATTATTACAAATCTGGGCTTTGACTGAGCCGTTCCAAAATCTTCTAGATTCTGATTTAAATTCTTAGAACAATTTGGCTGCACATTCAGTATGTGGAGCCTTTACTTAAATGCTGGGTTCCTTGCAGACTGAAACAAGTTTTCCTCTAAAATTGCCCTGTATCTAGCTTTATCCTTACCAGTAGACTCGAGACTACTGCCATCCATTGTCACCTGACCAAATGATCATGCGTGGAACCGTATGCCATATGTTTGCCATGTCTCCTTCATGTTGGGTTTTCATATTTTTCTAACAGCGATTCTTTTATTCTCAGATTTGGTAACATATGTGCAAATATATGTTGTGGCTACACATGACACAATGGCCTTATAGTTACACTGTATGTTGTATTTCCATGATATAAAATGTGGGGAGGTTGAGTGGAGGAGTGAATACAGCTACAAAGTACTTTGTATAAGCTTGTGTATGAAGCTTTCCAATAAAAACAAACATGTAATTAACTTTGAGAAGTAAACCTGATTTATTAAAGTTGATGTAAAGTGAAAAGAGGTACACAAAATGGCTGGCTACAAGAAAAATAGATCTCTTACATAAAACAGACATTTTATAAAGAACCATGTTGGAAGGAAACACTACTCAACCTCTTCTTATCAGCAAATCCAGGTGCTCATAGGTCCTGTTACAATGCTAATATGTTGGATCGGTGTTTAAATATAGGTCTTACATGTCTTTTTTTTTTTTTTTTTTTTATCGTGCTATAAAATTAAGAGGTATTTGTAACTTCATATTCAAGAATGACTGTGAAATGCAAATTAACTACACATGGCATCTCCGCAAAAGACACGGATATATTTCAAAACAATATGGCTATTTTTATTGCCGCTGCTGTTCGGGAATACAATTTTGATTTTGATGGCGCATAAATCATTAGTGAAAGCGTAGAGCAGGGAAACCTTACATAAATTGCTGATAATTTAACAGTTCGCACTGCAAAAGTGAAATATAAGAAAGTATATGTCAATCTAGAATAATCACTAGTTACAGTTAGGCAAAACATACACGTCACAAAAAAAACAGTGGTTATTAACCAAAATATTGATCCATATTGTACCAGTGGCTGATAGGAAGAACGAGGCAGTGTTTCCTGAGTTTACATTTTTTGTTAGAAAACTCCACCGTAGGATATACCCAATTTCTTTGATTTATATAGAAGTAGTTGAGAATGCCAGCACTGTCCTGTGGATAGCATACCATTCCTCTTCATTCAACCTATGCAAGTTGTACCATTGGTCACTAACAAGAGTATGAAAACAAATTGGGGCGCTGCTGAAATGACCAATAAGTACATACAACAAAGCAAGGTATTGCTTACATGGAGCTGAACCAGTGGGACTGCATTGCCATTTAACCCACCGATACTCTTCTGCAATTTAAAGCCCTCTGTGGACACCATAAATGAAGCATCTGTATGGTAGGTGGGGTGCTTAACGCTAAAGTCTGGTCAAAGCCTCCTAAAATACAAAAAAGTAAACATGCCCTAAAAATCATTTACATTCAAGTTTGGGGTTCTGTCTTAATGACTAAAATGAACATAGAACAAAACAAGAAATCCACGGGCACCCAGCAATTACCATGTAAACGAACATATGAGAGTATAAATATTGGGGATTGCATAACACTATATGGCCATATGTTGCCCGCCATTACCCCAATCTCAACAAGTCTTATCTAACCCTAAAGTTATCCTAACTGAATAAGCATTAACTTTAACTTAGAGACCCTCCTGCAATTCAAGGTCTCTACCGTTGATGAGGCACCTTTGCAACGGGGGAAGTTTTAACCCTGCGGTATTTCGAGGTCTTAACTGGTGTTCCAAGGTTAAGCATCCCTCCGACCAGAGTACTACTTTCAGTACCTGCTTGGAATCCTGAAACACAATATTTTGAGAGAGGTAGAAAGAGACATAATGCACTTTTAAAGCGTGGAGCAGCTGCTGGAACAAAGTGCAGGTGGATTTCTTCACAAGAGTTTAATTTGGTTTTGTGACATTTTCTGTAATGCAGCTAATTCCATCACAGAAACAGAGAAAATCATTAATCTGCTTGTGACCCCCCCCCCCCACTTGAAATGTAAACTTTGAAGAATGAAACCAGCCAGTATCTACGTAGACAGTACAGTATTTTCCCCTTCTTTTCAGGGCATGGTGCAGATGTTAAATGTGTTGATTGGCATCCTACCAAAGGACTTCTTGTTTCTGGAAGCAAGGACAGCCAACAGCCCATTAAATTCTGGGATCCAAAAAATGGGCAGAGTCTTGCAACATTGTAAGTTTTTTTTATTCCTTCATATTTTATCAAACGATGATCCCTGGTACTATAAATGTTTGATGCCAGGTTTTTGTTCCCTTGGTGGGATTTTCAGCTTACTTTAATGTGTTTAACTGCGAAAAATAATGTCAGTACCTAGACTTCTGTTCATCTTTCTTCTTCCTGTGCTAGACATGCTCATAAGAACACAGTAATGGAAGTGAAATGGAACCTCAATGGAAATTGGCTGCTCACTGCTTCCCGAGACCATCTCTGCAAGCTGTTTGACATCCGCAACCTTCGTGAAGAGTTGCAAGTTTTCAGAGGCCACAAAAAAGAAGCCACTGGTTAGCCTTGGTGTCATTTTGTTCTTCTTTCTCTCTCCGAGAGGGCCTGTCTGAATACGTTCACATGCTTATTATTTTCTTTTTCTTTCAGCTGTTGCCTGGCATCCAGTGCACGAGGGTCTCTTTGCCAGTGGGGGTTCTGATGGCTCTCTTCTGTTCTGGCACGTCGGGTATGTACTAGTTTTGCTAATCTATTTATAGGCTTTAGGACTAATATACATTTGTGATATAATCTCTGTGTCTTCTACAGGGTAGAAAAGGAGGTAGGTGGCATGGAGATTGCTCATGAGGGTATGATCTGGAGCCTTGCTTGGCATCCACTGGGACATATACTGTGCTCAGGATCTAATGATCACACCAGGTAACTGAATTTTTGTATTGTGTTTATTATACAGCAGCCTCTGTATATTTTTATTAACTTTTTTGTTCTTTTAAAGCAAATTCTGGACAAGAAATCGCCCTGGAGATAAAATGCGTGACCGTTACAACTTGAATCTACTGCCTGGCATGTCAGAGGATGGTGTAGAATATGGTAATTTTTGCCCCCCTCTTATCTATACTATGTATATTAACATGTGTCCTTAAAGCATGTGAGTGCTCGCTACCCTCTGTATATCCACTCAGTAACAATGTACATTTAGCAAAAATAGCTTTGTGACAAATTAAAAATGTGATTGCTCAAACAAAAACTTTTAGTACAAATATGCAAATGAAGTGGCATCTGTACATACCACCCTTACAATGGAATACAAATAAAGAGCGGCTGATCTTCAATACATCAGGAAGGGAGTTCTCCTAAATGTCTCCAAAATGATCACACAGATCGATAAACAAGAAACACAATATGTGAATATTTTCGATAAAGGAGTTATCTAACTCTAACATCGGTGGCAGCAATAGCTCTAATTTTATGCACTCAAGGTTTATACAGGTCAAATGATAGCAATTGGCTTCTGGCCCAAGTATGTCCGCTCACTCCCACTTTAGCACTGACCTTAGGTGCACATATAAACTATTTATTTAGGGCTGCTGGATAACCATGATGAATGGATAACACAGTGAATTCGTATTTGGTGTGTGTGTATATGTGTATATATATATATATATATATGTATATATATATATATATATATATATATATATACTGGATTCATTTTTGTTTTATTTATTTTAGATGATGTTGAACCCAACAATCTAGCCATTATTCCTGGTATGGGAATCCCAGAACAGCTGAAAATGGCAATGGAACAGGAACAGATGGGTTAGTTGTTATCAGAATCTTCACTGTTCATTTCTTAAATGTTTTCATGTGTTTCCTAATCTTTTCCTTCGCTCTGGCTTCAGGCAAGGAGGAAGCTAGTGCCGTGGAAATGACCATTCCTGGGCTGGACTGGGGAATGGAGGAGGTGATGCAGAAGGATCAAAAGAAAGTACCCCAGAAAAAAGTTCCTTATGCCAAACCTATACCGGTGCAGTTCCAACAGGTGCGATAGGAGAAAAACACCAATACACCATGCAATATGTATCTTCTGTTCCTTTCTTTGTTTTCAGTATTCGCACTTGGTGTGCAACACACATATATATATATATATCCATTGGTACTTTAAGTTGTATTTTGGGCTAGCTAAATTTCTAATTTCTAAATAAATTCCTTTACTTAAGAATTCATGTAAAGAGATTTGTGCTTGTATGCAAAGTTGTTGCAGTCTGCATACTCTATTTACCATAGGAAGCCAAACAGAGCTTGAACAAGCAAAAATCCCTTAGACGTAAATTACCTAAATAGCATACCTTCTTCATAAGCCTATTTTTTATTATAGCCCTGCTTTGTTCATATTCTTGACTTTGTAATAATACCTTTGTAGGTCTGTGTTATGACTTTATCATAATTGCTCTCCCTCTGTCTCTCTAAGGCCTGGATGCAAAATAAGGTACCTATCGCACCAGCAGCAGAAGCTGTTCCCGAGCGGAAGGAAGAGGTTAAACATGATGAGAAGAAAAAGAACCAGGCTGAGATTGAGCAGGAAATGGCAGCTCTGCAATACACAAATCCCCAGTTGCTGGAGGTATTGATGACATTTAAAGAATATTATAAGCATCTGGGAACTCTCCGGGTTTGACCCAGAGATCTCCATGTGAAGCACCTCTTCTCTGGTTCTCTGTGTCAAGACCCGAATCCCCCAGGTCGCGGGAGCGGGGTCTTGATACGCCCATTTTCCCTTTTAAATAGTATTTCCTGCTGACGTCAGCCGCAAGGGAAGGCTCCAGGTAGCTGGAGCTAAGAAGTTCCCAATACTTATTCAATAATAAGCATTGAATGGTCATGAGCACATGTACCATCTGTTTGGTGGTAGTTCCACTTTGTAAAATCTATAATAATTCTAGAACCAATTAAAGTGTAACATCTGTTCTTTTGATGGAAATAGAGCGCAATATAGATAGAAGTCACATACATGGGAAAGTTTAGATAAATACATAATGCATTAGAGACATACAGCCAGGCAGGCAGGTTCAGGCCCTTTTTATATTGCTCTAAAAGTACAGTTTTATCTCTGATGTATAGCTACAGTCCAATACGCTGTATTTTAAGGTGCTCAACCAACTTTTCTTTTAACCTTAACAGGAGCCTCCCCTAAAATTATAGTGCTTTACTACCGGTTAAAGTAGACCCATCACCTAAGATATTTTAGATCAAACAATTTTGGTATTACAGGAATTAACATTTACTCTAAATGATCTTTTAAGGTAGAGAATGACTGGCTTTTCTGTAACTTTAATAAAACCATTTTAATACACAAGGATTATACCAAATTTTACAGTATTAAAAAAAGAAATTTTTTTAAGTCCTTTTTAAAATTAAGGTTTTGGACAATGTACACATTTAAGCTAAGTGTATCTTTAAAACCTATTTTACTGAATATGTGCAGTCAATTTTAAGTGTATGTTTTTACTACTTCTCATTCATGTTTTTTTGTAATATTTCCAGCAACTGAAGATTGAAAGAATAGCACAGAAGCAGGTGGAGTCTACAGGGCAGACTCAGGGGCTTGCTTCTCCTTTGGCAGGAGCACCCCATGTGCCACCAGCCTTTCAAGGTACAGGACCTCATTCTCAGCCACCCCAAGGATTCCAGCAACCTCCTCCTACCCAGCAGATGCCAATGAATATGCCACAGGGCCCTCAGGGACAGTTCAGACCACAAGGGCCCCAGGGACCTGCAGGTCCGCAAGGTTTCATGGGCCCAGGTCCACAAGGAATAAGACCTCAAGAGATGCATCCTGGGATGCCCAGACTTTCCGGTCCGCATGGCCCAGTTGGTTCCCAAGGTCCTCCAGCTAATCCTGGATCACAGGGTCACTTGGGACCTCAAGGGCCTGCAGGTCCAAGAGGTGTTCAGGGAGTGAGCCCTCACCATGGAATACAGGGACCACTTGGTCCACAAGGCCCGCCTATGGGAGTTACTCCAAGAGTTCAAATGCCCCATGGACTCAGAGACAATCAAGGGCCTAATCAGGGCATGCTAATGGGACATCCAGCACAAGATATAAGAGGGCCCTCAGGCGTAATGGTTGGACATGGTCCTGATATACATGCACCCATGGAGATACGAGGACCGTCAGACATGCGTGGTGTCCCAGATATGAGGGGTCCTTCAGATATACGTGTACCACAAGATATGCGAGGTCTGCCAGAAATGCGTGGGCCTCAAGACATGAGGGGGCCCTTAGACATGCGCGGCCCCCCTGACATGCGTGGTCCCCTGGATATGCGAGGGCCCCCAGATATGCGCGGCCCTCAGGACATGCGTGGTCATCATGATATAAGGGGTCCCCCAGATATGCGTGGCCCTCAAGACATGCGTGGTCCCCCGGATATGCGTGGCCCTCAAGACATGAGGGGTCCCCCAGATATGCGTGGCCCTCCAGATATGCGTGGTCATCATGACATGCGTGGCCCTCCAGACATGCGTGGGCCCCAGGATATGAGGGGTCCTATGGATATGCGTGGACCCCCTGACATGCGCGGGCCTCCGGATATGAGAGGGGGCCCTCAGGATATGAGGGGGCTTTCAGACATGCGTGGCCCCCCAGATTTACGAGGCCCCCATGACATGCGTGGCCCCCATGATATGCGTGGACCCCCTGACATGAGAGGACAACCAGATATGCGTAGTGCACATGATATGAGAGGTCCCCCTGAAATGCGTGGCCCCCAAGATATGAGGGTACCTCCTGAAATGCGTGGACCGCAGGAAATGAGAAGACCTAATGACATGAGAAGTGGACATGAAATACGTGGTCCTCAAAATATGAGAAATTCTCAAGATGGGAGGGGCCCACCTGATTTGCATGTTTCTCAAGATATGAGGGCACCCCCAGATCTGCGAGGTCCCCAAGATATGCATCTTCCAGAAATGAGGGGACATCCTGACATTGGCGGACCTCATGAATTAAGGGGGCATCAGGATGTAAGAGGAGCTCAAAACAGGGGGGGATCATCTCAAGAAATTCGTGGACCACATGGAGCTCAAGGAAACCAGCCGGTACCTCACAGTCAGCAGAACCCAGCAAGATTATCTCAACCAACACAACAAAAAGCTGCATTACTGGGTGATGGGCCCAGGCCTTTTAACCAGGTAACTGCCTTTAGTGTTGGCAGGAGGTAGACTGAAAGGAACAGTGTTATGTTCAGGTTAATCAGGGAATGTGTAAAATTAACTAACAATCCATAAATACTAAGGGAACGTGTTGATTTGAGATGGATTGGAAACTGCTTACCTTAGCAAAACGTTTTGCTGCCCGTGGAATGAGACTTAGTATTATCTTAAAATGCTCTGCCAGACAATAAAAGAAAAAATCTCTACTGCATCTATTTTCCCAAATCTAAATGATTATCGGGAAATAAACTAGCTCCCAAAAAAAGTTTACAAGCTGAGTGTGCACACTTTTCTGTACAGAAATATTTTTCAACAAGCTGTGGATTTTATACTTACTTGGGGCTTGTACCTTGTGTATACATATATATGATGTTTGTGTGTATGAGATTTATTAAAAGGCAAACAAACTTGCAGCATCCGGTAGTTTTTTCACTATTTAATCATCTCCATAGAAACGCTTTAAAAGACTGAAGTGACTAAAATAAATGAACGTACGTTTAATCCCAGAAGGTAGTGTTGTAGCCGGTGGTTTTTCCACCGTAGATGGTGCTATTGTATCTGAATAACTAGATGGCACGGCACTTCATTGGACTGCTCCTTTCTCATTACAGTGGCTTTGTTAACCGATGTGGCAGAATTGAAGTTCATTTCTGTAATCCAGTTGTTATAGGAGAGATTAGGCGCTTGCTACTAACCGGTATATTGTTGCTGGTGGGAGTAAGACTATCTGTGATCCCGCTTACAAAAGCGGAGGTGAATAGCGGTCGGCATAAGATTATACAGTAGTTCGGCACGTCGTACCCAGTGGTGTAAAGCAGACCGTGTGTATGGCCTGTGGATTTTGTTATATAAGAGCCGAGAAGCGTAGCCCAAACTATTTTGATTAATTGAATAGAATGAACGTTTTCTCCTGTCCCCTACACACCAGCAAACATTTCCCTTTAAAGTGAGCCTTCATTCAGCTGAACAGTCACACATATTCACTTTCTAACAATTAAATTGTTCAGGAAAAAAAATTTATTTTATTGGGTTATTGCACCTTGGAAATGTGATTTTATAAAACAAAAGTGTGTGTGTGTATATATATATATATATATATATATATATGTATATATATATATATATATGTGTGTGTGTGTATATATATATATATATATATATATATATATATATATATATATGTTTGTGTGTGTATGTGTCTCTTGGGTGTAGAAGTAGGAAGCGTTAAGACATTCCCCGCACTCTGTGAGTACGTGAAAGACGGCTAGGGACGGTTCATAACCTCATGATTGCTCTGTAAATCTAACACGACTACCTAAGGGCAGAGCAACATCTTGGCATTAATAGAGCAGCTCCCACATAGAGCGCTGCAGAAAAAAATGGGAAAAGAGAATATGCAAACGTATGTGTAAGAAAGTAAATCAGAAATGTGAAATTTGATCTTTAAAAATGTTCAAATAAATCACTTCACTGCTTCTCTAAATGTTGCTCACTGGCCAGCCGCTTTAGAGGCACATTTGGCTTAATTGTAATAAATAAAAGTCCCAAGCTGCCGAGAATGTGAACTTCCTTGTCCGGGTAAGCAGTGTATGCCTTTTGCCTTCAGAAATGCTTGCCTGTGAAATGCTGTGTATGATCGGCATACTTTGGTAGTTACAGCCGGCTGTTACAAATTAAGTTAACACTGTACAGAAAAATGGCACCGACGCAGACTAGATTTCAAAGATTTAATTTGAATATTCCTGTAATGTTTACAGTCCTTTTGGTGGAAACCAAGGCTTCAATGCTCCTCCCGCCCCACGCATGTTTACCAATAGGTGGCATCGTAGAATAGTGTTTGTATATAGTGTGTGTATGCTTAAAATTGCAGGAATAAGAGTTTTGAAAGGGGCCAAGCTGCTATTTTTTTCTATTTACTGTTGCTGTGTGCCAAATTAATGAATACATTGTGGAGGGATGCTCTGTGCAAATCATAGGGTACAGTCTCTAACCAAAAAGGGCACAACGAACAAACATTGCCTCCTGTAGTGTTTTCCTGAAGGAGTTAAAATTAGGCAATCTTGGCTTTAAAGTCAAGAATCGCATTGTTGGCCAGAAAACAAGGTTCACTTTCCCAAAATATATATTAATCATAAAATAATACACACCGTACAATTGAAATTTCACTAAACTTATAGGGTAACCTATATTCCATGTAAAGCATAGACAGCAAGCAAATACAAAGGCTCCATATGTAGCTAGTTTTATGTAACATAGTTATATTCACACTAACTAAATATATTGGCAAAAGGGACGGTTTCTATGGACATTTCCATCACTATCCACGTGAGAAATAAAATGTCATTTTAAAATATGCAGCTTAAGTAAAGCATCTTTTCAATACGTTTCTGCGTTCCAATCGAGTACCTGTACCTATAGTTCATCTTTACGGGGCAATGCTAATGACCAATTTCCACTGCAACTACCAAGAAAATGTAGTATTAGACATGTCTCCCCTCTGTAACAATAGAGTGCGTATTCTCAGACCATTCATAAGTTGATAAACATCAGCAAAGCTCTTTAAAATGGTCAGTAGTGCCGATTTCTTTCTGCGTTTAAAGGGGGGAAAGAATGATTGCTTTACTAATCCATGTCTGCAAAACACTACTCCTGTTGGCCAGCCTCTTTGCAGACACTGCATGTTCATATAAATGATCTACTCGGACAGCTCTGGTAATGCATAGTTAAACTTTTGTTTGTTTTCTACAATTATAATTGTGCTGCACGGAACGGTCTGTCCCATGGGCATCATCCATTTATTTTGTCGGTAAACTTAAGTATAGAGAAAGTATTACCGCGTTTAGTTGACTATGAGTACCTTTTACAGAGTTCTTCAATATTCCTTTTCTGAAGCTCTTCTGCCCCACAGCAAACCTGCGTCCTCTCAGCAAAGGTACAATAAATAGGCTAAAGGCACTAGAGACTGATCTATATAGACTCACACAGTGTAGGATAATTTTCTTCCGTCTGAAAATATGCCTTTGTGATTCTCAGTTATCAGTGTTCCTCCCCTCTTAGGTTGGAAAAAGCCAGGGGCCTCCTCCTCTGCTCCCTGGTTTAGGGCAACAAGGCCCACAAGGACGTGCCCCACCACTCAACCAAGGTCATCAAGGGCCCAGTCCCAACAAAGGTGCAGTCTGCTTCTTCTTAGTAACTATTTCTTTTAGTGAATCGTCAATGTTTCTTTTGTAAACGTTTAGTAATTTTGTATAATTAACCAGTAAATTCTAAGTTAATTGTACTGAGCTTTTGTTGTATGTTTGTCAATCTATGTAACAAACCTGACCCAAAAGAGTAACGCATAAGTAAGAATGTGCCATATGTATTTTTTCCCAAAAGCAGTTCCTAACTGTCCTCTTTTTACACATTCTCAAGGTGATATACGGGGGCCCACAAACCATCAGTTAGGCTCACAACCTGACCGTAGACGAGACCCAAGCCCAGAGCGTGGTCCGTACAGAGGTGGCCCAGAGTGGAATGACTCCTGTGACAGTAGAGGACCTCCTGACAGGCGGGGTCCGCACACTGATCCACACGAGCACCCTGATGATTACCACTCAGATGATCGATATGGTCCTCGGGCTCGAGAGTTTGATGGAAGAGGTGGGGGTCCTCTACCCCATGATGAGAAATGGAGGCGTGGGGGTCCTGGGCCTGCATATCCTTCCAATCATAGAGATTTTCCAGATCGAGACAGAGATTCGAACCGCTGGGAGGGTAGAAGACACTCAGAGGAGAGATACTCAAGAGACTCTGAGGATTTGAGGTTTCGGGGACAGAGAGATGAGAGGTCAGTAAGTCACAAGTTAACTTTTTGCAATGTGTGTTTACAATGAATATGCAACTAACTTGTAAGATTTCAGAAGATCTAAGTGCAATATATTTTATGTTTAAAGGTTTCTCATTAAATGAACATATCGTTATGCCCAGGTGCCAATACTTTGACATTAATATGGTTTCTCATCTTCAAATCCCTTAACTACGCTGTAACTTAGTAGCTTTGGGTTGGATATCTGTCTTAAAATGGAACTTTGCTGTCCATCAAAAACCAGGCTCTGCTACATGGCACATGTTTCTCACCGAAACTTTTTTACACTCTTCTAAATGCGCCTCCATCGCCAACTATGTCTGTGTTCGCTTTAAAATATATTGACCCACAGCCAATGGATGTTTGAAAAATAATGTGTGAAGCAGGCACCATATGGCAAGGTTGTATTTTATTTTTTTTACCCCCCCCCCCAATTCCCCACAAAACTTCTGTAAGTGTTATGAAATCTTTAAAAATTAAGGTCTGAGTTGCTAGTTATATTTCGAGGGGACATTGGGTGGCTCCTTTTGGATGCAGAATGCATTTGATTTATTGTGCATTGTTTTAACATTGGGGAGGAATATTTACCTTGTGGAAATCAACTGGGGATTTTGCACTCAAGTTAGAGTCCCAGGCATGAACAGTATTCTGAATGCATTGTTTCTGTGTCGTTATATAATCACAGTGACTACATTCGTTTGGATATATCTAATTCTTGCTAAATGTTGTTACCAGCCAGCCTCGGTAATGTTGCGATAATTTTATTTTAGTTTCCGTAGAGGTGGGCCCCAGAGACATGAAGGACGGGGTTCACGAGGAAGAGACAGCTTTTCCAATGCTGATGAGTTTGCTACAGATGATATATTTGATCCTAAGGATGAGCCTATAAGAGGGCGAGAAGGGGGCAGAGGACGTGGACGTGCCTCGCACAGAGGTGGGGACATTTGCAGTGATTTGAACCTGCAAGCATTTTAAATCCCAAAATTTACTGCATTGTTTAAATGCCAGTTGGAAAGCCTAGACCGGTCATCTGGCGCACAGGGCAAATGCCCTGGGGGCTGCTGGCCAACTATGTTCCGTACTCACCTGATTTGCTGTCCTAGTGGCAGATCATTGTGCCGTCAACGGCTGGATATGCCCAGCCATATGCTGTGTTAGCATAAAAACATGCTGCCTCGTGTATCCATACTTTGGCGTAATTTGGCGGCTGCTGGCCTTTAAAGTACCAAGGCCGCCTAATCATCCCCAGTCCGACCCTTTTTTTGTTCAAATACAAATTAGTCAAGATTAAATTTATTTACAGTAAGAGTCCAGCGTTAGAGTCCATATAGCTTACATTTAATGAGCTTACAGCATCTTTTTTTCATTTAATTTAGACTATATAAAAAATTGTTTTAGAAGTCTTTTGTAAGGTAAAAAAATTAAATATTTAAGAATGCCTGTTGTCTGCATTGTCTCACAGAAGCAAGAAAGGGGCTCCTTCCCACTCCAGAGCAGTTTTCTAGTTCTGACCGCGGACCAAACCACCAATCCCGAGATTCTGGGAGAGAAATTGGTATGTTGATTTTGTCCAGTAGTTTAGTGAATGTGTGTAACCTTAAATGGCTTCTGTTACTATCAGGGCATATCTTAATCTTAATTCAAATTATAATGCGCCAAATATATCGATATATAGCAAAAAGTGCGTTGAATCATGTTTTTCTTTTGCAAAGTAACTGAAGTACATCCATAATTTGTGTGACCAGGCCAAATTTTGCATCCTCATCCCGTTACAATTTTAAGTCATCAATAATAATATAGGTATTTTGAGCATCCTCAGAGAGTAGTCCTAGCACAGGACAGTTGGCTGAAGAATCATTAACTGTATTTAAGGGTAAATGGGGGAAAAAGAACAAAATGTACTATTACTGAAAATCACAATAACTCTCTAATAGAGGGAAACCTCATTTTCTTAACAAGATTTTATGGAAAAGTAAGAGTTGGTTTAGTTTTTAGTTTAAAAAACATGCACATTAGAGCATTCCCATTTCTCACTCCTATTTATTTATTTTGGACGTTCTGTGATATCCCTGCTGCTTCTGTTACACACGCTTTCTCCATCCTATTTCAGGAATGGAACACTTTCATGGCAGCCCTCGAAGGGATATCCCAACACCTGACAGTCACTCCCCAGCAAGCAGGGAACGTACGTCTTCATTACAAGCAATGGATATGGCTTCTCTTCCACCACGCAAGAGACCCTGGCATGATGGGCCAGGTACTCCAGACCCCAGGGATATAGACCCATCAGGCGGGTTACCTGAGGAAACTGGGAAAGGTTAGTGCATGTAAACTGGCATATAGTATGCAACACACATTATATTTGAAATTGCCACTACAGTTATCTTGGCTGAGATTAGGATCCTCAATAGATTTTAGTATTAAAGTGCTAGAACAGTGAGCAGCATGGAAGGACAAATGGCCTCCAAACGACAAAGCTTCCGATAAATTTGTAAATTTGTCAATGGAAATGAGTTGTACAATGCATGATAATTCATCATCAGCTCGGTTATCATACAGGCATGTAAGGCATTTGTTTTAAATATACAAAGTAGATATTTGATGCAAATTGGACATCTTTGGTTATTACAACACTGTGGATTTTGCTTTTACAAACAGGTCGTGAAAGCTCTGGCCACTCAAGATCACAAAGACCGAGTCGCTCCAGCTCACTGGAGCAGGACGAGGGTTCAAGAGGAGGACGAGGGTCGGGAAGCTGGGGCCGAGGTGGCTCTGGATCAAACAGCAACATGAACTCAAACCAGTCATGGCGAGGAGGTCCGAGGGCAAGTGGAAGCAGTGGAGGTGGAAGGAGCCGGTAGAAAACCCTGAACAAGCTGTAACAGTCTCTCTTGTCCTCAAGTCCATATTGGACCAAATGAACTTGGACTTTTAGAGGGATTCAACAACAGTATCAGTGCTAAAGAAGGAGTCCTGCTTGTGGTTCTAACATGTATGACCCCCGGAGCACTGGAAGCATCAATCACCTTCACAAGACAAGAATCCTTTAATGAGAACAAACCAAACAAAACCAACATTTTTATTTTTATTCCCCCCCCCCCCTTTCTTTAGTTTAGTTTTTTTTCTGGTGTTACAGTGCAAACATCCACACTTCCAATCACTCTGTGCACCAGTGGGGAGATGCTTAAAACTAAAATATATACGATCTTTCTATTTGTACAGGTTGTCAGGAATTGAGTTGTGTTTTTTTTGTATGCAATGCCGAATGTAAGAAATAACTATGAAAAAGAAAGTCGCCTAGACCTTATTTTACATTCTGAATATGAAAGATTCTGTTGTGTGTGTATATAGGAAAGGTTTCCTGGATTTTAGGTCTGTATATTATGTTTGCAGCCAGCACACCTGATATTAACATACTGCAAAAAGATGCAACATGGAGTATGAGTGCTTATTTCAGTTCTGTTTTACCGACTCTTTTCATTGTCTCCTGCCTGTTTAGTTACTTTGACACATAGACAGACTACAAACACCCAACTAACCTCTGTATTTTGTAAACGGTGAGAGATATCAGATATTGGTTAAACAAATCTTTATAACCTTTGAAAGATGACTAATGATATGGTCTTCAGTAATTTTTCTATGCGACTGTAGTTCTGCCATTGTCCAACGAAACAGTCAGTTTAGCGCTGTATTTTGTACATTAGCTAGAAGACAAGCAGTCTGAAACATCTGCTGTAACCTATTCATGAACCGTTGCATGTTTGTATGTTTACGTTATACCTACCTTGCTTGTTAAAGCCATCAGTGTTTTTGAAAATCCGCGTACCCTATTGTGTTTGCTGCTATACACACTCTACTAAACGGCATTTTGCCTTTACAAGGGACTGATCAAAAATCCATATTCTACTGTGAGTCATGAAAATAACCACTCACAAGGCTGTCTGCAAAGTGGGGCAAAAATTGCAGCTCACCAGGATCCAATACCTTTCATAGGCACCTGCCTTGCCCCTCACTGGTGCGCAACTAACCAAAAAGGAGTGAGAGCAGTCCAAAATGGCCATCTACTTAACAAAAATGTGTGTGTATATATATATATATATATATATATATATATATATATATACACACACCCCCCAAACAATCTAGATCAGGGATCGACAAATTTGTTTTGATATAGAAGCCGGCCCAAGAATGTAGTTTCTCAATCATGCCTTTATTTTCATATATTAAAAGTTTTGATCGTATTGCCCCTGTCCCTTCTGTTTAATGTTGTGCTCAACCATCGTTAGTCCCTTTAATATGACATATACAGTCGTGTGAAAAAGATAATACACCCACACTATGGTTTTGCATATCAGGACATTTATCTGTCCCTTAGCAGCTCTAAAAAATAGCTAAATAATTACACTGTTTCATGATTTATTCAACAAAAATGAAGCCAAAATGGAGAAGCCATGTGTGAAAAACGAAGTACTTCCTTACTGCATCCATAGGAATTAACATGCTAACTAGCAGACAAGTGCTGCTAATCAAATGCCCTTGATTAATTGACATCACCAAGTCACTGCCTCTATAAAAGCCAACATTTTAGCAGTTTGCTGTTCTGGAGCATTCAGGTGTGTGTTAACGCAGTGCCAAGGAGGAAAGACATGAGCAATGATCTTAAGCAATTGTTTCTTGTAAGGGTTATAAGGCCATTTCCAAACAATTTAACTCTTTCAGTCCCAGGGGTTTTTGGTACCTAAAACCCCGGAGCAATTTTGCCATTTTTGCGGTATGTCGGTTTAGAGATTATTCTCCTTTCCTGCAAATAGTGTACCTATGTAAACTATATATTGTTTTTTCCCAAGGTGAGATAGAGCTTTCTTTTGATACCATAGTTAGATAATTAGCTGAAAATTTAGGATGAGAAATTTGGTAAAAACTAGCGAAATTTAGAGATTCTGGTCCATATGGACATGATGGCATCACACAGTTGCTGCAGATTTCTTGGCTGTGCATCCATGATGTGAATCTCCCGTTCCACCATATCTCAAAGGTGCTCTATTGGATTGAGATCTGGTGACTGTGGAGGCCGTTGGAGTTTAGTGAACTCGTCATGTTCAAGAAACCAGTTTGCGAATATGTGAGCTTTGTGACATGGTGCATTATCCTGCTGGAAGTAGCCATCAGAAGATGGGTACACTGTGGTCATAAAGGGATGGACATGGTCAGCAACAATGCTCAGATAGACTGTTGCGTTTAAACAATACTAAGTTGATTCTAAGGGGCCCAAAGTGTGCCAAGAAAATGTCCCCCACATCATTACACCACCACCAGCCTGAGCCTTTGATACAAGGCAGGATGGATCCATGCTTTCATGTTGTTTACACCAAAGTCTGACCCTGCCATCTGAATGTCGCAGCGGGAATTGAAACTCATCAGACCAGGCAACGTTCTTCCAGTCTTCCAGTTTCCTGTTCTTAGCTGACAGGAGTGGCACCTGGTGTGGTCTTCTGCTGCTGTAGCCCATCTGCCTCAAGGTTTGACGTGTTGCGCATTCAGAGATGGAATTCTGCATACCTTGGTTGTAACGAGTGGTTATTTGTGTTACTAAATTACATACACATATATGCTCACACACAAACAGATCCATTCTCACACATTCACATCTTTGCTCACAAACACAAATACACATCCATGCTTAAACATTCACTATGTGCTCATACACACATATACTCACACATTTACACATCTGTGCTTGCATACACACATGCATGCTCAAATATATACATACATAGATGAATGGTCACAAACACATGCATTGTTTCCTCCTTCCCCCTTACGCTCTTCCTCCTTTTCTCACCCTTTGCTCAGCAACAGTCTGTAGATCTTCTTGGCTGGCCACAAGCTTAGCAAATAGCCTCATGATTAACCTCAAGGTCACATGATGCCTGCTCACATGACCCTGCAGATACACGTGGGGCTGCTCCTGCCTCCCCAACCTGCACACACCACAAATGGAGACGCCACAGTCATACTTTAGTTTAATCATAGCCAGGGGTTGCTTTTAATGCTCACGCCCTCAGGCTCGCATTCACTTTGCATATTTCTACCTTCCTGCTGACTACTTCAGTGTCCCTGTCTACTTTCTCATAGCTCTGCTTCTTCTCTTGCCACTTCTTGTACTTCCCCCTCATACACTCACACACATACTGTGACATACAAGCACATAATTCCATACCCAAATGCACACTCTAGCATACACAAACACATGATCACATGCTAACATGCCCAGACAGACATACTAGCATACCCAATGACATATGTTTGGATGCTTATATACCAAGACACACAAGCTAACATACCCAAAAATATGTTCACACACTAACATACCTGGACACACACTAACATACACTAACAATGTTTACACAATAAAAGACCCAGACACACACTAACCTAACCACACAAAGACACAAAGCCTTAAGGATGACGTGCACCGTGTCGATCTTCATGAAAAAGGCCCGGTTTATGTTATATTGTTAGCTCTGCGGCTTCTACATAAATGGGAAGTTCTGTTACCTGTAAGGAAAGAAAGCGCTTACCTGGAAAAGCTGTAAGACCAGCAGTGTACTCCACATTCACTCCACTGCATAATATTTGAAAATACATTATTTAAAAATTACAGGTATTTCCTCTTTTTCTTTAGCAATTAATGTGTATGCCCCTCTCCCAATTTTTTTATGTGAAATCCATTTTTATGTGATATCCATTTTTTCCCGGCCACCTTTTTTTCTCTACTGGTACATTTCATACTTCTCTTCACTTTTCTTTTTCTGCCCCTCAACCATTTTATTTTCAGGTGTGTTTTGATGTAGCTTCAACTAAAAATTACAAGTATGTTCAATTGCAAGCCAGTGGTGTCTTTTTTCTGCCCATGTTGACATCAAACATCAAAATCCTACTTTGTCCCTGAAAGGGGCTAAAGAGAGAACTTAGAATGACGACTTTGAGGAGCAGCTGAGGGCACCACACTGGGACCGCTGACGTCCACAGAATATTTATTAGAATTTTAATCAAATTAACCTTATCACAGACAAGGAGATACGCTCAGCAGAGCACATTTCCTGTCCATAAAATAGCTGGAGGGTGTGGAGAGGGACAACTGCATGTGGGGTGATTCTGCAGGGAGACGTCATGAACATTTGGGAAACTATCATGAAACTGTGGGCCACACAGTTATCGTATGCATTGAAGTGTAAATGATGGTGGGAGTGTGCCTTTAAAAGTATTATATGTAGCAAGTACAACAAGGCTGTTAATGGTTAAACATGGATAGTTATTGGCTGACACTTGGTTTTTCCCTATTGGTTTCTCTGCTCCCCATGTTTGTATTGATTGACCCTGTCGAACAAGACCTTTCACTACATGCTTGATGCCCCATTGACCAATGATAACGGTGGGCGATTCAGTTTGTGTTTTTAACTGCATACTTTGAGTTAAAAAAAAAACTGAAAAATTGAAAATTAGACATGTTGACCCTTACAAGGAAAGTAAATCATGGTTTGATCAGGGCCAGATTAAGGCTAATAAGGCTGCACTGGCACTTTAAGGCCAGTAGTCGCTTATGACACAAGAGCAGCTGATGGCTGAATCTAAGAGGCTGCACTATATGCTTTTACACTCATGCATTGTGCCACCTGGATTATCCAACCAGCGACCGCCTGGAATGTGCCAAAGATTCAGTCTGGGCTGGGTATTGATACCACAACAGGTGGAATGGTTTGAATGGTTTGAATGAATTCTTCCCATCTGTTTTTTTTTGCTTTGTCTAAATGCTTTACCTGTTTATATAACTAAATATCAATAGCACCCAAATTAATATAAAAGTCCCAGTACAAGTCAGTCCCAATTTGTAAACTCACCCCAGTCACAAAATTATTGCCATGTAAAATGTAGCTTTTCCTTTATTTGCTGCTCTATCACTTCACTATCAGACTTTAATAACTGAAATATATCTGCACTGTGAAGAGTAATTTGTGAGTAATGTGATCCTCACAAAATACGTCTTACAGAAGACCCTTTAAAGGTTTAGTTAGTTTGTTTTTCCTCCGTCAATTGGAAAACAACAATTGAAGGTAAAAAAAAAAGCAGTTTTACTACTTGGAAGAACACTTCAAACAACGATTATGAGAATAATAATAAACTTATTATTTAATCAAATTGTTTCTATTTAATCAACCTTAAAGCAGGTCGGAGAAGGGGCTACCTCTGGACTCACAAAGAGTCATTCTCCAAGAGTCTGTTTTGAATGCTTACAAGTAGTTTTTCTGCACTGCCCATTCCAACTAATTGTGACATCATCACCTTTGTGACAGCCAGTGGCGTCGGCAGGGGGGGGCCAGAGGGGGCCATGGCCCCCCCTACATCATGCTGTGCCCCCCGGTGTGCCCCCCCAATTGAAACGCCGTCTTTTTTCTTTTTTTTTTATAGACCCGGAGGAGAGAGTGAGAGGCGCCGAGCGGTTGCTGAGGAATAAGTTCTCAGCAACCGTTCGGCGCCTCTCACTCTTCTCCGCGACCGCGAGGCCTCTTCCTGGTTCGCAGTGCCGGCATTTCAAGCCGAGCGCCGGTATATGTCGTCATATCCGGCGCCCAGCAGTGAAGCCGGCAGAACCAGGGATACAGAGACCTCGCGATCTCACCGCTGGACAAGCCCAAGGTAAGTGAACTTCAAAGGGGGGGTTAGAAAGTTAGGAGGGGGTTAGAGAGTCAGAAGAGGTAGATAGGAAGTGAGAAGGGATAGTTGGGAGGGAGATGGGGGTAGATGGGATACATTGGGAGGGAGAGGGGATAGTTAGGATTGATTGGGAGGGAGAGGGGGTAGATAGGATAGATTGGGAGGGAGAGGGGGTACATAGGATAGATTGGGAGGGAGAGGGGGGTACATAGGATAGATTGGGAGAGGGGGGTACATAGGATAGATTGGGAGGGAGAGGGAGTAAATAGGATAGATTGGGAGGCAGATGTGGTAGATAGGGAGGCAGATGTGGTAGATAGGATAGATTGGGAGGGAGAGGGGGGTAGATAGGATAGATTGGGAGGGAGAGGGGGGTAGATAGGATAGATTGGGAGGGAGAGGGGGGTAGATAGGATAGATTGGGAGGGAGAGGGGGGTAGATAGGATAGATTGGGAGGGAGAGGTCTTTATGGGACAAAAACGGCGTACGTTCAGCTGTTTGGGGACAAAGTTGACATAATGTGTAACTTAGGTGCTGGTCAGGTTCTATGTGGGCAGTGTGGACACCAGGGCTGGCTTTGGGGTGTGTGACCAGTGATCTATGCCTGTAATTTAGGGGGTTTTATCTATACCTTTAATGCAGAGTTTATATGTAATTTCCAATTGATTTATATCTGCAAAGCTGGGTTTTGTGTCATTCTGTTCATCTGTATCGACTATATTTTCATACATTATTAATGTTTACCTGCAAATATAGGATTTGCATGTCTTATTCAGTTGATCAATACCTGGAGTGCTGTTTTCATGTGTTGATTATTTGATCTAAACCTTCAGTGCTGAGTGTACATGTGATTTCCAGTTGATATATACCTGCAATGCTGGGTTTGTGTGTTCTGTTGGTTTATACCTGCAATGCTATGTTTCCATACATTATTTATGTATACCTGCAAATACAAGTTTTTTTTAATCTCATTGAGTTGCATGTGCTGTTTCCATGTTGTTTGATCTATACCTGAACTACAGGGTGTAAGTAAAAGAGCGCTATGGTTTAGTGAATGAGGGGACAAAGGGACTCTGGGGATGATTACAGGGGAGAGGACCTCTCAATGTCACGGTGCAGGACTGACTCTCACTGTCTTCCCCTGATCTGCAGTCAGTGTGGGAAATATTTTTTTTTTTAGTACGGTAGCAGAAGGAGTGATTGCATGCAAGGAAGCGTTGAGCGGGGCCCAAGGAAATGCTTGGGTAGGGTCCAATTTTTTCACTATAAAATATATTGGCAGCAGGGTCTAATATTTATATATATATTTGCAGCAGGGGCAAATATTTATATATGTTTTGGCAGCAGGGGCTAATATTTATTTATATACTGGAAACAGGGTCTAATATTAATATATATTGGCTGCAGGGGCTAATATTAATATATATAGGAAGCAGGGACTAATACTATATATATCAGCAGCAGGGTCCAATATTAATATATATCAGCAGCAGGGGCTAATATTAATATATATCGACAGCAAGGGCTAATATATATTGGCAGCAGGAGCTAATATATATTGGCAGCAGGAGCTAATATTAACATATATTGGCAGCAGGGGCTAATATTAATATTTATTGGCAGCAGGGTCTAGTATTTATATTCATATTGGCAGCAGGGTCTAGTATTTATATATATATATATATATATATATATATATATATCGGCAGCAGGGGCTAATATTAATATATATTGGCTGCAGGGGCTAATTTTATATATATTGGCTGCAGGGACTAATAATATATATTGTCAGTAGGGGCTAATATTAATATATACTGGTAGCAGGGTCAAATATTAAGATATATCGGCAGCAGGGTATAATTTTTATGTATATGGGCAGCAGGGTATAATATAAGTATATATCTGCAGCAGGGGCTAATATCAATATATATCCGCAGCAGGGGTTAATATTAATATATATCAGAAGCAGGGTGTAATATTTCTATATATCGGCAGCAGGTTCTAATATTTATATATATCGTCAGCAGGGGCTAATATTAAAGAATGAGAAATAACTGCCAGTTTAGCTGTTATTTTGAAATCATATTTCAATCACGGTCTTTACTTCAAAGAGATAAATACATATTATGTAGTTAAAAATGCACGTCTAACGTGTGTGTATATATATATATATATATATATATACATACATAGTGTATATGTACCGTTTTTTTATTTGCCCCCCTACTTTGGTCCCTGGCCCCCCATGTGCCCCCCCTAAATAAGAAAGCTGGAGACGCCACTGGTGACAGCATAAGCAATTGGTTTCATTCAAGAGCCAGCATTCCAAGAGAAACATGCTACTTGGATTCCAAGCAATTGTGACATCATGACCCCTGTGACATTGTAAACAATATGTCACACTGCAGCTACTGCTCTCATTTAAGAGCTGTTGCTCGAAGAGAAACATATCCTGTGATGCCTCTTTTCATCATTCTTTTAGTTAAATCAAAAAAACAATATTAAACAATAAGTTCACTTTGTTCTTTCTGCTGTAAGGAATTTCTTTCCCGTGCTGCAGAAATGATTTTGCTACATGCGGAATCTCTACTCCAACTACGTGTATGTCTAATAAATGAAAACATCCATTCTGTCTTTCCACCAACATCTACACTACTTGTATGCTGATAGGTGGTCTTCTAAATGGTTGGTGGCTTTTATAGCAGAAGATGTCAAGAAGATAAGACATTAGACCCTGCTTGGAGGTTTCCGTCCCTGGAGAGATTTCAAATGACTTGATCATTCTAGATCAGCTGTTTGATTTTCTTTATCAGTTTTCCATGTCCAAGTCACATACAGATGGTAAAAAAAAATACTTAAATATATCCCCAGAAAATCATTTGGAAAACACCTTGTATGTCTTTTACTTTCACTTTCACCCATCGTACAACTTCCCTGCAATCTTTTCTTATCTGTAAACTCTGTTGATAGACTTATTCTGCCAACTCAATTACTGCAACCTGTAGATGTAACCACAAAGTCAATACTTATTTAAAGATGATTTTAATAAGTTAAAACATCCATTCTATTTTTCCACCAACTTCTAAACTACATCTATTATGTGATGTGGTTTTCTAAACGGTTGCTGTTATAGCAGAAGACGTACAGAAGATAAGGCCCTTGACCCTGCTTGGAGGTTTCTATTTCTACAGAAATTTTAAATGACTCAATCATTCTAGATCAGTTTTTTTTTTATTCCATTGTCTTTTCAGTTTTATGTGTTCCATGTGACAGCATGAGGTTAAAAATGTTCTCAAATATAGCCCCAAAAAATCACATGTAACGCCAGTTGTATGACTTTTACATTGAGACAATTCACTCTCACTCATCATTCAACCTCCCTGCAATCTTTTCTTACAGATAAACTCTGTTGAAATACTTAAACACTTGCTAATTTTCTGACAGACCAATGTTACCTTTAAGGCATACAAAATATATATTTTGAAAAGATTTTTCATATCCAGGTTGAAGCTGTTGTAAATTTTACCCATATATGACTGTAAATACTTAACTCTGTTCCACTTTATGCAAACCGTAATATTGTTCTCAAAACAAACCTTTTATTGAAAAGTGAATTGTTAAAGGACGGTCAGTAATGAGCACTGTCAGTTGTGAATCCTTAAAAGTTGTGTGTCTGCACTGCCCATTCCAAGCAATTGTGACATCATGACCCCTCTGATATTGTAAACAATATGTCACACTGCAGCTACTGCTCTCATTTAAGAGCTGGTTCTAAAAGGGGAAACATATCCTGTGATGCCTCGTTTCATCACTTTTTTAGTTAAATAAAAAAGCACTCAGAGCCTTAAACAAGTTCACTCCATTCTTTTTGCTCTAAGGAATTTTCTTTCTGTGCTGCAGAAATCATTTTGCTACATGCTGAATCTCCGCTCCAACCATGTCTATGAATTGAAAACATCCATTCTGTCTTTCCACCAACATCTATGCTACCTATATGCTGAGATGTGGTCTTCTAAATGGTTGGTGGCCTTTATAACAGAAGATGTCCAGAAGAAGAGACACTCGACCCTGCTTGAAGGTTTCCATACCTTGTATGGTTTTTACATTCAGATACTTCACTTTCACCCATCAGACAGCTTCCCAGCAATGTTTTCTTATGGGTAAAGTCTGTTGAAATACTTAAACACCTGATAATTTTCTGAAACACACCAATGTTACCTTTAAGACATAAAAAATACTTATTTTAACAAGATCTTCGATATACAGGTTGATGTTTTTGTAAATCTTACCCATATGTGAGTGTACATACTTAGCTCTGTTCCACTTAATGCAAACCGTAATATTGTTGTAAAAACAAAGCTTTTATTGAAAAGTGAATGGTTAAAGGATGGTCAGTAATGACCATGGTCAGTTTTGAATGCTTAAAAGTAGTGTGTCTGCACTGCACTGCCCATTCCAAGGAAATTTGCCATCATAACCATTGTGACAGCATAAGCATTTGTTTTTATTCAAGAGAAACATGCTCCTTGGATACCAAGCAATTATGACATCATGCCCTCTGTGACATTGTAAACAATATGTCACACTGCAGCTACTGCTCTCATTTAAGAGCTGGTGCTCAATGAGGAAACATATCCTGTGATGCCTCGTTTCATCACTTTTTTACTTAAATAAAAAACACTCAGTCTTAAACACCAAGTTCACTCCATTCTTTCTGGTGTAATTTTTTTTCCATGCTGCAGAAATCATTTTGCTACATGCTGAATCTCCGCTCCAACCATGTCTTTCCACCAACATCTATGCTACCTGTATGCTGGGATGTGGCCTTCTAGATGGTTGATGGGTTTTATAGCAGAAGATGTCCAGAAGATAAGACAGAAGTCTCTTCTTGGAGGTTTCCATTCCTGGAGAGATTTCAAATCACTTGATCATTCCTTATCAGCTGTTTGATTTTTTTATCAGTTTTCTGTGTCCAAGTAACACACAGATAGTAAAAAAATACTCAAATAGAGCCCCAGAAAACCAATTGGAAAGCAACTTGTATGGCTTTTACATTCAGATACCTCACTTTCACCTACTGTACAACTTCCCAGTTTTCCTGATAGGCTTATTCTAATGCCAACTCAACTAATGCAACCTGCAAACGTTCCCCTCCTTTTCTTGAAACACAAAGACTGTAAAACATTAAACTCATCAGTTGCAGGATCTATGTGGAACAATAAAAGACCCAAAAATACACGATACCCTCCCTAGACGAATCAAGGAATCTCACATCTTTACTACACACTCCAATAGGACAGCTCACAAATGAAATGCATTCAAACCCCTTACTGATTATCACTGATTATTGGTAACTAACAAGATCAAAACTGTCCCTCTCTTCCCATTAATCCTACGTTCCAGGAGGGCCAAGACACTAATCCTTTTCTGCAATGATCACGTATGAACGTTAAAGATATAACACCATTCCTGAATTGCAAAGCTAAATCTATCTGGTCTTTAACCGAAATACAACAAAAACTCCCTGATCTTCCTGTGCTATACTTAACCTACCATCAAGTCAGGCACTTCATCCACACCCAGATTCAAGCACTCACATACAGTGACTGGTCCAATCCCCTAGACAACCTAATAGAGAATGCCCCGATGTGGGATATTCTATTTGAATTATTTGCATACAACAGGTCTCAAAAATTAGCTGGTGCACTTCCAAAATCTAACAATCGCAGACATACTAAAGGCATACACACAAATGAGACTCTGTTTCTGCCTAGATACATAGAGAAATGTTTTGCAAGATTATGCACAGAGTCTGCATCTCACCCACCTGTAGCCACAAGATGGGCTGGACACCTTCAGACAAATGCCCTAAAAAGACCCTATGGCACTTTCCCACATACAAACCCTCTGGAGACAGGTACAAAGATATGCAATGTCCACCCTTAGAATCCCACTGAACCTAAGCCCTGAATACGCCTGGTTCGGAATTCTCACGAACACTGGAAGGGCACAGTTGTAACGCATTTTAGGGGCAGTTGCACTAAAAAAACATTCTCCGTCACCGGATTGAGCCAACACCACCACCACCACCAATACCCCTTTTCCACACAATTTTTTTTATTTAGAATGTTGTGGCGGACAACACAAAAAAAACAGATGAGACACACACTGTGGCAAGAAAATATTAATCCCCTTCCACCACACACAAGTAAAGCAGTAAAATAAACATTTCAAAACACCTCCTGGTAAATAACAGAAATAATCCAGCAACAAGATCCTATACAGGAATAACCTAGGACCTACCTAAAGAGACTAGTCAAGAAACAACGTAACAGGAGGATAGCTTTCAACAAAGTTTTAGAAGAAAGGAGAGGGGTGGGGAGGAGTGATGAGAAGAAAAGGGGATTAGGAGATAAGAGGTGGATTATAAAAGAAGGGAAAATATTAACATGTTTATATACATACATACAGACAAATTGGTTAACAATTATCTTTCACCCAATACTTCCCACAAAATAAACATCCAGTGCTCTGATCAGCACACTGTACAATAGGTTTGTTGGATGATGATGGGAGAAGTGGTGGCAGGGTGTGATAAATACAGAATGTAGATAATTGACATGTTGGGAGTCACGTTCTGTTCCTGGCTAGACATGGAGGTGGATAGCGTTTTTGTTTGGGGGCCCAAGATGGGATGTATAATGCAAGGAAAAAATAAAATCTATATGGCTGATGCTCCATTGGATCTAGTGCAGCTGCTCTGCACTAGTGCAAGGCATTGAAAATTGGACATCTTGCTGGCACTACTGCCACAGCTGTTTTTGAATTTCCATTTCCAACTCCTGCAACTATTCTTCGCTTTGCGTGTCCCATTTGTGCTGCATCTCATGAACCCTATGGACAAGCATTTTTAAGGGCACATTTACCCTTAACCCTTGGGTCACAGAGGGTGGCCAGCATATACTCTGGGATACATGATGGTTTGTATGCGACCTTTCCGCTACTCTATCAGCCTACTGACTAGTTTCTCAACCTCCGCATGTAATCATGTTTAAGGTACGTAAGTAGAGAGATGACCTGACTACATCCTGAAGTGGGGAAGACGTGCCTGCTCCTCCCCAATTACTGGCTTGCCTTCACGCTGCAGATTTTCAATTTCGGAAGCATACACTCCCCGTCAGTTGGAATAGCTGCCACTACCACCAAGTGTAGCTTATGTGATGCTCAACACAAACCCACAAAGTCCCCATCTCTAACTGCCCCATCAGTCACCATCATTCCCATTTCTACTGCTGTGTCTGCTTGTAGTGTCTGCCTGAGCAGTTGAAGCACCTCCAACTGCTGCTTTGACATGCCCCTTGAATGGAAAGTGCCCTAGGATTGGCTGGTGCAGTAGCTTTGTGTACCTGTCTCTGGGAATCAGTCACACTCCTTGAGAAGGCTGAGGCCTCACCATACCCTTTTGCTCTGGCAGCAGCTGCTGGTGGCTGTTGTGAGTTTGCTGTTGTCGCCAATGCCTTCTGTTCCCCCTGAAGCAAAGCTGCACTGTGGTGTGTACGTATGTGTTGATTCATCCCAGAATTGGGGAAATGTCCTTTCAACTTACCCTTGCTCACTGCGTCCATCTGCGTCCACAGTCTCAAAATGCTCGAAGTCTTTAGTACAAGGTTGCCCTCCAGACGAGGTAGCAGTGGTATAAGAGTTTTTTCGTTGTTGTTTTTCCATAATTGTGTTTGTGATGGTGGTGGGAGTGCTTCCAGTGCATGTAGGTAAAACTGTGGCATAGGTACGCTGCTGTTTCTGCTTTTGATTCTGCAGAGCGTAAGGAGTAACACCTTGCTTTGGTAGGTGGACAAATTTTAGCACTAGTAGTAGATCAAGGATATTCGTGGTAGTGCGTGCAAGAAGGCTTGTGCCAACTAGGGACTGGGATAACAGGAGTCACATGACTACTACATTTTTGTACATGTCTGCCAGCTCTGCCCAAGCCACGAACACCAGAAACACTCCTTCTCAAGGACATTTCTAAATGTTTTATATATTAGCCAGTTAAAATGAAAAAATAATTAAAAGGTATACCCCTTTTTGCCAGATTTTTTCCAGCAATATTTATTATTCAGCAATGAGTTGAAGATAATAAAAAATAGTCACACTGTAAGCAAGCACAGTCAAATGCTGTGTTTTGTCCTCAATAGTTATAAATGAAGATGAAGAAAAATCCAACAAAATAATCTGTGTTGTCCTCAAATGAGAGGTTGTGAAAAAATTTTGCTGGAGTCCCTGAAAGTGATATATAAATATTCTACATACTAGACTTGTGTTTTCGGATTCATACAAATTGCAAATCTACCGAATTTTGGTAAATTCAGCGAAACTCCCACAGGTTGTTGGACCCATCAATCACAGCCATAACCATTTTTGGTTACTTCTACCTATCAGTCATTGAATTGTACCCTCCTACACACAGTCCATCCCGCTTTACCTCATCAAGGAGCGCCAAAATGGCATGTAATGGCACCAAAATGGCTTGTAATCATAGCGGCTGCACATGGCAACGAATGGATGAATCCTACCACAATGTTGCCACTTTTGCAATTCATTTTGGAGACTTTTGATTGGGATTGCCCTCGTTTTCCGAGATTTGTATGAGTGCAGTTTTTGTTAAAAAAACAAGTTCAGATACGAATTTGACGTGACGGGGGGATATGATAGAAACATTTAAATACATAAAGAGAATCAACACGATAAAGGAGGACACTATATTTAAAAGAAGGAAAACTACCACAACAAGAGAACACAATCTTAAATTAGACTGTGTTAAGCTCTACTGCTTCCAACAGAAGCAGTAGAGCTTAACACAGTGAAAGAGTTATAAGGGACTAAGTAACGTATTCAGAAATTGGGCAGACTATCTTCCGGCACATTCTATGTTTCTAAGTACATGTACAGTTGTTACATCTTTTCCAGAGCTTTCTTGTAAGTTACAGTTGCAAATGTTATCACCTGCAATAATGTGACCGGTAATAATGACATTAAAGTAGCAGTTAAACTGAAAGACAAAACATTAATTTAAACGTTATTCAACTAAACCTTAGCAGATCTGTCATTTTATTAACAAAGGTTCAAAAAGCACATCATTAGAAACCTTGCTGGCTTTTATAACAATAACCAATCAGTGCCTGCTTTTCTGTCACATGACAATTAAGTGCTACAGCAAAAATACAAAATGGTAAAAGATTAAATAATTGTTTCAGGGAATAGTACTAGAATGCTGTTTCTCACGCACGGTACGCGGAACTGCACGTTAGAGGCAAAACAGAAATACTCAGGTTAACGTAGACACACATATTGACAAATATTTAGAGGTCTGCCGTCTGTGTGACTCTAAATTTAATATGACTTAACAATAAATCTAAGTTGATTGCAAGTTTAGTATTAAAATGTCCATTATTTAAGTATCTTCTCTATGAACTTTAAGAGTTCTTAAATATATACATCAGTGAAAGAACAAAATGTGATGATATGTGATCATAAGTCCAATATGTGTAGATTTTACTTGGGGCTGATTTACTTGTTATGAAAATGCATCACAAGGTTCCATTCAAAGACCGGTATGAATTAGATACAATGTGAACCAAGCTTAGGCATGACTAATGAGCAGAATAAATAATACTGGAGTATTCCTTATTTTCAATACAATTTAGCCATTTTGATGATTATAGTGAATAGCTAAAGCAATAGACTGACCTCTAAAGATTCAAGTTTAGATCTACAGCTTTATAATCAAACTTTTGTCAGCAGACTTTTGGCAAGCCGTCCTTGTCGGAACCCACCAGTTCTGTTTTCCTTAACATCATTCTGATCTTTAAACTTTCTTAAACCCCCGTCCTTCTCACACTTCTGTCTTGGCACTCAATGAACTGTCTTCTGTCCGGACATCCTCTCTGTTTTTTCCTGCCACAGTTCCCTGACGTCTACATGGAAGCTTAATCAGAATTTGACGGAACTTCTTCACAGCAAAGAAATATACCAGTGGATCGAGAGCAGCGTTCAGCGTGCTTAGGCAGGAGGTGAATCTATTGGCCAAAGCTAGCCCTTGGCGCAAAACACAGGAAGATGTGGCTGCATCCTCACCCCCAGGCATTAGAACATGGTAGAGAGCTCTAGTTAGGTGATATGGGACAAAGCAGATAAGAAATATTGTCAGAACCAGAAGCACCATCTTTACTGCTCGTTCCTTGGGCTTTCTATCACCTCCTTTTCTGAGTCGCCTTAAAATGAGCCCATAGCAAGTGACTGTGCCCAGGAATGGTATAGCAAATGCAGCACTAAGAGACGACAATGCCCTCAATGATGGTGTCTCCCGATAGAGTAGCCGACATCCCCCTTCATCTTTTTCTTGCTGCCGACCCAATAGCAATGGTGCTGTAGCAAAAGCAACAATTGCCCAGAGAAATATACATACCACATGGGCATGCAAAGGCCTGCGGAACTTGATAGAATTGAGTGGGTGCACAATTGCTAGGTACCTGTCAATACTTATGCCTGCCAGGAAATAAAGACTGGCGTACATATTGAGATAAAAAACAAATCCAGACAGGCGACATGGCATGGAACCAAAAGGCCAATTGTTGCCTGATATGTGGTAAAATAGACGGGTTGGTAAAGTAAGGAGCAAAAAGAGGTCAGACAGGGCAAGATGAAGGAGGAAAATATCAGAGGGTGAGTGAGGCTGGCGGTCACGGAGAAACAGTGAAAGAGCCAAAATGTTTCCTAGTCCACCTACAAGCAGGCCCAGGATGTAGCATACAGACAGAAGAACATTCTCAATCCATGTTTCCTGGACACAGGGGTCCACCCAAGATAAACTGGAGGTGTTTGTGAGAAATACAGGATTACTCATGGCACCTTGGTAGTAGGACTGGAAGAGATATGACAAAAACACAGTAAATCAATTAGTTTCCGATTCTATGACTTTGTATACATGCAAAAAATGAAGATGTAAAAAAAGAAGCCATTGTTTTACTTTTTTGAATTGTCATCCAGTATTGAGATTTATTGGTAACATGTTGTAGGTTAGCAGAGCATGGTCAGTGGATCAAGTTCCCCAGGGGACTACCAGCTACTGTTCTAGCTCACTAGATACATTATGCATTATCAAGGACAACCCTGGCAAGTTTCTCCTGCCAGAAGGGGCAAGCTGGCACGGCATAATGGATAGCTCAATTGGCCAGATGACTTCTTAGAAACATCACTGATTTAACTATGCATTATAAAGAGACATCCAAGACATTCTAGCTGAAGAATGTCACTTTAGTTGGCCCTTCCAAAATCACAGATGTCAAGCAGCTGGATCTCCAAACCTCCTGCAGAAACTCACATAATAGTGAAAAATAAATACCACAGTGTGTTGAAATTTAGTTAATCAAGATAAACACTGTTCTTCCTTAAATGATTATGCTGGGGATTTGGCAATATGTAAGATGTAAGCAATATAATTATATTAATCTGCTTTAAATGAAGACACATTTTTATTAACAATGATAAAGAAATATTTGTGTACATATTCTACATGTGGCCTTTCTGTCTGGAGAACAGCATTGTGCGTTTAGGAGTTATTGCAAATACAGTAATACGATCTACACATTTAATGGCGTTTTATATAATACAATGTTCCTTTGGCACTTTAATGCTGTGAGTTCATATAGGATAAGGAACAATGATAAAGAAATATTTGTGTAAATATTCTACATGTGGCCTTTCTGTCTGGAGAACAGCATTGTGCGTTTAGGAGTTATTGCAAATACCGTAATACGATCTACACATTTAATGGCGGTTTATATAATACAATGTTCCTTTGGCACTTTAATGCTGTGAGTTCATATAGGATAAGGAAGTTGCTCAGATTACCACTGGATATTGGAATGTTGGAATTTGGACTAAATTCCTAGACCATAAAGTAGATACTGTCTTGCTCATAAACTTTAATTGCCTACCAACAATACAGTTCTTTATTGAATATGGGAGGTACGCTAAGGAAAAGATATTTGAAAGTGAATTAAAAAAAAAACCAGATAAAGAACTGAAATTAGAGAGATTGTAGACAGTCACAACTAGTCTACATTAAGGGTCTCAGCAGCTATCCATGTGATTGCCCAAAACACCATGATATATGTAAAGAATGGTAATAGTTTGCATTTCTGCAGTGGCATGTGGCTACAATGAGGGCTGTGAAGACAAAATCTGCTGTAATTGATCAGATATAACATGCTATATATTTTATAACCCATTTATAATACACATCATCAACCCTCAGCATCTCAAATAATCACCTACACTAGTGTGCACTTCTTAAAGCCAAGAATAAGACTTAGCATGAGTGCTTCTTAACCTGACCAAGTACAGCATGTGACATGTCGCTCTCATTCAAACTCAGTATACAGAGCAGCCACACACGTGTACTGCACAATGTCTCACCTAAATCAATATTTGACTACTATCTTTAATATCTTTCCAGACATTTTCCTTCCACACATCTGAAGTGAGTTACCTGTCGGGGGCACCGTAGCCAATGAGGTGCCGGGCAGCTCTCTATAAATACTTAAATAACAATAAATTATATATAGGTTCAGGGACATAACACACACCACTTCACTTCTATGCATAAACTCACATTCCGTATACATATATCACCCTCATTCTAAAACTAGAGAGTCAGAGGCTTAGATATAATGTAAAGAGGAATCTAAGACCAAAGACTGGTTAAGGTCTTTACATCAGGAAAATGGTCAGATTAGAAAGTTTGTATCTGTCATCAAATTCTCTGTTTCTGTTCTTGAAATGTTCTTTCTCGTATCATAATTTCTGCAGGGTTAAGTTTAGTGGTGTTACCATAAAGAGAACATACGCTAAAATGCTATATTTACTTACTTCAGCCTTAATGATAAAGCCAGTGCTCTCCGGCGCTGATCTTCTTCCCTTTCTTAGATTGCCAGATGGTTAAGTGTCCCAGTCCCTGGTTTAAGCAGTGCAATATATCTATCACCAGAGCTCTTTCACTGGGGGGTTCCCTACATTCATGTCCTCTTCCTCACCCCCATGAGATAGACAGCAGCATGTTTCATAACAGGACAAAGATGGGAGTGTGTGCCTTTGGGGACGAAGACTGCCCTGTTGCCATAGTAACTTGGGGGTACTTGCTAGAGGGGGTTATGACTTCTTGTCTAGAGAAACTATCAAGCCTTGTGTGCAATTAGGCATAATCAAGCCCCCATCAAAAGCCCCCGCCATTCACTGGGCTCTGGCACGCTCATCTGGTTCCCCTTCTCAGCACAGCTGCAGACAAAATGTAAAAGAGGATTCTGGGGCATGTCAGGAGAAAATAGTGAGCTTCATTATTTCATACATAACTGGATTTAATTGGTGACGGTTCTTTTGGATGGGATCTTTAGCTATTAAGAGGTTTAGAAACAAGTATAGATTTTTTTGCTTAATAGAAATGGTCCATGGATCCACATTTCTCAAAGCAGTAGAAGAAAGCCATATCAATCTCTATGGACAATCCTTCTTTGTATAGCATGAAATGATAATGCAGATTTCAACATGATGTATGATGTTTCCAAAATGTGCCATTCTGCATCCAAGTACAACTATGACACAATGTTATACAATTGTGTAGTGTGAACAATAAGCAATGTATTAATCCATTCAATATCATGAGTTCATTTTTAGGAGGGTCAGTCCCTCTTTGGGACCCAAACCCCTCTCACTCACAAGGGGTGCTCAGTATCAGTGTATTATATATATATAGTGTTCTGTAGCCCTAAATGTCACAATCATGTGTATAAACAACCGAAAATGTGGTAATTTAAAAAAATACATTATTCTTCTTCGAATGGTCAGTTGCATAAACAACTCAATCAATTGGTCCCATAGTAAGCAAAAAGGTCTGGTTAATGTCCTGCACCCAGCCACAACTAGTTAAAGTGTTAAATGCCTTTGACCACCTATTAATCATGTGTTTTCTTCCACTTCTGTATTTTATATACAGTAGATACTGTATATGCATCTGTAGGCACCAACAATATTTATGGTGGACATTTACTGATTAAAGAAGTTCTATGGACCTCACAAACCTTGCCACAGACACCAGTGTCCTTATACTGACACTTTGTCTATCCCTGTATATACATATATATATATATATATATATATATATATATACTACTGTTCAAAAGTTTGATGTCACTTAGCTGTTTTTCTGGGAAAGAAACCTCTAGCTGTCACATCATTGCGAAAGGGTTTGCTAACGATCAATTAGCCTTTTAAACATAAATTTGGATCAGCGAACACAACGTGCCATTGGAACATAGGAGTGATGGGAGTGATAAAAAGCCTCGGTACACCTATGAAGATATTCCATTAAAAATGAGACGTTTCCAGCTACAATAGTCATTTACAGCATTAACAGCGCCTGCGCTGGATTTTGGATCCATTTTAATGTTATTTTAACCTCTTAAGGAGAGAGATGTTTTTTAAATTTTTGTATCCTTCGTGACAATATATTTTATCCACCAAATATAGTTATAGAGTCACAATCTATTTCCAGTTCAAAGGTTTCAGTGACACGCAGCTGCAGAAATGACAAGACAGACATGAAAAAAATGCCCTCTGTATTATAACTTTCAATCTATTTTATTTAAATAAAATCAATGAGACGTACAATGGATGCCTCTCAGATAAACGCTGTACAGTATAGCAGTGATGTCATTCATTTACTCCATAATAAGTATTACTCCACAGTGCCTTCAACATAGTATAAAGATATATATATATAAATCTATATACATATATTCAACATACAAATCGAGCGTTTGCTTTCTATGGCAGATGATGGAGCATCTTCCAAGATGACACTTCTTGGCTTTTAGATTTTCAGTATAATAAAGGCACCTAGTTATTTTTTTTTAGTAAGATCCGCAATTTGTTGCATAGAAAACACGGGGTGATGTTTCGGTCAGGCACAGAGGTAGATTAAAAGTTTACATTGTCCTGGGAATTGTATATAAAGGACTTGCCCTAATTGCTAGATGAGAGAGATACTCTGCAGCGTTTGTCTGTACTGAGGCTGTGTAATATGCTACAGCATTTGGGTTGGGTATGTGGATACAATATGGATGATTTCAAGAACCTCAGTCATGAAAGAATGAAATGAGTGATAATCTGCAGATTTGTGTTGTGAACTAATAAGCATTTTCAGAGCCTGGCATAAATAGGATAAGGTTCTGTTTTTCTTGGAATTGTGCATGTCCAGGTAATAGGGAAAGAGAATACAAAGACACTGCTGGTAATTAACCTTATGTACTGAAATTATGTTCTTAAGTGAGTAATATGAAGTTTCTGACAGAGAAGGAGAAGTGATGCACTGCACGAGCAGACCAGTGTGTTATGGTGGTCCTGAGCAGAAATGCTCTGCAGGTTGGAGCAGAGAACTAGTACAGAAGAAATGCTCTGCAGGATCGCTGGTACTGTCCACTGCTGAGGTGCTGTCTGCAGCTGTAGAGAAGGAGCCTGGAACGGGCTGTGCTTTCTACAGAGAGAGGCACAGACTGGCAGGAAAGGCCATTTAAGTTAACGATGATCAATAGAGAGTTAATAATCTTCACGGTAGTAGCTGTCACACTCATTGCTAGCTTGAGCTCATTTGTTGGTGTTTTAACATCAAATAGTGGACGTATGATGTCATTAAGTCATCCATTTTATAGCCCTGCACAGAAATATATTAATAAATGAAACATCACAAAGCACAGTATATACACACCCCTCTCCATGTTGTCAAATGAAGTATAAACTGACAGTTGTGTAGCTGATTTAGTTTCCTTCACACAGCACGTTATAGGTTTTATCGTACATGTCAAATAAGATATATTATACATTCAGCTCCAGACTGGGGATTTCATTCGCTCCTCGTAATCAGGTGCGTGCGGCTGGCAGCTACATTCCCATACTCATAAGCAGGCGCACACTGAGGGAGCAGATCATTGGGAAATTGCCTGTTTTACCAGATGGCCAGTCAGGGAACACCGCTGATATTATTGCTACTTACCAGTGAGGTTTCACACAGGATCTTATTATCACGCACAAGATTCCCAGTTGTCATCTGGAAGTATGTATTCCCACTATTCCAACGAGAGATCTTGTTGAAAGGATGATTGACTAGCAGATCCTACAGCGCAGGAAAGACATGGCAATATACAAAATGACATTGCAATTACTGTAAAATCACGTGTATTTTTTCGCTAAAGCTCGTGTTGAAATATTTTGGATGGAATACAGTCCTTTAACTTTCAAAATGTGCATTTGTTTAACAACTGCCATTCGACACATATCTTACAGAAACGTATAACATTATGCAAGATCCAAATGTATCTTCATTTGCACATTTCAGAAATCAGACTGATACTGAACACAAGCATTTAATATGAGAAAAAAACCACAATGGAATAAAATAAAAGTGAAAAAGAAATGGATTGTTAACTGTGCAGCCCCCGTATAATGTTAATTATCAATTAGATTAGCATGGAATCCCCGTGAGTTGGACCCTAAAGTTATAGACTCCATCTTTATGTAATGCCTCTGGGATGTTCCGTTTCCCATCAAGGTTCCCTGCCATCTTATTATTTTCTTTTGTCTCCAATTTCTTGCTACAGTTATTTTCACCAATAGGAAAACATAATTAAGGAACCTTTAGAATATATGCCCAACAAAGCTGTTTCACGTGATTGTGGGATTGAGTAGTGCAGAAGTACGAGAACCAACTCAAAAAAACTTTTCCCACAATCGTTTTATTCCGGTTATCCTCACCAAAGATACATAGACCTTCATAGTCTCTCGCCCGTGCTCTCTAGCATCGCTCACTACAGTTTCAAACAGCCGGATATCACTGTGCGTAATGCCATATGTCGGCTGGAGTGATGTGGAGTGACGGTGTGCCACTGGGCTCTGGAACATTGGAAACGTGTTCTGCGGAGTGATGAATAACGCTTCACTATGCTGAAGGCTGGTGGAAGATTCTGGGTTTGGCGGATGCCAGGAGAACACTACCTACCGGAATGCATATTGCATACTGTTAAGTTTGGTGAAGAAGAGATAATGGTCTGGAGCTTTTTATCAGGTTTTGGACACTTTAGTTCCTGTGAAGGGTAATGTTAATGCGACAGCATACAAGGACATTTTACGCAATTGTATGCTTCCAACTTTTTGGCACCAGTTTGGGGAAGGCCCTTTCCTGTTTTAGTTGCACAAAGCAAGATCTATAAAGACATGGTTTGATGAATCACGTGGCCTGTACAAAGTCCTGACCTTAAACCCACTGAACACCATTGGGATGTATTGGGACACCAATTGCAAGCCAGGCCTTCTTGTCCAACATCAGTGTCTCACCGCAATAATGCTCTTCCGGCTGAATGGGCACAAATTTCCACACGCTCCAAAATTTTGTGGAAATCCTTTACAAAAGAACTGAGGCAACTCCACATTAATGCCCATGGTTTTGGAATGGGATGTCCAACAAGCTCATATACATACCTGGGAACCTCTGGGCTCCGACTACACAGAGCCTACCCTTGTGGGAACGCGGCCAGGACTGCCCACTGACATCGCTGGAAACACCCCCATTTTAAGGGGAAATGTGTGGAAAGTGGGACGTGTCAAGAACCTGCGACCCAGAGGATTCAGGTTTTGACCCAGAGAACCAGAGAAGAAATGCTTCTCCCAGAGTTCGCAGGTATGCTTATAGGTGTGATGGTCAGATGTCTGCATGCTTTTGGTCACATGGTGTACTTCAGACATACTGTATTTATCGGCGTATAACACGCACTTTTATAACTAAAATACGAAGCTGAAACCCTACCTGCGTGTTATACGCCGATGAATCCTAGAGCTGCACGATTTGCACCCACGTCTCCCTCACTTCCGGTACGTGTTATATGCCGATAAATATGGTATGTATCAAAAGTCTTCAACAAAGCAAACATTGCACTCCAATGTGGTGTAACTTAATACCATGAGGAGCCTCACTAGTACGTAGGGCTTATTATAAAGGTACTTGTGCAAAATAGTAAAAAATTATGCAGTCACCATAGCAACTAATAGAATGTTTCTGCTCCACTTTTTAGCTCTTTGCATCAGAATACCACTGTATACACAGTGAAACTGTGTTTTCATTAGTACAAAGGCATATATGTTGTCACATACTGTATATGCATGCCCTGTGGCATAAACACATATTATACTATATTGTATCCGATGACTTAATGACTTGCCTTAGTCTTGGGATGATACAGTGAAACTCCATGTTTGTTGATTGCAATCAGTACAATATCTGGGAACTGTGCATCTGAGGATTGCTGTAAAGAACAAAAAATTATATGTCAATAGATAACTTATGTTAAATACACTGCTAGTCACCAAGAATCAACTAACACATATGGTAAAATTGTGTTCCTATCACCAGAAAGCATGAGAGAATGGCATTAGAGAGGGGAAGCCACCCAATTTGGTAGCCCAGCATTTTTACCAGACATGTTGCAGTTGATTCTAATTGACTAGCTTTTTGGATGTCTTGAAAAGTTCTTCACCATTTGCTGAAATACAGTCAGACAAATAGTTAATAGTATATAGCAAGCTTGGAGACTGGAAAGGTACAAATCACTATAATATATTGCAAAATAATAATACAAGGCATTGTCTGAGACTGAAAAGAGCAGCAAATAAGGAAACCAAAATATGTTCTCCCATCATTTATTTTAGTTTTTGTGCTGGACTATTCCTTTAAGGGTAAAATAATAGGAAACAAAGAACAGGGAGGGTGTCATTAATTAATATAACCTCACCCTGCTTTGTTCGCTGTCTTCATTCCAAATACTGTATTTTACTCACCTTGACCTCAAAAAAAGCAGAGCCGAAAGTTGGCCAGCGGCTGATAATCTTCAGAAATGCTACTTTAGCTTCATCCACAGTTTTACTTTCATGTTTGCTATAATTTGTGATTATATTCTATATTATGAAGAAGAGTAACGAGAGTCAATCAGAGGAGCTTATTAAATATTAGAATGATTTCTATAAAAAAACCACTATGGATTTGCTATGTCTATCAGTATATCTTAAATGCACTGTATACTAGTCTCTTATCAATCAGCTTGTCTCTATATCAATGAGGCTGTGAAATGTGTGACCAAAGCTTGTGAGCTCAGCTAAACATGCATTACTGTGCTTGTTGTGGGTGTATCACAACTGATATGATAAATGCTGAAAATGCTGGTGGACTCTCCACTGGTCCTTAGTCTGTCTCAGCTAGTTTCTCATGTAAAAGGTCTCTCTTCTAGTTTTCACCTTCTTGTTTCAAAAAAGTCATTACACCAAGTAGTTCAGTCTAGATTCTGGGACGTACCTTCTTCCAGTCTTCTGGAGTATTGTTGCGCAGTAAGTACTCTGGTATTACCTCCCGAAGATTTTTGTTGATGGTGGCCAGGTGGGATCGATCATTGTTGTATTGCACTTTGTATATCAATGCAGCTACAATTCCAGCATCCTCCCCAGAGCAGCGGTGATACCCACGCAAATACTTGGGAAGCTCCTGGATATATGACAGAACATTATTACGCTACAAATTATTTATAGAGCACCAGCAGATTCCATAGGGCTTTTCCAATACATGAGAAAGATAATTAGCAACAACGTTAAAATTGAGAATATACAAAATTAACAATAACATTTAAAAACTGACAATATACGTAATTGACCATAACAAACGCATGTTAAGACATACTGGTACAGAAGGAGAAGGGGGAATGAGACATAAGGTGAGGAACGGCTTGGGTGAGGATGAGTGGATTGTAACAGGGGTCATTTGGAGAGGTCAGTGTACTGTGGATCTAAACCTTGAGAGGATAGATAGTTCATTTCAGGATGTGGGTGGTAGGTATTGAGAGGATAGATTGTTTGCTTCTCTGGTTAGGTGGGATGTTAGTGAGACCTTAACGTTAGAGTAAGTAGGGAAGAGCCTGAAAGAGTGAGGCAGGGAATTCCAGCACACGTACAAATCATGGATACACAAACAGGGTGGGAAGGAGAGTATATGGATATAAGTACAGAGATATTGGGTGGTGGGGGTTGGTAAGTAAGGGTCAGGTGGCAGCAGATGAAGGGAGAGATGATATAAAAATGAGTCTGGTAGGAGTGTTCAGGAAGACACAAGAGAGGGAGGTCAGTTACAAATAACCACATAGGATATCACAAGGGAAATAATCAGTATTTTAATTGTGTCTTGTCTACAAGGCCGCTTAATTCAGCGGACATTTGCCCACGGCCCACTAACCTTCGGGGGCCCACTGGCAGTCATACTGCCGGTTTGGGGCTAGGGTGACCACATGTCCGGGTTGCCCGGGGCAGTCCCGCAATGAGGAGTCTGAGTGAAGGAGGTCTCTGATAATCAGGAGAGACTTCTGAGTTCAGAAGCTCATACGCATGTCCAGCGGCCATCTTCAAATGTTTTTTTTTTTTATAAATTTTGTTTTGAATTTTATAATCAACTAATTTTCCCTCAGCCCCTTTTCCCCACTATTACCTTTATCCCCCCCATACAGCACCTATCCCCTTCACTACACTACCTATCCCCCCCACTACAGCACCTTTCCCTCTACAGTGGGGGGGGGCAGTGGCTGTAGTGGGGGGAATAGAGGCTAGTAGTGGGGGGGAACAGGGCTAGTAGGCCCTCCACTACAAGCCCCCTGTCTGTCCCCCCACTACAAGTCCTGTACTCCCCACCTACAGCACCTGTCCCCACTACAAGAGAAAAATGTCCAACAGGCATAACACCAAAATACGCTATTATTATTAATACCACTATTATATTGTTTGCCCAGGGCCCACCAGAGCCTGGAATCGGCCCTGCTTGTCTAGTTTGTTAAGTTTCTACAGGCCAATACCTGCACCTCACTGTAGTCAGTCCTGTCTCCTTTCACATAAGCTGTCATCATACCTTACCTGGTGATAATGAAAGATACAGTCGGCTTTCATATCTTTCCCTGGTTGGATATTAACCCACAGCTTCCTCATGAAGTAGAGCTGAAAACTGGCAAATGAAGGTGCACCTGCAATAAGAGATGATATATTTGCATATAAAGTTTTAGGACTTAATTATAGAATTCTTGTGACCAATACCATACAAAGTATCTAATTTAAAACAGCCAGTCTACATGCATCGATGGCTCATTTGTTTGCTCATATCCGCAGCCAGAAGGTTACTTTCTGAAATATTTTTCAGTTCTCACCTATAATTACTCCACAAGATCATGATGTCAGTCACACACTTGAGTCCACAAGATCTTAAACGCTTCTGCTTTCCCAGACCTACACTAGAGTATCCTGTGCATCCTGAAAACTCTTCCAGACATTTCTTAGTTGTACAACTATTGTCAGTGACACATGGCCAAGTTTAATTCTCATGCTAGCTTTCATTACATGCCTGACTATCATTGTCATACAGAGGCAAACAACTGTTATCTTTAAACACAAACATATATTCTTATGTTCAGCCTACTTTATTTTTTGCCCAGTAGTTTAATCATTTTCTCCCACTGTAATTTACCTCTTTCCACAATAAAAAGCACACATTGCAGGCCTCTCAGCTAGAACCTACACAAAGATATGTCCTACATCCCAAAGCACAAAGCAGAGAATTGTGTCAGGATGCACTATGATCAGATATCATCAGATGTCATTTTACCATATCCCATAGCGATGCTTTCTGTTGTTCTAATCTGGTTAATGTGAATTACCAAAGAATAACAGAAGAGAGTGTAAATATACTATCAGGAAAGTCGTTGAGGTCTATGTGCACGCTTAGTAGGGAATGTATGGTAATCCAAGATAAATCACCTGCTGCTGGCCGACTCTTCTTATTATAGTCGTTCAATTGTCTCAAGGAATCGTAGAAATAATCTTGCTCATTAAGGCTGATGACCTGAGATAGGAAGAGGGATTTAATATTAGAAAGGGGGATTGCAATGCAGTTACTAGAAAGAAGAGAATAAGCTTCTGCAGCGGCAGTCCTGCTGGTCATGTCCCATCCAGAGCTACACTCTGGATGTCGGTACAAACAGCTGGCATTCAGCAGTTTTGGAAGATGAAGATGCACCTATGCTGGAATTAGGGGTTATATGTCCTCAGCAAGATCCAGTGGCAGGGCTACCAATGTCAAGGTGTACATTGTGTTTTAAGATAACATTTATTCCTGCACTCCTGCTTGCTGGTGTGTGGTGTCTCATTCTGTATTTACTGCATGAGTTCATTAAACAATATACATATTTGTTAGAAAATAAGGGTCCTTCCCCTGAAAGCATAACACTGAATATTTTAAGCACAGCTGTGATGTATAAAGAAGAATATTTTATAATGTGAAAACTAAAAGTTTTAGGTTGGAGACTTAAAAATGTATGTCTAAATTAAGTAGTGAGCTATAGTTTACCTTGTCTCCTATCTTCAAAAAGATGCTAAACCCCTCCCAGGACACGAGCTGTAATCTGTCAGAGATGTTCTGACAAACTTCCCGAACTTTTGTGTTTGTTCCAACTTCAAACACCTGTAGCAAAAGGACAGTAAATCATTTAAACAATATGAATACAGCAACATTGCTGAAGGGTGCTTTAATAATAAAAAAACTATAATGGTACATCACAAAAAAATGGCACTTCTCGATAGAAGCCAAGTGTATCACGTTTAATACAAGTTACTGTGCCCATTGATCTATCTAAAGGAATGTAACTCTACTAGTAGTCTACAAGTCTTAAACAGTTACTCAGTCAATCAAGTTCACTTTCAAGTAGCCATACTGCAATGGCAATCAGGTTCTTCCATGGATCAACATTACCTTAAGAATTGTGAAATTGTTATACTTGTGTTTGCTAGAAATCGTCCAAAACCACCTCACAGGGCAGTGCATTCCACATCCTAACTAACCTGTCTGCACGGGTGGACAGGCTCATGGGGTATTTGGGCAACCATGTTTCGGTCCACAATTCTTCAAATGGGCTAGTCCGAGTGGGATGGGCCCAC
This sequence comes from Sceloporus occidentalis, assembly GCA_023333645.1. Lineage (NCBI taxonomy): Eukaryota > Metazoa > Chordata > Lepidosauria > Squamata > Phrynosomatidae > Sceloporus > Sceloporus occidentalis. The sequence goes on along the minus strand of JALMGF010000053.1, from coordinate 6,049,798 downwards.
TTGTAGAGGCAGGAATATGGCAGGGTCATTTACCGCAATGCTATGTGACCCTGTGGCAGTTCATCGACTGCTCACTCACACTGCAAGCAGTTGAACGGAAAAGCTTTGGAAGTATAGCGATCTGATGGTATGATGGTGTGATACAGTGAGGATGCTTTAGTGTGTATGTATGTATTTGTGTGTTAGTGTGTAAGTGTTTGCGTGTGGAAATGTGCATGTGCACACAAGGGACCAGGGTCCTTGCTCCCAGCCTAGAAGATCCCAACCCTCCCATGTCTGCTTGTAGAAAAAAATAACCTTTCCTTTGCTTACTTCTAGACAGGGCCGGCCTTTGGGGTGTGCGACCTGTGCGACTGCACAGGGCGCCACACTCCAGGGGGCGCCGCCGCGGGGTCCGACGCCGCCCGACGACGACGCGGGGTCCGACGACGACGCGGGGTCCGACGACGACGCCCGACAACGCGGGGTCCGACGACGCAGGGTCCGCTGCCGCCCCCTCTGGACCTAGATTAAAACATCGGGGGGGTTTTTTGCTGTTTTTTTAACTTTATTTAAAATCCTCCATGTTAAATAAAGTTTTTTTTTACTTTATTTAACATGGAGGATGTTAAATAAAGTTAAAACAAACAAAAAAAACCCCAATGTTTTCATTTATGACCCTAGTGGGGGGGGGGGGCGCCAGAGGAGTAGTTCGCACAGGGCGCCAGAACACCTAAGGCCGGCTCTGCTTCTAGACACTTCTAATACAGATGTCACTGACAGCCTTACCTCTTCTGTGTCATTTGGAAAATAAACCTTGTGGAAGATCTTGGTACTCATCTGTTGTATGGCTTCGACCTCCACAATATGAGGAGGTTGCTTCCGGGCACCACTTCTGCAATGTAGAGTATAAAGAGATTGTAGAAGCCTAGCTCTGTTTAAACGTATGAGTGTGAGATATATACACTCACTGGCCACTTTATTAGGTACACCATCAATTGCATAAATAGCTAATCAGCCAGTCACACGGCAGCAACTCAAGTCATTTAGGCATGTAGACGTGGTCAAGACAACTTGCTGAAGTTCATACAGAGCATCGCAATGGAGAAGAAAGGGGATTTAAGTGACTTTGTTGCTGGTTGTGGGTGCCAGACGGGCATGTCTTAGTATTTCAGAAACTGCTGATCTACAGTGTATAAATGTCTGTCCACATATCCCATATGTTTGACCTCCTGTAGAATTATCTCTGCCAAACTGTTGTTGGAAGATGTTTTGGAAAATAAAACTTTGGAGGCTCTTTGTTAAAAAAAATACTACGTGAATAATACTGTTACTAATGTCCTTACATACCTACTATTTAAAATTAAACAAGTAGCTTGAAAATGAACACATAATGTGTCAGTATGTTTTCCCTTTCTCTTCCCCAGCCTCGTTTTTCTATTCCTTAGGCTTTTTTGTTCTCTCCTTCCCTAAAAGCTTTTCTCTCCCCTTTTGCAGCATTTCTCTGCACTCTCCTCATACTTTTCCTCTTCACACTTTGTCCTGCTCATTGCCTTTACTCTATTTATCTCACAGCTTATTTTTTATCCCATATTCCACTTCCTTTCTTGTAAAGAACAAACAGAAGAGATTTTCACATATAAATGCATCAAGTAAAATGTAATTAATAAAAATAAGTTGTATTTACTGTAGCACTTTCTGGATTCTCCTCAAACACTCCTTGGCTAATTGTTCTTTTCGACGATTCTCTAGGAATTTCTGCATATGGACCAGTAGCAACTTACTGGGAGGGAAAAGGCCGGTACATAACCAGAGAAGCTGCCAGCCATTTTTCAAGCTGAAGCTGTTTTTTAAAGAAGAAACATTTGTGTTAGTGCCAGCAGCCAAGCCTTTGGAAATCACAAGATACAAAATAAAACATGTAACCATATATATGCGACAATCAAAGAAATACACCGATAAAATTAGCACAAAGAAAATCAAACACAGGGAGATGAAGTACAGAATACTGTAACAAGACTTCTGGGAACTGTTATTCTTAATGACTGTTTTTTTTATTCTATAGTGTACTTTTATATCATGATTTTTGTATGTGTGTAGGATTTGACCACTTCTGAGGCATTCTGAATGTGAGGTAGCCACACTTTTATGGCTGCATTCCCACCTCCGTGAGTGACCCAGTCCATGTTGGACTGGCCCTTTGCCCGCTGGGGGAATTGACCTACCGCCTCTAGGACAACCTGGTCTAGGACAACCTGGCCGTGTATGTGTATTAGACACACATCTATATTCACATGTTTGTTCCATCAAAGCTTTTCAAGTTTGGATATCAACACCAAAACATCACACAAATGAATTATATATATTATATATTTTGCTCTTTATTCTAAATCACTTTTTCATATGGAATATTATTAATGCACAATATTTCCTCATCAAACTGAAATGGTAAAGTTACCTGTTATTGTTTCCAGTCATCTGTTTCAAGATCTGACAGTAAATTTCATCCCTGAGAGCCTCTTCACGGACAGGGCCTATGAATATCTGATCTGTGAACTCCACTGGAGAGTGAGACTGCTTTGATGGGTAGTCTCCCATATATTTCATGATAGGTAAGAAGTGTTAAGGTGGTTGTAACACAAGGGTAGATGGTAAATTGATAAACACTTTCTGGTTTCTGGGGCTTTGGAAATTTATGGTTACAACATGCACTGATGCCTAACATTCAAGTTTTTTCCTTGATGCACTCAAAAAGGATATCAGTGAAAGCCTGGCATGCGAAATCCCGTAATTCTGACACCTCACACACCTTTTGGAGCAGTGGTTGTCTTAATGGCTCTCTGGAGTAAGCCCATAATTGTGACTTCCCGCGAGATCTCTGCAAAACCGCCCTGGACAATGACTCTGGATCTGGGGGCCTGTGAATAAAGATAAAATAAAAGCATGGCACATCTATTGTATTCGTCTATATGGCAATGAGCATATATGGATCTTTAACCATATTGAATTCTCATTGCAACACGTTTACCGGAAGTGCAGAATGGCAAATTCCTCCAAAGTGTATGGTTTAACTTCTTCTTGCTTGTCAAACTCATCAAGCTGAGAGTTCATTAATTCTGACTTGCGCTGCTCTGGAGACATCGCAATCAACCTCTGGAAAACAGGACACAATTATGTAGACTACTCAAGGACAATCTAATAGAAATCTTCATATGATGTCTAATGAATTAATAAGGCTTGTTTGCTAATCTCAAACTGTACAGAAACAAATATATGCAGAGAAAACCAGTGTTCAACACCCACACCAACTTCCACTTACTCCTACCCATTGTACGTATCCAATAAAGGACACATGCAGCCCTTCTCACCATCCAAACTGGGAATGCATAGCCCTTCAAAAGACTGAAGGGCTTTTACAGAATATAAGACCCATCTGGCCCATCTAGTCTGCCCATTTTTCCAGTTGTAAGACTCAGACCTAAATCCTTTGTTTCGTCTGAGATTCAAGATAGCTTTATGCCTATCCCATGCACGTTTAAACTCCCTCAATGTATTAGTCTCTTCCACTTCTGCTGGAGGCTGTTTTACTTATCTACCACACTCTTAGCAAAGTAAAGCTTTCTTATATTACATCTAACCATCTGACCCTCTTTTTAGATTATGGCCTCCTGTTTTAACATTTCTCCTGCTTTAAGATAAATGTGTATCCTGTCTTCTTTAACTTACTTAAGCATTTAAATATTTATATCACATCTTCCCTCTCTCTTCTTACCTCCAAGCTATACCCATTTTTAACCTGCAAACCATTCACCATTTCAGTAACCCTCCTCTGAACCCTTTCCAAAATATCAACGTTATTCTGGAGATGGGGTCTCCAGAGCTGTACACAATCCTCTAGACGAGGTCTGACCAGAGATCTGTAAAACGGCAGAACCACCTTCCTCTTCCTGCTACTAATCCATCTAGATATACAACCCAACACCCTGCTTTAAGAAGCCCCCTATACAGGAGGAATATATGATATAGGGTACTGGTTAGAGTCACTGCTTGGGCACATCTGAATAAAAAAAGATTTCAATGTAATGTCTAAGTGCCCAGTTTTGATGGATGAATCCTGTTCAAAGAAATGTGGAATCTCAATTTATATTAATAGTAAATAGTATGTTATATATACATTTGTGCAACAGGTATGTTTGTTACAAAGCCTCACTCTCAGTTGCCTTACCAGAATTTCAGTGGTGGGTTTGCTCAGGGTTGGTATGATATGGATGGCATCCAGGGACACAGCCCCGTTATTCCCTGTTCTCTCATTCTGGGCATATGTCCAGTTGGGCCCTAATTGCAACTCAGGACTTTTTTTGAGGTGCAGAAGATCTCCAGTCCGGAAGCTAAGAATTTCAGGTTCATCTGGGAAAAAAATAATAAAATTAATACTATTTAAATAGATGAATTTAAATTATACCAGGATTTTCCCCAAACCATAAACATTACATATGCACCACTGAGGCTGTTGTAAAATACATAGATCAGTAACCTGTCTGAGTCTTGCTTTTGGGATCCAGAGATTCCACTGCAATCCTGGAGCTGTTCTGCAGAGCCACGGCATATTCAGATCTTGCCTTCAAACCATCTAAAAAGTGGAGGAGCAATCTGGCAATTTCTTCGCTGTTTTGGGAAGTCAGAACAAACTCTTCTCCTCTTAGCGTATTTAAAACACAGCACTGGCCAAATGGCTTCTCAGCCCTAAAAAGCAGAAGATACCTGATCACTTTAGGTAATTATTAGAGAGATTGGACTGTCACTCAGCATTGTGTGAGCCTTGTTGGTCTCTATGTTAGGCAGCATGGCATGTGATGTCATTGATGTCATAGCTACACTGGAGTGACTTTTAACAAGTTTGTGTCCAACAAGCGGTTGTTTTAAGTCTGGCATTTCTTTGGCATATGGCTTGGTTTGTTGAAAGTATTGGAGGAACATTTACAATCCAGTGTTCAGTTTCACATTTAAGAAACAGTTATGGTATGTGCAGTTGCGATCTGTAGTCACCTTTTTGTACTGATGCGAATTAATTCTGGAAATGACAGATCTAAGAGTTTTTTCTCAGATTCATCGAGGAAGCTCACTCCATTATAGTTTACTGCAATGATGAAATGGTTCCTGTTGATGCTGGGCCCTAAATAAGAGAAAAACCGAGTTACACGCATCCAGCTCATTTATCTGCCACTACTGTGAGAGCTGGAACATTGTTTCCAGTGTTCGTTATACATTTTCTATGAATTAATTAGTATGTTTACAGTACATTGCAGTATTCATGTGTGTAGCTCATCATACTTGGTCAGATTTCTGACACAGAAGTTTTGCCTACAATATGAACATGCACATCCTTTTGTAACGGTCACAGTCATCAAATACCTGTTCCTCCTACACAGAAATGTAGACTTAAATGTATATTTTCGTATAGGAGCCACATAACCAGGGCATTTGAAGAGCAGGGTTTTTAGTGCAATGTTGGCCTTAAGGTCATATGGGTACAAAGCAAACTACTACGTGTAAGCATAGAAATCACACAGTTTGGGTCTGGTACATTTCTTGCATCTTGTGTATAGTTGCCTCTGGTTGTTCTCTTTTTTTATTTCATAATTTTAATTCTGAACTTCAAATTATGTTGGGGTTATGGAGTGTTATGGTGTATGGAAGTACGATGAGACTATTGAGTTTTGAGGTGTAACAATCATGAGTTGGGTATCCTTATAAAATGTTCTGTTGTAAGTTAAAAGTGGCCTTACCACCATATAAAACAATCGAATACGGCACTCTTCCCTTTTACCTGAGAATTTAGAGGCTTCGTAGAACTTGGAAAATAATAAAGGCCATTGCAGCTTTGAGTATTCAACAAGAGCTTCCTTGACCTGAAGATCTGAGAGATGGTCCACAACAAATTTGGCCTGTTAAAGAGATATATGTATGCATAACATTTTTAGTAAGAATTGAAGGCAATATAAAATTGTTTCACACATTTATCGTGGATTATCATAGCAGTGGCAGGTCCACCTGCTTGTTTTGCAGCCATGTGGTTTCCCTGGCCAGTCCTGCTTGGCCAGGGACTGGGCGTATCGAGGTGGTTTGGCTGCAGCTATGCCTGCAATTACTTCAAATCACCTGGGGAAACCTAGGTACTGTAGCCATACCTCCCCAATCACCAGCAAAGCCTATATAAGAGTTGATATGCTAATCTGCTGTCAGTGTTCCTGTCTCCTAACCCCATTTGTTTGCTTTCTGGGTACTTGACCCTTTTTAGCTTGCCTACTCATTCTTAAACCACAGCTGTCTTCCCAGACCATTAGACCGCCTTGACTACATGTCTTGCTGTTCCCCTGTGGTTCTTTGATTTATGACATGCTCTTGTGCGATCCCTGTACTATTTAAGAGCAATGGATACTTCTCTGACATAGTAATGTATAAGTTATAAAATCCTTGACTAAACTGTCCTGTTCACCCCTGCATGAAAAGCTTTCTCTACTACAAGCCATTACACTAGAACTGCGCATATTGAGGAAACACCAAGAAGAGCTTGCAATTCTTACTCTTACTATGAGCTGGTGCCCATAACGTTCACAACCAAAAACAGGTGACTACAACACCTCAGCAGGCATACAACTGAAACAATTTGGAACATGCCTTATGCTAATTAGCCAACAAATACTGGCCAGCCCCTACCTATTGACTAGCACAGGCACATATCATTTAATCAATAACAGCTTTATGTGAGATGATAGGGAGACCTCAATAATGTCCTACCTTGGATTGCTTGTCCTTCAGCAGGTTTGCCCAATGTGTGAAGGGTTTGTGCTCCAGCTGCTTAGCAGGAATGCAGTCTTGTACAACATCGTGTATATGTTCTTCTTTTAGCACCTCTCCAAATTTAATATAATGGTGTTTTGCCATTACCTCGACCAGATCATCTTCCTGCAGGAGATAATACACTATGTTTTGTGTCGGTTAGATGCCACTTATAATTCTAAAGAATAGCGTTGCCATACCTTTAGACACTGCAATGCCTTTGGTTAATAGTGCTGGATTGCCATTGCTTTTTAATAACACTACTGTTTATATATTTCATATGTTGAGGTCACAAACAACCCTGTTTTTATAGGGCAACTTTTACTAATCCAGCCTAACCAGTCACTATGGGCAACAATAAATGGTGATGTTAAGGAGATACAATACCATAATACAGATTGCAATATATATATATATATATATATATATATACATGCAACACATACTATATATATATATATATATATATATATATATATATATAGTCTATATCTATACATGACTTCATAAAGCCTTATTGCCCCAGTTTTGTTGACTTGCGGACCAACACACATACACATGCAAGAAACCTTCAAGATACTTTACCAAATAACACCAATAAAAATATTTTACTTCCCTGACAATGCTCGGGGTACATCCCCACTCCTCACCTTCCCACAACGATACTCCCCAAAGCGAAGGCCTCGTATAACTTGGTTGTAGATAAGATCTGTGCTAACAGGGTCTTTTGAAGAGTCATGCCAAGGGGTGAAGATCTCTTTACGGAAGAATAGTCGCCAGGGGGCATACATTTCCTTCTCCCCCTGCTCTTTCGCTAATTGTTCACACTGTGAGATGCCATCCATGAGATGTTCTGACCCAAAGCCCAGTGACCACACCTGAGGTACAAGGATTAAAAAAATTATTTTCCACCAGTTGTAAATAAGTTATGAGATTCAAATATGTTCAAAATGAGCACCCATTTAAAAAGAAGGGATGAAATGAATGCAGATTCGATCTAAACCTATATGGGTAATCATTCCACACAGTTCCTTTTTTGTTATTTATTATAAATGTAGACATTTTCTGGTGACAGTATATTTAAAATATAGTAGCGAGGCACTGTGTTTGACTACAAAGACAATGGTTAGGCACATGAGTTTTGTTTCAGCGTTAGGGATAGACACAGTGTTACTTGTGTACAAGCAGGGACATGAAAACAGATACAAACATGTATTTAATTAACCTTGTCAAAAATGGAGATGTAAAGTGAAAATCCAAAAGTGTCCTTCAGTTGCAGTTTTTGGCCGATGCTCCTACAGACCTCCTGGGCAGAGGTGGCAGAGTCCACCTGGACGTTCACACTCTGACCTGTCATTATGGTAACCGGCACAGACCAAGAAGCCTTCCCTTTCATAGCCTGCAAAATACACCATATTGTAAAAATCAGTACAACACATTTTTCAGGACATTATAAATTTTGTAATCTATCCAAGAGATGATATTGTGTTTCATGGATTTTTTTTATTATAATAAAATACTGGTAGCGGATTGATACAAATTACCAAGCTTACTATGTGACCCTGATACCAGGTACCCTATGTTTATTTTCCTAGATTGGATAAGATATAGATATTTGGAATGTAATTCTCATGCAATTGCTTCCCAAAGGGTGAAGCTTTCTTTTACTCATTATGAACATAACACTTTACTGTGAAGTTGTATACCTGCAACTCCAGACAGCTGGGTGGCTCAGATCGTACTCCATTAGCCACGGTTCGTGTTAGCTGCTTCATACAGACGGCGTTATGAGCCACCTGTGAACTTTGGATAAAGTTCTTCAAGTACTTTGGATGGAAAACAGCAAGCAGTTAGTACAATAGTGGCAGATAGATTTCACAGATTAAACATATATCCTGCATTAATCAACTTCATGTCTATTATTTACAGTATTTGAATCCAACCTGTATTTTAAGTTCATGCAGTTTAAAGTCCCTCCTCTGTTTGTCCTGTAAAAAGTGCATCTAATGGCACAGCTGAGTCAGTTACTTATTTCTCATGACACAAATCTTCAATATAGCACAAATCGGGAATAGAAAACGTGTGTGTAATTAAACAATTAAACTAAAGTAATTAAACTCACCTTAACAAATCTGTCAGATGGAGGGAAACACCCCAAGCAAAGTGACAGCAGAAACCAGCCATGGGCATAGCTGTTCCTGTTATTGTTTCCAGATAGCTGCTTGCAGATCTGACAGTAGATCTCATCCCTAGAAAAAAAAAACAGATGGAAATTGCTGAAAAAGCTGCTATAGGCAGGAAACATGTAATTGCGCCAAATACTAGAAATCCATGCGAGCAATTGGGGCTGCTGGCATTGCCATAGGACGGGTTCATTTGTATGAGTGTCATGATGTGATCATTCTAGTGGGTAAGTGCTGGGGATAAAATCTATTTTTAATGGATAGAATATCAGACTGTAATAAAAGGATCTTGTATGGGGAAATACTGGTAAGCATACCACCGAAGACCAGTTAACAAACAACTCACAACTCATGACAGATACTGGGCATCTAATTCGAAAAACGTCCATATATCCAAATTATTATTTATTGGTTTATATAGCACCATCATATTCTGTAGTGCTGTACTGTGCACAAAAAGATGACCACACGATTACCTTATGTATTAATTAAGGTTTAAATGGGTCATTGAATGGCATCTATTATTTTTTCAAGACTAGTGTTACATAAAGGTGTAAAAGTTAAACCCGGTGCACATGGTCAGGCAATTTTATTCAGTGTTGGAAGAGTCCAGAAGAGTAAAGCAAGTATCCTATCCCACGTGGCACAAGCATCTATGAATTGGACAGAGCTTTGCCCCATATGCGTACCTGGAAACTCCCTGGGATTGACCCAGAGTCACAGAGTGAAGCCCTGTAGCTCATTTCCTTATTTCCTGTATTTTCACACATAAAACATTGATGACTTATAACGTAAAACCTTATTGTTCTTTTAAAAGCTGTGTATCCCTGCACCTGGTCTCATGTTAAATCTTACTGCTTCCTACCTGATTTCTGGTCGCAGAATTCCATTCCCAGCAATGAAATGTATCTTCTCCATGATGGACATGGGTTTGTCGATTAGAGAGCTTTCGTCTTCCAAAATATCCTGTCCGCTATTCAGTTGGCTGGCAACCTAGGAACACATATGTAGTATATAACCATTAAAGTTTCCTCCTCAGTATTCTATTTATCAAGGTTATTATTACTTAAGAGGTTTAAAAATAGCTGGTAAGTTAAATGAGAAAATATAAAATCTGTTTTTCACTAAAACATAGAAAAAACCCAGCTAACCATATCATATATGAGAAGCTACAGAAATGGCATATAAAAATAACCTGTAGATAACATTTATACAACAGTATAATAGAATATAACAGGTGTTAATGACTTTTAAAATCATATTAGTCATTTATGGATGAGGATCATTAGTGGTTTAGAATAAAGGATTCGAACTTGGGGGGGGGGGCGTGGCTAGCCGGCGAGGAAGATGGCCACTTGACCCGTTTGCTCCGCGCCGCCCGCCCTAATATTCGCTACCGTTCCGGTGCCATAAGCTATGGGCCGCACCAAGAAGGGTCCACCGGAGCCGGTTACCCCGGCGCCCAGCGGCAGGTCCCAATCCGCTTCGCTGAAGGAGTATTTTTCTACTCCCCAGCCTCTGCAGAATCAGCAGGGAGAACCCAATATGGCGCAGACTCCCGCGTGCTCCCGGGCCTCGGAGGAAGGTGATCCCCTGCTGCCCTCAGCGAGTTCCTCCGCTCCACCCTCGCCTGACTGGCGCCGGCTGTTCTCCTCGCTGCCTACCAAGGACGACTTCAGTCTCCTCGTTGCTGAGGTTAAGCAGACAGTCCGGGCCGAGGTTGCGGCCTTGCGGGCTGAAGTTTCCCGCCTCGAGGAGAGGGTCTCCGGTGTTGACACCAGGACCGGGGATGTTGAGCGACAGCTCTCGCTCCATTGCCGCTCCTGCTCCCACCAACTGGCTGACCTCTTTTACCACCTTGAGGACCTGGACAACCGGGGACGGAGGTCCAATATTAGGGTGAGGGGCCTTCCTGAGGGTGAGCGACCCGAGGACCTTAAGGCGGTGCTGGATAGGCTTTTCTCCATGATCCTGGGGCGGCCTGTGGACCCTGAGAGGCTTCCTATAAAGTTTGAACGTGCCCATAGAGCCCTGCGCTCAAGTGGCGGCCCGGGGGACCCCCCAAGGGATGTAATTTGTTGTCTCCACAGTTATGCGCTGAAAGAGGAGATTATGCTGAAGGCGCGCGCCCATCACTTTTGGGCCTTCGGGGGCCACGAGGTATCCTTGTGTCACGTTTCACCATGCGCTAGCTGGACTTGTTCAAACTTTGTTGTTCATTTTCATTTACCGACCACTAGTGGCCGCCCTTGCCACTCAGACCACTCTGACTAATTATCAGGTCCAGCTGCAGTGGCTTACCTGATCAAGTCAGCCTTGATAAACCTGCCCAGCCCTGCAGTCTGGGCCTTGACACTGAAGTTGGAGGACTACCTGTTTGGTTCCTGCCTTGTTCCAGAACCTGCCTTGTTCCAGAACCTGCCTTGTTCCAGAACCTGCCTTGTTCCAGAACCTGCCTTGTTCCAGAACCTGCCTTGTTCCAGAACCTGCCTTGTTCCAGAACCTGCCTTGTTCCAGAACCTGCCTTGTTCCAGAACCTGCCTTGTGCCCCGCAAGTGGGCTTATCTGCCGTGTGCCCCGCAAGTGGGCTTATCTGCCGTGTGCCCCGCAAGTGGGCTTATCTGCCGTGTGCCCCGCAAGTGGGCTTATCTGCCGTGTGCCCCGCAAGTGGGCTTATCTGCCGTGTGCCCCGCAAGTGGGCTTATCTGCCGTGTGCCCCGCAAGAGGGCTTATCTGCCGTGTGCCCCGCAAGAGGGCTTATCTGCCGTGTGCCCCGCAAGAGGGCTTATCTGCCGTGTGCCCCGCAAGAGGGCTTATCTGCCGTGTGCCCCGCAAGAGGGCTTATCTGCCGTGTGCCCCGCAAGTGGGCTTCCTGCCAAGTTGAGTGACTTTCTTTGTATTTATTGATGTACCATTGCAGTCAATACAACTCTTAATCCAGATCTGTTGTCTGTGGTTTAATCCTGCGCCTGTCTGTAACAACCCCAGACCATAATGCATCGTGAGGTACAGACAGAGCCCCTCGTATCCCCTGCACCTGGGCTCCTTATCAACCTGTGTTCTCAGCTCGTGACAGAATGTCAAGGCCCATACAAGGAGTTCGCGGGGATACCTGCAGTGCTGGAATTGTTGGCAGAATGTGTACTCCACCTATGCAAGTCGGTAAGGACTGTGGTGGAAGCCGATTGCGTGGACACAAAAACCAAGACCCAGACACCAAGAAAGAAGGCTGCTAAGAGCTTTAAGCGAGAGCCGCTCACCAAAAAAGAAATACAAAGGAGACAAGAGGACGACTTATGCTTTTATTGCGGAGGGACTGGCCACAGGATTACATATTGTCCGCACAGACCAGTCAAGACATCTGCAACCCACCTGGAGAAACCCCATGCCCCAGAACCTGCATATGACGTCAGCAACGTTACAAAGCAGAAGCATTCCCTGTCGCGACCACAGACAGGTAATGCAGGGGTTAACCAGTCCTCGGCACCTGAGGATCCTACGCCCTCTATAGTAACGTCAGATGACCTCCAGACCTCGTCTGACGCCCCCGAGTGGTCTGATATGGACAGTGCGTCATCTGAGGCGGATGTCATGGATCTCAACCCCCCAGCTGTTTGTGCGGTAAGGAACACCACTCCTACCACTCACAGGAGTAGGAAAAGGACACTCCAAACCGCACAACACTCCCTAGGAGCTCCTGGCAACGTCCTTGCATCAGATGGAAAGATCGTACACAGAACAGAACTGAAACAGTACGAACAACGTCTCCGTGACCAAAGGTCCAGTAAGCGTTCCTCTTTTCCACCTGCAACCCAGCCCTGTCTTGGTGCTATTCAACACCGCTCAGAGGAGAACCGTGCACAGGGCGAATACCTAACCCCTGGTGAATTCAGGAGTAGATGTGGGACAAGACAAGCACTTACCGGGACTATCACATCTGTCTATCCAGCCCAAATCAGCACAACAGAACCACTGCCATCAGATCGTGTAGTGACTTCCAACGGCAATGTAATATGTCGTGAAGACCTGGAAGCGTATGAGAAAGCACTACGTGCTAGGACAAAGAAGAAGTGTCACCGCAGACGGTCAGACCACTGTTCCATGGTTCTGTGAGCATCCGGAGGCTGCTCCTTGCAGTGGGGGTATGTCACGTTTCACCATGCGCTAGCTGGACTTGTTCAAACTTTGTTGTTCATTTTCATTTACCGACCACTAGTGGCCGCCCTTGCCACTCAGACCACTCTGACTAATTATCAGGTCCAGCTGCAGTGGCTTACCTGATCAAGTCAGCCTTGATAAACCTGCCCAGCCCTGCAGTCTGGGCCTTGACACTGAAGTTGGAGGACTACCTGTTTGGTTCCTGCCTTGTTCCAGAACCTGCCTTGTTCCAGAACCTGCCTTGTTCCAGAACCTGCCTTGTTCCAGAACCTGCCTTGTTCCAGAACCTGCCTTGTTCCAGAACCTGCCTTGTTCCAGAACCTGCCTTGTTCCAGAACCTGCCTTGTTCCAGAACCTGCCGTGTGCCCCGCAAGTGGGCCTATCTGCCGTGTGCCCCGCAAGTGGGCCTATCTGCCGTGTGCCCCGCAAGTGGGCTTATCTGCCGTGTGCCCCGCAAGTGGGCTTATCTGCCGTGTGCCCCGCAAGTGGGCTTATCTGCCGTGTGCCCCGCAAGTGGGCTTATCTGCCGTGTGCCCCGCAAGAGGGCTTATCTGCCGTGTGCCCCGCAAGTGGGCTTCCTGCCAAGTTGAGTGACTTTCTTTGTATTTATTGATGTACCATTGCAGTCAATACAACTCTTAATCCAGATCTGTTGTCTGTGGTTTAATCCTGCGCCTGTCTGTAACAACCCCAGACCATAATGCATCGTGAGGTACAGACAGAGCCCCTCGTATCCCCTGCACCTGGGCTCCTTATCAACCTGTGTTCTCAGCTCGTGACACCTTGTACCAGGATCTCTCCCACTACACGCTGTTGGCCAGACGGGCACTCCGCCCAGTGACTGCCGCGCTCCAGGAGAGGAAGATTGCCTACCGGTGGGGCCATCCGTTTGCTCTGATCGCCCGCCAGGGCTCGTTCACAGCCACGATCCGCAGGCCTGCGGATGTTCGGCCTTTTTTGATGGAGATGGAGCTGCCACAGCTCGAGGTTGCCGACTGGACCGCCCGGGACGTGATGCCTCGACACCAAAGCGGTAGATCCGCGCATCGTGGACCCCCCCGTACCAGACCTTCTCGGCGGGCTGTCGAGGCTGGTGACCGTGCTCATCCGCCGGTGGAGTGATCGGCGACCGCATTGTTCCGGTGGAGGCCCCCGCTGAGACTCACCTGTATCCGTGCGGTTTGTCTGCTCCGTTCCCTCGGCAGGGACTGTTCTTCCTAGCGGACTCTCGGCTGTTTTTTACCCGGGGTGCACCCATGGTTACCGTTTTGACCGTTTTTTTGTATTTTTTTTAAATTATATATATATTTTATTATTTCGGCACTTGGTTTTGGTTTTCTTGTATGCTCGGGGGCTGCCTGCCGTGTCCAGGTCCCGGGGGTGTCTGGGGGTGGGGGGTTGTCTCGGCCCTCCTCGCCTTCGGAGGCTTCCCGCTCGGATTGCGCGGTTTTGCCGCGCGTCGTTTGCATGAGCTTGTGGGCCGTGCTGGCCTCTACGTGGGCTTGAGTTTCTCCCTCTGCCGCAGGTGGATTGCGGAGTGTGTTTGTGTACCATGTTGCGGCTCTCTTGCTCCTTACGACCCGGGTGCCGTCCTTCTAGCGATTGTGTCGCCTGCGGCGACATGCCGCACCCTGCACACACGCCACTACATACCATTCCATACTACACGCCACTTCATACCTTTTTTTTTTTTTTTTTTTTATGTATGTATGTATATATATATATATATATACCTGTATATCTCACGGGCCATGTGCTTTGCATTGTATTGTTTCTTTTGGCTTAGCGGTCTCTCCTCGGGCTCCGCACTTGTTTTGACCGATACACTGTGTCTCATCGATTACTGCCTGTTTTCTTCAACTTGGTGTTGCCCTGTTTTTTCGCTCTGTTTTGGGCGGGCGGCGGGGCGTTTCTGGTTTTGTTATACCTGGTTCACCTGTAGAGCCTTTGCCGCTCTTTGACCTCTTTGCCTGTTTAGTTCTCTGCCCCACGGGGCTTGGTGTCACGACCTGTTTGCTGGGGACCCCGCTCGCCTTCCTTGGGGGTGGGAGTCTGCCCGGCACTTGACACATTTTTCCCCACACACTACACGTCGTTTCCCACACTTTCCTCCTTCCTGCCCCGGCTTTCCCTTTCCCCCACTCCCCCTCTCCCCTCCTCGATTCTGAGATCTCTTTCACATATCGGCTTTCATGGCGTTCCGGCCTGCTCCGCTGACTATTTACTCTGTTAACGCACAGGGCTCTGAGAGAATTTAAGGCGCATGATGCCTCAGTGGTGCTGCTTCAGGAGACCCACTTTAGGGAGGGCCTAGGCCCCTAGCCTCAGGAATTCCCATTACCCTCTGGGATATTTTAGTAATAATCCGGAGTCTAAGACCAAAGGTACGGCTATACTTATCTCCAGCAGGGTCCCGTTCGTTGTAAAGGATACTCTCCTTGACCCCGCGGGTCGTTTTACCTTCGTTAAAGGCCACGTAGCGGAGGCTCTTTACACCTTCGCTAGCATATATCTCCCTAACAGGGCTCAACACTTGGCTCTCCGCTCTATTGTGGCATCCCTCTCTGCTTTTGGAGAGGGCCTCGTGGTTCTGGGGGGGACTTGAATGTCCCCCTTCTGCCAGAGGCTGACACATCCTCTGGTTCTAGTTGTATTCCGGTGAATCAGCTGCGCTCTGTTCGCAAGACTCTTGCCGAGCAGCACCTGATTGACTGCTGGCGTTCTGTGTACCCGACGACCCGTGACTTCACTTTCTATTCATCGCCCCATGCTTGCTATTCTCGCCTGGATTACATATTTCTTTCTCAGACTCACCTCGACCTGTTGCAGACGGCTGCTATCCTGCCGATGACCTGGACTGATCATTCCCCGGTCACCATCACGCTAGACTCCCCGCTGTGTAGGGCCAGGGAGTGGAAGTGGCGACTTAACGATTCTTTCTTACTGGACGAGGCCCTGGTTTCCCAGACGGAGACAGAATTGCAGCGTTATTTCCAGGACAATGCTACGCAGGGGATGTCCCCTCTGGTGGTGTGGGAGGCTCACAAGTGCGTGCTCCGGGGTTTTTTCATACAACAGGGTGCGCGGAGGAAGCGGGAGCGTGCGCTGGAGATTGATAGGCTGACCGCGCAAATTCAGCACTTAGAATCCACGCACAAGGATACCCTAGACGATGAGACCTATGCTGAATTGACCTCCCTACGGGGTCGTTTATCTGACATTATAAACTCTCGGTTTCGGCGGGCCTCCTTGTACAGCCAGCGTTTTTTCAGGGAGCACGGCAACAAATGCGGCAAATTGTTAGCCAAGATGATTAGCCCCCTTAAGCGTACCACTCATATTCCTAAAATCCGGACGCCCACCGGGGATTTGTCCCCGTACCCCTCTAAGATAGTTGATGCGTTCCACGCATACTACTCCTCCCTTTACGGGTCCACACGGGTTTCTGGCGGCGAGGCCCATCACGCTCACCGGGCCCGTATCAACAGCTATCTTGCGGAACATGGTGTGCGTAGGCTTACTCGCGAACAAGCGGAGTCCTTGGAGGACCCGTTCACGGCTGAGGAGCTCTCCTTAGCTTTGAAGGCCACTCAGCGGGGCAAGTATCCGGGCCCGGATGGTCTACCCCTGGGGTACTATCGCACCTTTTCGGCGCACCTTTTCCCTCATCTGCTTGCGGCGCTTAACGCCCTCCGCGATGGCCACGGGTTCACCCCCCAGTCCTTGGCTGCCACAATCACGGTTATTCCGAAGGAGGGTAAGGACCCTGGTCTGTGTCAAAGTTACCGACCCATCTCGCTCCTCAACGCCGATTTAAAGCTCTTCGCTAAGATGATGGCTTTGCGCCTGGCTCGCTTCCTGCCGCAGCTGGTTCACCCCGACCAAACGGGGTTCATCCCTCGGCGTGAGGCGCGTGACAATACCACGAGGCTTCTCTCCATCGTCCACAGGGCGCGGGCGGACACCCGTAGCATTTTATTTTTATCGACCGACGCGGAGAAGGCCTTCGATAGGGTGGACTGGGTGTTCTTGGAGGCTACCCTGGTGCACCTGGGCCTGGGTCCCTCAATGCTGACTTGTATAGGGGCTCTTTACTCCTCGCCGACCGTGCGCGTTCGGGTTAACGGTGCTTTATCCCCCCCCATAGCGATAAGGAATGGGACTAGACAGGGGTGTCCCCTGTCCCCGATGCTTTTTGCTCTGTCTTTGGAACCTTTCTTGGAGGCCATCCGCTCGGACCCGAACATATTGGGGTTCCAGGAAGGCGGTAGACATCACAAGGTAGCGGCCTATGCCGACGACCTTCTCTTTATTGTGGATCGCCCCAGTATTACGCTCCCGAATATCCTCGCAGCGTTTCGTTTATACAGTGAGCTGTCCAACCTTAAAATAAACTACCAGAAGTCTGAAATCTTGAATGTCTCCCTGCCCCTGCGGGAGGCGACCGCGCTCCTCCCTTGCTTCCCCTTTAGGTGGTGCCCGGAGAAGCTGAAGTATTTGGGGATCTGGCTAACCGCCGACCCTGCCCGCCTTTACCATGTGAACTTTGCGCCATTGCTCGCCACCCTGTCCGGGGACCTGCGGCGGTGGACGCCGTTGTATCTCTCATGGATAGGACGAGTTAATGTTGTCAAGATTAACCTTTTACCGCGGGTGCTGTATTTGTTCCAGACTCTTCCGATTCGGGTCCCGCAAGAATTTTTCCGGACGCTGCGGTCTTTGGTCACAAGGTTTGTCTGGGGCAATAAGAGCCCTCGGCTGCGTTTTTCTCAGCTCACGAGACCCAAGGCCTCGGGCGGCCTTGCCTTGCCGGATTTTCTAGGGTACTACCGGGCTGCCCATCTGCTTCGTATTTTGGAGTGGGGTGCCGTTGGCCCCCTCACTAAGCCGTGGGTCGCTCTGGAGCTTGGCGATTTGAGGGGACGTGTGTTTCATGCCCTGTGGGGCCCTGGTGGTGGCCGTGGTGGGGTGTCGCACCCCTTCATTCGGGCGACCTTGGCGGTTTGGAGGGAGGTGTGCTGGCGTGCCCGCCTTTCTACTGTGCCCTCGCCCTTGCTGCCCCTTTGGGGGAACCCAGATTTTGCGCCAGGGTGCGTGGGGGGCCGACTGGACTTCCTCGGGGTACCTGTCCCTGTCCGGGTCCGGGCACTCCTGGGGGAGGGGGGTCTGTTATCTTTGGAGTCTTTGGTGCCGGGCCGCTCGCCTACTTGGCTGGAGCGCTTTACATACCACCAAATTGGGCACTACCTCTCCACTTTGCCACTTGGGGACCGTCTCTTCTGGCCTCTCACGGGCTTTGAAACCTTGTGCACAAGAGACCACCCACCGGAGAGGGCCGTCTCCCTGCTCTACTCCTTGCTTTTGACTGCGACTCACACGACTCGACCGCCCTTTTGCGCGACCTGGGAGTCCATCTGCGACGTTCGGCTTTCCGACGCTGACTGGGATAAGATTTTCATTTTCACCCACAAAAGTTCTAGGGCGACTAAGACGCAGGAGACTAATTATAAGTTGCTGACGAATTGGTACAGAACGCCAGAGAGGCTCCATAGGATGTTTCCGGGCACCTCTGATAGATGTTGGAGGTGTGATGGGGAGGTGGGTACCCTGCTACACATATGGTGGTCATGCCCTCTGATACAGCCCTACTGGAAAGAGGTTCACCGGGTAATTTCGGAGCTCTCTGATTCCCCCCCCCCGCCCTTCCAGCCTCTGCCCATGCTCCTACACCACACATCCTGCTCACTCTCACATTACAAACGATCTGTAGTGCGACATCTGCTTGACGCTGCTAAAAGCCTTATACCCCTACATTGGAAACATCCACACCCTCCCTCTCATCGGGACTGGGTGGCAAGGGTGGAGGAGATCAGGAGGATTGAGGATCTTTCTGCATCGACTCCGAAACTCAGGGAGGCCTACACGGCCACTTGGTTTTATTGGTTGTCCTCTTTTGTTGGGCATGATGCATAGATGCCTTATACTGTCGGGCTGTTTGGCTGGTCGGCGTACTTACCTGCGATGTGTATGGGGCTGTCTTGCTCGGTATGCTCTGCCACTGTTAAGAATTTTTGTGATACTATTCTCTGTCGCCTGTGGACCGCCCGCTGTTCCCGTGTACTTGTAGACGGTGCCTGGCATTGTGTTCTTGCATTCCTTTGTCGCATACCATGTGTTCCTGTCTCCCTTTGCCCCCCCACCTTTTCCTTTCTGTACCCCTACCCCCTCTCCTTCCCAAAATGTTTGAAAAACTGAATAAAACACGATTTTGAAAAAAAAAAGAATAAAGGATTCAAATTTAATTTGGCACTACTTTGTAAAATTAAAAAGAAAATCTAACCAAACTACTAATAAAAAGTACAGTTTGGATATTATGTATTAACAAGATGTGGTTAATAGACGTACCTGTCCAGCTAATTTCGAGGAGCGTTTGAGTTTCATGGAAGAGATTTCTTTGGAAGCTTTGCCTTTCCTATTCCCTCGCTGTGACTATATGAGAACATGGATATTCTCTGTTAAGAGTTCATTCTCACAACACTATTAAAACACGGCTAGTATTTAATAGTACACATGCTTAAGTTATTAACTGACTGACCCATCTTTGTTGTTTCAAGCAAAAGCTTAGCTGGAGTTTAAAAAGCATCCTGCAATATCTAGTCTGAGTAGGATGTAAAATCCTCGGGTTTGGTTTAACAAATAAGACAAACATTAGTGCATTTGTATCTTGCAAATGTCTCTGCTGACTAGGACTGCCTTTTCCTTTTATACCGTAGCAATTGAGCAGCTAAGTGTTGTAGCTTACAGTACTACCATCCGTTTGCGGTGATCTGCCGGTTGTGCAATGAAAAGTAATGAAAAGGATATCGGGGATGAGATGGGGTGGAGGAATTTGTCATGTGTTTCCAATGTTATATGAATGAGGGAGGCAGATGGGATCAGTACATTTGTCTAGGAGGCATTCTGTTTCAAAGTATACCTTGGGAAATGTGAGATCTGTGGCAGAAGGTGGCACACAGGGCCGGCCCGACAATGGAGCCGAGTGGGGCAAAAGCCCTTTTTTTTTTTTTTTTTTTTTTTTTAAAGCGAAAGAGAGAGAAAGGGGCGCCGAGCTTACCAAGCTGTCAGTACCCGCTCGGCGCCCCTCTCTCCTCTGCGGCGAGTCTTCCTGTTCGGTCTCGGTGCCGGCTTATAATGCTGAGTGCCGGAAGATTTCCGGCGCTCAACATTACAAGCCGGCACCGAGACAGAACAGGGAGACTCGCCGCAGGACTGCTGAAAGGTAAGTACAAGGGGGGGAGGGTAGATAATGGGGGGGCGGCAAGGAAGGGTAAATAAGGGGGGGGGGGCGGCATTTTAAAATTCGCCCCAGGCGGCATTTTGCCTTGGGCCGGCCCTGGTGGCACAACTAATATAACCTGATCAACTGCCTGTTATCCTCTCTTTTCTTCATCAACCATTAAAAAGCTTACCGAACCAATGATCAACTTAACAATAAGGGAATAGAAACTTAATGTGGAAGAATCATCAGCTCTTGAGAACAGGAAGATAAGATAGATGCATAAAGTTGGTCTCTAATACATAATTATTTCTTATTTTATCTGTAAGCACCATTATATAGGCCAGATATTGGCCAGCAATACACAAGCCATAACAATGGCCTGGCAAAAATGTAATTTTATACTTCACTTGTGCTTGGAAATACATTATAGGTCTAGAAAAATCTATTTTTACTTGCACTCTATGAAGCCAATAGTGCAATAATTAATAAATAGTGTGTTTCAGCACCCTGCATGTACACAGCTTCACTGCCCTATCAGTACCATGGAAGGGGAATATATGTCCCCTGTTTGCCCATTCCTTTGTCTCCTACAAGATTAAATATTGTGAGCTCCTTAATGTTACTCATCAACATGAACAGTTTTTACTGACTGGTGTATTGGTTCTTTGCACTGCAACACATACCCCTTCTGTGTAGTCTTTCATTCCTGTACGGACAT
Source organism: Sceloporus occidentalis (assembly GCA_023333645.1). NCBI lineage: Eukaryota > Metazoa > Chordata > Lepidosauria > Squamata > Phrynosomatidae > Sceloporus > Sceloporus occidentalis. The sequence continues at coordinate 6,028,641 of JALMGF010000053.1, read as the reverse complement.
TGTTTTTTCTTGTCAAGGTGTCATAGATCTGAGTAAACATAGAGCTACTTCTGGTACTTGGGACGTAAAATGCCGGTTCAGGAAGCTCTCCCATAAAACGAAGTAGGACTTTCCAAATGGCCAGTGATGCCTGCAATATAGAGAAGTTCCATAAAACTTAATTGTCAATTCCAGGTGACTGATGTGGTTGCCACTAATTGAACCAAAAGGAGACAATTCTCTCTGGGAATGATAATCAGCAGAATTAATGCACGTATACAGTTTTACTTAGTAGACATTGTCTACTAGATTTATCCTCTAGTTGAAAGGCCTGTATATTATTCATTGTAAACTGTATACTATAGTGATCAGAATAAACCACATAGTCTGAGTGAAATAACTACTATATCAAATCTGGGCGAGGTTCTTAATGTGTCCACTTTTTACACAGATGCATTTGTAAGCATCTTCTGGCTTACCAGAACATCACTTTGGTCTTCATGGTATAACAGAGGCTGATGTAGAGCCTTCCTGATGTGCGTGTGAGTCGCTGAGCCTTGGAAATAGGTGGAAGCAAACTTTGGAAAGGTGAATTCTGCCAGCTCATCAATATCTCTCTGAGGCTCTAGAGGCAAAGCATCTAGATCAACTTCATTTAGTATTGATGGAGACTCCAGGTCCTAAAGGAAAGATGGTAAGACTTCATGTACCACTGATCTAATTTTCAAAGGCTCTGTTCAGTTAGTCAGAGTTTTAGCTGCGTAGCTATATAGCTGAACCATGAGAGAAATCAGGTTTAATCTGGAATGGGCAGAGTTAGGCAGGCAACTCCACTTAACTGGTCACTGAGCTTCATAAAACTGCAAAGACATCCTGCTGGGTCCAGCTTCTAATACTATAACTATCACCCCACAGAGAATCTTAAGTTAACCCCTTAATGACAAAGCCCCTACATGTACGGGCTCAAAATGCATTGTTTTCAATGGGTTTAGGGACCGCCCATCGTCCTTAAGGGGTTAACAGAGAACATGTTTTCTGCTTTGATGACTACTTACAGCGAGAGCAGGTAAGAACCCAAACACTTTTTCCACCATCTCTAAACTCTCTTTCTCCTGTTGCCTGATCATATCTTTCTTCATCATCTTATGCTTTTCAGCCTCCTCCCATTCCTTCTGACTTAAGAACTCCTGAAATAAAGTTTGAGCAGAAATGTACAAACACGAAACTGGAACTTAAGTAAAGACAACATGGAAATGCCACAAGTTTGTTTTTATATAAAGGAAATAAGCTTGGTGTAATTTTGAGGTTTTATCTATTGATGGCTCTTACATTTCTCTTCATTCTCTGGTATAGATTACGGGCCAGCATCCCGCGAGTATGCGTCTGGAGAACCAGCACAGCGTTATTTTGTTGTGTGACTTTCTTTCTCAGGAGATAACCCCGACAGCGAGCTTGCAGTTTAGTAACAATGGCTTGCATCTTTTGGTATTGCTGACGGAGTTGTCGGCTTCTCACCACTGCCTGAAGCCTTTGGAAACCATGTTGCATCTGAGGCAAACACAATAACAGGTAAAAAAGACCCTATGGACAAAAAGTACCTAATTCCCATATCATACTTACTTATAATCTAGAAAGGTGGTGTATATACTGTCAATGCTAAAATACAACTCTCATGAAGCAACATTCACACAAAACAACATATTTATGACTAGCTAATCAGAATCCAACAGCAGCAAGAGAGATGATCTAGAATAGTATTTTAATCATGAACCCTTGTTTGAGAATCATAGTGTTACAACTTTAAAAATACATAGTTTACAGAACACAGTAATACGAGTTGGAAATATCAAAATAAACATGACTTCTGTTTGCAAAAACAGATTAGAAATAATCACCTTATGATATGTTTTCCTACAGCGGTAGCCCCTCCAAGTTGCTTGAATCTTCACTGCAGCCTTCTTCTGTTGAAGAAAATGTTTTCTGGAAAGATGAAAGTGATAAGAGACTTTTTTTGGGGGAAAGAAACATTTGCTATGAAATACATATCTGCACGAATATTATTATACATGTTTGTATACATAAATGTCAAAAATAAAGAAAAAGCTTTAAGATTTCATTTTTTGTTACTTTTAAAACTCTGTCCTGAAGTAAGTAGCATTACTTGGTGTATATATTTTTAACTCATACTTGCATTCAGTGTTGCAATTGCTATTTATACCTAATCTGAAGGGATCTGGAACGACTAGAATTTGCTAACAAAGTAACACTAGAGACATCAGACTTGAACATTTATATAAATGAATATAGTGAATGCTTCTTTCAGTTATGAATGATTTACCTGTCTTTATATCCCCTCAAAATCTTCTGGATGAGGATAGCCTTGGACGTAATTGCCTTTTCGCGTTCCACCTCTAGTTTGGTATCATGATGGTCCTAAGCAAATAAATGTTAACTTTAAATGTCATGGAAACACCAACAAATACCGGTATTTTTTTTTTGTACCAGTAAACAAAAATGACATGAATCACTTGCTGTGAATCCTAACAAGCTAACCTAATTTCCTTTAGTATATGTACTAGGCTGGGTAGCCTTGCTATTCCTGGTTCTGGAATAAGCCCTCAAGATGATTACTTCTACAATAACAGAAGTAAAACTGGCTCTGCTTTTCCAGAGAACCTGATACGTCCCAGACCTGCCTTGGCCAGGTTTAGGTCCCATTCAATCTTTAGAAAGTAAGAATAAAGTAGAGGCATAGATAATGGATATGATGTTTAGGTATATTGTGGGTGTAAAGATGAGGATTCAGGAGCAATATTTAAAAGGACTATACAAAACATGAAGCTAAGAAATGGGTGATTTAATTTTATATTTTAGTCCTTTTGATGTCTACAGAACGGGTCATGCTTTTCACATTTCTCAAGTTATACCTTCAAGAAAAGTTTTGTTTTTCCAACTTTCCAGTCTTCATCTTTTCCAATCACATCTTTGATAACATCAACAGAGCAAGCCAAGTGATCCCACTGAAACAAAGACAGACATTTAAAGTGGACCTGTAATAAAAACTGACCATGTGCCATTTTAAGGGGCACAATCTGGCAGACGTACTAAAATGGTATATCCAGCAAGCCAGACACTATAAATTATGTAAAGCTTGGGAATATTGTGAGAACATACTTATAAAGAGCATGTGTTAGTGGCTGACTTATTGTTGCGTATAAAACAGTCCTGAGATATTTATATGAGTGTGGGGGAATCAAGTGTATAAAACGTATGATAACTCTTCTTTCTTACATGCTTAGTTTATCTTATGGAATCCTTTGCATTGTGTGTTATACTAACATTGTAGAAATCTAAAAGTACCCAGTCTTTCCTACAGAGTATTTGTATGTGAAACACTCTGCAAAGACCATAAACTCTATTCATTTGATCATGGTTGCCCGCTAGACTACAGCTTAGCAGATGATGTTGTCATCAGTCAGATGGGTGCTATAAGTTTTTATACTGATCTCTTTCACTAGTGGAAAATACATTGAAGAATGTGAATTGTTGCAGGACTCGGGCAACAATAAAGAGAATATCTACTGTATGTTAAGCATAGGGGTCAGTGAAGCTTTATTCTGCAATGACATTTTTGAACACCCATTCAATGATAATGAATGATTTTGATTGCCAAACACACAAATAATATTTCTAATCACTTCTGCCTATGATGGATGCACTGGTATCTTTACCGTTTTTTGATTGGGAGACATTAGTGGCAGCAACACACGGAACCTGTGGAAGAATTCTGAGAAGCTGTATCGAATCGGATATCCTGCTTTCCGTATTCGTATGGTCTCCATCATTCCAGAATATCTCAATTGACGAATACACAGCTCACGGTCAAACATCTGAGGACAAGTACAAGTACAAATTTGTTCTAGCAGTTCAGGGTTAAAGATGCTTTTATAGAGCCCTGAAGCTTTAAAATTCTACAAAGACAGTTTTAACTTTTTAAAGTTGCAGGTCATTCTGTCCTTGATCAAACTTGTCTGCTTAAATCAGCAAAATTGTCATGTTTGTTCCTATCTGACACAAGATCTCGTCTGACTGTCTATCTCATGTGTTATTGAACGTCCTCATTCTGTCAATATCAAATGTGTCAAGAACAAATCATTAGCCCCTACAAAGGAAGCCACCATTACCTTTGGTTCTAGCTTTTACAAGTGCAATTAAGTCTACACCAGAAACACTAAACATTGTTATAGAACTGTACGCAATCTATACCGCTCTGCCAAAGTACCATATTTCTGATACCAAATCACAGAGGATGAATATGCAGGCCATTGAAGTAACTGATTGAATGGGTGGGTGTGATACATACTTTTGGCTTTTTAAACTCATTGGGTTTAATGCAACGGACAAAAAAAGGTTGACAAGCGCCCAATATTTTCATCAGCTGCTCAAGTGACTGCTTGAACTGACCACCCAAAGTAGGCAAAGACTTGCTAGTATCCGAGATTTGCTGGCAGAGAAAAAGATAATATTAAAATTTTCAACACACTTTGTATCAATAGGGTTAAATACTAAGACGATAACATCTGTAAAGTGAAAACGCCAATGAAGTCTCCAAGGAATGGATCAGTGTGGTATTTCTATGGTCTAAATATATTAAATGCTGAAGTACGTTTTTCTGTAACTTGCATCTATCCAACTGTATACAATAGTAACAACAGATTAAAAACAGACAAGGAGAAGTTATATTTAAATCTTTTAGAAGAGGGGGCGTGGCCGGCTGCCGGAGAAGATGGCTGCTTGAATCCTCTGCTCCGCCGCTGCTCGCCCTTTTTTTATTAGCTATCATCCGCTACCCCGACGATGGGCCGCACAAAAAAGCCCAGCTCAGACCCCGCCACCCCGGGGACCCGTTCTCAACCGGCTTCGTCTTCCCTGAGGGAATATTTTCGGACACCGGCCGACCTTACCTCACAGACCTCAGACGACCACAAGGCCGGCTCCTCCACTGGCTCGCCATCCCACGACGAGGATCGGTCTGTTCCACCTCTCCCTCCGCAGTCTCCTGCGCCAGAGGTGCTGCAGCTCTTCTCATCGGCGCCATGGAAGACAGACTTTTCCACCCTTATTTTGGAGCTGAAGCAGGTGGTCAGGGATGAGGTGGCCACGTTGCGCGCCGATTTCACGGCTCTGGAGCGCAGGGTGCTATCTTTGGAGGACTCCTCCGCGGCGCATCACCACACTCTGCAGCTCACCCAGTGCACCTCTGACCAGCACCTCCTCTACATCAGTGCCCTTTGACGCCGCCTCGAGGACGTGGAGAATAGAGGCCGCAGACAGAACGTCCGGATCAGGGGGGGTACCCGAGACCGAGGCCCCCGAAGACCTGCCCGCTCTCATGACTCGCCTGCTCTCCGATCTTATGGGCCGACGGATTGAGGCCTCCGGGGTGATCGACAGGATGCACCGGGCCCTCCGGCCCCGAGGTACCCTAACTGGCCCACCCAGGGACATAATTTGTCACTTCACCGATTTCCCGCTGAAGGAGGCCATCATGGCCACTACCACGAGCTCCCTGACGTCTTGACGGCCCTCGGCCTCCCTGAGCTACGAGTCTCCGACTGGTCTCTGGACTTAATGTTTTTGATGACTCTGGGTTCTCTCCCTAGGGACGCTGGGCACTGTTATATGTTTTATTTGCCTCTACCTGGGGGGGTTTGTTTAAAGCCCACCCTCCGTTATTTTCCACACACACCTACACACCTGTGGCTGCACGACTCTCCAATTTTTTCTTTTTTTTTTTATATATACATATACCTATAAACACGTATGGGTCACGCTTGGTTGTCTGTGACTTCTGCACCCGGTAAATTACAGCGTGAGACTTGCCCTCGTGACATCCAGTGTGGTCCAGGATGCACTTTGACACATTTGGCTTTCTTACACCACACTGCACCTATCTTTTTCACCTTCTCCTGTCTGCACGGGGGGGTGTTTGGCTGCCCGTATCTCCTGCTGCCTAGGCGGCATGCTTGCATGATTCCTTATGGAAGTGCTACAATTTGGGGTTTTTTTTTTGTTTGTTTTTTCCGTACTAACGGAGTTGCTACATCTGCGCCTCACTCCGTCTCACCGCGCCTACACAATTGACCATCCCTGCTCTCGTCTGTGCACTTCCGGATCCACACTCCACCACGAGACTCCACATCCATGGTCCCACAACACACCAGTTCACATCCATCCTCATGCATGCATAGGAGTTCTTGTCCACACTCCCACACACACACCCTGCACGTCCACACACAGTACACGGCCATGCTCAGATGCACACAACGTGGTGCTGGCCACTTAGCCGTCTCCATGAGACCTTGTCGCCGCGGCTTCTACTCCACATACGCACGGCCTCTATTTGCATTTTTTTTTTTAGCCCTGCTCGGCCCTTTCCCTTGGCACTGGCTACATTGGGGTCTCCACGAGACCTTGTCGTCGTGGCCGCCTCATTGACTACGCACGGCACTCGAGTCGCGGCGCACTGCCTTGCTCTGCTACCCTGTTGTCGACTGTAGGAGTTGATGTATACGTGTTATACGGCGATGCGCCACGCTCGCTGACGTAGCCTTCTACTCAATGTTTGTATATGCTACAGCTCTTATGCAATGTTATCTGCTATGTTGTAAGCTCTTATGCAATGTTGTATGCAGAGCCCTGTTCTCCACCGCAAACACGTTCTCTGCGCGAACGCACGACGCTCTCTCCCCCCTTCCCTCCCCAGGGATATTGCTCCCTCGCGGACTCCTTCCTACTTGTGGTGCTTCCGCACCGGTGTCAGGGCCTCACTTGATGTCCCATGCCCCCCCTGTTCATTGCCTGTATCGGTTGCTGTTTATGGGTTATACTGTGTTATATTAAATGTGTTGCACGACCACGTAACCCGCCCGATGCTCTACTTGGTGTTGATCCCTCCTGGGATATAGCCTTATCATCGTTGTTTTTACTTACTGCACTGTCGTATACTAGGTCCTGCATTTGTGGCAGACACTACCACGCACGCACATGCTCTGACACCTCAACGCTCCCACTCTTTCGCGCCCCGATACCGGAGTCTTCATGGCATACACTTCCCTCTTACCGCGTCTTCATCTACCTTTGCATTGCGCGCATCCTGTGCTCTCCCCGGTGCTGTTCCCTCTCATGGGGGTGCCCCGTCGTTGCGGGTTTTACTGCTGCTGCTCCGTGCGGGCAGCGGTGGCCAGTCTAGTTGTCGTATTTTTCCTTTCGTCACCGTTCTACGTAGTTCGGCTCTGCCGCACCGTTTTTTCTTGTTGCCTGGTTACACGACCCCACACCGTACGTCTTTTTTGGCTATCGAGTGGGTCCCCCATACGGCAGTTTTTTCTTTTCCCACTTCGACTGATGTACTGAGTGTTTGTTTTTCCCCCACTGTTTCCCCCCTTTTTACCTTTTGCCCGTCTCCTTCTTTCCTCTACCGACTGTCCCATCCTAGCTCCTCCCCCCCCTTCCCTTTCCCTTTTTTTTTTTTCTCCCGCCATGTCTGGTACGAGGCCGCTCGCCTTTCTGACCCTTAATGCACGAGGCCTTAACATCCCTGAGAAAAGGTCCCATTTGCTCCGCGATCTCCGGAGGGAGAAAATTGACATTGCGTTTATCCAGGAGACGCACTTCCAGGAGGGTCGAGCTCCTAGGCTAGCCGATCTTTATTATCCGAGGGGGGCCTTTAGCAATACCACGGTGCCAGAACGAAGGGTGTCGCCATCCTACTCTCCAGATCGGTCCCGTTTCAGGAGCTTGCCACTCAGACGGACCCGGAGGGCCGCTTTGTATTCCTCAAAGGGCGCGTCGCCAATCAACTTTACACTTTCGCTAACTTGTACCTCCCTAATCGAGGCCAGCATGTAGCCCTGAAGACCAACCTGTCGCGCTTGCAAGATTTTAGTGAGGGTGTCCTTGTGCTGGGAGGGGACTTTAACGTGGCTCTTCACCCGGCCCTTGACGTCTCCACCGGCCTCGCTCGGTCCTCGTCGCATGTCCCGCGCAAAATTAATTCCCTTCTCTCCCACCATCGCCTAGTTGACTGTTGGAGGGCCCTCCACCCTAGCCACACCCCATGGCTCCTACTCCCGAATCGACTACTTCTTTCTCTCTTACCAGCACTCCACTCTACTGAACCGCGCCAGCATTGGCCTGACAACGTGGTCGGACCATGCCCCGGTAATCATGACCTTGGACTCTCCCCTTCTCCGCCCCTCGGAGAGGACGTGGCGCCTGAATGACTCCCTCCTCTCCGATGCTGCGATATGTGACGAACTAACATCGGCCATCTCCCTTTACTTTGCCGAAAACCTGGTTGCGGATACGCCCCACCTCACGGTCTGGGAAGTGCACAAAAGCGTGCTCCGGGGACTTCTAATTCGTCTCTGTTCCCAGAGAAAAAAGGCTGAGGGTAGGGAGCTTGCCTCACTCTGTGAGCAGATAGCAGTAGCGGAACGGGCCCACAAGTCCACCGCATCTGGGGAGCTTCTACAGCGCCTTACGCTGCTCCGGGGCCAATTGGCTGTCCTCTTAAACCGCAAACACCATAGGGCATACCAACGTTTTCGGGCCCTCTTCCATGAACACGGCGACAAGCCCGGCAAATATCTGGCCAGGGCCCTTCGCCGCGCGCGCCCACTCACTTATATCCCTAAGGTTCGGTCCGCGGATGGCCGTCTGCAATCTCTTCACTCCAACATCACCCAATGCTTTCTTGATTATTTCACTGGCCTTTACAATCTCCCTTCTCGCGGACGTGCGTCCCCCTCCGGGGGTACACGTCTTCGAGACTACCTCGCCCGCACAGTTCACACCAAATTGACTCCGGACGTGGCGGCCGCATTGGAGGTCCCCATCTCTCTCACGGAATACACTTTAGCTATCAAGTCCTCCCAATCCGGGAAGTGCCCGGGGCCGGGCGGTTTCCCTCTGCGATATTACTCGCGCTTTCGTGACCTGTTGGGCCCACGGTTCGTGGAGGCTTTTAACTCCATCTTGGGAGGAGGGCTAGTACACCCCCATACGCTGGCGGCGACCATCTCCTTTATCCCTAAGGAAGGAAAGGATCCTGCCTGCTGCGGTAGTTACCGCCCTATTTCCCTCCTCAATGCGGACCTTAAGCTCTTTGGCAAAATTTTAGCGAACTGGCTGAAACCCCTCCTGCCTTCCCTCGTCCACCCTGACCAGTCTGGCTTTATCCCGGGCCGCGAGGCTAGAGATGGGACCATCCGCGCTCTTAATCTACTTCATTATGCGCGGTCCTCTGCCGCCTCGTCCCTCTTCCTATCCACCGACGGATTGGTCGTACATGCTGGCCACCCTCCGTCACATGGGCTTTGGAGCGGGCTACCTGACCTGGATACAATCTCTCTACTCTGCCCCCTCTGCGCGGCTTCGTATCAACGGCATCCTTTCCGATCCCTTCCCTATCCGCAACGGGACCCGACAGGGTTGCCCCCTCTCACCGATGCTGTTTGTTTTATCACTGGAACCCCTTTTGCAGGCGATACGCCAGAACCTGGACATCTCGGGACTCCAGGTGGGGCGTTCCCACCATAAGGTCTTGGGGTATGCAGATGACCACCTTTTCACGTTGGCCCAGCCCCGCGTCTCCCTGCCCTCTGTCCTGCAGGAGCTCGCGGCATACAGTGACCTTTCCAACTTCAAAGTCAACATGTCTAAATCTGAGCTCCTGGGTGTTAATGTGCCAGATGCTGTCAGTACCTCCTTGCGTGCGGCTTTCCCCTTCGCATGGTGCGATACTAAATTGAAATACCTAGGAGTGTGGATATCCCCCGATCACTCACGGCTGTACGCCAACAACTTCCTGCCACTCCTTTCCGCTATACAGTCCGACTTCCGCAGATGGTCTCGGCTCACTGTCACGTGGCTGGGTAGGGTCAACACTATTAAAATGAATGTGATGCCCAGACTCCTCTACTTGTTCCAGACTCTACCCATACACATTCCCCGCTCCTTCTTCGCTTCTGTCCGCTCTGCCTTTCTCCGTTTTATATGGGGCCCCCGCTCCCCCCGCGTTCGATACAATGTCCTGATCCTGCCCAAGTCGAGAGGTGGCCTGGCTTTGCCGTGTCCGCGTACATACTACCGGGCATGCCATCTCCTACGGATAGTGGAGTGGGCCTGTGGTGCTGGTGGGAAGCGGTGGCTGGAGGTGGAGAGCGGCATGCTGGGCTCGTCGATTAGTTCTTTACCCTGGCTGGAGGCGCAGTGCGCCTGCCAGCGGGCGGCACCTCACCCCTTCATACGGGCGACGCTCAGTGTCTGGCATTCGGTGCTGCGGGGCACCTCTGTCTCTTCTCTCCCGTCTCCTCTTACTCCGATACGCGACAATCCCGATTTCCCACCGGGCATGGGAGGCGACGTCTTCCCTGAGGTGGCCGCCAGGGGGACGCTGGGCATCCGCGCATACCTCTCCCCATTGGGTCTACAGCCCTTGGAGGCTCTGGTGGGCCCGGCCCCTCCCACGGCCCTCGCGCGCTTCCACTATGCTCAGCTGGGCAATTTCTTTCGTTCCCTGGGCCGTAGACACCAGGTCCTTAGGGACCTCATCAGGTTTGAAGCGCTGTGTACCGTGACTTCGCCCCCACCTCATGGCGTATCGCTCCTCTATGGCCTCCTCCTCTCGGCTGTTTTTCCCTCCCCTCCACCTCACGAGGGCAAGTGGGAGGCCTCACTGCAACTCACTCTCACCGAGCAACAGTAGGAAAAGATTTGCGTGCTGACTCACCGTTGCTCCCTTAATAACAGGGACCAGGAGATGTCCTACAAGCTGATGGCCCTGTGGTATAGGCCCCCGTCGACCACAGCCCGGTTCTGTCCTGATAGGAGGGATGAGTGCTGGCGGTGTGGTGCATCTCCCTGCTCTTTGCTTCATCTGTGGTGGTCCCTATTGGCCGGCCATTCACTCCCATGTTCGATCCCTCACCGACAGGGACATTCCCTTTTCGCCGGAATTCCTTCTCCTTCTCCACATGCCCCACCCGATTTCGTGGTACAAAAACTCAGTGGTCCGCTACCTTCTGACAGCTGCGAAAGCCCTTATCCCCTTGCATTGGGGTGATTCTTCCCCCCCTGCGATTCGGGAGTGGATCTAACGGGTGGAGCGGACTCGAGTGCTTGAGGAATTGATCTATTCTGCCACGGAGAGGTCTGAAAAACATCACCGCATCTGGTTTCACAGGTTGCAACTGCTTGCTAGCCCATTGCTTGACGGCGTGCCCTCCTGAGCTGCGGCCTCCGGGTTGCCTCCATCCGAAACGTGGTCACTTTGCCCCCTACCGAGCTCCCCCCTCCCCCATTTTTTTTTTTCTTTTCTTCTTTGTCCTCTCTGTTTCCGCTTTTCCCTTCTTCCCTTCCCTCGCATCCTTGCTGCCCTCCTTCCCTACAAGTCCAGGGCTATGCCCCCAAGGCTAGGTGCTGGGGGTGTCCGTGCGTGTTATCACGCTGAGCTCACTCGAGGTTGCACAGGGGATGTCGCCGTTTTCTTGCCTCGCTCCCCCGTCAACCAACCCTAAAGCATCCCCGCACCGTGCTTACATGGCATGCAGTGTCCGCATCAGTAGCACCCGCCTGCCTGGTTTAGATGTCTGCCTCGGCGCGATTGGTTACCCCCTGCTCTCTGGCGCCAGCGCCCCTGCTCCTTCTGGCGCATAGGCGCAACGCCTAGGCTCCCCCCCTATGGGTAACGAATGCCGGAGTGTCTACGCACTCCCTTTCTCATGTGCTCTGCGGAGAAGGAGTATTTGTGACCATGTGTCCTATTGCTCTGGAGCGCCCTGTTCCTGCCGTGCCGTTTTTTTCGCTACATTTAAATGTTGTGGCCATTTTCCTTTGTACTCATGTTCTGTCGACGTGATATCTGTACACTGCATAGTGTCAATTGTACCTGCTCATTCCTTCCCTCCCCCCCCTTGATTCTTTTGATTTTCTGTACCCTTCCCCCTGCCTCTTCCCACAAAACTGAAAAACCTTAATAAACATTGATTTACCCTAAATCTTTTAGAAATGGCATTTGATGGCCACACGCTAGGACCCACATTTTAATTACAATTGCTAAAAAATCAAGGTGCCACCTATATTTTAGTCTTCGATAGAATTATTTCTATATGGGCTTATTACACTGAAACTTACTACTGGCAACACAGGACAACATAATTATGCTTCAAAGTACTTTCTATGTGCGAAATGGCAAAATACAAAGAAATATATCCACGAGGGTGGAAACCATCACTCAAGAAGAGATAAATCCAACCTTGTGCTGATTAAGACCGGCGTGTCGAATAGTACCACGATTAGAAGAGGCTGCATGTTTTTCCACCTGAAATACCTCCTTTAAGAATTTACTGCGGGAGGAATGGACCATGAGTAAAAGATCTTTGCTCAACAAATCCCGATTCTTGTCCAGGAACCCTGAAATCAAGAGTCCAATAGGTGGCATATTTAAAATAATCGCAAAAAACAACAACCATGCCAGTGGAAGCAGTGCTAGTGAGTATATAAATGGCTTTTTTATGGCATCATCCTCACCTTCTGTCTCATAATAGACAACCCCAGCAAAATGGTTGATTCCAAACTTGGTGTCATGATCACTTTTGGACGGGATGTAAATGTTGGTTTTACTATGAATGGAATTGAGCTTGATCAGCATAGTTGCATCAGTTCCCTACAAACAAAGCAAAACAATAAAAAAAAGTTGTAGAATTAGTGGTTAGACTAACCATTCTATCAAACACATTGGGTGGCCATACTACTGACCCATGTGTATTACAGAAAAACATTTAAAAATATTCTAAAGGTTTATGTGAAATCCTATGGTCTATGGTAGTTATTGTTATTTTGTTTTTTTCTATGAAAAATATTTCTGGACACAGGAGTTCCACGGCTTAAGACAAGATAGCTCTTTTTGTAAATGTGGTCTGGAGCCTCTGGCTCAGTCTAAGAATCAATCAGTTCTTTTATCAATCACAGTTATCATTTCTTCACCTGGGGAAACTTGCTCTCCTCATCAATCAATGAGATGACGTTCATGGGTCGGAGTGCAATGATGTCCAATGTGCGTTGGTTGTCTGTGAAGTCAATGTGATGCCACAGGATCATCTCAGTGTTATATTCCTCCTGTTCCAGCTTGAACACATGACGTATAAAAAACTGCTGCAGGTGTTCATTAGCAAAATTAATGCATAGCTGCTCAAAGCTGTTGGGAACAATACATTTTAATGCACTCCAACAAGCATATACAACGGGTATGTAAATACACATACTGTCGGTTAATTCTGATACTGCCTTTTGCCATGCACAATAAATAACATTCACTCTTTAACAAATTCTGAATCAGCTGTATATTGTATATGTATGTATATGTAATGGAATAATAAGTACATACACAGAACACTTGTTATAAGATAACCTTAATGCATAAGTTAATTTAAATATAAAGCACTAATTCTTTCAAGTAAAAGTAAGATTATTTTACCTGTTTGTATTGAAATGCTCAAACCCAAAGATGTCAAGTAATCCCACAGACCTGCGTTCGTTTCCAAGACCTTTTGACTCAGGTGTGAATATAGCACCATTAATTTTATTAACTATCCACATGAACAACCTTCCGTATATACCCTGGATATGGAAAACATTGGTTAACCAAGGACTTGTATTTTACAATACATACAGAGGTGTCAGTACTGAAGAATGTTTATTTCCATGTTTCATCATTCGTTGACACTGGGTTCTGAGGTCAGACTACTTAGGTTCAATTATCAGTAGAAAGATAAGGGAACAGCAAGGATGATAAATGGTCTAGAACGTTATTTAATACGGAACCTTACACTGATGAGGTCTATTGTGAAAACACAGCCCTCTGGAGCCTTGTTCCAAGACTTGTGCAGTAAACATCATATAAGCTAATTATAGGCATAAGTGTATAAAGTGGAACCATATGCTTGATCTGATGCAATTCTGGGGCACTACCTGGGCATCACCAAGAATTGCTTCTTATCTCAAGTTTAACTGTATCTCTAAATAATATACAGCAAATCTGAAATGTAGCATAGTCTTAGTAATTATCAAATGTTTCATACACTTAAATGTGAGTTCTGCTTCTACTAGAAATATACCTATAATGCAGTGAGAAGATTGCAATCAACTGGCAAAGTTCTTCATCCTTACCTTCATAAATGCATCCCTGCCATCAGAGGCCTGTATGCAACTCAGCGGCTTCTTCACGCTCTCCCCTCGGACAATTATGGTGTGATTCGTGAGGCAATTCTTTAACTCACTGGAGTCCACCTGGAAGAAAAAAAAGACAATTGTCAGTAAACACATCATATTTCGAATATTGTATTATATTTAATTGAAAAGAATATATTTCTTGCACACTAAGCTAAAAAGGAAACAAGTAAATTATAAATTTTTGTATTCGGGAGTTTGAAAGTACAACTGGTGAGAAACTGTGCCGTGCTAAATAATTATAAAGCATGGATTATGAATACAAATGACCTCTTCTAATTACCTCAAGAAGATCAGCCACAGTGGATAGGTGAATGGACTCGCAGACATCCGAACAATCAAGATTTCCGAACATTGCTCCTGGAGATCACAATCAATGAGATTGGTGAGGGATGCTAGCTTACACAGTGTTGTGCACAATGTCTAAATCAATGCAGAAATAATCATATCGTCATCTTTAAACACCTTGGATGAGACTCAACAGCTGTGCATAAACATTACAATGAGCTTGAAGTATCACATATACGCCATGCAGGTGCTTGCTGTAAAATTAGCACAAGCTATCATAAAACACAGGTCAGTGATCAATACTGAGAGCACCACAAATTCCCTGAGCCTTTGGCTGAGCCTCTAGTGATTTATCAGAAGCCAGGACCACTAGTAACATGGATAAATTTCCATTGCATCACTGATAATAGAGCTCAAAGAATGGCTGGGTTTTGCTAGCAACCCCTGCTCTTAGTTGCGGCACAGGAGGGGAGCTACTCCATAGCTCAAAGGGTCTAGGGTTTGGAAATTAACCTTCCACTCAAACTGTTGAAGTTTGTTGCTTGTTGAAGTGCCTACCTGAGCCTGAATCGGTATATATATTGGTGACTTATGGGAATATAATGGCATATACAAATCAGCCATGCCATTGAGATGCAGGGGGGCAGGTTCACAGCCACTATATTGGTACCTTAATACACTGTCTTTTGTGCCTATAATAACAGTGTTTTGTTTTTTTTATGTACTGTGCAGATTTGTAATTTTCAGCATGCACACATACCTTGGAAAATCAAATTGCCCAGGTGGAGTATAGCTGCAAGCATCTTAACAATCTCTTTTTGTTCTGTGTCAGTGAAAAGAAGGATTTTCATGGCAGAACGGACCTGAGAATAGTCTTTGGCATCATCGCGACCCTCGCAGTTTGTGCAGTTACCCTGAGTTCAGAGAAAAAATGCATTCAATCTAGGCTGTCTCAGGATGATGGGAGAAATATCTAAGACAAACCATAGTTCCATTTCGGACTCCAATATAAAGAGTGTCTATGTTATTGAAGAATATTTTGTCATTGCTAAAGAATGCTTATTAGAGAGTGGAACCAATACTGATAATCATGGATCTGGGCAAACTTCTCTGTTACAAAATTTACAAATTAACCTAATGACTGATATAACAATAAATGTTGTATATGTAGTAATTAACTATTGCATCTGATTGAAAAGGTGGAAAAGGTGTATAAACAGACAATAACATACATGGTACAGGCTAAAAAGCTAAACATAGTGAAGAACAAAAATAAGTACTGACTCGTCCACAGAACAATGATTTACATATCTATATATATATGTAACTATGTTTGTTGTGTGAATATACTTTCAGAGATATACCCTTAATGGTATACCCTTAATTCCCAATTCTAAGTGCATTTTACTGGCTGCAAATTGGTGCATCCATTCTTTAAGTACTGGAGCCTCTAATGAAACCACCAAGAAGCTACAGGGGGCTACAGAGTATGTGCAAGTAATCTGCCTGCACATGCTCTGTAGCCTTCCGTTTGAAGTCACTGCGAGTAGCGACAGTCAATAGCATCTACTAATTCCGTTGAGCTCAGCTCCCGCTAACATCCATGGGAGTTCTAAAGAGCATGTGCAAAAAGTATATTGTATATGCTTCCCCCTTTCAGTTGAGTCAGGCAGGGGAAAATGACACATCATTCTCTTTTTTTACCTCCAATAACTAATTATACCTGCACCAGCAACATGCAAACTGGAGTCTAATATATATAATATATATATATATATATATATATATTTTCCCCAATCACCCGGAGCAGTCCTTTAAGTCTTTAGTCAAATAGTGCTGTTCAGTAAATCCCTCTGATGCCCAAAGAGCAAATAAAGCAGCACACATCAGCGTTGTCCTGTTTGCATTGGCAGAGGAAGAGAAAACAGAATTACACATGAAAGAGGGGCTTACCATTGTCAGGTATCTGTATTCTGAAGGGCTGCCCAGCTTTAACTCCTTTTTCTGTTCTGAACTCATTCCCAACAGCATGCAATAGAATATGTGGTAATTTCTTTCTCCTGTAGCCTGAAGAACACCAGATGTACAGTAAAGAAATGTATTATAAATTACAAAAAGAAATCTCTCCACCGAGATATATTAATAACATTTTAATAAGGTAACATACATTTTTGATTATTCAAAGAGCTGACATACATCTATTACTCACAAGTACAAAATATATTCTATTATCAAAGATATCTAATTATTTTTTGAAATTTTAGCATTGCAGTGACCCATATGTGAGCCCTGACCTGTCGGCATACACGTGATTTCTCCAGTAGGAACTGCTCGATGCGGGCTCCCTCTATAACATTCTCTTTGGAGAAATGGATTTCTATGTATTTGCCAAATCGACTTGAGTTGTCATTGCGGATGGTCTTGGCATTTCCAAAAGCTGGAAAGAAAAGACAAAAGTAAAGGAGAGGCATGGAGATTAGGCAGAGACGATGCACGCCAAAAATGTTAAGAATGTTTTCTGAGCTATTGGGATACTTGCTCTACCACTTAATCCTGAAATAATGTCCATGTAAATCAGATTTAAGATGCATCCAGGCCACTTACAATTTTCTTTTTGATTCCCCCAAGCAATGCTTTTATCCAACCTAATTTACCACAAACAAGCAGGTAGGGAGCCACTTTGCTGGTGTATGTGTTCACCATCATAAAGCACTCTCCTTCCACTGCATTGTACACCTAACCGTGAGGTGGAGATCCCACCATGGAATATAGTACACATTACTCTGCCAATCCATGGGAGGGAGTTTTATACTTTGTTATAGGTACTCCAGACATACACCCATGGCCATAACCTATAATTTTACTGTATATATATATATATATTATATATTTGTTTAAACTATTTGTACCACATATTATACACCATGCTTATTGGTCTTCAACATGTAGAGAAGTAAGGTGGTGTGCTACAGGGGAAATGTAGATGGTACTATGTTCATAAACATGTAATTATTTTTTTATATGTGCCCAGATGTTTGGACTAACCCTCCATGATGGGATTTGCTTCCAGAATTTGTTGTTCTATCCATGAATGCTGACCACTTGCCGAAGCCAGAAACTGCAGCATCAGCTTGGTACTCTCTGTCTTCCCAGCTCCAGACTCACCACTGAAAGAGGACAGAATCCTAGATTATGGAACCATTAGCACAAGGGATCAAATTACTACTGTGTTTTACTCCAATAAGACAAAATCTCTAACAGATTTAGGACAATATTAAGAAAGAAAGCAAATAGTGGTGTCTAGATGAAGGTAAAATACATATTTGTTTGATAAAAATAATAACATCCAAAAATAAGAGCCTGGTAGAAAACACTATAGGTAGTTACTAGTGAATATTCACTATAAATAAGATGTCATTGTCACTTGAATTGCGGAGCACTGGTGAAAAAGCGCATGTGCCAAGCATTATAAGACTATGTGGAAAGGACTATGGGCAACCAAATCCCTGTACGGGAGTTATATTTCTAGGTTTTGAATCGCTAAGCAATAAGCACCAGTTGGCATGCTGATTAAGGCTGGAACTATTCAGTTAATATGGTGTTACACTGATTTATTTCCCAACACGTTAGAATGCAATAGTAAAATATAAATAAAACTGTTGGCTTTGGACTAGAAATATGATTTCTGAAAACTGAGTAAGATAGTTTAAAAAAAATGGTATGGCTGTGGAAGGAAAGGTTATTAAAAAATAACTCATATATTACTCTCAGGACCAGACTGGCAATTATGGGGTGGCCCTGCGCAGCCACTATGTTTTTATTCTCACATAGTATGTGGCCGCTGGAGTGACAGATGGGGTGAGTATGTGGCTTTGTTGGATAGTGGCCCACCGTGCATTTGCCCAATGTGCCAGCTGGCCAGTCAGGGGCTGATTTTACTAATGTTTTTTCCGTTACAATTCAAGAATGGGTCATATTATTCAATGTTACAAAATAACTAGACCTATATATACAGTTTTACCTGAAACTTTACTTCTAAAGCTGAGGGCCTTGTGAGCTGCAAAATTAACCACACATTATTTATTACTTACCTGTTTGAGGTCCTCCAGGCCTAGTTAAGCACAATGGTTTAAAGTTAGCAATATCATACACAATTGGTTTTAAAATAATTTTATTCTGCAATGACAGGTTCTTGGAAATAAACAGCACTGTTTTTCCAATACCTGATGACGCAGCATTGATCAACCTTATTTCTCTGCATGTTGAAGTAACAGCTGTCTGCCAAGGCAAATAAATGGGGAGGAAGCTCTCCAATTCGACGATTTCTGTACAACTGGATCTGTTCTGTGTTATACAAAGGCAGCTCCTCATATGGATTCACAGCCACCAAGATTGCTCCAGTGTATGTCTAGAACAACAAGATGTCATTAGTTCATGATTACATACATACAAGAAAGCGTTGGCTATGTAACTGAAATCTGTCAATCTTGGTGGTTGGAAATTCTATATTTTTCATGTTCATAAAGATCGTGAACGCCCTATTTAATTCAATGGACATTTGAGATGACACAAAACTCTGTGGGATGAGGTAGCAGTTCAGTATTTTTGTGTTGCTGTCATGTGCAGCAGAACACTGCCAATCTATTGAGTTAAGGCTGAAATCAACAACTTTAAATGAAAGTGTTATATAGCCTTTGCTAGTGGCTCAAGAAACTGTCGACAATTGCAAAGTGCATTATATTTATAAATTTCCAAATCTTTCTGAAGACAGGATGTTCAAGTTAAACCCCATTTTTAACTCTAAGCCACTAATTTTTAACTCTAAGCCACTTATGTTTAAATTATTACTCCCTCACATAGATGTTGTTCTCCTTGTATCGAATATGCAAATTGTGAACAATTCCAGCTTCGTTAAGTTCTCCCAGTCGAATCATGTCTTCAACTCCCTTGGATGAGCTGGGGTGCATGGAGCGGACACTAGTCTGATTCCGTGCTGAGATCCAGTGCTCCTGAGACACACAAAAAGACAATATGTAGTATCACAAACAGCTCATCACAAACTGGAGAGAGTGCACAATAAACTGTTCATTGCTCTTTCTAGCTCACCTTGCCATCATCATCCACAAGCAAAGTCTCTGCACTGTGAGATTCTTTGACCACGGCTCCAATGGGCACTTTGTTGTCAGGGCCGGATGAAATCTCGAGCCAAACATGCTCTCCCTGCGATTGAAAAACCCAAGACACAGGTTTATGCATGAACCAGGTATTGAGCAACACACAATAATAAAGAAACAATTTAATCTTGCATATCAACTGGTCTATTTGTATAGAAATTTTCTAGAGAAGAAAAAAATATAACTTGTTTTTTTGCAGTAGACATTTTTTTTCATGAATCTCAGTTTATTAAAAAGATATGAAATGCATACATTGTGTTGCAAGTATACAAATGAAACACATTGGACCATAAAAGGTGTACAGTGAGTAAGTAAGAGTATACAATGTCACAGTTAGGAAACACTATACAGTTCTCATTGAAATAAACAATCCGCAAAGTCAAGAAGTAGCAAGAGTACTTGCGGTACAGAAGGGGTGACCGGGGAACTTGGCAACCACCGTGCGCGAGCAGTCTTCTGCACACGCGCGTGCAGCACCGAAGGGGTGACCGTGACACTAATGACCTGTATTTTTATTTTACTTTTTGAGTCAATAAAAAGAAAACCCTGATGAACTCAATAAAGATACATGTCCTTTAAAACACACATATTTTTGAATGTGGTATTACAGGAGCAAAGTACAAAAATTGTGTGTTCCATGTTTAAATATAACACCTGACGCGGTACCTGTTTGTATGCATCACTGACAATTATAAGCATGGAAAATTTTTATTGCGCGTATAAAACAATCAAAGCACATTAAAAACGACCTAATTTATATATGAGATCAGGATCTGCATGATTATTTCTCTGTATTAAGCTCTCTCTCCCCTATTGTCAAGTTGCTGATTGTTGTTGGACACCCTTTGTAAGGGTGGGTGAGGAGAAGGGAAAATGTCTGATCAGATAATGCTGACCCTACCACAGACTGCTGTAGATCTCCACTTCAAAAAATTTTTTACTTGACATCTCCAGAAAAAAATTACGCAAACTGTCAAACAAAAGGTGTTACCGGTACAGTTACAGTTGTCATTAAGTTATTTACGCTACAAGCCGTAATAAACACAATCTGAAAATTGCTCTCACATTGCATTGAAATCATATTTATATCAATATCAACCGCAATTATAAACCCACTATGGATTCAAGCCAGTATTTTTTGAAAGCTCATTTGTCTCCAAAGTATCAATAAATATGTGCAGCAAGATTCCATTCTATTTTCTCATTATGGTACCATGGCAACCAGTCTGATAATTAACAAGCAACACTGACGTAGTGTGTGCATGGACAGTTTATGACATGATGGGGCAGATAAGATTACTTATGAAAACAACTATTAATGACCGGGGCGGTTAGAATAGTGATTCGTCATCAATTCCAGGAGAGGTACATCTGAAAAATTATCCAAACACATGTATATAATTAACATGTGAAACATGGTTAAATCAAATGAATATTCTTAATGAATATAAATTAATATATGTGTTGTTCTTCAATATGTGAAATGTTAATATACCACTATGTCAAATAAGAGCAATAGTTGATAGTAATAAGGTACATAGGTAATTTGATCGCACCTCTCACACGGTATCCTTTAGTTAACTATGTAGAATTCCTTTTATAAATGTGCACATCTTGAACTTGGCTTGTTAAAGGACATGAGCAAATGAGTATTGGCATCAATTAAATGATAGCAGAGTATTTGTGTGTATTTTTTTAAGAAAAGATCAAAAGGTTAAACAATAAAGACAATATTTCACAGCATTCTTTGCTCAGATTTACCAAGGGTGCCAATATTAGTGGCGGGCACTGTATATACCACCATTATCTAAAGTAGAGGCTGCAGAAGGTACTGCCTGTAAAAAGAGTGTAAATGAGAAATATTTGATTGATACCAATACTCAATTGGTCATGTCCTTTAACAGGCCACGTTCAAGACTTAAACAATAAAGATAATAAAAGCTATTTCAACAGCCCTTTTGCTCATATTTATCAAGGGTGCCAATATTAGTGGAGGGCACTGTATACACCAACATTATCTAATGCAGAGGTTGTAGAAGGTACTGCCTGTAAATGAGAAATATTTGATTGATGCCAATACTCAATTGGTCATGTATTACTTATATTTACAGAGAGATTTAGTAGTGCTCCTTAAAAGTGATGCAATAAGTGATTGTTCCATGTTGACACCTAAAGAACCCCTGTAAAAGTAAAGCATAAACCACTTTTGTCAAAGTTATGCAGTAAGAGCTAAAGGTGGATGGTGGGGAGGAAGACATACACATAGAGGACACCAGGGCAGCCATATAAGCTTCTAATGCCTAAATATCTACTGGGTTGGGAGGATTTGGTAACCCATACTGGCCTGTTGATAAGAGGCACTGTTGGCCTTATATGTTGAGGCCATTGGAATGTTGAATAGAGGACCTTTTTGAGATGGATACTGCTGTGGGGGTTGCCACGTAGCTAGAATAAAAAAGAAGGTTCAGTGTACGATTGTGACATTGTGATTATAGGACTCTGTTCTCCACTCAGCAAAAGAAGTCCAATAAAAACACCCCAATGAATGGATACGTTTTAGACGATTAAAAGTTAGATAGGTTACAAGATATCGATGCATTACAGCACCACCGTCTAGAAGAAGAAAGTGATCTTTGAACATTTTCTAAGATTGGTTAAAACCAGAGCCGGGCCTTAAGTGTTCTGGCGCCCTGTGCGGACTACTCCTCTGGCGACCCTTTCTCACTACCTCCCCCGCCCCTTCTCACTATCCCCCCCACCCCTTCTAACTATCTACTCCCTCTCCCTACTTCTCATTATCCTCACTTACCTTGTTGCCGGAGTCCTGCGGAGGAGGCATCCATCTTCCCGCTCTGACGCGGTGCCGACATTTCATGTTGAGCGCTGGAATATGATGTCATATTCCGGCGCTCAACATGAAATGCCGGCACCGTGACAGAGTCACGGAGAGTGACGGGCGCCGAGCGGTTGCTGAAAATTTCACTCCTGCCTGGGACTTAAATTAAAGCATCATTTTTTGTTTGTTTTTTTAACTTTATTTAACATGAAGGATGTTAAATAATGTTTAAAAAAACCAAAAAAAACCCAATGTTTTAATTTAAGTCCCAGGCAGGCGTCCCTGCTGCCATGGCGCCTTGTGAGGACGCACAGGTCGCAGACCCCTAAGGCCGGCCCTGGTTAAACCCATGACTTGTTAGGTACGTCAATTGTCGTCAAATGGTTAAGAGCACCTGCTAAATGTGGAGCAATCAGCAGGCACAATCCATTGGTTTCCATGGTGACTCCCGTTTGTCATACCAAATGTTGTCTCATTCAAAAATGTTAAAGGAATATTTAACTGTCATGTGGCACAAAACCGAATAATAACAGGTTTTTGTAATTGAAACATAAAAAGTATCTTTAATGTTTCTTGTCTCTATGCAATTAAACTTTTAGAGGAAAACGATAAAATGGCAAATCTGCTAAGGTAACACATTGCAGAGTGAGATTAATGTTTTGTCTTGTCACCACTAAGGTGCAACAAAAAACTGACTTAATCAGACCTTAAAGAGTTGGACACAGATGGTTTTCGATTTAATTGAAATGTTAAAGGAATGAATCCTAGGTAATGTAAACATGTTTTACTGATTTGTTACCATGTAGCATACTTCCCTTCTCCGGAATGACCAGTGAAACAGCTGGCATTGCTTTCCTACCACAAATGCTGGCATAGCCACACATACATGCACCGTAGTATATTCTGTCCTGGGTCAACTAGGGCAGCAGGTCAGTCACTCTGCTGCTGCTTAGTGGACCAGTTACAATGAATATCTCTGATCTCCTCAACTGCCCCACCTTGGAAGACTGTGCCAACTGGGCACAATCTCCATATGGCCTCATCTGGCATTTTGCACCTTTAAGATATGGAGCGCCAGGATATGATGTCATATACCAAATGATGGCCATGGAGGGGGTGGCTGGGGATTCTGCCCTGGGTGAGAGTAGGACAGCATCCAGTATGACTACATCACTGCATACATGACAACATAGGATAAACATTTAAAAAATGATCATTCAAGTTTTAGTTTCCACTGACATCTATAATAACCTTGATAATGCAAGTATCTAAAACTAAGAACAAAAATGTGGATAAATCTACTGTTAATCTTAACTTAATACTCAGTGTTTTGTTGAGGCTAAATCACATTCGATTTAACACAAAACAATACTCCAAAGACATGGAGAAAACATAATTTTGGGACCATCTGTGCTGAACAAATCTTTGAGGTGTATTTTTACTTGTTATTAGCTCATAAGTTAGCTTCTACTCCAACATAAAAGACAAAGCAGTAAAAAATGAAGAGGGATCCAGCAATCCTGTGTTATTCAGAGATTACAACTGTAAGTATATGTAAGGTAATAAACTAAATTCCCAGTTTTGCTGTGACAATTTTCAGTTAATCCTGTTTATGAACTTTGACATGTGTACATGTCAATGTCCTCCTGCTAGACGTGTCACAGTGAAACTGCCTCCTAAAATATACATGTAGTTCATTATACAATGCAATACAAATGAAAGTTATATTGTGTGCAATTCTGCAGTGCATGTACAAAGGCCACTCAAACTCCTGGGTTTTTTTTTTGTAGGAGAGGTATTTTCATAAAATGGTTGATGGATAATAGACATAACTTGGACAGGGCTTATTAAAAATGAATGGTAGAACATTGAGGTTACTGATGTGAGGTTACTGTTAATACCGTCCTCATTTGCCTCCCACAGTGGCACTAAAGACATGGAACAACGTAGGTAAATACTTAGTCAAAAGAAACTAAAGAAATGGAAAAGAAAAAAGAAAAACACTCTAAAAAGAAACACTCTATGAAGCAAATAAACTGGCAAAAGTGCATGAATTGTATCTTGTGTAGCTCACCTGTTGCTTTTGTGCGCTGTATAGTCACCTTTTATCTACAAGCTATTAGGTAATAGTCAATATTGATGCCAACATTCAACAAAATTGCTGCTAAAATTAGTTGGATCCCTTGAAGTTGCACACCAAAGGGGCAAATCACTGCCAGTTTGTATGTGGAGAGCCATTCTGAATAGAACTCCTGAATTGATCAACCATTGCACTAAAGTCAGGATTTGGGAGAAAATAGCCTTCCAAAGAGTTTTAGATAATGATGTATTTGTTTAGCAAGTAAAGCACTTTTCTTTTTTATGTAGCTCTATTAGACATTGCTTTTCAAATTTTATATTTCAGCACCTAGCCCTTACCTTTCGAAGGATAACCATCTCTGGTCAAGATATTGGCTTGAAGATGTTGCCTACAGAGAAGAAGAAGAACTGAATTAAGTTAAGTGGTCTCAACAAAAAACCCAACAAACTGGGTTATATGCATGTATATATGATGGAGCTAGAATAGACAGATGCTGAGGGTAGGTGTTAGTTGTACATTTTGATGACGAATAACTGGATGTTCATACTCATTTGTAGAAACTATAGAGCAAAGTATGAACAAATAATGAACCAAGCAGAACTTTGTCTGAAATGGCATCCCAGTGAGTAAAGCTGATAAAGCCAATATTTATTATGCTCTAAACACTGATGAATATTTTGCCATGTGGAATGAAATTTACTCCATAGAGGACATAAATATTGAAAAACACAAAATTGTAACAAATACACTGAATTGAAATCCTTTGCCCCTCTCTTTTAAAATTGGTGTTTAATTATAACACTGTTAACTTTGTTATTTCTGACACATTTTCATGCACATCCCTTTGTGCCAGAGGAAACCTCTGTTCTTTGGCAAAAGAGGCATATAAAGAGTCCATTTCATGAAGATACAACCAGCATCTCTAACAAGTGCCATTATGTCCCACACCATCTACTGTAGACGTACTGCTGGAAATGTTTGGATATCCCTGTGATACCCGAGCATGTTCATTAAGGCGGGTCCCTTAAAAACACATTGCTGATAGAAATGTATTAACAAACTTTTAATACCCAAATTAATATATTACATTCAAAAGTACATGAGACAATTATGTAACTAAAGAGTGATGAGCTCAAATAGCATCATAAAACCACACTCAGGGAAAATGAAAAATGACTATTTAGCATAGCAATGATCACAAACAAATCACCAAAAGAATGTTGTAATAATAATAATCCCCAAAACAATGCACTGAATTAAGTTCAATGAATGAATGCAAACAAAACTCTATAGTATATTCTAAATTTTAAGTTAAGTTACAGAGGATGCCAGTGCACCAGAAAGCATCATAGTGAAAAACCGTAGTGTAAGGGGGTATGATAGGAAAGTGGAAAGCTGTGGCTTTTGGGTGGTATTGGGGGAAAGCCTGGCCTGGAAGGGGTCGGGATTACATAAAGTACTTCACAAATCCCATGAAGAAGGCAGGTCTCGGTGGAGGCATAGAATTAAAAATCCAAATAAATAAATTGCTTTATTTATTGTGCATCAATAATTCATCTAATCACAATACAGCAGGGAGTTAGCTCATAATGTTAAAATGGGTTCTATTACACATAGGGTGATGATTTATGTCATGCATCTGTTAAAAGGGTAATTAAGAATATCAAATGTGATAATCTTAGCGTATAAAATTACGAAGGAATCTGGCTTGTTATTATGGGGTGACAGTATTTACCTCAATGAGGTGGGGCTTGATTTGTGGTGTCTGGATGTTAGGGAGGGCCTTTAGAGGGCTGTTGCTGAGTGCAGGGGAGTAAATGCTTAAGGAAATTGGGCCCCTGTCTTGAGGAGAGATATTTTATGGTGACGGCCAAGTTTTTATATAGTCTTTATTAAATCGTTGT
Source organism: Sceloporus occidentalis (assembly GCA_023333645.1). Classification (NCBI taxonomy): domain Eukaryota; kingdom Metazoa; phylum Chordata; class Lepidosauria; order Squamata; family Phrynosomatidae; genus Sceloporus; species Sceloporus occidentalis. The sequence goes on along the minus strand of JALMGF010000053.1, from coordinate 6,002,088 downwards.
TCAATAAACAAACATACAGAATAATCATCTTAATACAAAAGTTAAAACGTAATACATTACCCAACACAAAAGCTGCTAATATGTCAAATTAATTTGCAACTTTACTACAAGGGACCTAGAAAAAAGTATTTTTTTTTTTAATTTTTCTTCATGCACAGGGAACTGCCCTTCTTATCTGAAACCAGAAATTTTTCCAACCATAATTTTCACTGTGTTTCAAATATGTCAGAGTTTACAAAGTTAGAAGACATGCCTTTTTCCATCTTATGTTGGAGATGTATTTGATGATTTATTTTTCACCAGCTCTGTATATGGTTTTGTAACAACATTCACTACTATTAAACCTTGAATAATAATATATATTTTAAAGAAGGGTATTTTTTGGTAAACTTAGCTGCAATAGAGCAATTTCAGCTAATTTTGAATATCTTTTTTTAATACAAAGGAAATTGAAATATTCACTTGCACAAATTCTGAAGATTATTGCAGCTCCACCATACTTGTGTTGGGCTGTCATCGTTGTTGTTGCGTCTCCAACACAGACTTCGTGATGAAGGAAATACTTTACACATTACGGCTGGTACCAAGTGACATGTATTATTTTTTTAATGAAGCTCTAAACAGTGGCTAACCATTTCACCCGTAACAGGGATCTACACCATTCATTAATCTCAAAATCTTTCCTATATTTTTTTGTCAGTGTAACTAGGGTCTGAAATATTCATATTTTTTTATCTGAATATATTTTGAATTAAAAAAACAAACATTGGATTGTGCTATCCAATCCATTCAAAATTTTAATATTTTCCATAATTAATGATTGAATCTTGTACCACTTTCACACTGGTAACCTAATATTTAACCACATCTGGAACTGAAAAACGACCTTTTATCATACTTTTCATCAATTAACACCTACTTAATCTCAGCTTCTTCTCATTAGTTCATAATAAGTCTCTGTAGATTGCGCAACCAACCCAAAGGTATAGATAAGGGCAGCATTCTTAAAAAAACGTAAGTCCATTTGGGAAGAACATATGATTTAATAAAGTTTATGAGCCCAATCAGCGTATTGGTGCTTTCTATACTGTTAGCTATCTCTTGGATCCTTGTAAGTATTTTAATCTTAAATATGTGAAGTCTCCACCATAGTCAAAAGGGAAATTTAGCTTCATATTTTTTTGAGTCCAGCTTAATCGCCATTGCTTGAGACGTTCCCATATTTAATTGGTAATTGGAAACTAGTCTGTAATTTTTTTTATTTCATCCATAAAGGCTTTTAAAAATAACATAGGATTTGTTAAAGTTAAAACTATATCATCTGCATATAGACTGATTTTTTATCAGTTATCCAATGTAACACCCTGTATATCTCTATTTTTTTCTAATCCTGGCTGCAAAAGGTTCCATTGTTAGGATATACAGCATAGGTGCCAATGGGCATCCTTGCCTTGTGCCATTGCTATTCCCAAAGCAATCAGCTGTTATACAGGGACATATTGTCTTTGGCCTCGGGGTCTGAATATAAAGCCCTGATGGCATATTTTATATATATATCCTTGGGTTTGCATAGCCATCTAAATACATAACATGAATTCATCACTAGTAAGGCAGTTTTGGACAGTAGACTGTCTTTTTATGTTTAATTGGCAAACATGGTCTCCAAATTAGGTACAATGCCTAGCAGATACTTAATCCATGTTTAAAACTAGTGTAACAGTTAAAGAAAAAGGATATCCTATACTGTGTACTAAACAGAGCAATAAATCAGCGCAAACAGCCAATACCATTCAAACAACAGCTATCTAAGGCATACATATTTGAGGAGTCCGTCACACTCTATGTGCACATATTGCTTACCCCACCACTACGTCAAAAGTACCTACATTTCGGCGAGTCCTATCTAATTTTTATATGGCTTATCAAGGAGCTGAATCAGTGGGACAGTGCGGCATTTTAACCTAAATGAGTCTCTCGGGCAATTTAAAGCCTTCTCTGGACACCATTAATGAGGCATCTGTGTGGCAGGAGTGGCTGCCCAACTCTAACATTTGGTCAAAAACTGCAAATGTGCATAATAAAAAAATATATATACACAGAAAGGGGAGCACAGCCTGAAGAGCATAAACGTTTGGATTCCCCGGTTGCTGCTAAAATAATAATGACCGGAGGTGGCGGGCTAAGCAATATATGACCATATAGTGTAACAGAATCCCCAATATTTATTTCTAATGTATTTTTTTCCAATGGTAATAGCTGGATATGCTCTGATTCTTGCTCTGTTTTGTGTGCATATTGGTCATTGTTATTTTAGCAGCAACCCGGAACCTGATAGTACTGTGTAGACAGGCTGTTCCTCACAAGGGTCGATGAAATCAATTAAATAATGTGTTTTTAAAGAAATAAAAAGACCTAGAAATGTACTCTAACCTAAACGCTGGAAAATGTATACCTTCTGAATGCTGTGACTCATGTTAACAGCATGTGAGGACCCTGTAAGAATCATCATATCATTGTCCTCATCAGTATTACAACACCTACAAATGGTAATCAAATATTAGCCAAAGAGAAGCATTTCACTTAGAACTATATATTTATATATATATATAATATTCATATACTATTTTATTTTTTTTTTTTTAAAGCCTACCTTATGTGTCTGCTGCTTTGAAGAGAATCCAAGAAAGAATATGTAAATAAGCTTTGGTATCTCCCATTTATGACTGGACTTTGATCACCTCTTGGCAGGGCTAATCTTTTCACCGCATGTAATTGATATAATCATAAACTGAACTCCAAGCCAATCCCCCTATGAGCCCACATTTATGTTATACTATTTGAACGATGTTGTCTGTAGGATAAATAGCTACTCTATGTCTCCAGACAGGCCACATAATACAAACGTTTTTTGTTATTTTTTGTTAAAGTCCATAAATTGGTGCGTAACGGTCCACCACACTCATATTGTATGGCTTATCATTTTGCAGTGACCTGTATCAGGGATTTATTCACCTTGCTTCACTTTTCTTCTAAAAAAAAATAAATCACAATTTTCGCAGCAAAAACCAATTTGGTTTGTTGACTTGTAGTTTATAGTTAATTCAGTGAGTATGAGATCTTTCATTTCATACCAACTCACTTAAACTCACTGTCTGGTAAATAATCAAAATTAACCCTTCTATTCTGTTTCATACCATGGGGAAGTCCAAACAATGTTCTTTATCGTCCTTACTCTATTGTGTTGGCAAGTACAAATACCTTAATGGGTAAATGATGTTTTATTTCCCGATCCAGTTTCATAGATAACTGATAAATCCTTATTCATTAACCATTACAGAGACCTTTGGTCGGTGTGTCTTGAGCCTTTGGTATTTATTATAAGGCAGAATGCCTACCTTATATGAGCACATGAGATAACGTTATGTACACCTTGATTATATGAACAGCTCCGGGTTAATGTACACTATTATTAATAAATCTATATTAACCAGGTGGCTCGATTATGATATCAGCATGGCAGTTGAGATCTGTCACTTCCCCAATTCTTAAATATGAGAGTCCTATATACTAAATAAAAAGTGTTTACCAATTAAAAAAATGAAAAGTATGCATGTTACAAACCCACTGTATGGATACCTATGGGAACTGTCATCCTTGTTCACCAGGTAAGTATGATTTTTCCTCCCCGTTACGTTTTCACTCCCCTTTAATTCATACTACATGTATAATTATACTTTCCGATCTGTACCTTGCATGCACAAAGGACTTCTAATGTTAACATGCTGTGCCACCTAGGGGTAGTTAATATTAGGAGCACAAATCAGACTAATTTCAAAGCTTCCCATTGCGAAGCATGTTTATTGTAAGCTCATTTGTGTAGGTAGTGGGTACAGTGTATAGAGACTCTAACAACAACCAAAAATGCCAACCAATTTAAATAAATAACGGAGACACTGGGTGAGAGGAACTCCAAAACTGCAGCTTGTGGGGTGTTCCCGGTCTGCAGTGGTCAGTACCTATCCAGTGACAGGGTCATGGGGGGCCAAGGCGTATTGATGCAGGTGGGGGGACAAGGCTGGCCCGTGTGGTCAAATCCAACAGACGAGCTCAAATTGCTTCAAAAGTTAACGCTGGTTGATAGAAAGGTGCCAGAACATAAAGTTTTTTTGCTTAAGGAGCTGCATAGCTGCAGACCAGTCAGGATGGTGACCATGCCTTAACATTCAAGGGGTATTTTGGTGGCAAAATGGAGACCAACACTATATTAGGCAGGTGGTCATAATGTTATGGCTAATCAGTGTATATCTGTATCTGTATATCTGTATCTCGGGGGGGGGGAGCTTGACGGTTCCCCATTTATGTGAAAATTAATGTTCATTACTGGTCTTGAACAGGACATGGGAAAAATCTTGTGCATGTCCTTGCTGAATAGCATCTAAGATACAGGAAAGTGCATACAAATTAATGACATTCTAGCACTGTAAGACATCTACATTGAGCAAAATGAAGTGGACTCCAGATGCTGGAGATGCAGATCCAAGCAGGGGACTGTTTACAGGTGCGGTGGGAGTGCATAGTACTAAAGCCATTTTGCTCTGAAATTCAACAGGTGATGTCCTAGACAACAGGCTTTCTAGAGATAAAGAAACCTTTGGGCTAACTCCCCCTCCTCTCCTATTGAGCCCCTTCCCCTATCCAGCCTGACCCACCACCTTTTCTCTCTCCCCCTTTCCTTACTGAAGACATACACACGTTTAACACACTAACCTTTTTACCTTGACAATGATTCTCTTACAAATATATCTATATACAATAAGGTTAACAAAAAATTAGATGATTTTTGCCTCTCGTACCCAAGGGGCTAATGTTCTTGTTAATTGTTCAAGGAAGAAGAAACAGCTACAAGGCAGAAACTAAGATGTAAAAATAACTCTCATTCAGAAACAGGCTGTGTGACGTATAGCTAATAAGATTAACTCTAATGTGTTTGTAGTCTAGAGACAGCCATGTACTCATTCCATCACCACAGGAGCAAATCCCATTATAGTGGATTCAGTAACAGGCTAGGTTTATTACACCTATACAGCATATCCTTATCATCAACATCCGGGAATCACCTCAATGGTACTCAGCTAGCATGGCAAGTGTCCACTCATTGATCATCTGATGCATACTTGCATTACTCATGGTTGCAAACTAACCTTTGCCAGAATAGGAAATAAATGCTGCAATGTGTTTTCTATTGTGGTGTAACAAAATGTGTTTATATGTGATATTATATGTGACATTCTATAGATTTTATTGTTGAATTAGAAATATTTTTTTCTCTTTTGATATTGTGGGCATCTCTTTTATACTTGTCTACAAACATATTTGTTCGATGCTAATAACTGTAACTTCTCAGTTTATGGATTTGCTTCAGCAGATCTTTTGGACCAAAGTTACTGTGAATATATGATCTTATTTTGCTTATCGTATATGTCATTTTCAAGAAAAAGGTTTATCGATTTATGTGAAATAAGGTTTTCCTTTATACTGATTTTATTACTAATCTAATAATGTAAAAATATGATGATACAAAAGTATTTGTTTCCTATAAATTAGCATTCTAAATGTGTACAATCGGTTACTTAATCTATGGTAATGTATTAAGCCAAAACTAATGTTTAGCAAACATGTGATTTGGTACATTTTGAAAATGTCTTTTTGAATATACTGCTGTAGTTGTTTGTCTACAAAGTAACAAAATGTCACTAGAGGAAGGAAGCTGGAATTCATGAGATGGGGAGGGATTGAATTTATGCCTAAGAGTTGATGCATGGTTTACAACATAGACAATCACAAGTTGTTTGCATTCAGTATTGTAGAAATATTGAGCTTTTCAGATTTAATATTACTTGCCCTAGGAAGGTGCCATCGTTGTTAGGTGGGGTGCATTCTCCTTAAAGCAGTTTGGTAATCTGAAAATGAAGTTGAAAGAGTTTAATCGGTCATATTAAATATGAATCATACATCAGCAGTAAAATTTATTAGGCAAAAAAATGGGGCGGCCCGTTTACAATACATCTCATTATTCAACATCGGGATAGTACGCGGGAGACAAACTGCCAGTGAGAATACAAGATCTACCTAGAGGTAGATCAAACAACTAATAGTTTAGTGTCTATAGCCAACGATCCTTTAGACCCCCATGGCACCCATATAAGATGGTAAATAATCAGCAATGTTCAGAGCATAGGAGAACAAGCTTTATATATGTGATCTGATTGAACTTTCTTAACAGGGGGTAATTAACCCCCCAAAAAGTGGGGAAAAAGCTTATAACCATGATTGTAAATGTGTACACCTATTTTAAAGAAAAACAAACTACAGTATTTTATTTTCCAGCTGGATCTTTACACTTGTATCCAGTCGCTAGCCGTGATTTTCTGATATTTTACATTAGTTTGTTTAATAACAACTCGTTTGTATATAAAAACAATTCAGCGCACAGTGCACAAATCCAAAGCTAAGGACTTACTGACTGTCTGTACTTTTATTTTTGATGGTGTCTCTCTCTCTTTCCCCTCTTTTCAATATAGCTAATTTCTACATAATAACAGGAGAAAAGTGAAAATATACGCTGGTATATCCTTTGGTAGTAAGTGATATTTGATATTAAACAAGTCTATGTGTCTCCTAATTCAGTGTTATAAAATTCAGCATATGAATAGCATTGTGGCTTCTTCTTGAGCTACAGTCTATGTCTCTAGTACAGGGGCGTCCAACGTGCGGCCCGCGGGCCAAATACCGGGACTTCCAGGCTTTAGCACCTAGGGAGGATTGGGGGACCAACTCTTTTGTACCCATCTCCTTTTTGTTTAAAGGGAATACTAATTTCACCACTGCACTGACAGACTCTGGAGCAACCTGTGACTTAATTGATCATTCCTTGTCTGCAACGGTTTTTCACTTATTGACAAACCTTGCCAACTGATACTCAGACCCAAGAGATTTTGCCCATAAAGACACTTGTTGGGGCCCTAAATACCGAATGTTTGGTCCTGTACTTTTTTGACCTTTATTCTTCTCCAGCAGTACTACGGTTACCTGGTTACATCACTACAACCCTAATATAGACCAACAAAGTGGGGAGAACCCTTGGTTTCTAACCAGTTAACTGGATTTAATTCTAATCCTGGACCAGTTTCCGTGGTGACTGACAATGAATAAGAAACCCAGTTTCTGTTGGACTCCCAACACATTTATTTTCACCTTATAGGTGATCCTAGAGGAGGGGGAGTGTCAGGACTTACCTCCGTGGCCGAGCATCACGTCACACTCTTGCATCCTTTGTTATGCCAATAGCCCCTATTCCAGGCCTGTCTCACATAGCACGATCCCATGACCGCGTGCAGGGGCGTAATTAGAAACCACAAGGCCCCGGTGCGAGAATCTGTTAAGGCCCCCCCCACCCATCTATCCCTTTCTCACTATCTCCCCTCTCCCTCCCTACCCCCCCTTCTCACGATCTCTCCTCTCCCTCCCTACCCCCCCTTCTCACGATCTACCCTCTCCCTCCCTACCGCCCCTTCTCACGATCTACCCTCTCCCTCCCTACCCCCGCTTCTCACGATCTACCCTCTCCCTCCCTAGCCCCCCCTTCTCACGATCTACCCTCTCCCTCCCTACCCCCCCTTGTCAGGATCTACTCACTCTCTCCCTACCCCCCTTACTTACCTTAGTGGGTAAGTGACCCTTACCTTAGGTCACTTACCGTCAACTCCTGTGTTGGGAACGTGAGGCGTTTGTCTCGGGCGCTTCACTGCTGAGCGCCAGCATATGACGTCATATGCCGGCGCTCAGTGTGAAGCGCCGGCACCCGAGACAAATGCCTCACGCTCACGCTGAGGCAGGCGGCGGCGAGCAGAGGAGTCCTGGATTTCTGTTAGTCAGGGGGGCCCAAGAGGTGCCGAGTGGTCGTTTTCAGCAACCGCTCGGCACCCCTTGGGCCCCCCTGACTGGCAGAACTCCAGGGCCCGTACGCAGTCGCGACCCCGGTAGTTCCGCCACTGACCGCGTGCATGCACAAACTATGTGAATGACATTAAAGTGACTTTTGTCACCTCGTCTTTCCTGGCAGACCTGCTATTTAAACAGGGAAAAGAAAAAATGTCGGTGCGCTAAGCTAGTCACAGGCTCAAATAATACAAATGTATAATACGAGGCCAAACCAAAACCTCTCATTTATATTATGTTTATATATTTGTTGCCAACTTTATTAGGGTAAGAAGCGCAGACAGTTTTTGTTTTTTGTAGACCTGCTATTTAAACCTTGGGTCCTTGCTCTTTGTGATCTTTACTGCTAAGCTTGTCTAGAGAGTTATATTTTGCTATTTTGCTTCATGACTGGGCATGTTCTTGACCACGGTTCTGCCTGCTGCTGTGGATTGTCCTGTCCAGCTGCTGTTGGTTGCTAAACCCCACTTTCCTTTTTGAGTTGGATCCTGATTTGGCTGTTTGTTGTAGATCTTTACAGTTCCTGAAATGGCTTGCGTTCACCTGGCATTTTGCTTCCTGTTAGCCCATCAGTTTGCCAGCCTGAGTATTATGTTTCCCCGCCGTACTGTCTCTGCCCAAGGGTTCCGGCTTTCTATGCTGAGTGTGAAAGCACTATGTTTATTTTGATGTATCTTAAGGATTCTGGATAAAGTGTTTTTTTATGGTCTCTAATATAGAAAGTCATCATTTAACCATTTAAGATGATCTAATACCCTATGTACCCCATTGATTTGTCATAATCTATAATTCTCAATTTCTGTTTGGGGTTTAGCCATGGAGCTGTATCCATTCATTTTCCATCCATTCCACCAATTAAGGTTTAGATGTGAGACATCGCATCTTCCTTGAGGATATATTTAAAATGCAGTACAGCTAAACCAGTAAAAATGACAGTTCCCCTTTAGGTAAATCTGATGCGTTTTTTTCTACTTATAGATCATGTTATTGAAATAACCCAAAATGTAGTATAATTTCAGAAGATGTAAGTCTAGATGTAAAAGACAAAATTTTCCACAGAAATGTAATCACAAAGCTATTGTAAAAGCTGATTAAAAATATAGTATGTGGATGTATACAATTTTCCTTACATATGAGAAAAAAGCCATGGTATGAGAATGTGTTACCTACCTTCAAACTGCAGTTTAGAATGGTTCAAGAATGAAATTATGATTTTCAAAGTATTTAGAAGCCACAGAGGTTTTTTTTTTATCAAGTCTTTTTATCTAACAAAATAGCACAGGCTTCTTGATGTAGGAGGCTGTAAACAGGTCACTGTCCCCTACTGAGCAATCCCATTATGTTCAGACATTCCTTCTTTAGTCCCCCCTCCCAGTTAGACAAAGATTAACCGTTGCAGTTAGAAGACACGCAGATTAAAACAGATTAAAGAGTAATTTTTTAACTGGTTCGGGCACACTAAAGGCATTTTTGCTTCCAAAACTATTTTTACCAAAATAACATTACGTGAAGTCAGTTTGCTTTACATCTTCCTGGGCTGGAAAAGACATACCTACCCCTTTAATAGTTACAAAAAACAATATATGACCAAAGGCAGGTGGACGCACCACCTAATTATTTAGTTTAGGTGTTTCAAATGATTGACAGGTGTATAAAATGAAGCACATAGGCAGCCATCTCCATAGACAAACACTATGTGGAACGGGTGGTACAAGAGCTTGGTTTCCTTAACCCCTTGATGACAATTGCCGGTCCGGGCACGTCACGGAAAAACATGTCGTTAACGACAAATGACGTGCCAGGACCATCATTTGTTAAAACGGGTTAAAAATAAATAAATAAATAAAAAAAAAAAAAAAAAAAAAATCGATCCGTGATCGATTTTTTTACCCAAACGGCGTTGCTGTAATGCCTCGACCTCGAGGCATTCAGCAACGCCATGATTGGAATCAGTCTGGCCCCTCCCCGGGGCTTCAACATCCGCCATACAATGTATGGCGGCGGACGCCCGTTTTAAAAGCGTTTAGGAGGCGATCAACGATCACCTCCTAAACTTAAGTGGTGTCGCTGGAATGCCTCGATCAGGAGGCATCCAGCGACACCAAACATTTACCTCTTGATGGACTGTGACCGCTCCGGAGAGCGGTCACAGCCGCAGCTGCCGGTGATCTTCGCCATCAGCAAGATGGCGGCGGCCCGGGAAAAAAAATAATAAAGACGAAAAAGTTCGCTAGACGGTCTCCTGACCCTCTAGAGAACTCTGGCTCCACTTGCAGGTTGAATACAGGTACTGCATTCACCATGCAAGTCAATGGAGCCCAGCTTTCTAATCACAGTGTGATTAGAAAAAAATAAATTAAAAATAAAATAAAATTAATAATCATTAGAAAAAAAATAGTAAAAAACCAGTAAAATGTAAAAATAATTTCCCTCTGATGTCACTATCAGGGGAACCTTCAAGTTGAAAAAATTTTTTAAAAATGTTTTAAAAAAGGCAAAAAAAAAATTAAAATATATATATAAAAAATATATTTTTGTGAGCAAGTCCTAAAATTAGCACATTAGCTTAAAACAATTCTCGCATGGAAAGAGTTAAAATACTGCCATTTTAAATGCCCATGGGGTGTCTACTTTTAAAAAATGTATGATTTGATGGGGTAAATTGAATTGGCCGGATTCAACAATGTCCCAATTAACACGGGGGGGAAGGATGGCCACACATCTAATTTCCAATTAGAAAAATGCACACGTACCAAATGTGGCCTTTTAGTTCCCCCCAAAAATGACAAACCCATGCATGTGGGGTATCACTGTACTCAGGAGATGTTGCTAAACACATATTGGGGTGTCGTGTGACAGCGGCATATACCAGGAATTCATACATAAAGTAGGTGTGTGTGGGAAAAATACACACACAAAAATACTACTGCAAACTTTGAAAAAATGCTGGTGGTAACATGTGTGCATGCAAAGAGTTAAAATACCAGCATTTAAAATACCCTGGGGTGTCTAGTTTTCAAAAATATATGGTTTTGTTGGGCACACTGAAATGGCCCGGCTCAAAGATGTACCAAATAGGGCATGGGCAGTGAATCCCCAAATGCCAAAGTTCAACATTGAAAAATGTGCATGCCCCAAATGTGGCCTTTTTGCCCCCAAACAGCCAGACAAAATCATTCATGTGGGGTATCACTGTGCTCATGAGATGTTGCTGAACACATATTGGGGTGTTTTGTGATAGTGACATATACGAGAACTTTTTAATTCATACCTGAAGTAAAATGTGTGTGACAAAACAAATGCAAAAAAATGACTACCACAAAGTTTGACAAAGACTGGTGGTAGATATGGTGCATGGAAAGAGTTAAAATACTAGCATTTGAAATACCCTGGGGTGTCTAGTTTTCAAAAATATATGGCTTTATTGGGCACACTGAAATGGCCCGGCTCAAAGATGTACCAAATAGGGCATGGGCAGTGGATCCCCAAATGCCAAAGTTCAACATTGAAAATGCGCATGCCCCAAATGTGGCCCTTTTGCCCCCAAACAGCCAGGCAAAATCATTCATGTGAGGTATCGCTGTACTCAGGAGATATTGCTAAACACATATTGGGGTGTTTTATGATAGTGACATATACCAGAACCTGTTTAGTCATACCTAAAGTAAAATGTGTGTGAAAAAACAAATGCAAAAAAAATGACTACCATAAAGTTTGACAAAGGCTGATGGTAGAATTAGTGCTTGGAAAGGGTTAAAATACTAGCACTTGGAATACCCTGGGCTGTCTAGTTTTCAAAAATATATGACTTGATGGGGTAAATTGCATTGGCCGGCTTCAAAGATACCCGAAATGGCACATGTGGGGAAGAATTACCAGATTTGGAAAAAAAGGCTTTGAAATAGCAAAACGCTACCTGTACTTTTTGCCCCATAATGTGTAGAAAAAAGCAAAAAAACATTGGGTATTTCTAAACTCAGGACAAATAGTAAAATCTATTTAGCAGGTTTTTTTCATTACCTTTTATAGATGAGTAAAAGATTTTTCAACTAAAAGTTATAAACTTTTTTTAATAATAAATAATATGATACAATCAAAACAATGTCATCTAAAGAAAGCCCTTCTTGTCCTGAAAAAAACAATATCTAATGTGTGTGGGTTCAGTAAACGGGAAAGAAGAAAATTACAACTAAACACGAGCAGCGCAGAAATGTTAAAACGGCCATTGTCACGAAGGGTACAAAAAGTAAAATCGGCCATTGTCACGAAGGGGTTAAACATGACACACGTTACATCGCCCTGCTAGATCTGCTGTAAGTGCTATTATTATGATGTGGAAGCGTCTAGGATATAAAAATTGCCTGTCCTCTGAAGCATCACTCATTAGTTTCAAATTTGCTCTAGAAGCAAAATTGGTACAAATGCTCTGGGTCTGGAGCTTCATTATATGGGGTTCCATGGCCAAGCGGCTACAAAGATCACTATGCACAATGCCAGCCACCGGCTGTGTAAAGCATATCGCCACTCGGCTCTGGACCAGTGGAAATATGCTCTTTGGAATAACGAACCACACATCACCTGAAGGCTGATGGATGAATCTGGGTTTGGCGGATGCCAGGAGAATGCTTCCTACTGGAAATGCATAGTGCTTGCTGTAAAGTTTGGTGTAGATAGTACTGGTGTTGTTTTTCAGGGCATTGACCCCTAAGCTCCAGTGAAGGGTAATGTTAATGCTACAGCATACAAAGGCATTTTACACAATTGTATACTTCCAACTTTGTAGCACCAGTCTGGGAAACATCCTTTACTGTTCAAGCATGATGGTTCCCCTGTGCACAAGACAAAGTCCACAGACACGGTTTGACGAGTTAGGTGTGTAGACCCCAAATGGCCTGCCAAGCCTTCTTGTCAAACATTAGTGCATAATAAACAGACGAAGGCTCAGCACTTCAAGTTGTGAGGTGTTTTAATGTTCACACGCATACTTTTGGCCATATAGTGTATGTGAAATAATAAACAAAAGCACATATCATCCAGGTATTGCACATCCACTTTACACAGGAGACAAAAGAGACAAAGGTCACATATAAAACATTACTTTTATTCCTTTTTTGTCCCCTATTTTGTGCCCTATTTCTGTTATCTTAGCCCAATCTACAGGACAAACACCCTGACTGTTTATCGTACTGCCTATGGCAACCAAAACGATCACCTCCTAAGCGCAGTGTTGATGAAATGCCTCAATAGCGAGGCATTCAGCGACACCAAAAGGATGCACTGTGATTGCTCTGGAGAGAATTTTTTCGGGATCTATTAATTATGTTTAATTATCTTTAATTTGTGGTTTTTATTTTTTGATTGTTGTAATATTTGATTTATTGTTTGTATTGTCCATATATTTATACATTTTTATATTGTATGGTGTATTATCTATTCTTTTTTGTCTATATTTATTAAAGCATTTATATTGAGCACCGAAGGTCATGTGATGCTGGTGCTGCATCATGGAAGCCCCAGCAGAAGTGAAGGGAAGTAGCGGAGGATGTCTGCGCGCATCGCGCACTAAAATCCAAACCCCCGCAGCGCTGCAGGGGACCCGGATCCTCTCTGGCAGCGGGTGGGGGATCTGTGTGATGTGCGCAGACAATCTCTGCTTCTCCCCTTCACTTCCGCTGGGGCTTCCATGATGGTGCACCGGAAGTAGAGGGTAGTAGAAGCAGAGGTTGTCTGTGTGGCTGCCAGAGAGGATCCACGTCCCCTGAAGCGCTGCGGGGGATGTGGATTCTAGTGTAATAATCCAATCTCTATTTGAGGTCGGATTATAGAAGGAGGGGTATAAAAATCGATTCAACTAATCGATAATGAAAATCATTGACAACGATTTTCATAATCGATTATTAGCGATTTTATCGATTCGTTATTGCAGCCCTAAACTACAACCTTTTGACTCCTATCACTCAACCATTGGCTTATCCATTCAACTATTATCTATACTCATAGATTGCATTTAATTTATAAGTCTTCTATGAGGGGCAGTGTCAAATGCATGAATCTATAAATCCCACATACTGCAGGGCAGCACTTTACCTCTGGTTAGCAATACAAAAAAATTCTACCTGCCCAGGAAAACATGGCCGGTGTGGTCATCTTACTTGTCCAGCCCCTGGATTGCATTGGGCTGCCTGGTAGAGGACTGCATTGGGAAACTTGCGGGCAGTTTTTCGGGAGATGCGCGCGGCCAGACAATGTACCTGTGGGTCCCAGTAATCCCACAAGGCTGCCTTCGCGTTGCTCCCTCACAGCGTCACACTGACATACCGTCACTCACACTAACCTATCCACACAAGGCACATGTTCACACACTAACAAACCCAGACACACATATACTAACAGACCCAAAGACATGTTCATATCCTGACATAACCAGACACACTTTCACTAACATACCCAGATACACACTAAGAAACATGTTTTCACATTCACACGTACAAACATACCCAAAGAAATGTGTTCACACACTACCCAAACACGTCCATTATACCCACATACAATACCCAGACACCCATACACACCCAAAGACAAATGTAAAGACGCTAACGTATCCACACTAATATACCCAGACACACGAACAAAAATACCCTCTCACTCACACAAACATACCCAGACACTAACATACCCACTCAGGCAAACTAACACACCCAGACATAGACACTAACATACCCAATGACCAGTGGCGACTCTAGAAACAATATATAGGGGGGGGGGCACACAAGATACCACAGTCCAACTGGGGGGCCATTAATAATTTCCACCATTAAATCATACCACTGAAAAAAACTAATATATAAATATATATATATATATATATATATATATATATATATATATATATATATATATATATATATATATATATATATACACCGTATTTGCTCGATTATAAGACGACCCCCAAAATCTGAATATTAACTTAGGAAAAAAGAAAAAGCCTGAATATAAGACGACCCTAAAGGAAAAAAGTTTTACCAGTAAATGTTAATTCATGTAAACTATTTTTTTTAATAAAAGCTATGATTGAGAAAAATATTTTTTTTGTTTTTATTTCTTGTATTTTCCAGCCTGTCCCCCAGTTACGCACATCTGCCCCCAGGCTTGCCACACCAATATGGCACTGTGGCCCATGATATGCCTTTTAACCCTCTATATGCCACTGTGCCCCATGGTATGCCTTTTGACCCCCTATATGCCACTCTGCCTCCAGAAATGCCTTATACCCCTATATCCCATTCTGGCATTTAGGGGGTTAAAATGCATATTATGGGGCAGAGTGGCATATAGGGAGGTATAAGGCATTTCAGGAGGCAGAGTGGCATTAAGGGAGTTAAAAGGCATTGTATAGAGCACTCTGCCTCCAGAAATGCCTTATACCCCTATATGCCACTCTGGCATTTAGGGGGTTAAAAGGCATATTATGGGGCAGAGTGGCATATAGGGAGGTATAAGGCATTTCAGGAGGCAGAGTGCTCTATTAAATGCCCCCTTAACGCCACTCCAGAAATGCCCTATGCCCCCATTTAACTAACACACACACACACACTCTCTCCCCCCCCTCCCCTCTCCTCTCTCCCCTCTCTCCCCTCTCAGCCCTCTCTTACCGGTGCTTCCAGCCGGGGCAGCGGGTTGACGTCGCCTTCTGCTGCAGCCGGAAGGAGGTGGAGTTGGCAGCGGGGGTTTGTATGCGTCCGTCGCGTATACTTTCCCCGGCTGTCAGAGATCAGAGATCTCTGACAGTCGGGGAAGGTCTACGCGACGGACGCAGACAACCCCCGCTGCTAGCCACACCTCCTTCCGGCTGCAGCGGACGTTGTCTACGCGGATCGCGTAGACGTCAACCCGCTGCCCCGGCAATACAGCAGGAAGCACCGGTAAGTGTGTATGATGGGGGGGGGGGGTGAGACAGGAGGATCCAGGTCCCCTGCAGCGGTGCGGGGGATCTGGATCTTAGTCTCCTAATCAGACTCTATTTGAGGTCTGATTAGAAGACGACCCCGATTAGAAGACGAGGGGTATTTTTCAGAGCATTTGCTCTGAAAAAAACCTCGTCTTATAATCGAGCAAATACGGTATATATTGCCAATACTTGATCATTCAACATGGGAAGCCTGAAGGCACAATTTAATACGACTAATTCTTGAAATCCTTTAAACAACACAATACCTTAACTTAACTCATCCACATATTAACTCATGCTCTCCCTCATTCAGACAATTCATCCACATATTAACTCATGCTCTCCCTCATTCAGACAATTCATCCACATATTAACTCATGCTCTCCCTCATTCAGACAATTCATCCATTTTAAGAAACTACACCCATTGGAGTTTCAAATGAGGGGCTACATGTATTTCTAGGACAAAAGTTGAGTGCGCAAATAATGATGGAATATGTCGGTTTGGCTTGAAAATATGTTTTTTCTAACCATAGCGACATGTTCATTTGTGTCTTGCGCACTCCAGGTTTGTACTAGAAACACATACAGGCCCTCATTTGATGCGCCAAGGGGTGTAGTTCTTGCAAATGTGTACTTTTTGTACCATAATTTAACTTCCTACGTGACCAGTAATGCCACGTCAAGGCTTCAACCCTAATTACTGATCATTCACACGCCTTTCATATCTCCATTCACTCGCAGAAGCACACACCATACTTTCCATACATTCACTCACAGAAGCACACACCATTCTTTCCCCTTACAATCCCAAAGAAATGATGGTAAAGGGATAAAAAAAAAAAAAAAAAAAAAGTTTTGCAGTAAAAATGCAAGGTGCTCCAGCGATGAGATGGTTACTCACGTACCGCACAGGCTAAATGGCTGATTTTAATAATATTTGCAGTTCATCAGGATTTCAAAAATTGCCTCCCTCTACCGGTGGCTAAATTTAACCCCATGATCAAAGGGATCATGGGATTAAAAATGAGTATCGGCCATTTTTAAAAAGGGAATGTGACTTTTTATAGCTATATGATCACTGTGGTAACATTGGCTACCACAGTGATCATTTAGCTAGAATACTTTTTTTTTTTTTTTTTTTTAAGTTAAACTACTTTATGTTTAACCCCTTGATGACAATTGCCGGTCCGGGCACGTCACGGAAATTCATGTCGATAACGACAAATGACGTGCCAGGACCGGCACGTCATTAAACGGGTGCAGAAAGCGATCTATTTTCGCTTTCTGCACCGAAACGGCGTTGCTGTAATGCCTCGACCTCGAGGCATTCAGCAACGCCATTATCGGCACAAAGGGGCCATCTCTGGCCCCTCCCCGGGGCCTCAACATCCGCCATACTTTGTATGGCGGCGGACGCCCGTTTTAAAAGCGTTTAGGAGGCGATCAACGATCGCCTCCTAAACTTAAATGGTGTCGCTGGAATGCCTCGATCAGGAGGCATCCAGCGACACCAAACACTTACCTTTGGATGGGCTGTGACCGCTCCGGAGAGCGGCCACAGCCGCAGCTGCCGGTGATCTTCGCCATCTGCAAGATGGCGGCGGTCCGGGAAAATTCAATAAAGAAACAATAAAGTCTAAAAAGTTCGCTAGACGGTCTCCAGACCCTCTAGAGAACTCTGGCTCCACTTGCAGGTTGAATATAGGTACTGCATTCAACCATGCAAGTCAATGGAGCTCAGCTTTCTAATCACAGTGTGATTAGAAAAAATAAATTAAAAATAAAATTAATAATAATTAGAAAAAAAATAGTAAAAAAACAGTAAAATGTAAAAATAATTTCCCACTGATGCCACTATCAGGGGAACCTTCAAGTTGAAAAAAAATGTTAAAAAAATAAAAAAAAGGCAAAAAAAAAATATATATATATAAAAAATATATTTTTGTGAGCAAGTCCTAAAATTAGCATATTAGCTTAAAACAATTCTCGCATGGAAAGAGTTAAAATACTGGCATATTAAATGCCCATGGGGTGTCTACTTTTAAAAAATGTATGATTTGATGGGGTAAATTGAATTGGCCGGGTTCAACAAGGTCCCAATTAACACGGGGGGAAGGATGGCCACACATCTAATTTCCAATTAGAAAAATGCACACGTACCAAATGTGGCCTTTTAGTTCCCCCCAAAAATGACAAACCCATGCATGTGGGGTATCACTGTACTCAGGAGATGTTGCTGAACACATATTGGGGTGTCGTGTGACAGCGGCATATACCAGGAGCTGTAAATTCATACATAAAGTAGGTGTGTGTGGGAAAAATACACACACAAAAATACTACTGCAAACTTTAAAAAAATGCTGGTGGTAAAATGTGTGCATGCAAAGAGTTAAAATACCAGCATTTAAAATACCCTGGGGTGTCTAGTTTTCAAAAATATATGGTTTTGTTGGGCATACTGAAATGGCCCAGCTCAAAGATGTACCAAATAGGGCACGGGCAGTGGATCCCCAAATGCCAAAGTTCAACATTGAAAAATGTGCATGCCCCAAATGTGGCTCTTTTGCCCCCGAACAGCCAGGCAAAATCATTCATGTGGGGTATCACTGCGCTCAGGAGATGTTGCTGAACACATATTGGGGTGTTTTGTGATAGTGACATATACGAGAACTTTTTAATTCATACCTGAAGTAAAATGTGTGTGACAAAACAAATGGAAAAAAATGACTATCACAAAGTTTGACAAAGACTGGTGGTAGATATGGTGCATGGAAAGAGTTAAAATACTAGCATTTGAAATACCCTGGGGTGTCTAGTTTTCAAAAATATATAGCTTTATTGGGCACACTGAAATGGCCCGGCTCAAAGATGTACCAAATAGGGCATGGGCAGTGGATCCCCAAATGCCAAAGTGCAACATTGAAAAATGTGCATGCCCCAAATGTGGCCCTTTTGCCCCCAAACAGCCAGGCAAAATCATTCATGTGAGGTATCGCTGTACTCAGGAGATGTTGCTAAACACATATTGGGGTGTTTTTTGATAGTGACATATACCAGAACCTGTTTATTTATACCTAAAGTAAAATGTGTGTGAAAAAACAAATGCAAAAAAATTACTACCATAAAGTTTGACAAAGGCTGATGGTAGAATAAGTGCTCGGAAAGGGTTAAAATACCAGCATTTGGAATACCCTGGGCTGTCTAGTTTTCAAAAATATATGACTTGATGGGGTAAATTGCATTGGCCGGCTTCAAAGATACCCGAAATGGCACATGGGGGGAAGAATTACCAGATTTGGAAAAAATGGCTTTGAAATAGCAAAACGGTACCTGTACTTATTGCTCCATAACGTGCAGAAAAAACCAAAAAACAAAAACATTGGGTATTTCTAAACTCAGGACAAATAGTAGAATCTATTTAGCAGGTTTTTTTATTACCTTTTATAGATGAGTAAAAGATTTTTCAACTAAAAGTTAGAAACAGTCATTTTTTTCTAAATTTTTCACCATATTTTATACTTTTTTTAATAGTAAATAATACGATACAATCAAAACAACGTCATCTATAGAAAGCCCTTCTTGTCCTGAAAAAAACAATATCTAATGTGTGTGGGTTCAGTAATTGGGAAAGAAGAAAATTACAGCTAAACACGAGCAGCGCAGAAATGTTAAAACGGCCATTGTCACGAAGGGTACAAAAAGTAAAATCAGCCTTTGTCACGAAGGGGTTAAATAATTTTTGTAACTTTTTTTACATTTTTATTTTTTTTACTTAATATTTTTATTCTTTTACAATCTATATAGCGTTGGTGAAGTAATTACCTTTCCAACAGTATATGTTGGGGGTCTGTAGCTGCTTAGATGCCTGAGATACAGGCATCTAAGCAGCATGCCCCCCATACCTATTTAACTGACAATTGTCAGTTGTTAATAAAGTTGCGCGGTGATGCCCTTCAGTCGGGGTATCGTCGGGGTAGATGGTGATGGAGGTCCACAGACCTCCATCAAGGTAGGGTAGTGCTAGTGACGGCATGGTGCCGTCGTTAGCACCTGACTGGGACTGCTAGCGACGGCACCATGTCGTCGTTAGCAGTCAAGGGGTTAAAGTCCCATTCCGGGACTGTCCTGGGTGACTCCAAATTAGGCGGGGGGGCAACAGGGGGGGCAAGGAATATCCTAAGGGGGGTAATTGCGACGCCACTGCCAATGACACTTTTGCTCACTAATATACCCAGGCACACACTTTCACTAAAGTAACTGGGCACACATTCTAACATACCCAAAGACAATTTCAGACACTAAAAAAACCTGGACACACACTAATATACACTCACGCTAACCTACCCACACAAAGACATATGTGCAGGTACTAACATACACACATACTTTCATTAAAATACACATACAATAACAAATGCTAAGACACACATTCACATGCCGACATACCCAGTCACACTTTGAATAATATACCCAGACACAAACGCTAACATACCCCAAAAAATGTTTATGCGCTGACACCCACAAACACACCCAAACAAGCATGTTCACTCACTAAGATACCCAGACGCACATACAGAAACATACCCAAAAACGGGACGTACTAAACAGCATATTGGGATGATGGGATGATTGGCTGCAATGCTCAGCACTATCACTAGAAAAGTCAGAGCACTCCTAATTGTTATCTTGCTATGGTGCCCAAGACTGATAACATACGTGTAACATAGATACAGAATAATGGAAAAATCAGTTTGAACAAAGGAATACAGCATTCATTTACCAAAAGACATACAAAAAGTGGTGGTTGGCATTTCAGCCTTTATCAAGACAAACTGGTGTTAAAACTTGAGTAATATATACATACTTGTAAAGTAGCATGATGAACCTAAAAAGTGAATGTGTAGCTAACAAGCCTATTCAATGAAACGCTACAAGTGAAATGAAAGAACACGATATATGCATCCATGTTTCTGTGTGAACCCAAAAATAAAGTCCCTGATATTTTACATGAGAACAACCTGAAATATTCTGACTATACAGGAAATAACAATGCCCTCTTTTGCTATAGTTTTAAAAAATAATTAAGAGGTAAATACTGTATGTAAGTAATTAACAATATGCGTTCAAAAGGACCTTGTTGAACATTGAGATATTAGTATTAGAGCTAATACATTTATATATAATATTGTATTTTTACTGTAACATAATTTCCCCGTGCTCTGACATAGCGTGTGAGGACCTTGAGGGTGCAGAAGAGCTGGGATAAGACAACAAATGTAGGCTGTGTGTGTGTGTAAATAAACATGTTAGTGTGCTTAAGTATGTTGCTGTGTATGTTAGTATGTGTGTGCAAGTATGTTACTGTGTGTGAGTATACACTAGCATGTGTGTGTTAGCATGTGTAATTATTTAACTTTGTGTGAAAATGTTACTGTATGTGTGTAAGTAGGTTAGTATGTTACTGTGTGTAAGCACATATGCTGGTGTGTGGGTAAACATCCTGGGTTTAGGCTGTATTTGTACTGTGCATAAGCACTTATAGGGTCAGTTTTCACAAGACTATAAGTTGTGACTCCTTTTGTAGCAATAGAGAGGCTTATTATGAAAAGTAGTAGGTAAAAGTGTCCACGGAGGGAAGATACCAATTTCTATTCACTGTGTACTTTTTATTACTGCACGGTCACTAACTCTCCTTGCTACCTTATAAAGTCGGGGAAGAGGTGTTGTCTGGATGATGACCGGTAGCATGAAGCATGGTGTTCCTATTTGTAGGTTTGCAGAAGGCATTGCTGGATAGTGAATCTGAAGCATTATTGGAATTAAGCACATCCAAGTATGAAATCCCAGTAGTAATCTAAATTAAAATCCATTTTATGATGTGAGTGATCGATTTCATCAACAGCTGTAGAAGTGGATCAATGCTCTGCATAAATTGGATCACTAGTGAGCATTTTAGACATTAATATGTTCTCTTGATATACTTTACAGTCGTGCAAGAGCATAGTTCCTCCTTTTATTGTGATTTGCCCTCCGATTGCTTTCAATGGCAGCGTATTATTCCGTAGTAAAGTTAGGGTACATTTTGGAAGATTTTTTAGGTTTAACAGTTTGGTCAGTACACCTTGGGATTGTTATAATTTAGGATTTTTTTTTTAGAAAAAGCTATTATTTAGAAAAGGACAGTGAAACTTGTATAATTCTATTTTCAAATCAAAACATCTTGGTTTGGAAGCAGGTACAAATCTTAACCACAACTGTAAGGGAAGTAAAATTGCGTGAAGATAAATTGTGTGAAGGTAAACTTTTTGTGCGTGTAATGAATTTGTACAAGCTTTAATTTTAACAGATTTTGCCTAAATTGTACATTTATACGAATCTCCAAAAACAAGGTGGGACACCCAACAAAGGAAACAAAAATGAAGAAGAAACTTCTGAATATATTATTTTAGAATAAAAACGGAACAAAACAAAACAGTTGAATGAGATCCCAGAAAAAGCTGTACAAGGTTCCAAGTGAATAAGATAAGGAGAGGAAAGGTGAGGCGTGGAGTAAATAATTAGAAGTTAAGGGGATGTGTAGTTTTACTAAAATACTACACACGGTCACTCTAACACACACTTACCTTTCCTTTAACCTGTCTTCGTAGGTACTTGCAAACTGTGCAAACTGGCAGGCTATTATTAGCAGCATGCCATGTATGAAGTTTTGTATGAGGCTATGATGTGGTTGTTTTGATTTTCTCATTGTCAATATGATCACAGTAAGTTTTGGCATTATAAGTCTACTGATACGTGACATTGGGTGTGGATTTCTGGATCACCATTGTAGGATGGAGTCCTACTGCTGAATGTCTCTGAAGAGAAACAGAGCAACCCAGGCAAGAATGAGATGGGCATGGGGGCCCAGATTCCTGAAACAAAGTACCAAGAGTTACACGGTAAAGCAGTTGGGACAGTGCAATACAAGGTCAAGGCAACCAGTAAGATTTAGTAATGATTAATCATTGAATAATCAAGACAGGTAGCATGAAGATATTTAATAACAAAGCAGTGATGTGTTCTCTTGGCACACCTTTTTTTAGTCTTGGATGCCAAGTACACAGTTTAGTGACGTGGTACGTATGCCCATGTGTTTATTGCCATCCAACTGCCGTTTGTAGGGCAGATCAATGCATCAACTAAAAGCAATAGAATGCAGATACAGGAAAAGTTTTTTCCTTTTAATAAAAAAAACAAAATACTGTATTTGTTGTATTATAAGACAATTTTTTTTTCCAGAGCAAATGCAGTGAAAAATACGCCTCGTCTTATATTCAAGGCCGTCTTATAAATCAGACCTCAAATAGAGGTCTGACTAAAAGAATAAGATCCAGATCCCCCGCAGCGCTGCAAGGGACCTGGATAGGTCATTCTGGCAGCCGGTGGACGTCTGTACGATGCACACACAACCTACACTGCTGCTGGCACATGACCTTCCAGTGCTCCACCATAGAAGCCCAGGCGGAAGTACCGGTCAGCAGTGGAGGTTGTCTGCGTGCATCGCACAGACCTCCGCCGGCTGCCCCCACTAGACAACAGAAGTCTGGAGCACGGGGGACAAGTCTAGGGATGCATCAGTAAGTTGGGGGACACATACAGGGGGGGTATAAAGCAAATTAGTTTTTATTAAATATGAAAAAATAATTTACATGTGAAGTCATATTTACTAATTAAACTTGTTTCTTATAGAATAGTCTATTCAGCCTTTTTCATTTTTTCTAAATTAATATTCAAATTTTGGGGGGTTGTCTTATAATTGAGCAAATACAGTATGTGAAAGGTCAACTTTTATTGACATGGTTTTTCTTTAACCCCTTAAGGACCGGGCTCATTTTTGACACTTTTGCGGTGCTTGTGTTCAGCTGTAATTTTCTCCTCACCCATTTAGTGTACCCACATAAGTTATATATTGTTTTTTTCAGGACAAGATGGGCTTTCTTCAGATACCATTATTTTGATCGTATCATCTTATTTACTATAAAAAAATTAAAAAAACATGGTGAAAAATTGAAAAAAAACCACATTTTATGACTTTTATTTGAAAAATCTTTTACTCACCTAAAAAAGCAAGTAAAAAAACTAGCTAAATAGATTCTACTACTTGTCCTGAGTTTAGAAATACCCAATGTTTTTATGTTTTTTTGCTGTTTTTTGTAAGTTATAGGGCAATAAGTACAAGTAGCGTTTTATGATTTCCAAATCTTTTTTAACAAATCTGGTCAGTCTGCCTCCATCTCCTCTTTGGAACATCTTTGAAGCCGGTTAACTCAATTTAACCCATTCAAACCATATATTTTTGAAAACTAGACACCCCAGGGTATTCCAAATGCTGTTATTTTAACAAACCCCAATTCAAACAACACCCCAATATGTGTTCAGCAACATCTCCTGAGTACAGCGATACCCCACATGCATGGGTTTGTCAGATTGTTTGGCTGGTAAAAGGCTACTTTTGGGGCATGCGTAATTCAGGTGGTCATTTGGTCATTGTGCCTCCCTCTCCTCTTTGGAATATCTTTGAAGCCGGTTAACTCAATTTAACCCATTCAAACCATATATTTTTGAAAACTAGACACCCCAGGGTATTCCAAATGCTGTTATTTTAACCCTTTTCATGCACCAATTATAGAACTACACTTTGTCAAACTTTGTAATAGTAATTTTTTTTTTTTTTTTCACACAAATTGTACTTTAGTTATAGATATACAGGTCCTGGTATATGCCACTGTCAAACAACACCCCAATGTGTGTTCAGGAACATCTCCTGAGTACAGTGATACCCGACATGCATGGGTTTGTTGGGTTGTTTCAGATTTAAAATGCCACATTTGGGAAGTGCGCTTTTTTTCTCCATTTTGGTCAGTCTGTACCTATGCCCTATCTTTGAGCTAGGCCACTCCAATTTACCCCATCAGCCATTTTTTTTATATATTAGACACCCCTTGGGTATTTGAAGTGCTTTTTTTTTAACTCTTTGTTGAGATTTTTGAGAAATTTTAGCACTTGCTCAAAATAATAAACTTTATTTTTTAATTTTATTTTATTTTTTTAATACTTTTTTTATATTTTTTTTTACACATTTTTCTGGTACTGGATGGTTCATCTAGTGACATCACTGCATAATAATTTTTAAATGTTAGCACATTTTTTTTTTATTTTTTTTTCCATTTTTTATTTTTATTTTTTTTGAATATTTTACTAATCACATAGTGATTAGAAAGCTGGGCTCCATTGACTTGCATGGTTGAATGCAGTACCTGTATTCAACCAGCAAGTGGAGCCAGTTCTCTAGAGGGTCTGGAGACCCTCTAGCGAACTTTTTCGTCTTTATTGTTTTATTTCCCGGGCCGCCGCCATCTTGCTTGATGGCGAAGATCACCGGCAGCGGCGGCTGTGACCGCTCTCCGGAGCGGTCACAGCCCACCCAGAGGTAAGTGTTTGGTGTCGCTGGATGCCTCCTGATCGAGGCATTCCAGCGACACCATTTAAGTTTAGGAGGCGATCGTTGATCGCCTCCTAAACGCTTTTAAAACGGGCGTCCGCCGCCATACAATGTATGGCGGCTGTTGACGCCTCCGGGAGGGGCCAGATATGGCCCCCGATGCCGATCTCGGCCTTGCTGAATGCCTCGACATCGTTGATCACTTTCTAAGCTTATTTTACTTTTTGACGGTTCAGGACCGTCAAAGGTCATTTAGTGACCTTCATGTCATGACGGTCCTGAACCGGCAAAGGTCGCGAAGGGGTTAAACCCACTTTATGTGTTACTGGACTAGAAACCAAAAAGTAATAATAAACATCCCCACTTAACAATAAGCAATGTTTATTGTAAACTGAGCGCATGTTGTCCTACAGCAACACATTAAGTCCCAGTCACCACAGAGGTATTTGGCTACTTGTGTTGCAGTACTTACTCACTCTTAGACAGCCCAAATTGCTGTCAGACTAGTATTTTCTTTGGGCAAAGCAAACACAAATATGGCACATGCCTGAAGCTCCAGTACGAATTTACAGCCTTGCTTCATGCCAAATGAGCAACCCCACATTAATTGATACATTCTCCGATTGGCAGACAGAACAAGATATACAAATCCCTTTATAGAACAAAACAACACGGTTAGAGATAACAAAACAAATATTAAATATGGCCAGCAAAATAAAATTAAACAAGTCATAGAGACATAAGATCGCCTTTTGAACCCCTTCTGAACCCCAAGTTGTTACGTGGGCTATACACTAATAGACTGTAAATTCATGAAACAGGACTCTAACAGTACATCTTCACTTTCATGTGTTCATTTTATGTTTATTTTTGTTTTCCCACAAATGACACAGTGCTACTGAATCTGTTAGCGCTATGCTAATGAGCATAGCACAATATGAATTTGCATAGACCAAGAATTTCCAACTGTACTGGTTCCATAGGAATTAATATACTAAATAGAATGAAATGACCTTGTTTAATTGATGATCTGAAAATGTGACCACCTCTATACTGTAAAAGCTGAAGTATTAGCAGTTTGCTGGTCTGAATCATTCAGATCTGTGTTAACACAATGCCAAGGAGGAACTACATCGGCAATGGTCTTAGAGCAACTGTTGCTGCCCATCAATCTGGGAAGGGTTATAAGTAGACTTATGCATTCTTATTCGGAAGAATATGAAAACAAACAAATGTGTTTTCGTTGTTCAAACCGAATACAGAATAAACTAACTAATGGCAGCGGGTAAACATACATGAAGACTAATAATTTTTATGTTGATTTTATTACACTATATTTTGTTTTCTATTTTTTGACATGTATATTATATTTATATATTAACCCCTTCAATCCCAGGGGTTTTTGGTACCTCAAAGCCCAGAGCAATTTTGCCATTTTTGGGGTATGTCGGTTTAGCAATTATTCTCTTTTCCTGTGAATAGTGTACCCATGTAAACTATATATTGTTTTTTCAAGGAGAGATAGAGCTTTCGTTTGATACCATAGTTGGATGATTAGCTGAAAATTTAGAATGAGAAATTTTGTAAAAACTAGCAAAAATTAGAAAAATAAATTTTTTTTTACATTTTCCCTCTGAATCCTCACAAAATTAGGTAAAGTGATGGAAAATCCCCTCCAAGTTTATCAATTCAGGTGTCCTGATTTCAGAAATACCTAATTTATATAGATTTTCCAGACTTTCCCAGCACCAGGGAGCATACTATAAGGTGTACAATTTTGTATACTTTTTATGCCTATGGCTTAACGGGTTTGGGGGTTGTGAACGGGGGCAGGAGGGTTATACTGGCTAGATGTTATGCTAGGGCAATGGGAAGTAAGTAAGTTTTTTATATATATTTTAATTTTTTTTTACATTTTTTTGTATTTTTATATATTTTTTTACACAGTAATGGTTAAAGGTCCTCCTACGGACCTCCTGAACATGCCAGTGATGTCACAATGACATCACAGCTCACATTATAATTTTTTTTTAGTATTATTTATATCATTATTTTAATGATTTATTTAATATTATTTTTTAAATGGTTTTAATTTTTTTTCCCCCCGCAGGGGATATCCTGTCCTCTGATGACCTTCCGGGTTACGTCAGCAGTGACGCAACCCGGAAGGGAATGCCCGATCGCGTGTTTGCGCGATCGGGCACTTTCAAATGTAACAGCTTACCGGCTTTCATGCCGGAAGCTGTTACAGGAGATCGGGCAGCAGAAAGCCGGCTTCTGCTGCCAGGGGGGGGGAGTCCAGGCTGTCAAACGACATGTGTCCCTGACGCTGCACGAAGGGCTGGACGTACCGGGACGTCCATAGGGGTTTCTTAGTGGGCGTTTTTTGGACGTCCCGGTACGTCTATAGGGGATTGAAGGGGTTAAAGTTTGTGCTTTTGATAAACTAAAGGTGTTTAGTTTGCCCCCTATTCTAGAAGTCAGTGCTTAGGAGGTATCCAATTATCTAGACTGTAAGCTTGTTTGAGCAGGGCCCTCCTCACCTGTTGTCTCTGTTAGTCAATTTGTTATGTTACATACTACTTGTTATGTCTTGTCTACCCATTGTACATCGCTACGGAATTTGATGGCGCTATATAAAACAATAAATAATAATTATAAACTGCATTACCAAACTATGGTGTTGGCAATCAGCAATTGTTGCTTGTAAAACTTGCCTTAGATGAGCGGCACCACCTAGTGGAAGAGTCTGAAACCCGCATTATGATCTTTACAGACCACAAAAACACGCTCTATTTATAATTAGCTGGTTTGACAGACAGAACTAGTCACATGACACGACCAATCACTACTCCTCCCACTTTCACAGTTTCCAACGAAAATATAAAAGTGTGGAAACTTTTTGATTGTTCCACGCATATATATATATATTAGGGCTGAAACTAACGATTATTTTCATAATCTATTAGTTGGCCTATCATTTTTTCGATTAATAAAAAAAATAAAAATAAAATAAAATGTAAATTTTCCATTTATTTAAAATAACTGGATGTTAAAAATAAACGGCAGAATAAAAAAAACTTGGATAAAAATGCATTTCTTGTTTTAATTTCCCAACCTACCCCCCAGATATGCAAATCTGAGCCCAGGCTTGCCACACTACCTCCCAGATATGCCACATACCACCAGATACGCCACACTGCCTCCCACAAATGCCTTATACCCCCTGATATGGCACTGTGCCCCCTGATATGCCTTACACCCCAGTATGCCTTATACCCCCAGATATGCCATAGTGCCCTCATAGATTCACAGACTCGCTCACAGCACACTGACAATACTTTTATAAATAAATACATTAATAATCTTCACTGCCCCCAGGATTTAGCTTCCCCTTAGTTTGCCCCCCCCTTTACCTCTAACTGCACCTTAAGTTAACCTTATTAAATTAACCCTAACAACCCCATCAACAATAACTGCCCCTAAATTAACCCTTAATCCCCTATCAACCATAACTGCCCCTAAATTAACCCCCACCTCCCCTAACTTTCAGTAACCCAAATATTAATTTTATACTCAATGAGATGAATTGCTGGGCCATGTGGACACTATAGGAAATGGGCGGGGCCAATATTCAGTGTGACCGCAGGGAGGGACTGGTAGAAAGAAGGGGTGGGGCCAATCATCAGAGTGACTGCAGGGAGGGACTGGTAAGTAGTAACTGCTGTGAGTCACACTTAGTGAAATGGATTATAAAACTATAAAAATCGATTCAACTATTTGATAATGAAATTCATTGGCGACGAATTTCATTATCGACTAGTTGTTGCAGCGTTATATATATATATATATATATATATATATATATATATATATATATATATGCACTGTAAAGAGAAGATGCCAATTGCTCTCCGGTAGTGTGCACAAAGGGCAATATTTGCAATTTTGGGGCAAAGTTCAAAGGAAGCAGCAATAGTATATTTAAGCTCCATGCCCAGCATTTTTTTTAATATGGCTCAATGGGAACTATTTATAAAAAGAGTTTGAAAAGTGGTTTTAACTTCAAAAAGTGTTTTTTTACCCAGTAGCCAATCTTCCGTTAAAATAAATGGGTCATAACTTGTCTATGACTAGGTAAACGGCCATCACTAGTCTTTTCCGTAATTCAACTTCACAGTTAGGCATTTTTTGTTCTTAAAATTATTAGATTTGTAAGTGCACATAAACCTATAATTGACATGATGTAAACTCAAACACACAGAAGAAAGCCCTGCGCTCAAACTCCCGTCATTCTTGGGCGGCAGCAACACCTGTGCTTATTTTAGGGCTGCAACTAATGATTATTTTAATAATCGTTTAGTTGGCCGATTATTTTTTCGATTAATCGATTAATCGGATAAAAAAAATGCAATTTTTTTTCAATTTAAAATAATGTAATAAAAAACGTACAATTTACATTTTCATCTCTTTATTGCAATGGCCTCTCTATTCACCTTCTTATTTTACTGACATAATAATAAAAGCTACAAGAACCCAAACACTGTTTCTCAAACTAGGTTTTAATGCAAAGTTATTAGTAAATATTAATTCATATGTTAACTATTTTTCATATTTAATAAAAACTATGAGAAGAAAGCCTTGTTTACATTTTTTTTTATTTACCAAACTGTCCCCGGTTATGCACATCTGACCCCCAGCTTGCCACTCTGCCCCCATATATGCCTTATACATCTTATATGCCAGATTCCACTGTGCCCCCTGATATGCCACTGTGCCCCTGATATGCCTTATACTCCTTATATGCCAGTGATATGCAACTGAGCCCCCTGATATACCTTTTACCCCCAGATATGTTTTATGCCCCCCTGATATGCCTAATATCGATATGCCTTATACCCCCTTTATGCCCTGAAATTCATAATACCCCCCATACACCACTATAACTCACCCATACACCACTCTGGCTCCTCCCCCTCCCATACACCACTCTGGCTCCTCCCCCTCCCATACACCACTCTGCCTCCTCCCCCCTCCCATACACCACTCTGCCTCCTCCCCCCTCCCATACTCCACTCTGTCTCCTCCCCCCTCCCATACTCCACTCTGTCTCCTCCCCACTCCCATACTCCACTCTGCCTCCTCCCATACTCTACTCTGCCTCCTCCCCCCTCCCATATACCACTTTGCCTCCTCCCCCTCCCATACTCCACTCTGCCTCCTCCCCCCTCCCATACTCCACTCTGCCTCCTCCCCCTCCCATACTCCACTCTGCCTCCTCCCCCCCTCCCATACACCACTTTGCCTCCTCCCCCCTCCCATACTCCACTCTGCCTCCTCCCCCCTCCCATATACCACTCTGGCTCCTCCCCCTCCCATACACGACTTTGGCTCCTCCCCCCTCCCATACTCAGGGCCGGACTGGGACTGAAAAGCAGCCCTGGAAACATTTGGAGAGCAGCCCCATATAGTTTATCTCGCGATTGAGCTCTTATACCCACGCGCACCCCTTATACATACCCGAGTCACACTATTTGCCGTACAAATAACTATAAAACATTCTTTTTATCATATTATTTGTATTAAAATACCAGAAAGCAAAACTGTTAAAAGGCCCTAATAAATGAAATATATTACACATAATGGAATCAAAACATTTACTACTGAAAACATTTTTAGATTGAGACATTTTTTGTTTTTGTTTTTATTTCCTTTTATTTGTCAACCTGCCAACAGCCCCTTCTACCCCCTTTTCATATTCTTTTGCACAGAGCCCCATGTCAAGGAGCTTTCAATTACTTAAGTTAATAGAACCTGATTAAGTTAGTAGAATCTGAGGTCTTTTCGTATTGCAGGGTACATCCAGAAAATAAACACAGATCAATTCTGGTGGAGTGCCAGACATCTGCCCCAGGCTTGCCACTCTGCCCCCTTTTAACTCCCTATATGCCTCTCTGCCTCCAGAAATGCCTTATACCCCCTATATGCCACTCTGCCATATAGGGGGTTAAAAGGCATTTATAGAGGCAGAGAGGCATATAGGGGGTTAAAAGGCATTTATAGAGGCAGAGTGGCATATAGGGGGTTAAAAGGCATACCATGGGGCACTCCAGAAAAAGCCTTATACCCTCCTATATGCCACTCTGCCCCATGATATGCATTTTAACCTCCTATATGCCACTTTGCCTCCAGAAATGCCTTGTAGCCCCTATATGCCACTCTGGCATTTAGGGGGTTAAAAGGCATATCATGGAACAGAGTGGCATATAGGGGTATAAGGCATTTCTGGAAGGAGAGTGGCATATAAGGGGCATAAGGCATATCAGGGAGGGAGAGTGGCATATGGGGGCATAAGGCTTTTATATAAAAAAAATATTATACAGTTTGTTAAAAAAAATAAATTTGTTTATTTACCTTCTACTTCTTCCACTTTGGGGCTTTTTCATCCTGGCCTCCGTCCTCTGGTAGCTGCAGGCCGCCGTTTTCTATGTTGACAGGATGTCAGTGACAGGACATCCGGTGCTCCAGCAGTCTGAGTGTGAGGGGGCGGAGCTTTCACCCCTCACGCTCCTCCCATCACTATGCGGCCATCAGATTAATGGAAATGTAATCGAAACGGCCGATGCGTGCTGACACCGCCGGCCGGAGTTACTTTAACTCTTTTTTTTTTTTTATTGAATATGCCGGATCGGCTTGCCATATAAAGTAAAATAAAAAAAGTATTAAAGTAGCTCTGGCCGGCGGTGTCAGCACGCATCGGCCGTTTCGATTAAATTTCCATTAATCTGATGGCCGCATAGTGATGGGAGCAACATGAGGGGTGAAAGGTCCGTGCGAGGGGGCGGAGCTTTCACCCCTCACGCTGCTCCCATCAGTAGGCGGCCATCGCACACGGCCGCTGAGTGCTGATGCCGCCGGCCGGCGCTGCTTTAATACTTTAATAAAAAAAGAATTGAAGTAGCGCCAGCCGTTTAGATTAGATTTCGGACCTTGAAATTTCCCGGTATCCCGGTGGGCCAGTCCGGCCCTGCCCATACTCCACTCTGCCTCCTGTCAGCAACGGAGGTTCACAAGACACCAGGGAGCCGGGTAGAGAGGCAGAGTGGCGTATGGGAGGGGGGGGAGCCAGAGTGGTGTGTGGGAGGGTGGCTCCCATACACCCTCTGACTCCTCCCCCCTCCCATACACCGCTCTGCCTCTCTACCCGGCTCCGTTACTGACAGGCACTTTCACTGCAGCTTCATAGAAGCCTCAGCGTAAGTGAAGGTGAGTAACGGAGGCCGTCTGTGCGATGCAGACCCCCACCGGCTGACAGAGAGGATAATTCTCTGTCAGCCGGTGGGGGTCTGCACGATGCGTACAGCCAGCCTCCGTTACTGCCCTTCACTTACGCTGAGGCTGCAGTGAAAGTGCCGGTCAGTAACGAGTCGGGAGAGAGGCAGAGTGATGTATGGGAGGGGGGAGGAGTCAGAGGGGTGTATGGGAGGGGGGAGAGAGATGGAAGTGAGAGACCGGCTGACAGTGAGGGGAATCCAGGTCCCCTGCAGCGTTGCGGTGGATCTGGATTCTAGTGTTATAATCCGATCTCTGTTTGAGGTCGGATTATATAAAGAGGAGTTTTTCAGAGCATTTGCTCTGAAAAAAAACTTTTTATAATCGATAAAAATTTATTCGATTAATCGATAATGAAAATCGTTGACAACGATTTTCATTATCAATTTTATCGATTAGTTGTTTCAGCCCTAGCTTATTTAGACAAATGGAGGTTTTTAATTTCACTCCAATGGCCATTAAAATGGAAGCTCGCCTGCCACGTCACGGCAAAACTCTTAGGCGAGTCCTACACTACACAATTCACCTCGCTGCTGTGAGCTAAAGGTAAAAATCTCTAATGAGACAAAGAGGGTGTTTGGGATAGTGCGCAGGTAACTATTTTTCGGTTTTTTTTCTATGTATTTTGGGCTGATGAATACTATAGCCGTTGCTGCCGCCCAAGAATGATGGGAATTTGAGCGCAGGGCTTTCTTCTGTGTGTTTGTGTTTCAATTTTGTATCTCACAGCCAGGGTGCTATTGCTGCCGCCCACCCCATGTGGTCCCTATTAAGGGCTAATAAATGTGTAGGGGTTTAGAGAATACCCCTCTTTGTCTCATTAGAGATTTTTACCTTTAGCTCACAGTAGCGAGGTGAATTGTGTAGTGTAGGACTCGCCTAAGAGTTTTGCCGTGACGTGGCAGGCGAGCTTCCATTTTAATGGCCATTGGAGTGAAACTAAAAACCTCCATTTGTCTAAATAAGCACAGGTGTTTGGGATAGTGCGCAGGTAACTATTTTTCGGTGTTAGTTCTATGATGTAAACTCGGCTTATCCCAGTCCTTCTCAGAAATATTTATCTTCATTTCTGTGTCAAGCAGATTGATGTTCTGCCATTAATGTAATCAGATAGCTATGTCTCCCTATTATCCATATATACCTCTCTCCTTCATAGCCACAAAATAGATGCGAGATTAAGTACTTTTTTGTGAGCAACACCCAAGGCCATATTAACCCCTTCAATCCCAGGGGTTTTTGGTACCTCAAATTCCAGAGCAATTTTGCGCTATGCCGGTTCAGCGATTATTCTCCTTTCCTGCGAATAGTGTACCCATGTAAACTATATATTGTTTTTTCAAGGAGAGATAGAGCTTTCTTTTGATACCACAGTTGGATGATTAGGTGAAAATTTAGAATGAGAAATTTAGTAAAAACTAGCAAAAATTAGAAGAAAAAAAAACAAACTTTGTTTAAAAATTTATTTATTTTTTTACATTTCCCCTCTGAATCCCCACAAAATTAGGTAAAAGTGATGGAAAATCCCCTCCAAATTTATCAATTCAGGTGTCCTGATTTCCGAAATACCTAATTTATATAGATTTCCATACTTCTCCAGTACTTATAGGGAACATACTAGAAGGTGTACAAGATTCGTAGAATTTTTATGCTTACGGCTTAACGGGTTTGGGGGTTGTGAATGGGGGCAGGAGGGTTATACTGGGTAAATGTTAAGGGCAATGGGATGTAAGGGTTTTTTTTTTTTTATTATTATTATATTTTTTATATATATAAAAATGGTTAGGGACCTCTTGAACATGTTATTAATGCCAGTGATGTCACAATGACATCACTTAGCTCACTATTATTTTTTTATTGTATTATTTTGGTGATTTATTTATGGGTTTTTTTTTCCCCCAATCACTAACTTTTCTTCCCTTAGTTTTCTGTTTCAGCATGGGAGAAGAGTGAGAAACATGGTTTCTCACTCTCCTCTCTGCGATCGCCCTGCACCGATCACACTGTGATCTCTATGCAAGTCCCCACAGAGTCTGTGCCTCATCGGAGGACAGGATATCCCCTGCAGGGTCTGCGACCCGGAAGGGAATGCCTGATCGTGCGATCGGTATTTAAAAATGTAACAGTTTTCCGGCTTTTGTGCCGGAAGCTGTTACATCAGATTGGACAGCAGAAAGCTGGCGATGCCTGATCTCCCGTGCAGAGATGTACCGGGCAGGATGTACCCAGTTATTAGGGCAGGATGTACCGGTACGTCCATAGGAGATTCTTGGGATGCATTTTTTGGACATACCGGTACGTCCATAGGGGACTGAAGGGGTTTAACCCCTTCGTGACAAAGGCTGATGTTAATTTTTGTACCCTTCGTGACAATGGCCGTTTTAACATTTCTGCGCTGCTCGTGTTTAGCTGTAATTTTCTTCTTTCCCGTTTACTGAACCCACACACATTAGATATTGTTTTTTTCAGGACAAGAAGGGCTTTCTTTAGATGACATTGTTTTGATTGTATCATATTATTTACTATTTAAAAAAAGTATAAAATATGGTGAAAAATTTAGAAAAAAAATGACTGTTTCTAACTTTTAGTTGAAAAATCTTTTACTCATCTATAAAAGGTAATAAAAAAACCTGCTAAATAGATT
The DNA here is from genome assembly GCA_023333645.1 of Sceloporus occidentalis. Taxonomy (NCBI): domain Eukaryota; kingdom Metazoa; phylum Chordata; class Lepidosauria; order Squamata; family Phrynosomatidae; genus Sceloporus; species Sceloporus occidentalis. The sequence continues at coordinate 5,966,683 of JALMGF010000053.1, read as the reverse complement.
CTACTATTTGTCCTGAGTTTAGAAATACCCAATGTTTATGTTTTTTTGCTTTTTTCTGCACGTTATGGAGCAATAAGTACAGGTAGCGTTTTGCTATTTCAAAGCCATTTTTTCCAAATCTGGTAATTCTTCCCTCCATGTGCCATTTCGGGTATCTTTGAAGCCGGCCAATGCAATTTACCCCATCAAATCATATATTTTTGAAAACTAGACAGCCCAGGGTATTCCAAATGCTGGTATTTTAACCCTTTCCAAGCACTAATTCTACCATCAGCCTTTGTCAAACTTCATGGTAGTAATTTTTTTGCATTTGTTTTTTCACACACATTTTACTTTAGGTATGAATAAACAGGTTCTGGTATATGTCACTATCATAAAACACCCCAATATGTTTTTAGAAACATCTCCTGAGTACAGCGATACCTCACATGAATGATTTTGCCTGGCTGTTTGGGGGCAAAAGGGCCACATTTGGGGCATGCACATTTTTCAATGTTGAACTTTGGCATTTGGGGATCCACTGCCCATGCCCTATTTGGTACATCTTTGAGCCGGGCCATTTCAGTGTGCCCAATAAAACCATATATTTTTGAAAACTAGACACCCCAGGGTATTTTAAATGCTGGTATTGTAACTCTTTGCATGCACACATTTTACCACCAGCATTTTTTCAAAGTTTGCAGTAGTATTTTTGTGTGTGTATTTTTCCCACACACACCTACTTTATGTATGAATTTACAGCTCCTGGTATATGCCGCTGTCACACGACACCCCAATATGTGTTCAGCAACATCTCCTGAGTACAGTGATACCCCACATGCATGGGTTTGTCATTTTTGGGGGGAACTAAAAGGCCACATTTGGTACGTGTGCATTTTTCTAATTGGAAATTAGATGTGTGGCCATCCTTCCCCCCGTGTTAATTGGGACCTTGTTGAACCCGGCCAATTCAATTTACCCCATCAAATCATACATTTTTTAAAAGTAGACACCCCATGGGCATTTAATATGCCAGTATTTTAACTCTTTCTATGCGAGAATTGTTTTAAGCTACTATGCTAATTTTAGAACTTGCTCACAAAAATATATTTTTTATATATATATATATTTTATTTTTTTTTGCCTTTTTTTTTTTTTTTTTACATTTTTTTTCAGCTTGAAGGTTCCCCTGATAGTGACATCAGTGGGAAATTATTTTTACATTTTACTGGTTTTTTACTATTTTTTTTCTAATTATTATTAATTTTATTTTTAATTTATTTTTTCTAATCACACTGTGATTAGAAAGCTGAGCTCCATTGACTTACATGGTTGAACGCAGTACCTATATTCAACCTGCAAGTGGAGCCAGAGTTCTCTAGAGGGTCAGGAGACCGTCTAGCGAACCTTTTCATCTTTATTATTTTTTTTCCCGGGCCGCCGCCATCTTGCTGATGGTGAAGATCACCGGCAGCTGCGTCTGTGACCGCTCTCCGGAGCGGTCACAGTCCATCCCCAGGTAAGTGTTTGGTGTCGCTGGATGCCTCCTGATCGAGGCATTCCAGCGACACCATCGCCTCCTAAACGCTTTTAAAACGGGCGTCAAAGTATGGCGGATGTTGACGCCCCGGGGAGGGGCCAGAGATGGTCCCTTTGTGCCGATAATGGCGTTGCTGAATGCCTCGAGGTCGAGGCATTACAGCAACGCCGTTTCGGTGCAGAAAGCGAAAATAGATCGCTTTCTGCACCCGTTTAATGACGTGCCGGTCCTGGCACGTCATTTGTCGTTATCGACTTGAATTTCCGTGACGTGCCCGGACCGGCAATTGTCATCAAGGGGTTAAAGAAGATCTGTCACTTTTCCAAACATCTACATGTTGTAGTTCTATACTCTAGTGGTGTTTACAGATTATATATACCGTATTTGATCGATTATAAGACGAGGTTTTTTTTCTGAAAAATACCCCTCGTCTTATAATCGGGGTTGTCTTATAATCAGATCTTAAATAGGTCTGACTATGAGACGACTAAGATCCAGATCCCCCGCAGCTGCAGGGGACCTGGATCCTCCTGTCTCCCCCCCCGCCCCACTTACCGGTACTTCTGAGTCCCCGGTGTGTAGCTGGGGCAGCGTGTAGATGTCTACGCGATTTGCGTAGACAACTTCCGCTGCAGCAGGAAGGAGGTGTGGCTAGCAGCGGGGGTTGTCTGCGTCCATTGCGCAGACCTTCCCCGGCTGTCAGAGATCAGAGTTCCCCGCACCGGTGCCGGGAACTCTGATCTCTGTCAGTTGGGGAAGGTCTGCGCGATGGACGCAGACAACCCCCGCTGCTATCCGCGCCTCCTTCCGGCTGCAGCGTAAGTGCGTGGGATCTACACGCTGCCCTGGCTACATGACAGGGAAGTCAGAAGCACCGGTAAGTTTGGGGGGGGGGAGGGATGAGTGTTAAATGGGGGGCATAAGGCATTTCTGGAGGCAGAGTGCTCTGTGAAATGCCTTTTAACCCCCTTAATGCCACTCTGCCTCCAGAAATGCCTTTTTAACCCTCTATACGCCACTCTGCCTCCTGAATGTATTAAACCTCCCTATATGCCACTCTTCCCCATAATATGCCTTTTAACCCTCTAAATGCCAGAGTGGCATATAGGGGTATAAGGCATTTCTGGAGGCAGAGTGGCACATAGGTGGTCAAAAGGCATATCATGGGGCACAGTGGCATATAGGGTTAAAAGGCATATCATGGGGCACAGTGGCATTTAGAGAGTTAAAAGGCATATCATGGGGCACAGTGGCATATAGGGGGTATAAGGCATTTCTGGGGCAGATGTGCATAACTGGGGGGCAGGTTGGAAAATAGAAGGAAATAAAACCAAAATATTTTTCTCAATCATGGCTTTTATTAAAAAAAAATAGTTTAGATGAATTAACATTTACTGGTAAAACTTTTTTCCTATAGGATCGTCTTTTTTTCCTAAATTAATATTCAGATTTGGGGGGTCGTCTTATAATCGAGCAAATACGGTAGTTCAGAAATCCCTTTTTTGTGGGAGCAAAACCTTAACTGTAATTTGGATTTGCATGATTAATCCATTATATTATGTTATCTCACCGCTATGGTTAAGTAAAATCCAAAAGAGTGGGGAGAGGAGAAGGAAGATAATTTTGGGACAGAAAATTATTAATATCTCTCAGGGAAATCTGATAACTATCCTCAAAACAATTACACTACTTGATAAGCAAAACACTTATTGGTAGTTTTAATAACTGGGTTAAAAGTGACAATTCCACTTCTAGACCATATTTTCTTTTTGATCCCGTGCACTAGAATATTGAGCCTACAAAAGAAAAAACCTTAGATACGTGTTGTATTAGGGTACTCTAGGGACTTTTTGTAAATGCTAAATTATGGTTAAACAAACATCTATGCTTAAAACCATAAAAAGGTGTTGCCTTTTACTCACTACATGTATTAGGCATAATGAGCATTATATAGAATGACTGAACCATTGCTCTGTTTCAACAGAGCACAAATAATTTATAACATAACTATACACATCCAACAACCCATTGTTAATTTTATATATATCTCCCCTTTAAGACCCACAATCACTCCAAGCCAGGAAAAAAACAAACAAACAAAAGAGGATTGATATCCAAAATACATACCCTTCCTCGACAGCAGCAACATAGGCAGCAGATCAGTCAGTTTTGCATTTGAAGTCAGCCCAGAGAGCTACAGGATGATTTAAACAAAGGAGTACAACATCCTCTGAGTATATTGTAATGAAATGTGGTTAAATGTAGGTTTTATAAACATGTACTAAAATTCGGTAATGCAAGTTAAGTATCTTATTCTTATCTGAGAACCCCTTATCTGAAATCACATTTTTATTTTTTTTATACTGGGTAAATGTTAGGGCAATGGGATGTAAGGGGTTTTTTTTTTTGTTGTTTTTTTTTAATTATTATTATATTTTTTATATATATATTTTCTATATATAAAAATGGTTAGGGACCTCTTGAACATGTTATTAATGCCAGTGATGCCACAATGTCATCACTTAGCTCACTATTATTTTTTTATTGTATTATTTTGGTGATTTATTTATGGGTTTTTTTCCCCCAATCACTAACTTTTTTCCCCCTTAGTTTTCTGTTTCAGCATGGGAGAACAGTGAGAAACATGGTTTCTCACTCTCCTCTCTGCGATCCCCCTACACCGATCACACTGTGATCTCTATGCAAGTCCCCACAGAGTCTGTGCCTCATCGGAGGACAGGATATCCCCTGCAGGGTCTGCGACCCGGAAGGGAATGCCTGATCGTGCGATCGGTATTTAAAAATGTAACAGTTTTCCGGCTTTTGTGCCGGAAGCTGTTACATCAGATTGGACAGCAGAAAGCTGGCGATGCCCGCTGCAAGGGCAGGATGTACCGGTACGTCCATAGGAGATTCTTGGGATGCATTTTTTGGACATACCGGTACGTCCATAGGGGACTGAAGGGGTTTAAAGAAGATCTGTCACTTTTCCAATTAACAATGTCTACCCATTGTTAATTTTATATATATCTCCCCTTTAAGACCCACGATCACTCCAAGCCAGGAAAAAAACAAACAAACAAACAAACAAAAGAGGATTGATATCCAAAATACATACCCTTCCTCGACAGCAGCAACATAGGCAGCAGATCAGTCAGTTTTGCATTTGAAGTCAGCCCAGAGAGCTACAGGATGATTTAAACAAAGAGTACAACATCCTCTGAGTATATTGTAATGAAATGTGGTTAAATGTAGGTTTTATAAACATGTACTAAAATTCGGTAATGCAAGTTAAGTATCTTATTCTTATCTGAGAACCCCTTATCTGAAATCACATTTTTATTTTTTTTATACTGGGTAAATGTTAGGGCAATGGGATGTAAGGGGTTTTTTTTTTTGTTGTTTTTTTTTAATTATTATTATATTTTTTATATATATATTTTCTATATATAAAAATGGTTAGGGACCTCTTGAACATGTTATTAATGCCAGTGATGCCACAATGTCATCACTTAGCTCACTATTATTTTTTTATTGTATTATTTTGGTGATTTATTTATGGTTTTTTTTCCCCCCAATCACTAACTTTTTTCCCCCTTAGTTTTCTGTTTCAGCATGGGAGAACAGTGAGAAACATGGTTTCTCACTCTCCTCTCTGCGATCCCCCTACACCGATCACACTGTGATCTCTATGCAAGTCCCCACAGAGTCTGTGCCTCATCGGAGGACAGGATATCCCCTGCAGGGTCTGCGACCCGGAAGGGAATGCCTGATCGTGCGATCGGTATTTAAAAATGTAACAGTTTTCCGGCTTTTGTGCCGGAAGCTGTTACATCAGATTGGACAGCAGAAAGCTGGCGATGCCCGCTGCAAGGGCAGGATGTACCGGTACGTCCATAGGAGATTCTTGGGATGCATTTTTTGGACATACCGGTACGTCCATAGGGGACTGAAGGGGTTTAAAGAAGATCTGTCACTTTTCCAATTAACAATGTCTACCCATTGTTAATTTTATATATATCTCCCCTTTAAGACCCACGATCACTCCAAGCCAGGAAAAAAACAAACAAACAAACAAACAAAAGAGGATTGATATCCAAAATACATACCCTTCCTCGACAGCAGCAACATAGGCAGCAGATCAGTCAGTTTTGCATTTGAAGTCAGCCCAGAGAGCTACAGGATGATTTAAACAAAGAGTACAACATCCTCTGAGTATATTGTAATGAAATGTGGTTAAATGTAGGTTTTATAAACATGTACTAAAATTCGGTAATGCAAGTTAAGTATCTTATTCTTATCTGAGAACCCCTTATCTGAAATCACATTTTTTATTTTTTTTTGCAGATAAGGGCAGTTCAGCTTGAGAGGAAAGCTCCTGTTGCTGGTGTCTAACCACTCCTGTACTTGGTAGAGCCTCCTCTTCAGCTTCTCTGCCGCGATGCTGTACACAACTGGCCAGAGAGCGGAGAACAGGAGTAATACATCCCCCCACCCACCATACTCCAACACTGGCACACCAGATACATTATAGTAAATTATCCCTTATCCGTATGTACTTAATAAGGGAAACTAAACTCATCATATTTTTTTTTTTTTTTTTTTTTTTTTTAGAACAAGGGTACAAGTGATAAATTAAATGGTCAAACTGGCAGACAACATGCCCCTAAATCATGAGTATGCAAAGTAGTTTCAAGCCAAGATATTTTAGCAGCTGTACCAAGAAACATACGCCTTGTGATTTGGGGGCTTAACTACGGCTAAACACCAAAATAACCCCCACTATGTATTGCTTGAAAGAATGCTACTTGAAGATTTCAAAGGCACCCCACTTACATTTTTATATGGCTCGCAGCAACCATGAATCTTGTAAGAACATGTGATTTTTGTATTCTTTTCTTTCAACTTTTTCCTGTTCCAGGCATATTTGAGTAGATCCTAACTAACCTGGAAGAAGAACAAAAACATTAGAACTACCACAGTGTGGTACGTCAGTGTTACAGCCATGAGAATCCCCAAAATCATGTGTGCGCAAAGTGGTTTCAAAGCAAAAATGAATGGCCTGCAGAGATGAATCAAAAAGTATACCTACTGATAATCTCAGAACACCCCATTTCCATTTCTTAATTGCCAAAAGAAAACCCCACAAATCTCTGTGGGGACCGAAGGTGGCCGTGATTGCAAAGTAACACTTAATGCACATTAGTTCTTACAGAGCTATCATGTAGCAGGGAGTGGTCAGGGATGGGGACTCTACATTAGAAGCGTAACTAGAAAACACAGAGCCCTGGTGTGAAAATTGTCTTGCCCCGTCCCCCATCAGCTGGTCTCTGCTTTTTTGGCACCTGATAAGGGTTGTGTATTAGAGTGTACTGACTGGTCCTCATTCGTATTACACACATAAGGACTTGCCCAAGCAACCAGATTACACATAGGCAGGACACTTGCCCAGGCTGCATCCACTAGAATTACCCAGGATCTATATTGCACGCAGAGTGGTCTCCTCAGCTGCTCAGGTCTCCTCTTAGTCTGGCTCAGGTGCACCATTGATTTACTGCATACCCTTTAGGTCCAAAACAGGAACAGATGCACTACTCTTACTGCCTGCCCATAAACACACATACATACAATCACATTTGCCTTACACATAGACATCCTGGCTTACACTTGTCCTTGCCTTAACACACACTTTCTCTCCCCTTTCTCATAATTTCCCCGTCTCAGTATCTACTTCCTGCCCATATCTCTCCTTTCTCTCTCTCTCTACATACTCATTATTGTAATTGGCCTCTCCCTCAGTAACACACACATACTTTCACAGACTTACGCACTTACATCAACATACACACACACACTACATACATGCGTGCAGACATCCTCCGTTACTGTCCTCCACTTCCGCCTGGGCATATGATGGAGCACCAGCTTGACATGACCTTCCGGTGCTCCTCCATAGAGGCCCCGGCAGAAGTATCAGCCAGCACAGCGGAGGTGGTCTGCGCGCTTTGCGCAACGTTCGCCAGCTGCCAGAAAGGAGGATCCCCTGCAGTGCTGCAGAGGGGCCGGATCATTCTCTCTGGCAGCCGGTGGGCGTCTGTGCGATGCGTGGAGACAATCTCTGTTACTGCCAGCACTTCTACTGGGGCTTCTATGATGGAGCACCGGTGTCACATGACCTTCCTGTGCTCAGTCCTAGAAGCTCCAGCAAAAGAGCCAGCCAGAAGCAGAGGTTGTCTACGCACATCGCACAGACGTTCACCGGCTGCCCCTACTAGACACCAAGGAGTTTGGAGCACGGGGGGTATGTCTTTGTGGGGGGCATATCAGGGGGGCAGAGTGGCATATGTGGGGAGAGCAGAGTGGCGTATGTGGGAGTATGTGGCATATCTGGGAGGCAGTGTGGCATATCTGGGAGGCAGTGTGGCAAGCCTGTTCTCAAATGTGCATAACTGGGGGGGCAGGTTGGAAAATAAAAACAAGAAATGCATTTTTTTTTTTAATTATGCTGTTTGTTTTTAACAGCCTGAACGCGCACGCATCTGTCGCTGAAGCCTCAGTGCCCCTAAGGGGGGCCTCCTCCATACAGACTACAGGCCCTGGCCTTCGCAGGGGTTCTATTTTCAGGGTGGTGTGTACAAAGCTTCGTTGGAACTACTTCCCAATTTCCCCAATTACCAGAGACTAACTACCATGGAGCTCGGACATAGATTTGGAGTACCTGCGTTTTGGGAGGGGGTTTCATGTGTTCACCCCCTTGTAATTAAAATGGATTTTTATTTGGATTTCATGCAACAGACATACACAAAATAGCCCAAATTGGTAAGTGAAATGAAGAAAATATATTTTTTAAAATTATTCTAAAACACGAAAGAGGGAAAAGTAGTGCACGCAGCATACAAATTCAACTCTTTGCTATGAAGCCCCCCAAAAATTTCTGGTGCAACCAATTACCTTCAGAAGTCACATAATCAAAGACCACCTGTTTGATCTATCACATGATCTCACTATATATACACACCTGTTCTGAAAAGCCCCAGAGTCCGCAAACCACTGAGCAAGGGGCACCATGAAGACCAAGGAACTTTCCAAACAGGTCACCGACAAACTTGCAGAAAAGTACAGATCACCAGCTTAAGCCACGCCACTGCGCAGACATCACACGCAGCGCCTCCCTGCTGGACACACATGAACGCACCTGCTGCCACTATATATTAGCGGCAGTGGCATATTTCCAGCACAGGGAGCGCTTCAAAGCAAGCATCCCTCACCCGTAGCTTTCCCCTTACCTCAACGTGAGGTAAGAGTAGAGGGGACCTGGGGATCTCATAAGATGGGGACAGCTCCACAGAGGTAGGCTTTACGGAAAAGCGGACAAAAAAAGCCATTGCTTAAAGAAAATAGGTAAATACATTTGCTGTTCTCAAAAGGCATGTGGGAGACTTGCCGAACATAGGGAAGAAGGTACTCTGATCAGAGGAGACTACAATTGAGCTTTTTGGCCATCAAGAAAAACATTACGTTGTCTGCAGCAAACCCAACACCTATCACCACCCCGAGAAAACCATCCACAGTGAAGCATAGTAGCAGCATCATGCTGTGTTTTTCTTCGGCAAGAACAGGGAAACTAGTGAGAATTGATGGATGCCGCTAAATACAGGGAAATCTGTTTCAGTCTCCCAGAGATCTGACACTGGGACGGAGGTTCACCTTCTAGCAGGACAATGACCCTAAGCATACTGCTAAATCAACACTCACGTTGTTTAACCCCTTCGTGACAAAGGCTGATTTTATTTTTTGTACCCTTCGTGACAATGGCTGTTTTTAACATTTCTGCGCTGCTCGTGTTTAGCTGTGATTTTCTTCTTTCCCGTTTACTGAACCCACACAAGTTATATATTATTTTTTTTTCAGGACAAGAAGGGCTTTCTTTAGATGACATTGTTTTGATTGTATCATATTATTTACTATTTAAAAAAGTATAAAATATATTCGTATTTTTAATACGGGACTACGAACCCAAATAAAGGAATTATAACTCTAGAATCCAGACCCCCCGCTAAGCTGCAGGAGACCTGGATCCTCTCTGCCACCCGGTGAGTGTCTGTGCAAAACGCGCAGACATCCTCCGCTTCTCCCCTCCACTTCCGCCGGGGTTTCTATTACTGAACCCGTCGTCACGTGACCTTCCGGTGCGGCTTCCATCATGGAAGCCCCAACGGAAGCGGAGGGAAGAAGCGGCTGTCTGCGCGCATCGCACAGACCCCTACCGGCTGCCGGAGAGGATCCAGGTCCCGTGAAGTGCTGCAGGGGATTTGGATTTTAGTGTGCGATGTGCGCAACCTCCGCTACTTCATCTCACTGCCACTTCCACCTGCCCCACCAGGGGTTAATATATCAACAGAAGAAAAACAGGACAAGTAAGCAGCACTGGGTGAGTATTATCTTTATTTTTATGCTCATTTGCCCTGTGTTCTTCTGTTGATATATTAACCCTTGCTGGGGCAGGTAGAATTTTTGCGGGATCTATTAATTATGTGCATTCTTTAATTTGTGTTTTTTTATTTTTTGATGTCTGTAATATTTGATTTATTGTTTATATTGTCAATATATTTATATATATTTATATTGTATTGTGTATTTATTTTTTTTGTCTATATTTAATAAATATAAAAAACCTATTTTAGCGATGTCAGTTTTTCTTATATGGGGGGGCATAAGACATATCAGGGGGTACAGTGGTATCAGGGGGGGCAGTGCCATAAAGGGGCTATAAGGCATATCAGGGGGGACAGTGGCATAAATGGGCTATAAGGCGTATCAAGGGGCACAGTGGCATAAAGGGGCTATAAGGCGTATCAGGGGGCACAGTGGCGTGAAGGCACTATAAGGCGTATCAGGGGGCACAGTGGCATAAAGGGGCTATAAGGCATATCAGGGGGCACAGTGGCATAAAGGGGCTATAAGGCGTATCAGGGGCACAGTGGCGTGAAGGCACTATAAGGCATATCAGGGGGCACGGTGGCATCTCAGTGGCATATAGGGGTAAAAGGCATATCAGGGGGCATGGTGGCATATCAAGGGTAAAATGCCTATCAGGGGGCATGGTGGCATATCAAGGGTAAAAGGCATATAGGGGGGCTATAAGGCATATCAGGGGGGCACCGTGGCATATATGGGGCTATAAGGCATATCAGGGGGCACAGTGGCATATAGGGGGTATAAGGCATATTAGGGGACAGAGTGGCATATAGGGGGCTATAAGGCATATCAGGAAGGGTATAAGGCATATCAGGGGACAGAGTGGCACATAGGAGGTATAAGGGGGCACAGTGGCATCTCTGACATATAGGAGGGTATAAGGCATATATAGGGGCAGAGTAGCATATAGGGGGTATAAGGCATTTCTGGGACAGAGAGGCAAGCTAGGGGTGAGATGTGCATAACTGGGCAAAAATAGTTTACATGAATATTTACTAGTAAAGCTTTTTTTTGGTATTTTTGGGGTTCTTGTTAAAATATAGCTTTAATTATTATGTCAGTAAAATAAAAAGGCAAATCATGAAATGCCATTGTAAATTATACGTTTTTATTTTAAATAAACAAAAAATGTGCATTTTGGTTTTTTTTTTACCCGATTAATCGATTAATTGAAAAAATTATCGTCCAACTAATCGATTATGAAAATAATCGTTAGTTGCAGCCCTACTCACAAACAAACCTCTTCACCCCCCCCTTTCCTTCCATCTTTACTCACCCCTTTGCTTAGCAGCAGTCTGCAGACCTTATTGGCTGGCCGTACACTTCACGGGTATCCTCACGTTTAACCGCGAGGTCACTCACAACTACACACACTACTACTACTACTACTACTACTACTAATGTACCCACACACTACTACTACTACTACTACTACTACTACTACTACTACTGTAACCAAGCACATATTGTATGTTAGTGTTTCTGATTTAGTATCTTAGCGTGTCTAATTTACCAAATCAGACACACTGACGCACACCCACGCGGACACACTGACGCACGTAAACATACCCACACGGACACACTACCAAAGCAAAACACACTGAAGCAGCTCACACACTTAACTCACCGTGTTGACCTAGCAGGCGCTTACTGCAGCTCCCTCGGGGTCACGCAATGACGCTGCGTGACCCGGTAGACCCGCCTCCTCCAGAAAATTAAAGAGATAAAACCGAGTATCGGGACTTACCTCTTTATGTTTACCGGATCCATCAGTGACTTCGGCTCTTCTCCTCCAGCAGTGGGCGGGCTAGCCCGCCGCGGAGGAGCCCCTCCCCCAGGCTGAGTGCTCTCTAGGCCGTCGGCCATCTTGTGTGTCTGTTGTGCTGGACCTGTGCGCCAGTGTTTTTGATGTCTGCGATCCATCCCAGACGCCATGAAGTCATCACGAAGAATTATGGCAGGAATTAGCATGTCTTTGTTTGTGTGTGATTTTGTGGTGATTTTTATATTCATATTCACATTAGCTTCAGCTCGTTGATTGAGAAACATAATGTTGAAGCTCCCAGAAGAGCTGCTGCGTAATGGGATGGTTAAGATGAGTTCTCTGGTTACCCCAACTGGCTGTTTACAATATGGAAAACAGAGCATCCATGCAATTATATATATATATAAGTTTCAGAGTCCGGTAGCTTGCTCGATGTATGGATATGCAGCCGTTTTAATATGGTCTGATAAGCTGAGCGGTAGTGTAACCCAAAAATCCACAAACATAATGATGAATTGGTGAATGCTTTATTCAAAATATTATTAATCTCAGCAGCAACCAAGCAGTATAACGCAACAAATTATCGGCTATCAGGAAAATCCTGTAGATATATGTTTTAAGCCTTGATTTTCTAAAGTCTCGTACTCTCTGATAAAGTGTATTGACTTCAAGCAGTATCTCTAACATTGGAAGTAAATTATCTCTGTCTAGAATAGATAAAGAATATAGTTTAATTTAAATATCTGTGTTATCCATCATTTTCAGATGCTGAGAACAGTGAATGATGTCATAGACACTGATGATGTCAGTGTGATGCAACAATAGGCACTTGCATTCTGAAAATCTTCTCTGCACAGTCAGCTCCCTCAGATGCGCCTGGATGGAGACATAGATGTTGCTAGCTACCTGGCAGTGTATCAGGGTTCCAGTTGGTATACTTGAAGGTCGCTTCTTGTACAGGATGAAGAACTGGTGGTCTCAAACAAATACAGGTCTGACATTTTATTTTCTTCATGGGAACTTTCTGTTTTAAAGGGATAACAGCAATGGAGACTGTCAGCCACGAGGGTGCCGGCTCAGGTTTGACTCCCTGTGTGGGAGCAGGATCGGGCTTAGCACTCAGCTGGAGGCAGACAGGTTTTGCTCTGTTGAGTTGCAGACGGCTGTCTGCTGTAACCTTGGACTTTCCCTTTGGGCTCACCTGATTAGGCAATGAGGGGGGGTGTTTCTGTGCCAATTTAGGCTTCAACACGTAATTTCCGATTGATATTTGGGGCACTGTATCTTTAAATGTCCACACTAGAAATGCACTATATTCTCAAAAATAACAAAGGGGGTTGTGTTTGAGATATCTGCAGTGTAACTGTATTGGTCCAATGGGGGAATTTTTTTTAACCCCATGTAGAATGTTGAAAAATGACGGTTGCTGTCTACTGGGCTGATATTTGGGGCGCTATAGCGTTACATTTCCACAGTAAAAATGCACAATATTCTCAGAAATAATAGAGGGGCATGTGTTTGAGATATCTGCAGTGTAACTGTATTGGTCCAATGGGGGAATTTTTTTAACCCTTTGTAGAATGTTGAAAAATGGCAGTTGCTGTCTACTGGGCTGATATTTGGGGCGCTATAGCTTTAAATTTCCACAGTAAAAATGCACCATATTCTCAGAAATAATAGAGGGGCATGTGTTTGAGATATCTGCAGTGTAACTGTATTGGTCCAATGGGGGAATTTTTTTTAACCCCCTGTATAATGTTGAAAAATGCCAGTTGCTGTCTACTGCGCTGATATTTTGGAACTATAGCTTTAAAGTTCCACAGTAAAAATGCACCATATTCTCAGAAATAATAGAGGGGCATGTGTTTGAGATATCTGCAGTGTAACTGTATTGGTTCAATGGGGGAATTTTTTTTAACCCCATGTAGAATATTGAAAAATGACGGTTGCTGTCTACTAGGCTGATATTTGGGGCGCTATAGCTTTACATTTGCACAGTAAAAATGCACCATATTCTCCGAAATAATAGAGGGGCATGTGTTTGAGATATCTGCAGTGTAACTGTATTGGTCCATTGGGGGAATTTTTTTTAACCCCCTGTAGAATGTTGAAAAATCCCATTTGCTATATATTGGGCTGATATTTGGGGCACTGTATCTTTAAATGTCCACAGTAAAAATGCACTATATTCTCAAAAATAATAGAAGCAGTTGTGTTTGAGATATATACAGTGTAACTGTATTGGTCCATTCGGGGAACTTTTTTAACCCCATGTAGAATGTTGAAAAATGACGGTTGCTGTCTACTGGGCTGATATTTGGGGCACTATAGCTTTACATATCCACAGTAAAAATGCACCATATTCTCCGAAATAATAGAGGGGCATGTGTTTGAGATCTGCAGTGTAACTGTATTGGTCCAATGAGGGAATTTTTTTTAACCCCCTGTATAATGTTGAAAAATGACGGTTGCTGTCTACTGGGCTGATATTTGGGGCGCTATAGCTTTACATATCCACAGTAAAAATGCACCATATTCTCCGAAATAATAGAGGGGCATGTGTTTGAGATATCTGCAGTGTAACTGTATTGGTCCAATGGGGGAATTTTTTTTTAACCCCTGTAGATTTTTTAAAAATCCCATTTGCTATGTATTGGCCTAATATTTGGGGCGCTATAGCTTTAAATTTCCACAGTGAAAATGCACTATATTCTCAAAAATAATAGAAGCAGTTGTGTTTGAGATATATACAGTGTAACTGTATTGGTCCATTCGGGGAACTTTTTTAACAACATGTAGAATGTTGAAAAATGCCGGTTGCTGTCAACTGGGCTGATATTTGGGGCGCTATAGCTTTAAATTTCCACAGTAAAAATGCACCATAATCTCAGAAATAATAGAGAGGTGTATGTTTGAGATATGTGCAGTGTAACTGTATTGGTCCAATGAGGGAATTTTTTTTAACCCCCTGTATAATGTTGAAAAATCCCATTTGCTATATATTGGGCTGATATTTGGGGCACTGTATCTTTAAATTTCCACAGTAAAAACACACTATATTCTCAGAAACAATAGAGGGGCATGTGTTTGAGATATCTGCAGTGTAACTGTATTGGTCCAATGGGGGAATTTTTTTTAACCACATGTAGAATGTTGAAAAATGACGGTTGCTGTCTACTGGGCTGATATTTGGGGCGCTATAGCTTTACATATCCACAGTAAAAATGCACCATATTCTCCGAAATAATAGAGGGGCATGTGTTTGAGATATCTGCAGTGTAACTGTATTGGTCCAATGGGGGAATTTTTTTTAACCACATGTAGAATGTTGAAAAATGACGGTTGCTGTCTACTGGGCTGATATTTGGGGCGCTATAGCTTTACATATCCACAGTAAAAATGCACCATATTCTCCGAAATAATAGAGGGGCATGTGTTTGAGATATCTGCAGTGTAACTGTATTGGTCCAATGGGGGAATTTTTTTTAACCCCATGTAGAATGTTGAAATATGACATTTATCAAGTACTGGGCTGATATTTGGGTCACTATAGCTTTAAATTTCCACAGTAAAAATGCACCATATTCTCAGAAATAATAGAGGGGGTTGTGTTTGAGATATGTGCAGTGTAACTGTATTGGTCCAACGGGGGAATTTGTTTTAACCCCATGTAGAATGTTGAAATATGACATTTATCAAGTACTGCGCTGCTATTTGGGGTGCTATATCTTTAAATTTCCACAGTAAACATGCCCCATATTGTAAGACATTATATAGGGGTGTGTGTGTGAGATATGTGCAGTGTAAATGTGTTGGTCCAACGGTGGAATTTTGTAATATATGCAGAAATGTTATAAAAGGTAATTTGCTAGATATGAGCGGATATTTACCTTTAATTTGTTTAATAAACGTATCCAATTTTGTAGGGAGATATATTTGTGTGAGAACTCTGCAAAATCCACTAAAAATTGTAACATTATATGATTATTATCACATTTCCAGGTCTAATGCACCTTTTGCTAATCTAAAGAAAAAGCATCTGATGGCATGACCAGTGGTTAAACATGGGTAAGCATTTTTGATATTTTGAGGACCTTTTTCTTGATTACTACTTATGTTCCTACTGAAAATGTAATTAGTCCAATAAATATGTATATGATTAATATGTGCACTCCATGGTGAGTTACAAGTAAATAGTTCAGAAATGACTAAGCACTTTACAATTGATTCTCTATTTACATGCACTCAAGACACTTTATATTTATGCTACCATAATCCCTCCATATGCTCAGATTAGTCCTTTGAAAACCTCTGTTGTCTATATTATGAGATATACTATATGTTTTTATAACTTGATTGATTTTCTGTACAATAAAATTATTTATTTTTATAAAAAACAAGGGCTTGTGTAGAACTCTATTTCATGTAAGGTATACAAGTTTATGGGAGTTTCCCTGATTTGAGGATGAGATCCTTATATACACCGTAGTATTCATAACATTATGTTATATATGGAATGTGTGGTTGAATTCTTTTGTATTATAACAATAGGCACTTGCATTCTGAAAATCTTCTCTGCACAGTCAGCTCCCTCAGATGCGCCTGGATGGAGACATAGATGTTGCTAGCTACCTGGCAGTGTATCAGGGTTCCAGTTGGTATACGTGAAGGTCGCTTCTTCTACAGGATGAAGAACTGGTGGTCTCAAACAAATACAGGTCTGACATTTTATTTTCTTCATGGGAACTTTCTGTTTTAAAGGGATAACAGCAATGGAGACTGTCAGCCACGCGGTTGCTGGCTCAGGTTCGACTCCCTGTGTGGGAGCAGGATCGGGCTTAGCACTCAGCTGGAGGCAGACAGGTTTTGCTCTGTTGAGTCGCAGACGGTTGTCTGCTGTAACGTTGGACTTTCTCTTTGGGCTCACCTGATTAGGCAATGAGGGGGGGGGGTTCTGTGCAACAATACTTTAATTTAAGTGAGAAATATGATAATCATTTGTAACAGAAACTATTTTAGCATTTCATGTTTCTAGATATGGCTGTTAGTGCAAGATACCGTATTTGCTCGATTATAAGACAAGGTTTTTTTCCAGAGCAAATGCTCTGAAAAATACCCCTCGTCTTATAATCAGACCACAACTAGGTCTGACTATGAGACTAAGATCCAGATCCCCCGCAGCGATGCAGGGGACCTCAATCCTTCTGTCTCCCCCCCCCCCAACTTACCGGTACTTCTGAGTGCTTAGTCCGGGCAGCGTGTAGAGCTCTACGCGAATCGCGTACACAACTTCCGCTGCAGCCGGGAGGAGGTGCGGTTAGCAGTGGGGGGTTTCTGCGTCCATCGTGCAGACCTTCAGTGGCTGTCAGAGATCAGAGTTCCTCGTGATCTCTGACAGCCGGGGAAGGTCTGCGCAAACAACCCCCGCTGCTAACCGCACCTCCTCCCGGCTGAAGCGGAAGTTGTCTACGCGAATTGCGTAGAGGTCTACACGCTGCCCGGACTACGCACCGGGGACTCAGAAGCACCGGTAAGTTCGGAGGAGGGAGGAAGTGTTAAATGGGGGGCATAAGGCATTTCTGGAGGCAGAGTGCTCTGTGAAATGCCTTTTAACCCCCAGGCATTTCTGGGGCAGAGTGGCAGATGTGCATATCTGGGGGGGCAGGTTGAAAAAAAAAGGAAATAAAAACAAAATATTTTTCTCAATCATAGCTTTTATTTAAAAAAAAAATTGTTCACATAGTTTACATGAATTAACATTTACTGGTAAAACTTTTTTCTTATAGGGTCGTCTTATATTCAGGCCTTTTCTTTTTTTTCAAAAATTAATATTCAGATTTTGGGGGGTTGTCTTATAATCAGGGTCGTCTTATAATCGAGCAAATACTGTACTTATTGCTACACCTGCTTTTTGAAGCAATAAGGATTTTATCCAGTTTATTGCAGTATGTTTTAATGGGCTGTCAGTAAGGGATTCTCTGCCTTCACATTTAATTTCTATTTCAGCAAAACTAACAGGGAAAGTGTATTTGAGACTGGACGAATGCAACGGTGGTGTCTTTTGGCATAACCGGCCTGAACCGAAAATGGTTTGGGTGTATGTGAGACTGGTTGAACGCGACGGTGGTGTCTTTTGGCACAACTGGCCTGAACCGAACGTGGTTTGGGTGTATGTGAGGTTGGCTGAAGCTATGAGTGTATTTGAGACTGGACGAATGCGACGGTGGTGTCTTTTGGCATAACCGGCCTGAACCGGACGTGGTTTGGGTGTATGTGAGACTGGTCGAATGCGACGGTGGTGTCTTGTGGCACAACTGGCCTGAACCGAACGTGGTTTGGGTGTATGTGAGAATGGACGAATGTGACGATGGTGTCTTTTGGCATAACTGGCCTCAACCGAATGTGGTTTGGGTGTACGTGAGACTGGTCGAATGCGACAGTGGTGTCTTTTGGCACAACCGGCCTGAATCGAACGTGGTTTAGGTGTATGTGAGACTGGTCGAATGCGACGGTGGTGTCTTTTGGCATAACCGGCCTGAACCGAACGTGGTTTGGGTGTATGTGAGACCCATCGTATGCGACGGTGGTGTCTTTTGGCACAACCGGCCTGAATCGAACGTGGTTTAGGTGTATGTGAGACTGGTCGAATGCGACGGTGGTGTCTTTTGGCATAACCAGCCTGAACCGAACGTGGTTTGGGTTTATGTGAGACTGGTCGAATGCGACGGTGGTGTCTTTTGGCACAACCGGCCTGAACTGAACGTGGTTTGGGTGTATGTGAGATTGGCTGAAGATATGAGTGTATTTGAGACTGGACGAATGCGACGGTGGTGTCTTTTGGCATAACCGGCCTGAACCGGACGTGGTTTGGGTGTATGTGAGACTGGTCGAATGCGACGGTGGTGTCTTTTGGCATAACCGGCCTGAACCGAACGTGGTTTGGGTGTATTTGAGATTGGACGAATGTGACGATGGTGTCATTTGGCATAACCGGCCTCTACCGAACGTGGTTTGGGTGTATGTGAGACTGGTTGAATGCGACGGTGGTGTCTTTTGGCACAACCGGCCTGAACCGAACGTGGTTTGGGTGTATGTGAGATTGGCTGAAGATATGAGTGTATTTGAGACTGGACGAATGCGACGGTGGTGTCTTTTGGCATAACCGGCCTGAACCAAACGTGGTTTGGGTGTATGTGAGGTTGGCTGAAGATATGAGTGTTTTTGAGATTGGACGAATGCGACGGTGGTGTCTTTTGGCATAACCGGCCTGAACCGAACGTGGTTTGGGTGTATGTGAGGTTGGCTGAAGATATGAGTGTATTTGAGACTGGACGAATGCGACGGTGGTGTCTTTTGGCATAACCGGCCTGAACCGGACGTGGTTTGGTTGTATGTGAGACTGGTCGAATGCGACGGTGGTGTCTTTTGGCATAACCGGCCTCAACCGAACGTGGTTTGGGTGTATGTGAGACTGGTCGAATGCGACGGTGGTGTCTTTTGGCATAACCGGCCTGAACCGAACGTGGTTTGGGTGTATGTTACATTGGCTGAAGATTGAGTGTTTGGGTGTATGTGAGATTGGCTGAAGATTTGAGTGTATTTGAGATTGGACGAATGCGACGGTGGTGTCTTTTGGCATAACCGGCCTGAACCGAACGTGGTTTGGGTGTATGTGAGACTGGTCGAATGCGACGGTGGTGTCTTTTGGCACAACTGGCTTGAACCGGACGTGGTTTGGGTGTATGTGAGACTGGTCGAATGCGACGGTGGTGTCTTTTGGCACAACCGGCCTGAACCGAACGTGGTTTGGGTGTATGTGAGATTGGCTGAAGATATGAGTGTATTTGAGACTGGACGAATGCGACGGTGGTGTCTTTTGGCATAACCGGCCTGAACCGGACGTGGTTTGGGTGTATGTGAGACTGGTCGAATGCGACGGTGGTGTCTTTTGGCATAACCGGCCTGAACCGAACGTGGTTTGGGTGTATTTGAGATTGGACGAATGTGACGGTGGTGTCATTTGGCATAACCGGCCTCTACCGAACGTGGTTTGGGTGTATGTGAGATTGACTGAAGATTGAGTGTTTAGGTGTATGTGAGGTTGACTGAAGATATGAGTGTATTTGAGACTGGACGAATGCGACGGTGGTGTCTTTTGGCATAACCGGCCTGAAATGGACGTGGTTTGGGTGTATGTGACACTGGTCGAATGCGACGGTGGTGTCTTTTGGCATAACCGGCCTGAACCGAACGTGGTTTGGGTGTATGTGAGACTGGACGAATGCGACGGTGGTGTCTTTTGGCATAACCGGCCTGAACCGAACGTGGTTTGGGTGTATGCGAGACTGGTTGAATGCGACGGTGGTGTCTTTTGGCACAACCGGCCTGAACCGAACGTGGTTTGGGTGTATGTGAGATTGGCTGAAGATATGAGTGTATTTGTGACTGGACGAATGCGACGGTGGTGTCTTTTGGCATAACCGGCCTGAACCAAACGTGGTTTGGGTGTATGTGAGGTTGGCTGAAGATATGAGTGTTTTTGAGATTGGACGAATGCGACGGTGGTGTCTTTTGGCATAACCGGCCTCAACCGAACGTGGTTTGGGTGTATGTGAGTTTGGCTGAAGATATGAGTTTTTTTGAGATTGGACGAATGCGACGGTGGTGTCTTTTGGCATAACCGGCCTGAACCGGACGTGGTTTGGGTGTATGTGAGACTGGTCGAATGCGACGGTTGTGTCTTTTGGCATAACCGGCCTGAACCGAACGTGGTTTGGGTGTATGTGAGACTGGACGAATGCGACGGTGGTGTCTTTTGGCATAACCGGCCTCAACCGAACGTGGTTTGGGTGTATGTGAGACTGGTCGAATGCGACGGTGGTGTCTTTTGGCATAACCGGCCTGAACCGAACGTGGTTTGGGTGTATGTGAGATTGGCTGAAGATATGAGTGTATTTGAGACTGGACGAATGCAACGGTGGTGTCTTTTGGCATAACTGGCCTGAACCGAACGTGGTTTGGGTGTATGTGAGACTGGACGAATGCGACGGTGGTGTCTTTTGGCATAACCGGCCTCAACCGAACGTGGTTTGGGTGTATGCGAGACTGGTTGAATGCGACGGTGGTGTCTTTTGGCACAACCGGCCTGAACCGAACGTGGTTTGGGTGTATGTGAGATTGGCTGAAGATATGAGTGTATTTGAGACTGGACGAATGCGACGGTGGTGTCTTTTGGCATAACCGGCCTGAACCAAACGTGGTTTGGGTGTATGTGAGGTTGGCTGAAGATATGAGTGTTTTTGAGATTGGACGAATGCGACGGTGGTGTCTTTTGGCATAACCGGCCTCAACCGAACGTGGTTTGGGTGTATGTGAGTTTGGCTGAAGATATGAGTTTTTTTGAGACTGGACGAATGCGACGGTGGTGTCTTTTGGCATAACCGGCCTGAACCGGACGTGGTTTGGGTGTATGTGAGACTGGTCGAATGCGACGGTTGTGTCTTTTGGCATAACCGGCCTGAACCGAACGTGGTTTGGGTGTATGTGAGACTGGACGAATGCGACGGTGGTGTCTTTTGGCATAACCGGCCTCAACCGAACGTGGTTTGGGTGTATGTGAGACTGGTCGAATGCGACGGTGGTGTCTTTTGGCATAACCGGCCTGAACCGAACGTGGTTTGGGTGTATGTGAGATTGGCTGAAGATATGAGTGTATTTGAGACTGGACGAATGCAACGGTGGTGTCTTTTGGCATAACTGGCCTGAACCGAACGTGGTTTGGGTGTATGTGAGACTGGACGAATGCGACGGTGGTGTCTTTTGGCATAACCGGCCTCAACCGAACGTGGTTTGGGTGTATGTGAGACTGGTCGAATGCGACGGTGGTGTCTTTTGGCATAACCGGCCTGAACCGAACGTGGTTTGGGTGTATGTGAGGTTGGCTGAAGATATGAGTTTTTTTGAGACTGGACGAATGCGACGGTGGTGTCTTTTGGCATAACCGGCCTGAACCGGACGTGGTTTGGGTGTATGTGAGGTTGGCTGAAGATATGAGTTTTTTTGAGACTGGACGAATGCGACGGTGGTGTCTTTTGGCATAACCGGCCTGAACCGGACGTGGTTTGGGTGTATGTGAGACTGGTCGAATGCGACGGTGGTGTCTTTTGGCATAACTGGTCTGAACCGAACGTGGTTTGGGTGTATGTGAGACTGACTGAAGATTGAGTGTTTGGGTGTATGTGAGGTTGGCTGAAGATATGAGTTTTTTTGAGACTGGACGAATGCGACGGTGGTGTCTTTTGGCATAACCGGCCTGAACCGGACGTGGTTTGGTTGTATGTGAGACTGGTCGAATGCGACGGTGGTGTCTTTTGGCATAACCGGCCTGAACCGAACGTGGTTTGTGTGTATGTGAGGTTGGCTGAAGATATGAGTGTATTTGAGACTGGACGAATGCGACGGTGGTGTCTTTTGGCATAACCGGCCTGAACCGGACGTGGTTTTGGTGTATGTGAGACTGGTTGAATGCAACGGTGGTGTCTTTTGGCATAACCGGCCTGAACCGAACGTGGTTTGGGTGTATGTGAGACTGGACGAATGCGACGGTGGTGTCTTTTGGCATAACCGGCCTGAACCGAACGTGGTTTGGGTGTATGTGAGACTGGTCGAATGCGACGGTGGTGTCTTTTGGCACAACCGGCCTGAACCGAACGTGGTTTGGGTGTATGTGAGATTGGCTGAAGATATGAGTGTTTTTGAGATTGGACGAATGCGACGGTGGTGTCTTTTGGCATAACCGGCCTGAACCGAACGTGGTTTGGGTGTATGTGAGGTTGGCTGAAGATATGAGTGTATTTGAGACTGGACGAATGCGACGGTGGTGTCTTTTGGCATAACCGGCCTGAACCGGACGTGGTTTGGTTGTATGTGAGACTGGTCAAATGCGACGGTGGTGTCTTTTGGCATAACCGGCCTCAACCGAACGTGGTTTGGGTGTATGTGAGACTGGTCGAATGCGACGGTGGTGTCTTTTGGCATAACCGGCCTGAACCGAACGTGGTTTGGGTGTATGATACATTGGCTGAAGATTGAGTGTTTGGGTGTATGTGAGATTGGCTGAAGATTTGAGTGTATTTGAGATTGGACGAATGCGACGGTGGTGTCTTTTGGCATAACCGGCCTGAACCGAACGTGGTTTGGGTGTATGTGAGACTGGTCGAATGCGACGGTGGTGTCTTTTGGCACAACTGGCCTGAACCGGACGTGGTTTGGGTGTATGTGAGACTGGTCGAATGCGACGGTGGTGTCTTTTGGCATAACCGGCCTGAACCGAACGTGGTTTGGGTGTATGTGAGGTTGGCTGAAGATATGAGTGTATTTGAGACTGGACGAATGCGACGGTGGTGTCTTTTGGCATAACCGGCCTGAACCGGACGTGGTTTGGTTGTATGTGAGACTGGTTGAATGCGACGGTGGTGTCTTTTGGCATAACCGGCCTCAACCGAACGTGGTTTGGGTGTATGTGAGACTGGACGAATGCGACGGTGGTGTCTTTTGGCATAACCGGCCTGAACCGAACGTGGTTTGGGTGTATGTTACATTGGCTGAAGATTGAGTGTTTGGGTGTATGTGAGATTGGCTGAAGATTTGAGTGTATTTGAGATTGGACGAATGCGACGGTGGTGTCTTTTGGCACAACTGGCCTGAACCGGACGTGGTTTGGGTGTATGTGAGACTGGTCGAATGCGACGGTGGTGTCTTTTGGCACAACTGGCCTGAACCGGACGTGGTTTGGGTGTATGTGAGACTAGTCGAATGCGACGGTGGTGTCTTTTGGCACAACTGGCCTGAACCGGACGTGGTTTGGGTGTATGTGAGACTGGTCGAATGCGACGGTGGTGTCTTTTGGCATAACCGGCCTGAACCGAACGTGGTTTGGGTGTATGTGAGACTGGTCGAATGCGACGGTGGTGTCTTTTGGCATAACCGGCCTGAACCGAACGTGGTTTGGGTGTATGTGAGACTGGTCGAATGCGACGGTGGTGTCTTTTGGCACAGCTGGCCTGAACCGGACGTGGTTTGGGTGTATGTGAGACTGGTCGAATGCGACGGTGGTGTCTTTTGGCATAACCGGCCTGAACCGAACGTGGTTTGGGTGTATGTGAGACTGGACGAATGCG
Source organism: Sceloporus occidentalis (assembly GCA_023333645.1). Taxonomy (NCBI): domain Eukaryota; kingdom Metazoa; phylum Chordata; class Lepidosauria; order Squamata; family Phrynosomatidae; genus Sceloporus; species Sceloporus occidentalis. Next base: position 5,942,742 of record JALMGF010000053.1, on the reverse strand, counting down.
ATGGTGGTGTCTTTTGGCATAACCGGCCTGAACCGAACGTAGTTTGGGTGTATGTGAGATTGGCTGAAGATTTTAGTGTATTCGAGGTTGGACGAATGCGACGGTGGTGTCTTTTGGCATAACCGGCCTGAACCGAACGTGGTTTGGGTGTATGTGAGACTGGTCGAATGCGACGGTGGTGTCTTTTGGCATAACCGGTCTGAACCGAACGTGGTTTGGGTGTATGTGAGACTGGCTGAAGATTGAGTGTTTGGGTGTATGTGAGACTGGACGAATGCGATGGTGGTGTCTTTTGGCATAACCGGCCTGAACCGAACGTAGTTTGGGTGTATGTGAGATTGGCTGAAGATTTTAGTGTATTTGAGATTGGACGAATGCGACGGTGGTGTCTTTTGGCATAACCGGCCTGAACCGAACGTGGTTTGGGTGTGTGTGAGGTTGGCTGAAGATATGAGTGTATTTGAGACTGGACGAATGCGACGGTGGTGTCTTTTGGCATAACCGGCCTGAACCGGACGTGGTTTGGTTGTATGTGAGACTGGTCGAATGCGACGGTGGTGTCTTTTGGCATAACCGGCCTGAACTGAACGTGGTTTGGGTGTATTTGAGATTGGACGAATGCGACGGTGGTGTCTTTTGGCATAACCGGCCTGAACCGAACGTGGTTTGTGTGTATGTGAGGTTGGCTGAAGATATGAGTGTATTTGAGACTGGACGAATGCGACGGTGGTGTCTTTTGGCATAACCGGCCTGAACCGGACGTGGTTTTGGTGTATGTGAGACTGGTTGAATGCAACGGTGGTGTCTTTTGGCATAACCGGCCTGAACCGAACGTGGTTTGGGTGTATGTGAGACTGGACGAATGCGACGGTGGTGTCTTTTGGCATAAACGGCCTGAACCGAACGTGGTTTGGGTGTATGTGAGACTGGTCGAATGCGACGGTGGTGTCTTTTGGCACAACCGGCCTGAACCGAACGTGGTTTGGGTGTATGTGAGATTGGCTGAAGATATGAGTGTATTTGAGACTGGACGAATGCGACGGTGGTGTCTTTTGGCATAACCGGCCTGAACCGAACGTGGTTTGGGTGTATGTGAGGTTGGCTGAAGATATGAGTGTTTTTGAGATTGGACGAATGCGACGGTGGTGTCTTTTGGCATAACCGGCCTGAACCGAACGTGGTTTGGGTGTATGTGAGGTTGGCTGAAGATATGAGTGTATTTGAGACTGGACGAATGCGACGGTGGTGTCTTTTGGCATAACCGGCCTGAACCGGACGTGGTTTGGTTGTATGTGAGACTGGTCGAATGCGACGGTGGTGTCTTTTGGCATAACCGGCCTCAACCGAACGTGGTTTGGGTGTATGTGAGACTGGTCGAATGCGACGGTGGTGTCTTTTGGCATAACCGGCCTGAACCGAACGTGGTTTGGGTGTATGTTACATTGGCTGAAGATTGAGTGTTTGGGTGTATGTGAGATTGGCTGAAGATTTGAGTGTATTTGAGATTGGACGAATGCGACGGTGGTGTCTTTTGGCATAACCGGCCTGAACCGAACGTGGTTTGGGTGTATGTGAGACTGGTCGAATGCGACGGTGGTGTCTTTTGGCACAACTGGCCTGAACCGGACGTGGTTTGGGTGTATGTGAGACTGGTCGAATGCGACGGTGGTGTCTTTTGGCACAACCGGCCTGAACCGAACGTGGTTTGGGTGTATGTGAGATTGGCTGAAGATATGAGTGTATTTGAGACTGGACGAATGCGACGGTGGTGTCTTTTGGCATAACCGGCCTGAACCGGACGTGGTTTGGGTGTATGTGAGACTGGTCGAATGCGACGGTGGTGTCTTTTGGCATAACCGGCCTGAACCGAACGTGGTTTGGGTGTATTTGAGATTGGACGAATGTGACGGTGGTGTCATTTGGCATAACCGGCCTCTACCGAACGTGGTTTGGGTGTATGTGAGATTGACTGAAGATTGAGTGTTTAGGTGTATGTGAGGTTGACTGAAGATATGAGTGTATTTGAGACTGGACGAATGCGACGGTGGTGTCTTTTGGCATAACCGGCCTGAAACGGACGTGGTTTGGGTGTATGTGAGACTGGTCGAATGCGACGGTGGTGTCTTTTGGCATAACCGGCCTGAACCGAACGTGGTTTGGGTGTATGTGAGACTGGACGAATGCGACGGTGGTGTCTTTTGGCATAACCGGCCTGAACCGAACGTGGTTTGGGTGTATGCGAGACTGGTTGAATGCGACGGTGGTGTCTTTTGGCACAACCGGCCTGAACCGAACGTGGTTTGGGTGTATGTGAGATTGGCTGAAGATATGAGTGTATTTGAGACTGGACGAATGCGACGTTGGTGTCTTTTGGCATAACCGGCCTGAACCAAACGTGGTTTGGGTGTATGTGAGGTTGGCTGAAGATATGAGTGTTTTTGAGATTGGACGAATGCGACGGTGGTGTCTTTTTGCATAACCGGCCTCAACCGAACGTGGTTTGGGTGTATGTGAGTTTGGCTGAAGATATGAGTTTTTTTGAGACTGGACGAATGCGACGGTGGTGTCTTTTGGCATAACCGGCCTGAACCGGACGTGGTTTGGGTGTATGTGAGACTGGTCGAATGCGACGGTTGTGTCTTTTGGCATAACCGGCCTGAACCGAACGTGGTTTGGGTGTATGTGAGACTGGACGAATGCGACGGTGGTGTCTTTTGGCATAACCGGCCTCAACCGAACGTGGTTTGGGTGTATGTGAGACTGGTCGAATGCGACGGTGGTGTCTTTTGGCATAACCGGCCTGAACCGAACGTGGTTTGGGTGTATGTGAGATTGGCTGAAGATATGAGTGTATTTGAGACTGGACGAATGCGACGGTGGTGTCTTTTGGCATAACCGGCCTGAACCGGACGTGGTTTGGGTGTATGTGAGACTGGTCGAATGCGACGGTTGTGTCTTTTGGCATAACCGGCCTGAACCGAACGTGGTTTGGGTGTATGTGAGACTGGACGAATGCGACGGTGGTGTCTTTTGGCATAACCGGCCTGAACCGGACGTGGTTTGGGTGTATGTGAGACTGGTCGAATGCGACGGTGGTGTCTTTTGGCACAACCGGCCTGAACCGAACGTGGTTTGGGTGTATGTGAGATTGGCTGAAGATATGAGTGTATTTGAGACTGGACGAATGCGACGGTGGTGTCTTTTGGCATAACCGGCCTGAACCGGACGTGGTTTGGGTGTATGTGAGACTGGTCGAATGCGACGGTGGTGTCTTTTGGCATAACCGGCCTGAACCGAACGTGGTTTGGGTGTATTTGAGATTGGACGAATGTGACGGTGGTGTCATTTGGCATAACCGGCCTCTACCGAACGTGGTTTGGGTGTATGTGAGATTGACTGAAGATTGAGTGTTTAGGTGTATGTGAGGTTGACTGAAGATATGAGTGTATTTGAGACTGGACGAATGCGACGGTGGTGTCTTTTGGCATAACCGGCCTGAAACGGACGTGGTTTGGGTGTATGTGAGACTGGTCGAATGCGACGGTGGTGTCTTTTGGCATAACCGGCCTGAACCGAACGTGGTTTGGGTGTATGTGAGACTGGACGAATGCGACGGTGGTGTCTTTTGGCATAACCGGCCTGAACCGAACGTGGTTTGGGTGTATGCGAGACTGGTTGAATGCGACAGTGGTGTCTTTTGGCACAACCGGCCTGAACCGAACGTGGTTTGGGTGTATGTGAGATTGGCTGAAGATATGAGTGTATTTGAGACTGGACGAATGCGACGGTGGTGTCTTTTGGCATAACCGGCCTGAACCAAACGTGGTTTGGGTGTATGTGAGGTTGGCTGAAGATATGAGTGTTTTTGAGATTGGACGAATGCGACGGTGGTGTCTTTTTGCATAACCGGCCTCAACCGAACGTGGTTTGGGTGTATGTGAGTTTGGCTGAAGATATGAGTTTTTTTGAGACTGGACGAATGCGACGGTGGTGTCTTTTGGCATAACCGGCCTGAACCGGACGTGGTTTGGGTGTATGTGAGACTGGTCGAATGCGACGGTTGTGTCTTTTGGCATAACCGGCCTGAACCGAACGTGGTTTGGGTGTATGTGAGACTGGACGAATGCGACGGTGGTGTCTTTTGGCATAACCGGCCTCAACCGAACGTGGTTTGGGTGTATGTGAGACTGGTCGAATGCGACGGTGGTGTCTTTTGGCATAACCGGCCTGAACCGAACGTGGTTTGGGTGTATGTGAGATTGGCTGAAGATATGAGTGTATTTGAGACTGGACGAATGCAACGGTGGTGTCTTTTGGCATAACTGGCCTGAACCGAACGTGGTTTGGGTGTATGTGAGACTGGACGAATGCGACGGTGGTGTCTTTTGGCATAACCGGCCTCAACCGAACGTGGTTTGGGTGTATGCGAGACTGGTTGAATGCGACGGTGGTGTCTTTTGGCACAACCGGCCTGAACCGAACGTGGTTTGGGTGTATGTGAGATTGGCTGAAGATATGAGTGTATTTGAGACTGGACGAATGCGACGGTGGTGTCTTTTGGCATAACCGGCCTGAACCAAACGTGGTTTGGGTGTATGTGAGGTTGGCTGAAGATATGAGTGTTTTTGAGATTGGACGAATGCGACGGTGGTGTCTTTTGGCATAACCGGCCTCAACCGAACGTGGTTTGGGTGTATGTGAGACTGGTCGAATGCGACGGTGGTGTCTTTTGGCATAACCGTCCTGAACCGAACGTGGTTTGGGTGTATGTGAGATTGGCTGAAGATATGAGTGTATTTGAGACTGGACGAATGCAACGGTGGTGTCTTTTGGCATAACTGGCCTGAACCGAACGTGGTTTGGGTGTATGTGAGACTGGACGAATGCGACGGTGGTGTCTTTTGGCATAACCGGCCTCAACCGAACGTGGTTTGGGTGTATGCGAGACTGGTTGAATGCGACGGTGGTGTCTTTTGGCACAACCGGCCTGAACCGAACGTGGTTTGGGTGTATGTGAGATTGGCTGAAGATATGAGTGAATTTGAGACTGGACGAATGCGACGGTGGTGTCTTTTGGCATAACCGGCCTGAACCAAACGTGGTTTGGGTGTATGTGAGGTTGGCTGAAGATATGAGTGTTTTTGAGATTGGACGAATGCGACGGTGGTGTCTTTTGGCATAACCGGCCTCAACCGAACGTGGTTTGGGTGTATGTGAGTTTGGCTGAAGATATGAGTTTTTTTGAGACTGGACGAATGCGACGGTGGTGTCTTTTGGCATAACCGGCCTGAACCGGACGTGGTTTGGGTGTATGTGAGACTGGTCGAATGCGACGGTTGTGTCTTTTGGCATAACCGGCCTGAACCGAACGTGGTTTGGGTGTATGTGAGACTGGACGAATGCGACGGTGGTGTCTTTTGGCATAACCGGCCTCAACCGAACGTGGTTTGGGTGTATGTGAGACTGGTCGAATGCGACGGTGGTGTCTTTTGGCATAACCGGCCTGAACCGAACGTGGTTTGGGTGTATGTGAGATTGGCTGAAGATATGAGTGTATTTGAGACTGGACGAATGCAACGGTGGTGTCTTTTGGCATAACTGGCCTGAACCGAACGTGGTTTGGGTGTATGTGAGACTGGACGAATGCGACGGTGGTGTCTTTTGGCATAACCGGCCTCAACCGAACGTGGTTTGGGTGTATGTGAGACTGGTCGAATGCGACGGTGGTGTCTTTTGGCATAACCGGCCTGAACCGAACGTGGTTTGGGTGTATGTGAGGTTGGCTGAAGATATGAGTTTTTTGAGACTGGACGAATGCGACGGTGGTGTCTTTTGGCATAACCGGCCTTAACCGGACGTGGTTTGGGTGTATGTGAGACTGGTCGAATGCGACGGTGGTGTCTTTTGGCATAACTGGTCTGAACCGAACGTGGTTTGGGTGTATGTGAGACTGACTGAAGATTGAGTGTTTGGGTGTATGTGAGATTGGCTGAAGATTTTAGTGTATTTGAGATTGGACGAATGCGACGGTGGTGTCTTTTGGCATAACCGGCCTGAACCGAACGTGGTTTGGGTGTATGTGAGGTTGGCTGAAGATATGAGTGTATTTGAGACTGGACGAATGCGACGGTGGTGTCTTTTGGCATAACCGGCCTGAACCGGACGTGGTTTGGTTGTATGTGAGACTGGTCGAATGCGACGGTGGTGTCTTTTGGCATAACCGGCCTGAACCGAACGTGGTTTGGGTGTATGTTACATTGGCTGAAGATTGATTGTTTCGGTGTATGTGAGATTGGCTGAAGATTTGAGTGTATTTGAGATTGGACGAATGCGACGGTGGTGTCTTTTGGCATAACCGGCCTGAACCGAACGTGGTTTGGGTGTATGTGAGACTGGTCGAATGCGACGGTGGTGTCTTTTGGCACAACTGGCCTGAACCGGACGTGGTTTGGGTGTATGTGAGACTAGTCGAATGCGACGGTGGTGTCTTTTGGCACAACTGGCCTGAACCGGACGTGGTTTGGGTGTACGTGAGACTGGTCGAATGCGACGGTGGTGTCTTTTGGCACAACTGGCCTGAACCGGACGTGGTTTGGGTGTATGTGAGACTGGTCGAATGCGACGGTGGTGTCTTTTGGCATAACCGGCCTGAACCGAACGTGGTTTGGGTGTATGTGAGACTGGTCGAATGCGACGGTGGTGTCTTTTGGCACAACTGGCCTGAACCGGACGTGGTTTGGGTGTATGTGAGACTGGTCGAATGCGACGGTGGTGTCTTTTGGCATAACCGGCCTGAACCGAACGTGGTTTGGGTGTATGTGAGACTGGACGAATGCGATGGTGGTGTCTTTTGGCATAACCGGCCTGAACAGAACGTAGTTTGGGTGTATGTGAGATTGGCTGAAGATTTTAGTGTATTCGAGGTTGGACGAATGCGACGGTGGTGTCTTTTGGCATAACCGGCCTGAACCGAACGTGGTTTGGGTGTATTTGAGACTGGTCGAATGCGACGGTGGTGTCTTTTGGCATAACCGGTCTGAACCGAACGTGGTTTGGGTGTATGTGAGACTGGCTGAAGATTGAGTGTTTGGGTGTATGTGAGATTGGCTGAAGATTTTAGTGTATTTGAGATTGGACGAATGCGACGGTGGTGTCTTTTGGCATAACCGGCCTGAACCGAACGTGGTTTGGGTGTGTGTGAGGTTGGCTGAAGATATGAGTGTATTTGAGACTGGACGAATGCGACGGTGGTGTCTTTTGGCATAACCGGCCTGAACCGGACGTGGTTTGGTTGTATGTGAGACTGGTCGAATGCGACGGTGGTGTCTTTTGGCATAACCGGCCTGAACTGAACGTGGTTTGGGTGTATTTGAGATTGGACGAATGCGACGGTGGTGTCTTTTGGCATAACCGGCCTGAACCGAACGTGGTTTGTGTGTATGTGAGGTTGGCTGAAGATATGAGTGTATTTGAGACTGGACGAATGCGACGGTGGTGTCTTTTGGCATAACCGGCCTGAACCGGACGTGGTTTTGGTGTATGTGAGACTGGTTGAATGCAACGGTGGTGTCTTTTGGCATAACCGGCCTGAACCGAACGTGGTTTGGGTGTATGTGAGACTGGACGAATGCGACGGTGGTGTCTTTTGGCATAACCGGCCTGAACCGAACGTGGTTTGCGTGTATGTGAGACTGGTCGAATGCGACGGTGGTGTCTTTTGGCACAACCGGCCTGAACCGAACGTGGTTTGGGTGTATGTGAGATTGGCTGAAGATATGAGTGTATTTGAGACTGGACGAATGCGACGGTGGTGTCTTTTGGCATAACCGGCCTGAACCGAACGTGGTTTGGGTGTATGTGAGGTTGGCTGAAGATATGAGTGTTTTTGAGATTGGACGAATGCGACGGTGGTGTCTTTTGGCATAACCGGCCTGAACCGAACGTGGTTTGGGTGTATGTGAGGTTGGCTGAAGATAGTGTATTTGAGACTGGACGAATGCGACGGTGGTGTCTTTTGGCATAACCGGCCTGAACCGGACGTGGTTTGGTTGTATGTGAGACTGGTCGAATGCGACGGTGGTGTCTTTTGGCATAACCGGCCTCAACCGAACGTGGTTTGGGTGTATGTGAGACTGGTCGAATGCGACGGTGGTGTCTTTTGGCATAACCGGCCTTAACCGAACGTGGTTTGGGTGTATGTTACATTGGCTGAAGATTGAGTGTTTGGGTGTATGTGAGATTGGCTGAAGATTTGAGTGTATTTGAGATTGGACGAATGCGACGGTGGTGTCTTTTGGCATAACCGGCCTGAACCGAACGTGGTTTGGGTGTATGTGAGACTGGTCGAATGCGACGGTGGTGTCTTTTGGCACAACTGGCCTGAACCGGACGTGGTTTGGGTGTATGTGAGACTGGTCGAATGCGACGGTGGTGTCTTTTGGCATATCCGGCCTGAACCGAACGTGGTTTGGGTGTATGTGAGGTTGGCTGAAGATATGAGTGTATTTGAGACTGGACGAACGCGATGGTGGTGTCTTTTGGCATAACCGGACTGAACCGAACGTGGTTTGGGTGTATGTGAGACTGGTCGAATGCGACGGTGGTGTCTTTTGGCATAACCGGCCTGAACCGAACGTGGTTTGGGTGTATGTGAGACTGGCTGAAGATTGAGTGTTTGGGTGTATGTGAGATTGGCTGAAGATTTTAGTGTATTCGAGGTTGGACGAATGCGACGGTGGTGTCTTTTGGCATAACCGGCCTGAACCGAACGTGGTTTGGGTGTATGTGAGACTGGTCGAATGCGACGGTGGTGTCTTTTGGCATAACCGGTCTGAACCGAACGTGGTTTGGGTGTATGTGAGACTGGCTGAAGATTGAGTGTTTGGGTGTATGTGAGATTGGCTGAAGATTTTAGTGTATTTGAGATTGGACGAATGCGACGGTGGTGTCTTTTGGCATAACCGGCCTGAACCGAACGTGGTTTGGGTGTATGTGAGGTTGGCTGAAGATATGAGTGTATTTGAGACTGGACGAATGCGACGGTGGTGTCTTTTGGCATAACCGGCCTGAACCGGACATGGTTTGGTTGTATGTGAGACTGGTCGAATGCGACGGTGGTGTCTTTTGGCATAACCGGCCTGAACTGAACGTGGTTTGGGTGTATTTGAGATTGGACGAATGCGACGGTGGTGTCTTTTGGCATAACCGGCCTGAACCGAACGTGGTTTGTGTGTATGTGAGGTTGGCTGAAGATATGAGTGTATTTGAGACTGGACGAATGCGACGGTGGTGTCTTTTGGCATAACCGGCCTGAACCGGACGTGGTTTGGGTGTATGTGAGACTGGTTGAATGCAACGGTGGTGTCTTTTGGCATAACCGGCCTGAACCGAACGTGGTTTGGGTGTATGTGAGACTGGACGAATGCGACGGTGGTGTCTTTTGGCATAACCGGCCTGAACCGAACGTGGTTTGGGTGCATGTGAGACTGGTCGAATGCGACGGTGGTGTCTTTTGGCACAACCGGCCTGAACCGAACGTGGTTTGGGTGTATGTGAGATTGGCTGAAGATATGAGTGTATTTGAGACTGGTCGAATGCGACGGTGTCTTTTGGCATAACCGGCCTGAACCGAACGTGGTTTGGGTGTATGTCAGGTTGGCTGAAGATTGAGTGTTTAGGTGTATGTGAGATTGGCTGAAGATATGAGTGTATTTGAGACTGGACGAATGCGACGGTGGTGTCTTTTGGCATAACCGGCCTGAACCAAACGTGGTTTGGGTGTATGTGAGGTTGGCTGAAGATATGAGTGTATTTGAGATTGGACGAATGCGACGGTGGTGTCTTTTGGCATAACCGGCCTGAACCGAACGTGGTTTGGGTGTATGTGAGTTTGGCTGAAGATATGAGTGTATTTGAGACTGGACGAATGCGACGGTGGTGTCTTTTGGCATAACCGGCCTGAACCGGACGTGGTTTGGGTGTATGTGAGTTTGGCTGAAGATATGAGTGTATTTGAGACTGGACGAATGCGACGGTGGTGTCTTTTGGCATAACCGGCCTGAACCGGACGTGGTTTGGGTGTATGTGAGACTGGTCGAATGCGACGGTTGTGTCTTTTGGCATAACCGGCCTGAACCGAACGTGGTTTGGGTGTATGTGAGACTGGACGAATGCGACGGTGGTGTCTTTTGGCATAACCGGCCTCAACCGAACGTGGTTTGGGTGTATGTGAGACTGGTCGAATGCGACGGTGGTGTCTTTTGGCATAACCGGCCTGAACCGAACGTGGTTTGGGTGTATGTTAGATTGGCTGAAGATTGAGTGTTTGGGTGTATGTGAGATTGGCTGAAGATTTGAGTGTATTTGAGATTGGACGAATGCGACGGTGGTGTCTTTTGGCATAACCGGCCTGAACCGAACGTGGTTTGGGTGTATGTGAGACTGGTCGAATGCGACGGTGGTGTCTTTTGGCACAACTGGCCTGAACCGGACGTGGTTTGGGTGTATGTGAGACTGGTCGAATGCGACGGTGGTGTCTTTTGGCATATCCGGCCTGAACCGAACGTGGTTTGGGTGTATGTGAGGTTGGCTGAAGATATGAGTGTATTTGAGACTGGACGAATGCGATGGTGGTGTCTTTTGGCATAACCGGCCTGAACCGGACGTGGTTTGGGTGTATGTGAGTTTGGCTGAAGATATGAGTGTATTTGAGACTGGACGAATGCGACGGTGGTGTCTTTTGGCATAACCGGCCTGAACCGGACGTGGTTTGGGTGTATGTGAGTTTGGCTGAAGATATGAGTGTATTTGAGACTGGACGAATGCGACGGTGGTGTCTTTTGGCATAACCGGCCTGAACCGGACGTGGTTTGGGTGTATGTGAGACTGGTCGAATGCGACGGTTGTGTCTTTTGGCATAACCGGCCTGAACCGAACGTGGTTTGGGTGTATGTGAGACTGGACGAATGCGACGGTGGTGTCTTTTGGCATAACCGGCCTCAACCGAACGTGGTTTGGGTGTATGTGAGACTGGTCGAATGCGACGGTGGTGTCTTTTGGCATAACCGGCCTGAACTGAACGTGGTTTGGGTGTATGTTAGATTGGCTGAAGATTGAGTGTTTGGGTGTATGTGAGATTGGCTGAAGATTTGAGTGTATTTGAGATTGGACGAATGCGACGGTGGTGTCTTTTGGCATAACCGGCCTGAACCGAACGTGGTTTGGGTGTATGTGAGACTGGTCGAATGCGACGGTGGTGTCTTTTGGCACAACTGGCCTGAACCGAACGTGGTTTGGGTGTATGTGAGACTGGTCGAATGCGACGGTGGTGTCTTTTGGCATAACCGGCCTGAACCGAACGTGGTTTGGGTTTATGTGAGACTGGCTGAAGATTGAGTGTTTGGGTGTATGTGAGATTGGCTGAAGACTTTAGTGTATTTGAAATTGGACGAATGCGACGGTGGTGTCTTTTGGCATAACCGGCCTGAACCGAACGTGGTTTGGGTGTATGTGAGACTGGTCGAATGCGACGGTGGTGTCTTTTGGCATAACCGGCCTGAACCGAATGTGGTTTGGGTGTATGTGAGACTGGCTGAAGATTGAGTGTTTGGGTGTATGTGAGATTGGCTGAAGATTTTAGTGTATTTGAGATTGGACGCATGCGACGGTGGTGTCTTTTGGCATAACCGGCCTGAACCGAACGTGGTTTTTGGTGTATGTGAGGTTGGCTGAAGATATGAGTGTATTTGAGACTGGACGAATGCAACGGTGGTGTCTTTTGGCATAACCGGCCTGAACCGGACGTGGTTTGGGTGTATGTGAGACTGGTCGAATGCGACGGTGGTGTCTTTTGGCATAACCGGCCTGAACCGAACGTGGTTTGGGTGTATTTGAGATTGGACGAATGCGACGGTGGTGTCTTTTGGCATAACCGGCCTGAACCGAACGTGGTTTGGGTGTATGTGAGTTTGGCTGAAGATATGAGTGTATTTGAGACTGGACGAATGCGACGGTGGTGTCTTTTGGCATAACCGGCCTGAACCGGACGTGGTTTGGGTGTATGTGAGTTTGGCTGAAGATATGAGTGTATTTGAGACTGGACGAATGCGACGGTGGTGTCTTTTGGCATAACCGGCCTGAACCGGACGTGGTTTGGGTGTATGTGAGACTGGTCGAATGCGACGGTGGTGTCTTTTGGCATAACCGGCCTGAACCGAACGTGGTTTGGGTGTATTTGAGATTGGACGAATGCGACGGTGGTGTCTTTTGGCATAACCGGCCTGAACCGAACGTGGTTTGGGTGTATGTGAGCTTGGCTGAAGATATGAGTGTATTTGAGACTGGACGAATGCGACGGTGGTGTCTTTTGGCATAACCGGCCTGAACCGGACGTGGTTTGGGTGTATGTGAGACTGGTTGAATGCGACGGTGGTGTCTTTTGGCATAACCGTCCTGAACCGAACGTGGTTTGGGTGTATGTGAGACTGGACGAATGCGACGGTGGTGTCTTTTGGCATAACCGGCCTGAACCAAACGTGGTTTGGGTTTATGTGAGACTGGTCGAATGCGACGGTGGTGTCTTTTGGCACAACCGGCCTGAACCGAACGTGGTTTGGGTGTATGTGAGATTGGCTGAAGATATGAGTGTATTTGAGACTGGACGAATGCGACGGTGGTGTTTTTTTTCATAACCGGCCTGAACCGAACGTGGTTTGGGTGTATGTGAGGTTGGCTGAAGATATGAGTGTATTTGAGACTGGACGAATGCGACGGTGGTGTCTTTTGGAATAACCGGCCTGAACCGGACGTGGTTTGGGTGTATGTGAGACTGGTTGAATGCGACGGTGGTGTCTTTTGGCATAACCGGCCTGAACCGAACGTGGTTTGGGTGTATGTGAGACTGGACGAATGCGACGGTGGTGTCTTTTGGCATAACCGGCCTGAACCGAACGTGGTTTGGGTGTATGTGAGACTGGTCGAATGCGACGGTGGTGTCTTTTGGCACAACCGGCCTGAACCGAACGTGGTTTGGGTGTATGTGAGATTGGCTGAAGATATGAGTGTATTTGAGACTGGACGAATGTGACGGTGGTGTCTTTTTGCATAACCGGCCTCTACCGAACGTGGTTTGGGTGTATGTGAGATTGACTGAAGATTGAGTGTTTTAGGTGTATGTGAGATTGGCTGAAGATATGAGTGTATTTGAAACTGGACGAATGCGAAGGTGGTGTCTTTTGGCATAACCGGCCTGAACCAAACGTGGTTTGGGTGTATGTGAGGTTGGCTGAAGATATGAGTGTTTTTGAGATTGGACGAATGCGACGGTGGTGTCTTTTGGCATAACCGGCCTGAACCGAACGTGGTTTGGGTGTATGTGAGTTTGGCTGAAGATATGAGTTTTTTTGAGACTGGACGAATGCGACGGTGGTGTCTTTTGGCATAACCGGCCTGAACCGGACGTGGTTTGGGTGTATGTGAGACTGGTCGAATGCGACGGTTGTGTCTTTTGGCATAACCGGCCTGAACCGAACGTGGTTTGGGTGTATGTGAGACTGGACGAATGCGACGGTGGTGTCTTTTGGCATAACCGGCCTCAACCGAACGTGGTTTGGGTGTATGTGAGACTGGTCGAATGCGACGGTTGTGTCTTTTGGCACAACCGGCCTGAACCGAACGTGGTTTGGGAGTATGTGAGATTGGCTGAAGATATGAGTGTATTTGAGACTGGACGAATGCAACGGTGGTGTCTTTTGGCATAACTGGCCTGAACCGAACGTGGTTTGGGTGTATGTGAGACTGGACGAATGCGACGGTGGTGTCTTTTGGCATAACCGGCCTCAACCGAACGTGGTTTGGGTGTATGTGAGACTGGTCGAATGCGACGGTGGTGTCTTTTGGCATAACTGGTCTGAACCGAACGTGGTTTGGGTGTATGTGAGACTGACTGAAGATTGAGTGTTTGGGTGTATGTGAGATTGGCTGAAGATTTTAGTGTATTTGAGATTGGACGAATGCGACGGTGGTGTCTTTTGGCATAACCGGCCTGAACCGAACGTGGTTTGGGTGTATGTGAGGTTGGCTGAAGATATGAGTGTATGTGAGACTGGTCGAATGAGACGGTGGTGTCTTTTGGCATAACCGGCCTCAACCGAACGTGGTTTGGGTGTATGTGAGACTGGTCGAATGCGACGGTGGTGTCTTTTGGCATAACCGGCATGAACCGAACGTGGTTTGGGTGTATGTTACATTGGCTGAAGATTGAGTGTTTGGGTGTATGTGAGATTGGCTGAAGATTTGAGTGTATTTGAGATTGGACGAATGCGACGGTGGTGTCTTTTGGCATAACCGGCCTGAACCGAACGTGGTTTGGGTGTATGTGAGACTGGTCTAATACGACGGTGGTGTATTTTGGCACAACTGGCCTGAACCGGACGTGGTTTGGGTGTATGTGAGACTGGTCGAATGCGACGGTGGTGTCTTTTGGCATAACCGGCCTGAACCGAACGTGGTTTGGGTGTATGTGAGACTGGCTGAAGATTGAGTGTTTGGGTGTATGTGAGATTGGCTGAAGATTTTAGTGTATTCGAGGTTGGACGAATGCGACGGTGGTGTCTTTTGGCATAACCGGCCTGAACCGAACGTGGTTTGGGTGTATGTGAGACTGGTCGAATGCGACGGTGGTGTCTTTTGGCATAACCGGCCTGAACCGAACGTGGTTTGGGTGTATGTGAGGTTGGCTGAAGATATGAGTGTATTTGAGACTGGACGAATGCGACGGTGGTGTCTTTTGGCATAACCGGCCTGAACCGGACGTGGTTTGGTTGTATGTGAGACTGGTCGAATGCGACGGTGGTGTCTTTTGGCATAACCGGCCTGAACTGAACGTGGTTTGGGTGTATTTGAGATTGGACGAATGCGACGGTGGTGTCTTTTGGCATAACCGGCCTGAACCGAACGTGGTTTGTGTGTATGTGAGGTTGGCTGAAGATATGAGTGTATTTGAGACTGGACGAATGCGACGGTGGTGTCTTTTGGCATAACCGGCCTGAACCGGACGTGGTTTGGGTGTATGTGAGACTGGTTGAATGCAACGGTGGTGTCTTTTGGCATAACCGGCCTGAACCGAACGTGGTTTGGGTGTATGTGAGACTGGTCGAATGCGACGGTGGTGTCTTTTGGCACAACCGGCCTGAACCGAACGTGGTTTGGGTGTATGTGAGATTGGCTGAAGATATGAGTGTATTTGAGACTGGACGAATGCGACGGTGGTGTCTTTTGGCATAACCGGCCTGAACCGGACGTGGTTTGGGTGTATGTGAGACTGGTTGAATGCAACGGTGGTGTCTTTTGGCATAACCGGCCTGAACCGAACGTGGTTTGGGTGTATGTGAGACTGGTCGAATGCGACGGTGGTGTCTTTTGGCACAACCGGCCTGAACCGAACGTGGTTTGGGTGTATGTGAGATTGGCTGAAGATATGAGTGTATTTGAGACTGGACGAATGCGACGGTGGTGTCTTTTGGCGTAACCTGCCTGAACCGAACGTGGTTTGGGTGTATGTGAGATTGGTTGAAGATTGAGTGTTTGGGTGTATGTGAGATTGGCTGAAGATATGAGTGTATTTGAGACTGGACGAATGCAACGGTGGTGTCTTTTGGCATAACCGGCCTGAACCGAACGTGGTTTGGGTGTATGTGAGGTTGGCTGAAGATATGAGTGTATTTGAGACTGGACGAATGCGACGGTGGTGTCTTTTGGCATAACCGGCCTGAACCGGACGTGGTTTGGTTGTATGTGAGACTGGTCGAATGAGACGGTGGTGTCTTTTGGCATAACCGGCCTCAACCGAACGTGGTTTGGGTGTATGTGAGACTGGTCGAATGCGACGGTGGTGTCTTTTGGCATAACCGGCATGAACCGAACGTGGTTTGGGTGTATGTTACATTGGCTGAAGATTGAGTGTTTGGGTGTATGTGAGATTGGCTGAAGATTTGAGTGTATTTGAGATTGGACGAATGCGACGGTGGTGTCTTTTGGCATAACCGGCCTGAACCGAACGTGGTTTGGGTGTATGTGAGACTGGTCGAATGCGACGGTGGTGTATTTTGGCACAACTGGGCTGAACCGGACGTGGTTTGGGTGTATGTGAGACTGGTCGAATGCGACGGTGGTGTCTTTTGGCATAACCGGCCTGAACCGAACGTGGTTTGGGTGTATGTGAGACTGGCTGAAGATTGAGTGTTTGGGTGTATGTGAGATTGGCTGAAGATTTTAGTGTATTCGAGGTTGGACGAATGCGACGGTGGTGTCTTTTGGCATAACCGGCCTGAACCGAACGTGGTTTGGGTGTATGTGAGACTGGTCGAATGCGACGGTGGTGTCTTTTGGCATAACCGGCCTGAACCGAACATGGTTTGGGTGTATGTGAGGTTGGCTGAAGATATGAGTGTATTTGAGACTGGACGAATGCGACGGTGGTGTCTTTTGGCATAACCGGCCTGAACCGGACGTGGTTTGGTTGTATGTGAGACTGGTCGAATGCGACGGTGGTGTCTTTTGGCATAACCGGCCTGAACTGAACGTGGTTTGGGTGTATTTGAGATTGGACGAATGCGACGGTGGTGTCTTTTGGCATAACCGGCCTGAACCGAACGTGGTTTGTGTGTATGTGAGGTTGGCTGAAGATATGAGTGTATTTGAGACTGGACGAATGCGACAGTGGTGTCTTTTGGCATAACCGGCCTGAACCGGACGTGGTTTGGGTGTATGTGAGACTGGTTGAATGCAACGGTGGTGTCTTTTGGCATAACCGGCCTGAACCGAACGTGGTTTGGGTGTATGTGAGACTGGTCGAATGCGACGGTGGTGTCTTTTGGCACAACCGGCCTGAACCGAACGTGGTTTGGGTGTATGTGAGATTGGCTGAAGATATGAGTGTATTTGAGACTGGACGAATGCGACGGTGGTGTCTTTTGGCATAACCGGCCTGAACCGGACGTGGTTTGGGTGTATGTGAGACTGGTTGAATGCAACGGTGGTGTCTTTTGGCATAACCGGCCTGAACCGAACGTGGTTTGGGTGTATGTGAGACTGGTCGAATGCGACGGTGGTGTCTTTTGGCACAACCGGCCTGAACCGAACGTGGTTTGGGTGTATGTGAGATTGGCTGAAGATATGAGTGTATTTGAGACTGGACGAATGCGACGGTGGTGTCTTTTGGCGTAACCTGCCTGAACCGAACGTGGTTTGGGTGTATGTGAGATTGGTTGAAGATTGAGTGTTTGGGTGTATGTGAGATTGGCTGAAGATATGAGTGTATTTGAGACTGGACGAATGCAACGGTGGTGTCTTTTGGCATAACTGGCCTGAACCGAACGTGGTTTGGGTGTATGTGAGACTGGACGAATGTGACGGTGGTGTCTTTTGGCATAACCGGCCTGAACCGAACGTGGTTTGGGTGTATGTGAGGTTGGCTGAAGATATGAGTGTATGTGAGACTGGTCGAATGCGACGGTGGTGTCTTTTGGCATAACCGGCCTGAACCGAACGTCGTTTGGGTGTATGTGAGATTGGTTGAAGATTGAGTGTTTGGGTGTATGTGAGATTGGCTGAAGATATGTGTATTTGAGAATGGACGAATGCGACGCTGGTGTCTTTTGGCATAACCGGCCTGAACCGAAGGTGGTTTGGGTGTATGTGAGATTGGCTGAAGATATGAGTGTATTGAGACTGGTCGAATGCGACGGTGGTGTCTTTTGGCACAACTGGCCCGAACCGGACGTGGTTTGGGTGTATGTGAGACTGGTCGAATGCGACGGTGGTGTCTTTTGGCAAAACCGGCCTGAACCGAACGTGGTTTGGGTGTATGTGAGACTGGACAAATGCGACGGTGGTGTCTTTCGGCATAACCGGCCTCAACCGAACGTGGTTTTGGTGTATGTGAGACTGGTTGAATGTGACGGTGGTGTCTTTTGGCACAACTGGCCTGAACTGAATGTGGTTTGGGTGTATGTGAGATTGGCTGAAGATATGAGTGTATGTGAGACTGGTCGAATGCGACGGTAGTGTCTTGGCACAACCGGCCTGAACCGAACGCTGTTTGGGTGTATGTGAGGTTGGCTGAAGATATGAGTGTATGTGAGACTGGTCGAATGCGACGGTGGTATCTTTTGGCATAACCGCCTGAACCGAACGTGGTTTGGGTGTATGTGAGATTGGCTGAAGATTGAGTGTTTGGGTGTATGTGAGATTGGCTGAAGATATGAGTCTATTTGAGACTGGTCGAATGCGACGGTGGTGTCTTTTGGCATAACCGGCCTGAACCGAACGTGGTTTGGGTGTATGTGAGACTGGTCGAATGCGACGGTGGTGTCTTTTGGCATAACCGGCCTCAACCGAACGTGGTTTGGGTGTGTGTGAGGTTAGCTCAAGATATGAGTGTATTTGAGACTGGACGAATGCGACGGTGGTGTCTTTTGGCATAACCGGCCTGAACCGAACGTGGTTTGGGTGTATGTGAGACTGGTCGAATGCGACAGTGGTGTCTTTTGGCACAACCGGCCTGAACCGAACGTGGTTTGGGTGTATGTGAGGTTAGCTGAAGATATGAGTGTATTTGAGACTGGACGAATGCGACGGTGGTGTCTTTTGGCATAACCGGCCTCTACCGAACGTGGTTTGGGTGTATGTGAGATTGACTGAAGATTGAGTGTTTAGGTGTATGTGAGATTGGCTGAAGATATGAGTGTATTTGAGACTGGACGAATGCGACGGTGGTGTCTTTTGGCATAACCGGCCTGAACCAAACGTGGTTTGGGTGTATGTGAGGTTGGCTGAAGATATGAGTGTTTTTGAGATTGGACGAATGCGACGGTGGTGTCTTTTGGCATAACCGGCCTGAACCGAACGTGGTTTGGGTGTATGTGAGTTTGGCTGAAGATTTTAGTGTATTCGAGGTTGGACGAATGCGACGGTGGTGTCTTTTGGCATAACCGGCCTGAACCGAACGTGGTTTGGGTGTATGTGAGACTGGACGAATGCGACGGTGGTGTCTTTTGGCATAACCGGCCTGAACCGAACGTGGTTTGGGTGTATGTGAGACTGGACGAATGCGACGGTGGTGTCTTTTGGCATAACCGGCCTGAACCGAACGTGGTTTGGGTGTATGTGAGGTTGGCTGAAGATATGAGTGTATTTGAGACTGGACGAATGCGACGGTGGTGTCTTTTGGCATAACCGGCCTGAACCGGACGTGGTTTGGTTGTATGTGAGACTGGTCGAATGCGACGGTGGTGTCTTTTGGCATAACCGGCCTGAACTGAACGTGGTTTGGGTGTATTTGAGATTGGACGAATGCGACGGTGGTGTCTTTTGGCATAACCGGCCTGAACCGAACGTGGTTTGTGTGTATGTGAGGTTGGCTGAAGATATGAGTGTATTTGAGACTGGACGAATGCGACGGTGGTGTCTTTTGGCATAACCGGCCTGAACCGGACGTGGTTTGGGTGTATGTGAGACTGGTTGAATGCAACGGTGGTGTCTTTTGGCATAACCGGCCTGAACCGAACGTGGTTTGGGTGTATGTGAGACTGGTCGAATGCGACGGTGGTGTCTTTTGGCACAACCGGCCTGAACCGAACGTGGTTTGGGTGTATGTGAGATTGGCTGAAGATATGAGTGTATTTGAGACTGGACGAATGCGACGGTGGTGTCTTTTGGCATAACCGGCCTGAACCGAACGTGGTTTGGGTGTATGTGAGGTTGGCTGAAGATATGAGTGTATTTGAGACTGGACGAATGCGACGGTGGTGTCTTTTGGCATAACCTGCCTGAACCGAACGTGGTTTGGGTGTATGTGAGATTGGTTGAAGATTGAGTGTTTGGGTGTATGTGAGATTGGCTGAAGATATGAGTGTATTTGAGACTGGACGAATGCAACGGTGGTGTCTTTTGGCATAACTGGCCTGAACCGAACGTGGTTTGGGTGTATGTGAGACTGGACGAATGTGACGGTGGTGTCTTTTGGCATAACCGGCCTGAACCGAACGTGGTTTGGGTGTATGTGAGGTTGGCTGAAGATATGAGTGTATGTGAGACTGGTCGAATGCGACGGTGGTGTCTTTTGGCATAACCGGCCTGAACCGAACGTCGTTTGGGTGTATGTGAGATTGGTTGAAGATTGAGTGTTTGGGTGTATGTGAGATTGGCTGAAGATATGTGTATTTGAGAATGGACGAATGCGACGGTGGTGTCTTTTGGCATAACCGGCCTGAACCGAAGGTGGTTTGGGTGTATGTGAGATTGGCTGAAGATATGAGTGTATTTGAGACTGGTCGAATGCGACGGTGGTGTCTTTTGGCAAAACCGGCCTGAACCGAACGTGGTTTGGGTGTATGTGAGACTGGACAAATGCGACGGTGGTGTCTTTCGGCATAACCGGCCTCAACCGAACGTGGTTTTGGTGTATGTGAGACTGGTTGAATGTGACGGTGGTGTCTGTTGGCACAACTGGCCTGAACTGAATGTGGTTTGGGTGTATGTGAGATTGGCTGAAGATATGAGTGTATGTGAGACTGGTCGAATGCGACGGTAGTGTCTTGGCACAACCGGCCTGAACCGAACGCTGTTTGGGTGTATGTGAGGTTGGCTGAAGATATGAGTGTATGTGAGACTGGTCGAATGCGACGGTGGTATCTTTTGGCATAACCGCCTGAACCGAACGTGGTTTGGGTGTATGTGAGATTGGCTGAAGATTGAGTGTTTGGGTGTATGTGAGGTTGGCTGAAGATATGAGTGTATGTGAGACTGGTCGAATGCGACGGTGGTGTCTTTTGGCATAACCGGCCTGAACTTAACGTGGTTTGGGTGTATGTGAGACTGGTCGAATGCGACGGTGGTGTCTTTTGGCATAACCGGCCTCAACCGAACGTGGTTTGGGTGTGTGTGAGACTGGACGAATGTGACAGTGGTGTTTTTTGGCACAACCGGCCTGAACCGAACGTGGTTTGGGTGTATGTGAGGTTAGCTGAAGATATGAGTGTATTTGAGACTGGACGAATGCGACGGTGGTGTCTTTTGGCATAACCGGCCTGAACCGAACGTGGTTTGGGTGTATGTGAGACTGGTCGAATGCGACAGTGGTGTCTTTTGGCACAACCGGCCTGAACCGAACGTGGTTTGGGTGTATGTGAGGTTAGCTGAAGATATGAGTGTATTTGAGACTGGACGAATGCGACGGTGGTGTCTTTTGGCATAACCGGCCTGAACCGAACGTGGTTTGGGTGTATGTGAGGTTGGCTGAAGATATGAGTGTATTTGAGACTGGACGAATGCGACGGTGGTGTCTTTTGGCATAACCGGCCTGAACCGAACGTGGTTTGGGTGTATGTGAGTTTGGCTGAAGATATGAGTGTATTTGAGACTGGACGAAGGCGACGGTGGTGTCTTTTGGCATAACCGGCCTGAACCGGACGTGGTTTGGGTGTATGTGAGACTGGTCGAATGCGACGGTGGTGTCTTTTGGCATAACCGGCCTGAACCGAACGTGGTTTGGGTGTATGTGAGACTGGACAAATGCGACGGTGGTGTCTTTTGGCATAACCGGCCTCAACCGAACGTGGTTTGGGTGTATGTGAGACTGGGCGAAGGCGACTGTGGTGTCTTTTTCATATGGCGTCTGAGGCGATCATGTATGGAGTCTGAGGCGATCGTGTATTTGAGTCTGGCCGAAGACAGTGGGGTCTTTCTGCACAACTGGCAAAAGGTGACCAAGATGGGGGTGTCTGCGAGTTTTCACTTTGTTTTTCCCCCCAGTTTTCTCTCATCTGCAGGAAATCAGCAGGGATCACTCAAGGCGAAGGGGCAGCCTTATACTGCCAACATATCTTTCTCTTAAGTGAAAATAAGGAAAGCAAACTTCACCAGCAGTAGACGTTTGGAGCATACAGAGATAATGAAGTAATAATGTGGAAATTTAAACGTAAAACTGCATTCTAAAACATTCCACATGTAATCAATCAACCTCTTAGTGCCCAGAGGGAAGGGCTATTCTTCAGACATGGTTCCCCAGAGGTTTCCCCAATTAAATAGGGGTTTTCCTCTCCTGCGTGCTGAAGAATGACTCTTTGTGAGTCCAGAGGTGGCAATTTGTTTAAAAATCTTTTGCTTTTGTCTTCAGGTGTTGCCTTAATAATAAAGTTTGTTTAGTCTCTTAGTTCTGTTTGCGTTTGAGTGCTTCTTTTAAAATTTTCCTGGAGGGCAGGCTGTGTGGTGAAAAATATGGCACATTCAATCTGTGGGCACAGATGACACAGACAAGGTGTCTGGGGCACTGACAATTTGTTTGGGGCAAACTATGTCACAGCCAATCTGGGGACAAATATTGCACTAACAAGCAATTTGGTGGCAAAGATGGTGAGGTAAGCTGTTTGTTGCAAATATGGCAAGGGAGAAACTCGCACAGAGCCGTGACCTTAAACCCAATGAACACCTTTGGGGTGAATTGGAATGCTGATTGCAAGCTAGATCTTCGTATGCAACATCAGTGAATGGGCACAAATTCCCACAACAATATCTTGTTGAAGACCTTGCCAGAAGAGGTGTGTGGGGGGTTTTAACCCCTTCAATCCCAGTGGTTTTTGGTACCTCAAAGCCCAGAGCAATTTTGCCATTTTTGGGGTATGTCGGTTTAGCGATGATTCTCTTTTCCTGTGAATAGTGTACCCATGTAAACTATATATTGTTTTTTCAAGGAGAGATAGAGCTTTCGTTTGATACCATAGTTGGATGATTAGCTGAAAATTTAGAATGAGAAATTTAGTAAAAACTAGCGAAGATTAGAAAAAAAAACTAATTTTTTTTTACATTTTCCCTCTGAATCCTCACAAAATTAGGTAAAGTGATGGAAAATCCCCTCCAAGTTTATCAATTCAGCTGTCCTGATTTCAGAAATACCTAATTTATATAGATTTTCCAGACTTTCCCAGCACCAGGGAGCTAACTATTAGGTGTACAATTTTGTATAATTGTTATGCCTATGGCTTAACGGGTTTGGGGGTTGTGAACGGGGGCAGGAGGGTTATACTGGCTAGATGTTATGCTAGGGCAATGGGAAGTAAGGTTTTTTTAAGAATTTTTTTTATTATCTTTTTTTATATATTTTTATTTTAATTTTTTTTACATTTTTTTTATTTTTTATATATACCAGTAATGGTTAGAGGTCCTCCTAGGGACCTCCTGAACATACCAGTGATGTCACAGTGACATCACAGCTCATATTATAATTTTTTTTAGTATTATTTATATTATTTTAATGATTTTTTTAATATTATTTTTAAATGGACTAACGTTTTTTTTTTTTCTGCTTTTCTGTTACAGGCCGGGAGGGGGAGTGAGAGAGATGGTTTCTCACTCCCCTCCCCGCGATCCCCCTGCACCGATCACACTGTGATCTCTATGCAGGTCCTCACAGACCTGCATAGAGATCGCAGCGTCTCTGTGCCTCATCGGAGGGCAGGATATCCCCGCAGGGGATATCCTGTCCTCCGATGACCTTCCGGGTTACGTCAGCAGTGACGTAACCCGGAAGGGAATGCCCGATCGCGTGTTTGCAACTGCGCGATCGCGCGATCGGGCAGTTTACCGGTAACAGCTTACCGGCTTTCATGCGACAGCCTGGTCTCCCATGCAGCGGCAGGGATGTGTCCCTGACGCTGCACGAAGGGCTGGACGTACCGGGACGTCCATAGGGGTTTCTTTGTGGGCGTTTTTTGGACGTCCCGGTACGTCTATAGGGGATTGAAGGGGTTAAAACTAGTGTGTGTGTACTAACTCTTATCCAATAGATGTGCTCATATATGCATGAAGAGTGTACACACATTAAATGTAGGTGTAGGTACATAATATAACACAGGTTATGCATACATAAGAAGGCGGTTAAGTTCCAAAATAAACAAATAAAAAAAATATAGAGTATTTCCAGATTTTATGACATTACCGTATTTGCTCTGAAAAATACCCCTCGTTAGGGTAAAAAGCATTTCTGCAGCCAGAGTGCTCTATGATATGCCTTTTGACACCCTTAATGCCACTCTGCCTCCAGAAATGCCTTTTAACCCTCTATACGCCACTCTGCCTCCAGAAATGCCTTTTAACCCTCTATACGCCATTCTGCCCCATAATATGCCTTTTAACCCCCTAAATGCCAGAGTGGCATATAGGGGTATAAGGCATTTCTGGAGGCAGAGTGGCACATAGGGGGTCAAAAGGCATATCATAGGCCACAGTGGCATATAGGGGATTTAAGGCATTTATGGGGCAGAGTGACAAGCCTGGGGGCAGATGTGCATAACTGGGGGGCAGGTTGGAAAATAAAAGGAATTTATTTAAAAAAAAATAGTTTACATAGTTTACATGAATTAACATTTACTGGTAAAACTTTTTTCCTATATGGTCGTCTTATATTCAGGCTTTTTCTTTTTTTCCTAAATTAATACTCAGATTTTGGGGGGTCGTCTTATAATCGAGCAAATACAGTATTTCCTCCCAGATCGCCAGCTTTTGAGAGCTACAACTCTGACCACCCTCATCATCATACTGGCTGAGGGTGATGGGCATTCTAGTCCACAAACCCTTACCAGTCTGGTTTTTTTAATACATTTATTAGTCCTGTGACTCCACAGTTACTGATCCCCGCATGTTTCAGGTATTAAGCTGTTGTTTTTTCCTTACTTGCCTGCTAGTCTCACAATATATAAGCTTGCAGTGTGTTGCCACATTTTTTTTTATACAACCCAATGTTAGAAAAAGATATTGATTTGCCACAGTAAGGAAGCAGCAACAGAAGTAGGGCACTGAACCTGGGCAAACAGGCATTGGCAGGTGAAGCCCTTTGAAACAGGACTGAATTTCCCCAATATTCTTACGCACACCTGTTCAATTGTTTGTCAACACAAATAGCTAATCAGCCAAACATGGCAGCAACTCAATGCATTTAGGCATGTAGAAATGGTAAATGCAACTTTCTGAACTTCAAACCGAGCATCAGAACGGGGAAGAAAGTGGATTTAAATGACTTTGAACGTGGCATGTTGGTTGGTGCCAGATGGCTGGTCTGAGTACTTCAAAAACTACTGATCTACTGGGATTTTCATACACAACAATCTCTAGGGTTTACAGAGAATGGTCCAAAAAAGTGAAAATATCCAGTGAGCGGCAGTTGTGTGAACGAAAATGTCTTGTTGTCAGAGGAGAATGGGCAGACTCGTTGGAGATGACAGAAAGGCAACAGTGACTCAAATAACCACTTGTTACAACCAAGGTATGCAGAATACCATCTCTGAACGCACAACAAGTCAAACCTTAAAGCAGATGGACTACAGCAGCAGACCACCACACTGGGTGCCACTTCTGTCAGCTAAGAATAGGAAACTGAGGCTACAATTCGCACAGGCTCACCAAAATTTGACAATGAAAGACTGGAGGAATGTTGCCTGGTCTGATGAGTCTCGATTCCAGCTGCGACATTCAGATGGTAGGGTCAGACTTTGCCGTAAACAACATAAAAAAAGCATGGATCCATCCTGCCTTGTATCAGGCTACTGGTGGTGTCATGGTGTGGGGGACATTTTCTAGGCACTCATTGGGCCCCTTAGTACCAATTGAACATCGTTTAAACGCCAACCTGAGTATTGTTGCCGACCATGTCCATCCCTTTATGACCAAAGTGTACTCATCTTCTGATGGCTACTTCCAGCAGGATAATGCACCATGTCACAAAGCTCACATCATCTCAAACTGGTTCCTAGAACATGACAATGAGTTCACTGTACTCCAATGGCATCCACAGTCACAAGATCTCAATCCAATAGAGCACCTTAGCGATGTGGTGGAATGGGAGATTCACATTAAGGATGTGCAGCTGACAAATCTGCAGCAATTGCGTGATGCCATCATGTCCATATGGACCAAAATGTCTGAGGAATGTTCCAGAACCTTGTAGAAACTATGCCACGAAGAATAAAGGCAGTTCTGAATGCACAAAGGAGTCCAGCCCGGTACTAGCATGGTGTACCTAATAATATGACCAGTGAGTGTATATTATACATATTACAATTCCTGGTTTTGTCCTCAATATTTATCAATGAAAAATAATATATAATATAAAAAGATAATTTAAAAAATTAACTTGTCCGCAAATTAAAGGTTTGGCTGGTAGGGTAAATGGGCACCTATCTCAAACTACACAGGAACAGGTTTTACATTTTAAACAACGGAAAGAACAGCAGAATGCCTCGTTTTGGCACCAATATTTATCAATGAAGATAAAGAATAGTATATGATAAGATAGAAAGATAATAAAAAATATTTTGTGTTTTCCTTAAAATTGGTAACAATTGCCTGCTGCAGTCCCTACAGCTGGATTACCCTTAAACAGTACATTTTCTGCACTAAATTAAACTATTATTACTTTATTATTATTATCTCAGCCTCTGCTAAGCTCACTGTCAATGATTGCTTTCTTCACTCAGCTGGTGAGACATCCAGCAACACCAAAAACAAATGTAGGGGCCTGGTATGATCTCTTCTAAGAGCAGTCGTGTTCACCTTATCGAAATGCTTGATGCCTTTTAATTATGGTGGTACCTAGGTGTTAAAAAATATATTTAGGAGGTGTAATAAGGAGTCATTTAGATCGCTTTCTAGGAGTGTTTCAAATCGCCACCTGTTAGAGACATGCTGTCCCAGGTCATTGACTCTTCTGAGAATCCTGCAGGTAGATTACGGGTAATGCAGCTAAACATGTAGGTCAATTGAAAAAATGTTGTTTTTAAAAAAAATATGAAAATAGTAAAATAAAAATAGTAAAATAAAAATGTAATAAAAATAAAAATGTTCATCATATTTGTTATAGTAAATTGCAAAATGATCAAAATAATGATATCTAAAAAAAACCCTTCTTGTCATAAAAACACAATATATGAGTGTGGGTTCACTAAATGGGGGAGAAAACAATTACAGCTAAACATGAGCACAGCAGAAAAAAACAGCCATTGTCACAAAGGGTATAAAAATAAACAAATAGCTCTGTCCTTAAGGGGTTAATGGTTGTTTTTATTTAGATTATAAATCATAATTTATAATTATAATTTATATAGATTTTCCAGACTTTCCCAGCACCAGGGAGCTAACTATTAGGTGTACAATTTTGTATAATTGTTATGCCTATGGCTTAACGGGTTTGGGGGTTGTGAACGGGGGCAGGAGGGTTATACTGGCTAGATGTTATGCTAGGGCAATGGGAAGTAAGGTTTTTTTAAGAATTTTTTTTATTATCTTTTTTTATATATTTTTATTTTAATTTTTTTTACATTTTTTTTATTTTTTATATATACCAGTAATGGTTAGAGGTCCTCCTAGGGACCTCCTGAACATACCAGTGATGTCACAGTGACATCACAGCTCATATTATAATTTTTTTTAGTATTATTTATATTATTTTAATGATTTTTTTAATATTATTTTTAAATGGACTAACGTTTTTTTTTTTTCTGCTTTTCTGTTACAGGCCGGGAGGGGGAGTGAGAGAGATGGTTTCTCACTCCCCTCCCCGCGATCCCCCTGCACCGATCACACTGTGATCTCTATGCAGGTCCTCACAGACCTGCATAGAGATCGCAGCGTCTCTGTGCCTCATCGGAGGGCAGGATATCCCCGCAGGGGATATCCTGTCCTCCGATGACCTTCCGGGTTACGTCAGCAGTGACGTAACCCGGAAGGGAATGCCCGATCGCGTGTTTGCAACTGCGCGATCGCGCGATCGGGCAGTTTACCGGTAACAGCTTACCGGCTTTCATGCGACAGCCTGGTCTCCCATGCAGCGGCAGGGATGTGTCCCTGACGCTGCACGAAGGGCTGGACGTACCGGGACGTCCATAGGGGTTTCTTTGTGGGCGTTTTTTGGACGTCCCGGTACGTCTATAGGGGATTGAAGGGGTTAAAACTAGTGTGTGTGTACTAACTCTTATCCAATAGATGTGCTCATATATGCATGAAGAGTGTACACACATTAAATGTAGGTGTAGGTACATAATATAACACAGGTTATGCATACATAAGAAGGCGGTTAAGTTCCAAAATAAACAAATAAAAAAAATATAGAGTATTTCCAGATTTTATGACATTACCGTATTTGCTCTGAAAAATACCCCTCGTTAGGGTAAAAAGCATTTCTGCAGCCAGAGTGCTCTATGATATGCCTTTTGACACCCTTAATGCCACTCTGCCTCCAGAAATGCCTTTTAACCCTCTATACGCCACTCTGCCTCCAGAAATGCCTTTTAACCCTCTATACGCCATTCTGCCCCATAATATGCCTTTTAACCCCCTAAATGCCAGAGTGGCATATAGGGGTATAAGGCATTTCTGGAGGCAGAGTGGCACATAGGGGGTCAAAAGGCATATCATAGGCCACAGTGGCATATAGGGGATTTAAGGCATTTATGGGGCAGAGTGACAAGCCTGGGGGCAGATGTGCATAACTGGGGGGCAGGTTGGAAAATAAAAGGAATTTATTTAAAAAAAAATAGTTTACATAGTTTACATGAATTAACATTTACTGGTAAAACTTTTTTCCTATATGGTCGTCTTATATTCAGGCTTTTTCTTTTTTTCCTAAATTAATACTCAGATTTTGGGGGGTCGTCTTATAATCGAGCAAATACAGTATTTCCTCCCAGATCGCCAGCTTTTGAGAGCTACAACTCTGACCACCCTCATCATCATACTGGCTGAGGGTGATGGGCATTCTAGTCCACAAACCCTTACCAGTCTGGTTTTTTTAATACATTTATTAGTCCTGTGACTCCACAGTTACTGATCCCCGCATGTTTCAGGTATTAAGCTGTTGTTTTTTCCTTACTTGCCTGCTAGTCTCACAATATATAAGCTTGCAGTGTGTTGCCACATTTTTTTTTATACAACCCAATGTTAGAAAAAGATATTGATTTGCCACAGTAAGGAAGCAGCAACAGAAGTAGGGCACTGAACCTGGGCAAACAGGCATTGGCAGGTGAAGCCCTTTGAAACAGGACTGAATTTCCCCAATATTCTTACGCACACCTGTTCAATTGTTTGTCAACACAAATAGCTAATCAGCCAAACATGGCAGCAACTCAATGCATTTAGGCATGTAGAAATGGTAAATGCAACTTTCTGAACTTCAAACCGAGCATCAGAACGGGGAAGAAAGTGGATTTAAATGACTTTGAACGTGGCATGTTGGTTGGTGCCAGATGGCTGGTCTGAGTACTTCAAAAACTACTGATCTACTGGGATTTTCATACACAACAATCTCTAGGGTTTACAGAGAATGGTCCAAAAAAGTGAAAATATCCAGTGAGCGGCAGTTGTGTGAACGAAAATGTCTTGTTGTCAGAGGAGAATGGGCAGACTCGTTGGAGATGACAGAAAGGCAACAGTGACTCAAATAACCACTTGTTACAACCAAGGTATGCAGAATACCATCTCTGAACGCACAACAAGTCAAACCTTAAAGCAGATGGACTACAGCAGCAGACCACCACACTGGGTGCCACTTCTGTCAGCTAAGAATAGGAAACTGAGGCTACAATTCGCACAGGCTCACCAAAATTTGACAATGAAAGACTGGAGGAATGTTGCCTGGTCTGATGAGTCTCGATTCCAGCTGCGACATTCAGATGGTAGGGTCAGACTTTGCCGTAAACAACATAAAAAAAGCATGGATCCATCCTGCCTTGTATCAGGCTACTGGTGGTGTCATGGTGTGGGGGACATTTTCTAGGCACACATTGGGCCCCTTAGTACCAATTGAACATCGTTTAAACGCCAACCTGAGTATTGTTGCCGACCATGTCCATCCCTTTATGACCAAAGTGTACTCATCTTCTGATGGCTACTTCCAGCAGGATAATGCACCATGTCACAAAGCTCACATCATCTCAAACTGGTTCCTAGAACATGACAATGAGTTCACTGTACTCCAATGGCATCCACAGTCACAAGATCTCAATCCAATAGAGCACCTTAGCGATGTGGTGGAATGGGAGATTCACATTAAGGATGTGCAGCTGACAAATCTGCAGCAATTGCGTGATGCCATCATGTCCATATGGACCAAAATGTCTGAGGAATGTTCCAGAACCTTGTAGAAACTATGCCACGAAGAATAAAGGCAGTTCTGAATGCACAAAGGAGTCCAGCCCGGTACTAGCATGGTGTACCTAATAATATGACCAGTGAGTGTATATTATACATATTACAATTCCTGGTTTTGTCCTCAATATTTATCAATGAAAAATAATATATAATATAAAAAGATAATTTAAAAAATTAACTTGTCCGCAAATTAAAGGTTTGGCTGGTAGGGTAAATGGGCACCTATCTCAAACTACACAGGAACAGGTTTTACATTTTAAACAACGGAAAGAACAGCAGAATGCCTCGTTTTGGCACCAATATTTATCAATGAAGATAAAGAATAGTATATGATAAGATAGAAAGATAATAAAAAATATTTTGTGTTTTCCTTAAAATTGGTAACAATTGCCTGCTGCAGTCCCTACAGCTGGATTACCCTTAAACAGTACATTTTCTGCACTAAATTAAACTATTATTACTTTATTATTATTATCTCAGCCTCTGCTAAGCTCACTGTCAATGATTGCTTTCTTCACTCAGCTGGTGAGACATCCAGCAACACCAAAAACAAATGTAGGGGCCTGGTATGATCTCTTCTAAGAGCAGTCGTGTTCACCTTATCGAAATGCTTGATGCCTTTTAATTATGGTGGTACCTAGGTGTTAAAAAATATATTTAGGAGGTGTAATAAGGAGTCATTTAGATCGCTTTCTAGGAGTGTTTCAAATCGCCACCTGTTAGAGACATGCTGTCCCAGGTCATTGACTCTTCTGAGAATCCTGCAGGTAGATTACGGGTAATGCAGCTAAACATGTAGGTCAATTGAAAAAATGTTGTTTTTAAAAAAAATATGAAAATAGTAAAATAAAAATAGTAAAATAAAAATGTAATAAAAATAAAAATGTTCATCATATTTGTTATAGTAAATTGCAAAATGATCAAAATAATGATATCTAAAAAAAACCCTTCTTGTCATAAAAACACAATATATGAGTGTGGGTTCACTAAATGGGGGAGAAAACAATTACAGCTAAACATGAGCACAGCAGAAAAAAACAGCCATTGTCACAAAGGGTATAAAAATAAACAAATAGCTCTGTCCTTAAGGGGTTAATGGTTGTTTATTTAGATTATTATTATGTTGATTTTTTTTGGAGGGTGGATGTCTTTTCTACCAAGCCATTATTCGGATCTCCCAGGTATCCAATTCCTATATATAAAAAAACCAGAAAATGCTTACTTTACAACATATTGTATACCCTGCTAATATATATTGTATACCTTGCTAATATTTTACTGGGTGCACCGTCAAATACTCCTGTCATCTGTATACATTGGCCCAATAACCAATAGATACAATCATTTGGCATATGTTTATAACATAACATAAAACCCATGTGGCATTCATTTGGGTATAAACAAACAAAGAAAAGATATAACATGAGTAACAGAGATACGGTGAGTGGATGGGATATGTCTAAAATAACAAGGTCAAATTTCCTGCAGATCTAAGATATAGAGAGGTAGTGCTAAATATGTGGAAGCCATGTACGTCCGGTACACAAAACATATAAAGGAAACCAAGAAAATAGACATTTCTTATATTGCTATTTAAAGGTTTTAACACAACTGATATTATAGCTTAATCTAACTGAGAATGTATGGTCATGCCCAACAACATTTCAGGTGCACAAATCAAGACACCTTTAGTAGGGGACTTCTAGCCAATCAGCTAAAATATATTGCAAGGTGGCCTCATGGGAGCTTTGATTATCGCAGATAATCACAGAACTCAATCTCACGGTTTGCTGGACCAGTCAGGATCTCCCCAGCCCATGATCCCCATTCTCTAAAAGCAGAACAGTGTGGACGTTTGGAAGGACAGTGCCTGAAATCCATGACTGTCCATTGAAAAACGTAATAGTTGTATGGTATAGTTCACAAACATTAAACATTTTTTCTATTTTACTTTGTGACCCTGTCCTCAAGGGCAACATATAGCAAAATCTTCAGCATGACACAAAATACATTACTGGGTTAACAGTCCCACACAGCCTCACGAACAAATAATACATAGTAAAGTAGTTCCCAAGTACTTGAATATGCATTATTTACATGTAGAAGTAAAATAAAAGCAGAATTGCTTAGTTTTAGAAGAAACTGCAGCTTTTCTGCTACAGCACAATGGCCCATCACCAGTCTAATTTTTAAAACACTTTTGGCAACTAAAAGGCAGGAACAGTAGAGCTTTTAGAAAATGGTTCCTTGGACTCTGTCTCATTAAAACCCCTGAAACTTTCACATGACCCAGTGCTGGAGCTGGTTGCATTTGTAAGGGGTAGAAATTAAATAGAACATGCAGCTATCGTACAGCTGCAGGGAAATCATATGAACCATTTGGAATTACCTGGATATATATATATATATATATATTGCCCCTTTCCCCATCCAATCGCTAGATGCTAGGCAGGAGATCTCTTCAGCCAAACAAATTTCCCTACACCATCTGTCAGCACCAGCACTAGTTTGGCAAGGATTGCAAGGAGGGTTCTCATGAGATGCCTCACAGAAAGTAAGCCCATTGATTTCACTGATTGGATGATTGTCAGACCATGAAGGAGACAGGAAGCTGCAGCTTCTCTCTAAAAAGTAAGTAACTGATTTGTTTTCTATTTTTTACATTTAAAAAAAATGCATATTAAAATATTTACAAATTACTTTAATATGCATTATTCTCTGGTCAAGCTGTCTATAGGACTTTAAACTGTGCCTTTACTTTTTGAACATCCAGAAAGTCATGCAGCACAATGAGTGGCAAAAATTAGAAGAGATCAATCTTGGTAATCAGTTACTGTTAGAATTTTGATAAAAAAACATTTCTATGGGTTATACTGCTGGTGGTCAATTACATTTTCAAGATAAATATAACTTTATATCTGCAAACACATTCACTCAAACCTTTTAAAAGGGAAAGAGGAGGAGGCGTGGGTTGCCTGGCTTGAAGATGGCAGCTTGAGTCTTAAGCTCCGCGGCCGACTCACTATAATCAGCATCCATCCGACCCCACAGGACACAATGGGCAAGCAGAAACGCTCATCCCAGCGTCATGACACCCCGGACGCTCAGTCCAGGTCAGCAGGGACCTCGCTGCACGCTTATTTCCAGACCCCCGCGGTCCTGGACACGCAGCCTCCATCGCCCAACATGGCGCCCTCTCCCGCGAGCACGACGACTTCGGACAAGGCCCCGCACTCACCTCCTCCGGCAGCTGCCACACACTCAGCCGCAGACCTGCAGGAGATGCTCCGCTCTCTTCCCACGAAAGCGGACTTCAATAACCTGATCGTGGAGGTCAAACGCGCCCTGCACGAGGAGGTGGCGGCCCACCGTGCGGACATTACGGGAGTGGAGCAGCGCACTTCCCGCTTGGAAGATACGTATACCCAGGTTGCTCGTCAGCTGAAGGAACTGCAACACTCCACTCAACGCATGACAGGCCTGGCGGTTGAGCTCCAACGCTCCGTGGAAGACCTCGAGAACAGAGGTAGGAAGGACAACGTGAGGGTGAGGGGGCTGCAGGAATCAGAGGGCCCTTAAGTCCTGCGGGCCTTGCTCTATCCTGACGCCTGGATAGAGCGCACCGCGAGCTGAGACCTCGCGGCAGGCCCACAGATCCACCCAGAGACATAATATGCTGCTTCCAAGATTTTATTTTGAAGGAGGAGGTCATGGCTGCGGCACGTAATACACACAGTTTTACATTTGAAGGCCAATCTCTGTCGCTCTACCAGGATCTCTCCCCCATCACATTACGTAACCGGCGGGCGTTGAGACCGCTTACTTCGCTGCTCCAGGAACGGAACATCAGATACCGCTGGGGATTTCCCTTTCAACTGACCATCACGCATGCTGGCTCCACTTTTTCTGTGCGTAAGCACAGCGATGTTGCAGGGGTGGCTTTGGCCCTCGGGATGCCCGTGCCGCAGGTGCCGGATTGGTCCCTTTTGGAAGTTGCTTCGTCATTCCTGCCCCGAGCGGTTCCTGCCCCGGCTCCTCGCGACGCCCCCGCCCAAGACGTGGAGGATCCATAGATGACGGGAGAAACACCGCGCACGTACGTGAGGAGTAAAAGATCACACCTCCCGACCGTTACCTGGTAGCTGTTACATTGTTACACTACAACCCATAAGGGCACTTTTCATGCCCCCTACACGTCTCGGAGCACCATATTACAACTGCTTACTGTTCACGTGTTTGCCATGTATGGGACATCATTGTTATATATCATTCCCCTGTACTTTCATGCTAACAGAGATGCATTGTGCCTAGGTTTACACTTTGTTACCCATGGTGTCGGTGCCTGCCCTATGGCCCAGGCCTACATTGGGGTTTTTTTTTTCTTTTCGCCGCTACGGTTATGGGCTAGAGGCTAATTACTTGATATGGCAGCCACGCACTACACTGCTGCACTTTTACTGCCCCCTACACGTCTCGAAGCACCATGTTACATTTGCTTACTGTTCACGTGTCTGCCATTGTGGGACATCATTGTTTCACATCAACCACCTGAGCTTTCATGTCCACGCTAACAATGTTGTATCGTGCCTAGGCCTGTACTTTGTTACCCATGGTGCCGGCCACCTGTCCTGTGGCCCAGGTCTACGTTGGGTACAATCCCCCCCCCCTTTTTTCTCTCTCCTCTATAGCCGAATGGCGGGTCGGGAGGTGGGGGGTGTTTGTCGTGGTCCTAATTAACATAGACACGGCTCATCGAGCCTACATTGTGGTTTGTGTTGTGTTCTGTTTACGGTTGGTTCAGCTCATTGATTATGACTATGTGAGTTACGGCTGCGGGGTAATGTGGAGGTTTTTTTTTTCTCTCTAGTTCTTTTCTTTTTTATCCGACTCATTTTGGCTCTCTCCACCTTGCTGCCGCTTTGAGCGGGGCTTCTATTACCCCCTGGCAGGTCGGACTCCGTCTTGACTGGACGCCTGGCCTTGTTGCCACCGTCCTTTCCGACAACTGCTGTTACGCGCTCCTTGCGCAGGTTTAAATTAGTGTTTTGTGTGTTTCCCCTCCCTGTGTTTCCCTGTACGTTCCTCCCCGGCCCTTCTCCCTTGTTACTTGTTGCCTACCCCTCTTCTTTCTCACGTCTTACACCTACTTCCCCCTCCCTCTTTACCTCCCCCTTTCCCTCTTAATTGTTTTTTTTTCTCTTTTCTTCTTCTCTCTCATCTTCCTCTCTCTTTTTCTTCCTCTCGCGTTTTATCACATTCACGTTCTCTTTGCTAGCATTTCACCATGCCCCGTCTGGCCTCCGCCTTTCAGGCAGTGAACTTGGTTGCTCTTAGCCTCAACGTTAGGGGCCTTAACTCGCCTGAGAAGCGGTCACGGGTTTTCCGGACCCTTTGCAAAGCTGACCCTTCGGTGGTATTCCTCCAGGAGACCCACTTTCGCGGTGGGCATGCCCCAGCGTTTCGCCCCCCGGCCTTCCCGCAGATATACACGAGTAATTTTGTAGATTCTAAGTCACGCGGCACGGCTATCCTGCTCTCCCGCCGTGTTCCCTTCCTTATGACTGCTCATCAGGAGGACCCGCGGAGGCAGATACACGTTTGTCAAGGGCACTGTTCATGATCAGGTGTTCACCTTCGCTTCGGTGTATCTCCCCAACAAGGGACAGTGCTCCGCCCTGTCTCGTATCCTCCGTGCTCTTATGGGTTTCAAGGAGGGCATATTAATTGTGGGGGGGGACTTTAATGTAACGCCGGACCACAGGGCAGACTCAACGACACGCCCATCCCCTACTCCACCATCACATGTCAAACAGTTTAACTCCATTTTACGACGATACAGGCTTGTTGATTGTTGGCGAGCGTTTCACCCGGGCGAGCGTGACTTTACTTGTTATTCTGCTCCGCACCGGTCATACTCCCGGATTGATCTCTTCTTGATGGAATATTATCACTTGGGCCAGGCAGAAGAGTGTTCTATCGGTGTTGCTGAAATATCAGATCATTCCCCGGTGACTTTGCGACTTCAGGCTCCCCTTTATAAGCCTACTACTACTTCATGGCGCCTTAATGACTCTCTCCTGACTAATGATGATGCTGTTCAGGCTGCTCCGGAGCTACTTTCCCATTTTTTCCTAGATCATGCCGATTCGGAGGTGTGCTGCCCCGCTGTCTGGGAAGCTCACAAGTGCACGGTCCGGGGGCTCTTTATCAGTAAAGCATCTTATCTTAAGAAACTCCGCTCCCAGGAGATCTCCGACCTCTCTCAGCGTCTCGCGGATTTGGATGCCCTCCACAAACGCACCTGTGACGATAGTACCTATCTTGACCTACTCACCTTGCGGCAACGCTTGAATACTCTTCTCAACCACGATATTCAGAGGTCGTTCCTCCGCACTCGCTCCCTCTTTTATGAGGATGGCAACAAAAGCGGTCGTCTCCTAGCTAGAGCACTCCGATCCAAGCAGCAATCTCTTTATGTTAGTAAGGTTAAAACTCCTAGGGGTCTAGTTTCCTGCTCTCCCACTGACATCGCTGATGCCTTTTGCCATTATTATCACTCTTTATACAATCTCCCTGCTGGCTCCTCGGGCGCTGGTCGGGAATCTCTCATACGCGAATACTTAGAAAAACATATCTGTCGTAAATTGACTGTGGAACAGTCGGCGGCCTTGGGGGAGGAGATTGGAGAGGAGGAAGCGTGGGCGGCTGTGAAGTCGATGGCGGCGGGAAAGGCTCCGGGGGCCGGACGGCCTCCCCTTGCAGTATTACCGCGTCTTCTGGGAGCAGTTGAAGGTCCCCCTTATGACTCTTCTTAACGCTGTACGGCAAGGGGACCTCTTACACCCCCATTCGTTGATGGCGACGATTGCTGTGTTGCCTAAGGAGGGGAAAGACCCGTTACTATGTCAAAGCTATCGGCCCATATCTCTCCTGAACACCGATTTAAAAATATTTGCTAAGGTACTAGCTTCTAGACTGCAGGGTGTGATGGGCTCCTTGATTCATCCTGATCAGTTAGGTTTTATCATTGGCAGGGAGGGACGAGACAGGACTTATAGAGCGTTAAATTCGATTCACCATGCCCAGGCGACGGGACAAAAAATACTTCTTCTGTCAACGGACACCGAAAAGGCGTTCGACAGAGTGGCTTGGGACTTTCTGTTCCAGACTCTCCGGACCATGGGTTTCGGCCGGTTTTGGCTTCATTGGGTCATGTCGTTGTACTCTGCCCCGTCTGCACGAATTCGTCTGAATGGAGCCCTCACGGACTCATTCTCGATCCGCAATGGCACCAGGCAGGGGTGTCCCCTGTCACCCCTCCTCTTTGCCATCACACTGAAGCCCTTCCTACAGGCAGTTCGAGCTGACCCTGGCATACACGGCCTGACCTGTTCTGGCCGCGAACTGAAGGTGTCGGCATACGCTGATGATTTGCTTTTTGTGATCTCGCAACCGGTAGTCTCCCTTCAACACACGCTCAGGCTGTTTGGCTCCCTCTCCAACTTTAAAATCAACACAGACAAATCTGAAGTTATGGATGTTTCTCTGTCAGCAGCTGAGTCCCGTGCTGTTGGCGCTTCCTACCCATACCGGTGGTGTCATGATTGTCTCAAATATTTAGGAGTCTGGATTCCAACGGACCTCTCTTCTGTCTACAGGGTAAATGTCTGTAGAGGATCCCGACCTCGGCTAAGTTACGCGGTGCTTACGCGCTTGAAAGAAAATGGGGGACTTTCACTCCCTGACTTCTTCAATTATTACTGTGCTACTCACTTATTGCGAATGCTGGAGTGGAAGTTTCGGCCTCCTTCTAAGCTCTGGATTGCCATGGAGCAGGCTGATACGCCATTCTCCCTCTCTGGTAGCAAGGGGGTCCGCCCCGAGGCCCTCCGACTCTCCTCTTGTCCGAACCCTTTCGTATGGGCTACACTGGGAACTTGGCGTAGACGTCGAGTCGGTGGGGCGCTTTCCTCCTTTCCGTCCCCGCTAACCCCCCTTGCTGGGAACCCGGATTTTCCTCTGGGACTGGAGAGGGGATACCTTGACTCTCTTGTGCTGCCTCCGGACGCTACTCTGTCTGCCATGTGGGATGGCAATGCTATCCTGCCTTTTGAACGGGCTGCTCCTGTCACTACGGGCACTCTCATGCAGCGCTTTCGGTATGCACAGATATCACGATATGTTCGGTCAGTACCGGGCAAGCATCATCTTTCCAGACCTCTTACTCCTTTTGAATAACTTGTCCAGTGGCCTTGTGTCCCCAGAGGGGGGATCTCCATCCTTTACTGCATGCTGTTGGCAAAAGACTCTCTGGTCCCTCTGGTGTTCATGGGACGCTGGGAGGCCGACCTGGGGGAACCGCTCTCGGAACCCCAGTGGCTGAAGGTTTGCGTCTTGGCCCACAAATGCTCTATCGCAACTCGTTATCAGGAGACAGCCTACAAGCTGTTGTCCCGGTGGTACAGGACTCCAGTGGCGGTTAGTCGGGTTGTGCCGGGGAGCGACCCCGCTTGTTGAAGATGCGGGGAGGACTGCGGCACTTACCTGCACATGTGGTGGAGTTGCAGTAAACTTCAGCCCTACTGGACTGGGGTTTTCCGGTGTCTGGAGGAGATCACAGGTGAGGCGATTCGGCCTTCCCCAGGCTTTGGGCTCCTCCTCCACTCTGAGAAGTCGTTGGGTAGTATGAAACGCTCCATCCTCCGTCATCTTCTTAACGCGGCCCGTAGCCTTATACCGTATATGTATTGGAAGCGCCCTATGGCTCCCCCCCTGCGTCTGTGGGTTTCGCGGGTGGAGGAGATCCGGACCTTGGAGGAGTTGATTCACCTGGCTTCTGACAGGATGGAGGCATACACGAAGACGTGGGCGTGCTGGCTCTCTTTTCTCTCCTCTCCTGTGCTTGTGACATTGCTTCAGTGATAAACCTTGAGCTTCCTGGTATCAGACTTTCCCTTACTAGCCCTTTGCTTTTTCTTCTCTTTATGCTCCTCTCCCACCGACTCCCCTCCTCCGTTTCCCTCTTTCTTCCCTCCCCCTTTTTTTTTTTTTTTTTTTTTCTTCCCTCCACCTCCTTCCTTTTTGTGCGTGTCTATATGTTTACCTCTACACCACACGGTCTCGCGGCAATTTGAATATCGGGTTTTGATTTTTGAAGCTTCCATTACCTCACACTCCACATTGCTTCTCACCGCATGTCATATTTTGTAAACCTACCGGAGGGGGCTGTATTTGGAATGTATCTATTACAGCCGTTTGAGCCTTATTATGTATATGGATCTTGACCATGTCATTGTCGTTGCATCTTTATTGTGACGTTTCCCTATGTTTCTGTATTGTCTGTGTCTTTAAACCAATAAAAATATAATTTACCTTAAAAGGGAAAGAGAAGAAACAACGCAAACTTATTTACTTAATTTTAACAATGTACCCTATTAATGGGTCACTAAAAACTTACAATAAGAAAGCAGGCAGGTAGCATGACTGCTTTAACTTTCACATCAAGGTCCATTGGAAACCAAACATCAAAGTTGTCTGCATCTGTTAAGGCTTCCTTTACAATGCCTGTCCACTGTTTAGAAACTTGTCCAATTGTAGAGGTTTCATCTAAATTTGTCGGCTAACGTTCAAAAATAAAATAAATAATCCAATATTTAAAAAATAAATATATCTTAACAATGCACACTCATAATAATCGCAAGCCAATTTATGAAATAAATTATAATATGATTTTAGAATTGATATATATTATTATTTATATAGCGCCAACAGATTCTGCAGCGCTGTAGAAGATGAAAGTTTTACAGATAATGACAAGTACAATACAGCAATTGACATGAGATGCAAGAGGAATGAAGGGCCCTGTTCCTGCAGGAACTTACAATCTAGGTGGATAAGGGGTGAGAAACAGGAGGTGAGGACTGTGACAGGGCCAGGCTAGCTGGCTCATGTGTCATATGAAGTTTAGCCGGGTCACGGAGCACTTTTGTGTCCGGTTCCGTATACCGTGACCCGGTAATATATTATATTGTGTTTATTGTGTAACCGGCCCAGAGACTGATGTGGATTCAGCCCCAGCCTTCAAAGAGACGATCCTATAATCTGGCTGGGGCTCTTAATCAGCCAACACAGCCCTGTCTGCCCAGACGGCACCCGCACTACAGGGGGGATAACACAGGTGGGGGAAACCATTGTATCCCTTAATCCCCTCACCTGATACATCCCCTGTATACTGATGGGATTTGTGATGGGATGTGGCTGATGGGATTGGGGGTTGGGTTCGGTACACATTGCATTGAGCTTGTATATAAGTTCTGTGTGTTTGTAATAAAGAGAGTTCTTCTTGGTTTACTACGAATGGTGGTCTGGATGATCCGGGGATAGCTGAGTGCTATCCGTATGAGGGACTGACTGGTGATTCCTCAGCCCTCAAACAGGGGTACCCAGCCTTGGGTACGGTGACCCTGTAACATTGGTGGCAGCGGTGGGATGAATCCCACGACTTGGGTGAAATCCAAACCACCAACTGGGATTGCAGACGAGAGACACCGAGAGAGCTCCTGGAGGTTTGTAGCAAAGGAAAGGCTACTCTGATTGCGGACTGCAGAGAGATGGACCGGCACCAGGATGCCCCAGAGGAGAGCCTCGGACTGAGTGCTCTACAAAAGAACATTCTATGGCACCTATCCCTGTACCCAGGAGGGGCTACATCGGAGCAAGTGACGGCGGTGATTAAAATGTGTCACCAGGAACTGAGCCAGAGTGGGTCTGTATCTCCCAGACTAGGGGAACAGACCCCCAAAATATCATACCAGGATATCCAACCCTTCCGAGAACCAGAGGATGAGAGAGACCGGGTTACAGCCGAGGTGTGTGAGCTGGAACACCAGCAATGGCAGTTAGAGTCTGCGCCTGCAGACTGGAGGGATGATTTCTCCCATCCCCACTTCGAATCATACTGGGCACAGTACTGGACAATGTGGGATCTACGAGTTCCACTCCTGGGGGAGAACCCGTTGCCGGAGTGGGAAGAAGAATTGAGGGGTTTCATATATGCAGAGCTCGACCTCCAGAGCCGCTACCAGGGATTCTCCCAGCAGTTAGCAGGTGAAGACCACAGCGACCCTCTGATGCTGTATTGCCCCGTCGACCCAGGACTGATATATGATGCCTTCCAATTTGACTCGTCCTTCGGAAGCCCCTGCCAGTACCGCAGGGATACAATCTGGGACAACCGTGCAGAAGTCCTGGTTTATGCTCTTCCCCCCGAGCTGGAGGCTGTTATGGATTGCCTGGTCCAAGAGGAATGGAAGCTCGAGAGGGACTATAAAGAATTGCTGCGGAGAGTGGAGCTTCAGGAGTTACAAGTAGACTGGGAGCATGGTACTACAACTTGCAGGAGTGGGACCGAGGTCCTCTTCACCTACTCCGCGGCCCCTGCCCTGGCGAGAAGAACCGAGGTCCTCGTCAGCAAGAAGAAGCGGAGGAGGAAGCCAAAAGCTCCGACCCAAGTCCTCACCAACAACCCTGGCTGCTCTACCCCGGCAGAAGAGATGACTGTCCCCACCTCCCGAGTAAGTGGCACAATCCCCCTCACCAAACCCCTAGCTATGCCCGTAGAAGCCAGTGCCCCAGACTGTCCCCCTGATTTCCCGAGTGTCCTGGAAGAAGCCCGGGTCACTGCCCCAGAGGTTCCCTATGAAGTCCCCGGTGACCCGGTAGAGGCACCGTTCCCCGACCTAGCGAGGACGCCAGAGGGGCTGCCGAGTTCCCTGGGTCCTTTCAGTAGCCTGGCGCAGGCCCTGGTTCCTATCCCTGTGTTCTCCGAAGTGATCCCTGATTCCCCAAGTGTCCTGGTAGAAGCCCAGGTCACTGTCCCAGAGTGTTCCTCTGACTCTCTCCGTGCCCAGGCAGAGGCACCTGTCCCAGAGAGGAAGATCGAGGGTCTGCTTAACCCTCCCGGTGGTCCAGTATTGGCACCTGTCCCTGCCCAGGAGTATTCCCCTGGGTCCCCTGAGTACCCCGCAGAGCTGCTTAGCTCGCCCAATAACCCTGTAAGGGCACCCGTTCCTGTCCCAGAGTGTCCCCTAGGTCACTCCAGTGTCCCGGTAGAGGCCTCGCTTACTACCTCTACGTGTTTCCCTGGTTCCCCGAGTGCCCCCGGCCCGATCAGCAGGGTTTTCCTTCCATGCAACCACCCTGGCCTGGCAGCTGTCCCAGACTCAGTTCCCAAGACTAGTGAGCAAGAGTCTCCACGTGCCCCTGTTACCCCGGTGAGGGGGATAGCCATGTGCCCCCGGCTGAGCTGGGACCGTCCTCCAATTCACAGAGGACTATTGACTATCCTTTTGGGCGACCAGGGCCCTGGCCCACCTTCAATGGATGCTTCTGACAAAGGGGGCCATAAACTAAGGCCTGCACCTTTGAATTTTGTCCACTCGGACAGCCTGCAGCAGACCCGTGTGGATCTGCCTGGTCTGCCGGACCGTTGGTCAAGGGGGAGATCTGTGACAGGGCCAGGCTAGCTGGCTCATGTGTCATATGAAGTTTAGCCGGGTCACGGAGCACTTTTGTGTCCGGTTCCGTATACCGTGACCCGGTAATATATTATATTGTGTTTATTGTGTAACCGGCCCAGAGACTGATGTGGATTCAGCCCCAGCCTTCAAAGAGACGATCCTATAATCTGGCTGGGGCTCTTAATCAGCCAACACAGCCCTGTCTGCCCAGACGGCACCCGCACTACAGGGGGGATAACACAGGTGGGGGAAACCATTGTATCCCTTAATCCCCTCACCTGATACATCCCCTGTATACTGATGGGATTTGTGATGGGATGTGGCTGATGGGATTGGGGGTTGGGTTCGGTACACATTGCATTGAGCTTGTATATAAGTTCTGTGTGTTTGTAATAAAGAGAGTTCTTCTTGGTTTACTACGAATGGTGGTCTGGATGATCCGGGGATAGCTGAGTGCTATCCGTATGAGGGACTGACTGGTGATTCCTCAGCCCTCAAACAGGGGTACCCAGCCTTGGGTACGGTGACCCTGTAACAAGGACTGCGTGGTAGTGAATGATGTTAATGTAGGGCGAGATAAGGGTTGTGAGTGGGAAGTTTTGATGTTTATGTCAGTGGTAGGCTTCCCTGAAGAGAAAAGTTTTTAGGGAAGTTTGAAGGAGGGTAGAGTTGGTGACAGGGGAAGAGAGTTCCAGAGGGTTGGTGCTGCGCGAGAGAAGTCCTGTAGGCGGGCATGGGAGGAGGTGATAAGTGAAGATGCAAGGAGCAGGTCATTGTTGGAGCTTAGAGGGCGGGCTGGAGTATATTTGCTGATGAGGGAGGATAGGTAGAGAGGAGTGGCGTTAGTGAGAGCTTTGTAGGATAGAGTTAGTATTTTGATTTTAATTCTGCTATGGATGGGGAGCCGCAGAGAGGTGCGGCAGATGCAGACCGTCGGGTGAGATGGATTAGTCTGGCATATGCATTGAGGACAGATTGGAGGGGGGGTAGTCGGGAAAGAGGGAGGCCGGTAAGTAGTCTAGACGAGAGATTACAAGGGAGTGGGCTAGTTGTTTTGCGCTGCTAGCAGTCAGGAATGGACAAATTTTGGAAATGTTGCGTAGTTGGTTGTGGCAGGATTTAGAGAGTGATTTGGTGGGAGGGATAAAA
This sequence comes from Sceloporus occidentalis, assembly GCA_023333645.1. Lineage (NCBI taxonomy): Eukaryota > Metazoa > Chordata > Lepidosauria > Squamata > Phrynosomatidae > Sceloporus > Sceloporus occidentalis. The sequence continues at coordinate 5,898,883 of JALMGF010000053.1, read as the reverse complement.
GGGAGGGATAGAGGGAGGGATTGGAAGGAGCTCAGTCTTAGACATATTTATCTTGAGGTGGTGAGAGGCCATCCAGGAAGAGATGCCAGATAGACAGCTGCTGATGTAATAGCGCAAGGTTGATATCTCTGCAACATCTGCAACGAACATGTGGGCCAGAGATTTGAAGCAAGTTTGCCTCTTTCTGGATGGTAAACTTTGTCAGGCAAATATGCCAACACAGCCAATTGTGACAACTGGAGGAGCCTGCACTTCAAGCTGTCTGAAAAAAAGAGATATTAGTGGTCTGTATAAATGTAGATTTTGAGAATTAAAAACACACACACAATTAAATACTGCATCATGTTTGGGAAGTGGGGCAGTTATCACCCCCATTTTTTATATCAATGTAGCAGTGGGGCAGGGACCTCTCTTTTGGGTTGCAATGTGACGTTTGTGAGTTTTTGCATTTAAAGTAGCAGGCAACTCGCACCTTATTGAGTAACTGCTTTTTTGCATGCAAGTCCTTTATTTTTTGCTAGTACTAAAGCGATTTGGATTTGGTGAATTTGCGAGGTTAGACTTTTATCCAATTTCGCAAGCATTCGTACTTTAGTGAGTAGATGCCTGTGAAAGTACTTTTCCTATTGAGATATAAGAGTTTTATAAACTTTTGCACATTGATAATAATGTTTATGGTTAAGCATTAACAACCTTTACGTAGTTGTACCAGCATGTATAGCATTTTTTTGTAATATAAAGGGGTGTTTATACCATGAGAAGGTTGGCAACATTCAACTTGATGGGCAATTACACCACAGTGACCCAGTAATAAAAACCCAAAACACTTTGGCAGACAATATTAATCTCCCAACCCATTGTACAGCTCTGTGTAATATGTTAGAGCTATATAAAATAATAATAATAATGCCTGGTGAGTGAGTCCAAACACATTTTCTATTACTTTCTTAGAAAGGGCCATCAGTGGCCATTGCCAATAAAATACCCATTGTTTGCACGGACGGATTAATTTCATGACTTCACAGCCTGTGTTGTCAGCAATGTTCATTATAAAGCAACGGGCTCCTCCACAGCAATCGTTTTCCTCTGTATACCTTCGTTCACATACTGTTTTTTTATTTCAAAGTAAGGACTGTAAAAGGAGCACCTTTAATAAAAAAAAAAAATACAATAAATTAAGTAGTCATGTGCCAATTAGCAACCTAGTAACCAAACTGTCACGGAGCTGGCTAGTCCGACCGACTACCTCCGCTGTCTGCTCCCTTAGCCTGGGACAACACACTTTCCCCGGTTCCCCAGTCACTAGCCGAGACTCAGTGTAGGGTAAAACCAAACGAAGACTGATTTATTTCTCACACACAGGACTGGATATATCCAGCAAAACACACATTAACATAAAACAAGATATTGGGACACAAACCGCCCCCTTAATCTGCCTCCCAGAGACAACAGGGGCAGTAACGGGATTAACAATACAATGGGGGGGGGGGGGGGGGAGACTGATTTACACAACATAATAATGCACCATGGGGTGGATGGGTCTGATATTAAATTAAGACAGTGGCAGTCACTCCCTGGTTGCAGATCCTGGCTGTCTGCCGGAGATAATCCCCTCAGCCAGTGATGAGATGATACTGCTGGGGGTAGCCACAGAAGCCTTTACAAACCCAGGGCCCATAGTCAATAGGGAGGAGGCTGGCAGTCAGGCCTCTCCAGTGGTCCCAGTGATGGAGGCTTCCGTCACACAAACTATGACCAACCCTAAGAGGTGGTAATTGTCCATTCATCATATTTCAAGGACTGAAAGATAACACCTGATATATCTACTGCTCTACAAATGATGATGAGACTATGTAGATACAGAGGGATGGCTACTCTTTCAGTTAACATAGTGCAAAATAAATGTCAGTATTAATGAAGGTTTCTAGAAAAGGTTGGCACATTTTAATATGTATACAGTGAAGGAAAATAATTTGATCCCCTGACAAATTATTTATTTATTAATTCGTCAACTATTTTTTCATATTTAAAAAAAGCTGTGATTGAGAATATTTTTTTTGTTTTTATTTCCTTTTATTTGCCAACCTGCCCCCCAGTTATGCACATCTGCCCCCAGGCTTGCCACTCTGCCCCCAGAAATGCCTTACACCCCCTATATGCCACTCTGCCCCATGATATGCCTTTTATCCCCCTTTATGCCGCTCTGCCTCCAGAAATTCCTTATACCCCTATATGCCACTCTGACATATAGGGGTTAAAAGGCATATCATGGGACAGAGTGGCATATAGGGGGTTAAAAGGCATTTCTGGAGGCAGAGTGGCATATAGGGGGTTAAAAGGCATTTCTAGAGGCAGAGTGGCATAAAGGGGGTTAAAAGGCATATCATGGGGCACTCTGCCTCCAGAAAAGCCTTAAGCCCCCATATAACACCCCCCCCCCACACACACACACACACACACACACACACACACACACTTACCACTGCTTCTGGTGTCTGGTGAGGGCAGCGGGTGGAGGCCGGCATTCATGAAGTTAAAGGGGCCGGTGTTCACACGCCGCCCAATGGCCGTGCCTCAGCTCTTCGTCCCACCCCTTTTAAGACGTGGAACGAAGTGCTGAGGCACTGCCATTGGGCGGCGTGTGCACGCCACCTCCTTTAATTAAAAATGTTTCCAGGGCTGCCCGGGTGCCGCTTTCAATCCCGCTTGCAGCCGCTCAGTGGTTGTAAAGTTTGTTCTCCCGGCCCACGAGCCAACCGGCCCACCGGGAAATTTCCCGGTATCCCGGTGGACCAGTCCGGCCCTGTACCAGACTGGCTAAGAGTTATGGGAAATGTAGACTTAGCAGCTGGAGTTTTAACTAACCATAGCTGCAATACATGTTTAAAGTAAACTACCTTGAGTCTGCAGCATGCAAACGGTCTATTTGTCCAGAATGGGACTTGCCTGTGAAGAAGCAGCTTCCAGAGTGAAGGAGAGTACATCGGCTAGAGGGAACGAGAGCAGACTTAAACACTACAGAATGAAATAAAACCTCTTCGGCTGCACTCCCCTGACTACCAGGCATTTTTTCTGCTCTCTGAGCCAAGTAACCCTACTCTAAAAAGCATACTGTTTCTCCCTCCCCGGCTGCTGCTCCAGTGGGCCTCTTTGAATTTGTGGAGGAAGGCAAGAAATGTTTAATGTTTGCACAGGTGGAACCAAAAAAAAAATGATTATAATAAAGGCTTGTTGATGTCATCTATTTGCAAGAAAAAGTAGATAATTGACCCCCACCCATTAGTCTAAATAGAAGCAGTAGTAGAAGCACTAGTGACAGCAAAGGTACGCCATTTAATATATTTTACATATATCATTGTAGAATATGACGGTGCCATATGAATCAAATAATAATCATTTGCACCATTAGACTGGACAAAATATGCATGGAATTCAGGTAAACTCTGCCACTTACAAAAACAATAGAACCAATTTGTCATGGAAGGATTAAGTATTAGGTGCTCGGACACAGCATTGTAAATGCATAATCTACTACTAGGTTAGAAATTGAAGGTGGTTTATACCTACCTGACTCCTACCTAGGTAACAATAGAATAAGTATTTTTTTAGGTCAACCCAATGACCTTGAGCTAACGCTTTTACCTCATATTGTTTTTGGTTAAATACAATAACTGCATCTGTGTTAAATACTAGCAGTTGAATATAGCCAGTTGTTCTTAAACTACGTTGAGTTATTACCAAATTAGACCAGATCTGAAGGCTACTTATATGTGTATATAGGTAGGACTATGGGATTAAGGATTAAACATAAAATAATAAATGGAAGATATTAGATGATCACCTTTCCTGTCTGGACACAGAGCACAGTATTTAATTACACTTCTTTAAAGCTTTAAAACTTATTTGCAGAGAAACTGTTCCAGCTAACTCTATTGCACTTATTCCAATCTCTTATGCACCTTGTAGGATGATGAAAAAAACTGCAAATTGAAACAAAAATGCATGTGTTCTAAACTGTCAAACAACCAACCGCTAACATTAAAAAAGAAGGGTGGGGATGTTTAATACTGAGGCAGGATGTTTTTTACATATGTGATGCATGTTATCGAGTGATAGAGGTGTTCACAGAGAAGCATTTGTGAAGAAACAAAACTTAAGAAAACCCTTACTCTCTGTACCACCGATGCATGTCTAAACCTTCAGGACCGGGGTGAACGTCTGTGCGCCGACAACCTCTGCTGCTGCCCAGCACTTCCATTTTCTATGATGGAGCACTGGAAGGTCATGTCACGCCGGCGCTCCGTCATAGACGCCCCGGGCAGCAGTAGCGGAGGTTGTCTGCGCGCATCGTGCAGACATTCACTGGCTGCTGGAGAGGAGGATGCAGGTCCCATGCAGCGCTGCGGGGGATCTGGATCTTAGTCTTTGAGTCAGACCTTTATTTGAGGTCGGATTGTAAAACGGCCACAGACAGAGTCTGTCTTTAGCTGACCAGTTACAAGGGATCTCTAGATAAAGATGGATATACGGCACTGCTGATCAGTTCTGACTAAGGCACAGGTTTCATTCTTAATGGAATTATATTACCAGTCACTAGTCTGATCACCATACCAGGGTGTATTCACTAAAATGGAGATTTCAAGTATTGTAGTTTTCACTTCACATTGCATTTTGAATGGCATACCCCGTGTCATTTCCCATGAGAAGGGATGAGAAGTTCAATCCGTCAGGCATCTTTTAAGAAATCTTATTGATTTGGTTATGTATAATAAAGGACCAGCCGAGCCGTTGTAACAATTATTTTTGCAACATTTCATGGAGAGAGAAAAACACACACATTGCATTAGAACATGTCTTATTTTCAGGCATTACAGTGAGGCTAGGTTTCCACTTGGGTTTTTGTCCTGCGTATTTTTTCTTGATGAAAAACACCAAGAAAACTGCCACTGCATTTTCCTGCGTTTTGGCGTTTTTTTCTGGAGTTTTTTCTGGCGTTTTAGCCTTTCTGTGGAAATTGCTTTTTTTGACCTTAGGCAGTTTTTCCAGCCTTTACAAGTTAGAAGTTTCACCCAGCTAAAAGGGATTAGGATAAATGGCAAGTATCTGCCCCCTGATGTCATTTACTTGGTAGAGTTCTACTTAAACGCCCCGGCGGACCCTTTTGTCACTTTTCTGTGGTTTGTAAGGCCTGCTTTATTCCGAATGTCTGCTCCTCTAGGAAGATTGGCCCCAAATGATGGTGCAAATTGTTTGCTGTTGCTTTTGGCACGCAGGATCCAGTTGATGCGTCGCGTATGTTTGTTTGTAATGGCATGTTTGTTCCAAATGGTGTAGAATTCAATATGAACTTTGTTTTGTGTGAAACTGTTTGTTTCCAGCCTATTTCTCGTAGGACACACAGATACTGGGTCCATCCTCTGCATTGTAACTGTGGAAAAAACGCCATAAAAAACGCCAAGGCAATAAACCCACATGGCTTTTTCATGGCGTTTTTTCTCTCCCATAGACTTCTATTGGAGAAAAACGCCAAGATTTCCTTGCAAAAAACGCCAGTGTCAACATGCTGCGATTTTGAAAAACTGCCACAGAGCCCCAAAAAAGCAGAAAAACGCCAAAGAGGACTGAAAAAACGCCAAACAAAAAAACGCCAAGTGGATATGGCATTCTGCGATTTCCTATTGAAGAACAGCTAACATCTGGCTGCTGCGTTTTTTCACAAAAAAAACGCCAGGTGGCGCTATTGGCGTTTTTATGGGTGTTTTTAGCTAAAAAAAACCAAGTGGAAACCTAGCCTTAAACATATAATTAGGATACAAACATAGCAAAAAACATACAAAACCTGAAATTGCAATTTTAACAAAACCTGACATTTGTCAGCCAGGCACCTCAACAAGTTAACAAAAAACATTAATATACCTTGGCTGTGTTGTCAAAATTAACCAGATCTAAATTCTCAAAACAAAAAATGTAAACACTTGTAACCTTGGAAAACTAACATGTTTAAAATATATATATTTTTTTTAGCAATAAACAAGAAAAAATCCACTGGTAAGATGACATAGCAGTACCATAAGGAACCTGCTGCAGTTTGCACTATGTGCATAATCAAAAACTGATTAAACACCTAGTGTGAAATGTGTTAAGTGTGTCTGGCTCTTGTCCTTTAATATTTGACATGGAATAAGGAGATTACTTCAATGGATTCATTTTATTTTAATAATTCATTTATTTTAATAATCGATTAGTTGGCTGATTATTTTTTCGATTAATCGATTTTTTTAATTTAAAATAATGTAATAAAAAACTTACAATTTACACTTCCATCTCTTTATCACAATGGCATTTCTCTATTCACCTTCTTATTTTACTGACATAATAAAAGCTACAAGAACCCAAACACAGTGTTTCTCAAACTAGGTTTTAATACAAAGTAAAGTAAATATTAATTCATATGTTAACTATTTTTTATATTTAATAAAAACTATGAGAAAAAAGCCTTGTTTATATTTTATTTACCAAACTGCCCCCAGTTATGCACATCTGACCCCCAGCTTGCCACTCTGCCCCCAGATATGCCTTATACCTCCTATATGCCAGAGATTCCACTGTGCCCCCCGATATGCCTTATACTCCTTATGTGCCAGTGATATGCAACTGAGCCCCCTGATATACCTTTTACCCCCAGATATGTCTCATGCCCCCCTGATATGCCTAATATCGATATGCCCTATACCCCCTATATGCCACTGTGCCCCTGATATGCCTTATAACTTCCAATATGCCACTGTGCACCCTGATATGCCACTCCGCCCCCCATAAATGCCCTGGACCACCCTGAAATTCATTATATTGAGTGATTCACCACTCTGCCTCCCCCAGATATGCCATTCTGAAATTCATTATACCCCCATACACCACTCTACCTCCACCTATACACCACTCTAACTCCCCCAGATATGCCACTTTGCCTCCCTGAAATACATTACACCCCTATACACTACTCTGCTACCCTGAACTTCATTATACCCCCATACACCACTATAACTCACCCATACACCACTTTGCCTCCTCCCCCTCCCATACACCACTCTGCCTCCTCCCCCTCCCCATACACCACTCTGCGTCCTCCTCCCTCCCCATACACCACTCTGCGTCCTCCTCCCTCCCCATACACCACTCTGCCTCCCCCCTCCCATACACCACTCTGCTTCTCTCCCCCTCCCATACACTCTGCCTTTCTCCCCCTCCCATCCATCACTCTGCCTCTCTCCCCCTCCCATCCATCACTCTGCCTCTCTCCCCCCTCCCATACACCACTCTGCCTCTCTCCCCCCTTCCATACACCACTCTGCCTCCTGTCAGCAACGGAGGCTCACAAGACACCAGGGTGTCGGGTAGCGAGGCAGAGTGGTGTATGGGAGGGGGAGGAGGCAGAGGGGTGTAAAGGGGAGTAATGGAGGCTGTCTGTGCGCATCTTGCAGACCCCCACCAGCTGACAGAGGATGATCCTCTGCAGGAGACCTCAATTCTCTGTCAGCCGGTGGGGGTCTAATCGATTAGTTGGCCGATAATTTTTTCGATTAATCGGATAAAAAAAATGAATGTAAATTTTTCATTTATTTAAAATAATTTAATAAACAAATGATGTTAAATACAAACTGCAGAATAAAAAACTGATAAAATGCATTTCTTGTCTTTATTTCCTAACTAGCCCCCCCAATTTATGCACATTTGAGCTTGCCACTCCACTGTACCCCCACATATGCCACTCCACTCTACCCCCAAATATGCCACTGTGGCCCCTGATATGCCTTATACCCCCTGATACACCACTCCATCCTCCCCAGACATGCCACACTGCCCTTCCCACATATGCCACTCCACTCTACCCCCAGATATGCCACTCCACTTTACCCCCAGATATGCCTTATACACCCTGATACACCACTACGTCCTCCCCAGACATGCCACACTGCCCTCCCCACATATGCCTTATATACCGTATATGCCTTATATACTTCCCCTAAATTAACCCCCACCTCCCCTAACTTTCAGCAGCCTAAATATTAATTTTATACTTACAGTTAGATGAGTGTGACAGCCATGTGGTTCTGGAGAAGGAAGGGGCGGGGCCAGTTGTCACAGTCACGGGCGTAGGAACCGGGGGGGACGGATCCCCCCCAGGAAATCATGCGGGGGGGACCGATAATATAGAAATCCCCCCCAGGGTGAGTGCACTCGGGTGCAGCTGTGAGGGTGCTCACAGCTGCCCGATCGGCAGCTGCAGGCTGCAGGACTGGTTAGGGAAATCCGTGATCTCCCCAACCAGTCCTGCAGCTGCATTAAGGTCACACTCACCAGCTGTCTGTAACTGAGCGCCGGGCGACGGGATATGACGATTATATCCAGCCCCGGCGCTCAGCAGAAACAGCTGTGCGCAGCCGCACTGCACAGACTGCGAGCGGCAAACAGAAGGAAAGTTAGAACAGAAATCAGAAAGGAGGAAGCAGGAAGAAGGAAGAGAAAGCAGAAAGGAGGAAGAAAAGGTAAGATTTGTGGAGAACCAAGGTGGGTGGGTGGTTGATTATTGGGGGGGTCTGATGTGGAGAACAAAGGTTGTGGGGGGGTCTGATGTAGAGAACGAAGGTTGTGGGGGGGGGTCTGATGTGGAAAACAAAGGTGGGTTAGGGGGGTCTGATGTGGAGAATGAAGGTGGGTGGGAGGGGGTCTGATGTGGAGAACAAAGGTTGTGGGGGGGTCTGATGTGGAGAACGAAGGTGGGGGGTCTGATGGTAGATTTGTGTGTGCATATACATATGGTAAGGCATGTGTATGGGCACTTGGGCAGGCATATGTGTATAGGGCAGCTGTGTATATGTGCGTGTATGTGCATACGTCTGTATGGGCAGTGTATATGTGTACGTGTGTATGGGCAGTGTATATGTGTACGTCTGTATGGGCAGTGTATATGTGTACGTGTGTATGGGCAGTGTATATGTGTACGTCTGTATGGGCAGTGTATATGTGTACGTCTGTATGGGCAGTGTATATGTGTACGTCTGTATGGGCAGTGTATATGTGTACGTCTGTATGGGCAGTGTATATGTGTACGTCTGTATAGGCTATGTATATGTGTACGTCTGTATGGGCAGTGTATATGTGTACGTGTGTATAGGCAGTGTATATGTGTATGTCTGCATAGGCAGTGTATATGTGTACGTCTGTATGGGCAGTGTATATGTGTACGTCTGTATGGGCAGTGTATATGTGTGTATATAAGGAGTGTATTTGTCTTATAGTGTATACGTCTTTGTAAGTATGTGCAAGGGCAGTGTATATTTATGGGGAGGCGTTTGTGTGTGTGAGCAGATTATGTATGTTTGGGCAGGCGTGTATAAGGGTAGTGCATATGTGTGAGTACTGGCAAGTGTGTATGTGCAGGCAATTGCAGCGTATACGTGTGTTTTTGTGGGCAGGCATGCGTAAGAGCAGTGCATATGTGTGTATGAGCAGGCATGTTGTACTTAAAGGGAAGATTATGATTCCCTGTAACACAAGTTTAACCCATTGTGTGTGTGTATGTAAGTGTGTTCATGCCTGTGTATGTTATTCAAGTGTTTAAGCGTGTGGATATGTTCCTGTGTGTATGACGTGTTAGGAGTCTTAGATGGTTCCTAGTAGTTCATAGTAGTCTCTGTGGCCGTGTCCAGTGGGGTCCATCTGTGGTTGTAAGATTTGTCTTTTTTTGTGAGTTTCTGTGGGAATTTTCTCCCATTCATCCAGTAGAACGTTTTATGAGCTGAAGGTGATAAACCAAGACATTTTGGACAACACTATGCTTCTAACTTTGTGGGAGCAGTTTTTGGGATCATGACTGTGCCCCAGTGTGCAAAACAGCTACTTTGCACCATAACCACTACAGTGCGTTGGTTGTAGGGTCTTACTCTGCCTGCAGTTAATAAAATATTTCTATAAGAGTATTTAAGTGTTGTCTGCTCCCAGACCACAAATGCGGAAAGGGTTAATTGCATCATTGTATTTCTGTAGGATCTTTTGTTAAAATTTGGGCAATTGTGCATTAAAGTATTATTACCAGTTGTTCTAAGTGAAATAACTGAAATATAGGCCAAACTTTTGGTTAATTTTCTTTGACCTGTTTGTTTAATGAAGAGCTTCTCTGTGAAAACTGAACATGATACTTTTTTTGTGAGGAAATTGTACATACACACACACATACATTTATATAAAATTTGCCATGAACAATTCCCAGTTTACTGAACAAGAATATACCCTACCAGTAAACATGCTATCCCCCCCAGATTTTTAGGGGTTCCTACGCCCATGGTCACAGTAATTACAGGGAGGGACTGGTAAGTGGGAACTGCTGCTGTGAGTCACTGTAACGGATTATATAATGAGGGGTATTTTTCAGAGCTCTGAAAAAACCCTAATTTTATAATCGATAAAAATCTATTCAACTAATCGATAATGAAATTCGTTGGCAACGATTTTCATTATCGATTATTATGGATTTTATCGATTAGTTGCTACAGCCCTAAACACAAGATACAAAACTTATGTTAATGCTTTCTCAATGAACAGTCACAAAGCAGCACCATAATAAAATCAGAGCTAATCTCTCACCAATAGAAAGAGATGCAATCAAGGATTTAAGGAATAATCAAACCATCACAATCAAACCAGCGGACAAGGGAGGAGCAGTCGTTATTATGAACACCCAAGATTATATAGACAATTATCAGACAGCACATACTATAAGAAACTGATCAAAGACCCCACCAAGGAATACACTACCAAACTGAGGAAGCTGATCAGATCTGTCCCAGAGGAACAGCAAAAAGGATTGGAAACGTGCATACCCACCAATCCTAACATAGGGACATTCTACATGCTTCCGAAAATCCACAAACCAGGGAACCCAGGAAGACCTATAATAACAGGTATGGACACACTAACCGAACCAATTTCAGGCTTAGTGTAAAATATTTTAAAACCCTTTGTTAAAAACACCAAGAGCTTCATACAAGACACCACTGACTTCCTTAACAAACTCAGTAAAATTACAAACTTGCCTGCCAATTCTATACTTGTAACCATGGATGTGGAATCTCTATACATCAACATCCCACACGTAGATGGAATTGAGGCCTGCTCTCTGTTCCTCTCAGAACATACTCATAACCAGAAATACAGTCCTCAAACCATTACTAAACTCATAGAATTCATCCTCACACACAACTACTTCAGTTTCAACAACAATATATATCTGCAAACCATGGGCACTGCCATGGGGACTAGAATGGCACCACAATATGCCAATCTATTTATGGCTGACCTGGAACAACGATTCTTGGAAACACAACTTCACAAACCCTACAAATATTATCGCTACATTGATGATATTTTCATTGTCTGGACGGACGGAAAAGAAAACCTCAGAGAGTTCCATAACGCATTTAATACATTTCACCCATCTATTAAACTCAAAATGGACTTCTCCACAGAAAGTGTAAACTTCTTGGATACAACTGTCACAATAAACAAGGACACACTACATACATCCCTATACAGAAAACCCACAGACCGATCCAACTACCTGCACAAATCCAGCTTCCATCCATCCCACACAAAGCAAGGCATCATCCATAGCCAAGCCACCAGGTACCACCGCATCTGCTCCAACACTAATGATAGAGACATGCATCTAAAAACACTGTCTGAGACACTCAAACAAAAGGAATACAAACCTAGGATCATCAATAAGAAAATTAACTCTGCTCTACAAACACCACGTGAACACCTGTTGCAATACACAGACAAACAAACATCCTCACGCATACCTCTAGTAGCCACATACAATCCTGCCCTAGAAGAAATCCGAAAAATCATCAAGGATCTGCAGCCAATGCTAGCAGAGGATGTGGTGTTAAAAGAAATTTTCCCTGAACCCCCCATCTTGGCCTTCAGACAACCAGCTAATCTCAAACAAAAGCTGGTGAGTAGCAAACTACATACTGAAACAACACACACAGATAATGGAAGCAAACCATGCAACAAAGCCAGATGCAAACTTTGCCAACACATCTGTACCAGCAACACAGCCACCCACAACAACAAGACATACAATATTAAAGGATCGTACTCATGCACTTCACAAAATGTTGTATACATGATTCAATGCACCAAATGTACTATAGGGTGTTACATCGGTGAAACCTGCCAGCAACTCAATAAAAGGATGAATCTGCACAGATACTCCATCAACCATCATGATGAAGAAAACCTTTGCACTCCAGTTGGGCACCACTTCACCCAAACAGGTCACTCCATATGTGACCTTAAAATCAAAACACTGAGAGGTAATTTCAAAAACACCCAAGAAAGAAAGACATTTGAAGCCAAAATGATACATTTTTATGATTGTAAAAACAGAGGACTTAATGTGGATTTGAGCTTCTTAGCACACTATCAAAACTTCCTATAACCTGTTTTTTTTTTTCTTTCTCTTCTTCTCTCTCTCCTACACGCTTACCCCTGCTCCCCCCCAGCCCTATCTGTGCAGTATATGCCACTATTTACTATTTACGACCCTCTTAGTTTTTTGTCTGCAAATTCTCTACCGTGTTGTTTTAACCCCTGTTTTAACCCTGTATCAGAACATGTACCGGTCAGTTTTAAACTATGTTTTTCACTTGCTTGGTCAGAAATGCTTTTGACTTTATAAAGGGAGGACTCCCGAAAGCTCGTCTATTATTTTAAATACTTTTAGTCCAATAAAAAAGGTATTACAAGATTCTGCAACATTCTGTTTTTTTGCATTCAAATAGACTTTGGTATCTTTGAATATGTTTTTCTCGCATAACTCGCGTTCATGTTTTTTTGGTTATTTTTTTTAATAAAATGTATTGTATGTAATGAAGGAAATATACATAGAAATGTGTCAGGTGTGTCCGCTCTTTACAAAGCAAAATAACATTATCGGGTCAGTGCAGGCGCATGGATTCTGGTGCATAGTTCTTAAAAACTTGGAGGCAAACCTGATCTTCACAATAATTTCCCCAAAATATGTGTTTGAACATGTTTTTGTTTAAATGCCCCAGAGATAGTTATACTGCAGACAATTTAAGGATCTAATCTACAAGGGCAAAGTTCTGTTCCCTTTCGTTCAAGTGGGTAACTAATTCATTTTCAATTTTAATTACAATGTGCATGGGAATTAGGTGGCCCCAAACCAATTTTGGATGTATTCACATTTCTCTGCACACTTTTATTTACTGGTGAAAAAACTCTTGTATTCTAGCGACTCCTTGAGCAACCCAGGATGAATGTTCCAATACTCCAAACCTTTATGCCACATATGCCTCAAGCATCCTAATCTTGACTGTTGACTGTCATATTCCTCAGCTCTTTATTATCAAGCAAGGAGATAATGAAAACTCTGTCCGTTCTTTTAAATAAGATTTCAACTACCTACTTTGTAGGTATTTACAGGTAATGCAAAGTGTTTTATATGTATACATATTTTAGACAATAATTGAAAAGTCCAAAGGCGAGTACAAGAAGGGCAATTCATTTTTTGAAGGACCTTGTATGATTTGTTGCTTTAACCCTTCAGAAAACACAATTTGCAAAGCTCCCCTTAACAGATAGTTTGTTGCCTTCAATCAAATGCTTAAAGCCTCGAAATGCCCCCTTTTGCTATAGTTTAAAAAAATAATTAAGAGGTAAATACTGTATGTAAGTAATTAACAATATGCGTTCAAAAGGACCTTGTTGAACGTTGAGATATTAGTATTAGAGCTAATACATTTATATATAATGATGTATTTTTACTGTAACATAATTTCCCCGTGCTCTGACATAGCGTGTGAGGACCTTGAGGGTGCAGAAGAGCTGGGATAAGACAACAAATGTAGGCTGTGTGTGTGTAAATAAACATGTTAGTGTGCTTAAGTATGTTGCTGTGTGTGTTAGTATGTGTGTGCAAGTATGTTACTGTGTGTGAGTATACACTAGCATGTGTGTGTGTTAGCATGTGTAATTATTTAACTTTGTGTGAAAATGTTACTGTATGTGTGTAAGTAGGTTAGTATGTTACTGTGTGTAAGCACATATGCTGGTGTGTGGGTAAACATCCTGGGTTTAGGCTGTATTTGTACTGTGCATAAGCACTTATAGGGTCAGTTTTCACAAGACTATAAGTTGTGACTCCTTTTGTAGCAATAGAGAGGCTTATTATGAAAAGTAGTAGGTAAAAGTGTCCACGGAGGGAAGATACCAATTTCTATTCACTGTGTACTTTTTATTACTGCACGGTCACTAACTCTCCTTGCTACCTTATAAAGTCGGGGAAGAGGTGTTGTCTGGATGATGACCGGTAGCATGAAGCATGGTGTTCCTATTTGTAGGTTTGCAGAAGGCATTGCTGGATAGTGAATCTGAAGCATTATTGGAATTAAGCACATCCAAGTATGAAATCCCAGTAGTACTCTAAGTTAAAATCCATTTTATGATGCGAGTGATCGATTTCATCAACAGCTGTAGAAGTAGATCAATGCTCTGCCTAAATTGAATCACTAGTGAGCATTTTAGACATTAATATGTTCTCTTGATATACTTTACAGTCTTGCAAGAGCATAGTTCCTCCTTTTATTGTGATTTGCCCTCCGATTGCTTTCAATGGCAGCGTATTATTCCGTAGTCTTTCCTTTAACCTGTCTTCGTAGGTACTTGCACACGGTGCAAACCGGCAGGCTATTATTAGCAGCATGCCATGTATGAAGTTTTGTATGAGGATATGATGTGGTTGTTTTGATTTTCTCATTGTCAATATGACCACAGTAAGTTTTGGCATTATAAGTCTACTGATACGTGACATTGGGTGTGGATTTCTGGATCACCATTGTAGGATGGAGTCCTACTGCTGAATGTCTCTGAAGAGAAACAGAGCAACCCAGGCAAGAATGAGATGGGCATGGGGGCCCAGATTCCTGAAACAAAGTACCAAGAGTTACACGGTAAAGCAGTTGGGACAGTGCAATACAAGGTCAAGGCAACCAGTAAGACTTAGTAATGATTAATCATTGAATAATCAAGACAGGTAGCATGAAGATATTTAATAACAAAGCAGTGATGTGTTCTCTTGGCACACCTTTTTTTAGTCTTGGATGCCAAGTACACAGTTTAGTGACGTGGTACGTATGCCCATGTGTTTATTGCCATCCAACTGCCGTTTGTAGGGCAGATCAATGCATCAACTAAAAGCAATAGAATGCAGATACAGGAAAGGTTTTTTTCTCTTTAATAAAAAAAACAAAATACTGTATTTGTGGTATTATAAGACAATTTTTTTTTCAGAGCAAATGCAGTGAAAAATACGCCTCGTCTTATATTCAAGGTCGTCTTATAAATCAGACCTCAAATAGAGGTCTGACTAAAAGAATAAGATCCAGATCCCCCGCAGCGCTGCAAGGGACCTGGATAGGTCATTCTGGCAGCCGGTGGACGTCTGTACGATGCACACACAACCTACACTGCTGCTGGCACTTCTGCCAGGGTTTCTATGTTGGAGCGCCGGCGTCACATGACCTTCCAGTGCTCCACCATAGAAGCCAAGGCGGAAGTACCGGTCAGCAGCGGAGGTTGTCTGCGTGCATCGCACAGACCTCCGCCGGCTGCCCCCACTAGACAACAGAAGTCTGGAGCACAGGGGACAAGTCTAGGGATGCATCAGTAACTTGGGGGACACATACAGGGGGGGTATAAAGCAAATCAGTTTTTACTAAATATGAAAAAATAGTTTACATGTGAAGTCATATTTACTAATTAAACTTGTTTCTTATAGAATAGTCTATTCAGCCTTTTTTCATTTTTTCTAAATTAATATTCAAATTTTGGGGGGTTGTCTTATAATTGAGCAAATACAGTATGTGAAAGGTAAACTTTTATTGACATGGCTTTTCTTTAAACCCACTTTATGTGTTACTGGACTAGAAACCAAAAAGTAATAATAAACATCCCCACTTAACAATAAGCGATGTTTATTGTAAACTGAGCGCATGTTGTCCTACAGCAACACATTAAGTCCCAGTCACCACAGACTTTAGGCTGGGTTTTTAGCACTCTCCTGAGGTATTTGGCTACTTGTGTTGCAGTACTTACTCACTCTTAGACAGCCCAAATTGCTGTCAGACTAGTATTTTCTTTGGGCAAAGCAAACACAAATATGGCACATGCCTGAAGCTCCAGTAAGAATTTACAGCCTTGCTTCATGCCAAATGAACAACCCCACATTAATTGATACATTCTCCAATTGGCAGACAGAACAAGATATACAAATCCCTTTATAGAACAAAACAACACGGTTAGAGATAACAAAACAAATATTAAATATGGCCAGCAAAATAAAATTAAACAAGTCACACATAACAATCCTTGTGTGAATTTAAACCTTGCATTGTTTCCAATGCGCCTTAAGAACTCTAGCCAGTGGAAATAGAGACATAAGATCGCCTTTTGAACCCCAAGTTGTTACATGGGCTATACACTAATAGACTGTAAACTCATGAAACAGGACTCTAACAGTACATCTTCACTTTCATGTGTTCATTTTATGTTTATTTTTGTTTTCCCACAAATGACACAGTGCTACTGAATCTGTTATTTACATTTTCCCTCTGAATCCTCACAAAATTAGGTAAAGTGATGGAAAATCCCCTCCAAGTTTATCAATTCAGGTGTCCTAATTTCAGAAATACCTAATTTATATAGATTTTCCAGACTTTCCCAGCACCAGGGAGCATACTATAAGGTGTACAATTTTGTATACTTTTTATGCCTATGGTTTAACGGGTTTGGGGGTTGTGAACAGGGGCAGGAGGGTTATACTGGCTAGATGTTATGCTAGGGCGATGGGAAGTAAGGGTTTTTTAAGAATTTTTTTATTATCTTTTTTTATATATATTTTAATTTTTTTACATTTTTTTGTATTTTTTATATATTTTTTTTTACACAGTAATGGTTAAAGGTCCTCCTAGGGACCTCCTGAACATGCCAGTGATGTCACAATGACATCACAGCTCACATTATAATTTTTTTTAGTATTATTTATATCATTATTTAAATGGTTTTAATTTTTCCCCCCGCAGGGGATATCCTGTCCTCCGATGACCTTCCGGGTTACGTCAGCAGTTCAAATGTAACAGCTTACCGGCTTTCATGCCGGAAGCTGTTACAGGAGATCGGGCAGCAGAAAGCCGGCGATGCCGGCTTCTGCTGCCAGGGGGGAGTCCAGGCTGTCAAACGACATGTGTCCCTGACGCTGCACGAAGGGCTGGACGTACCGGGACGTCCATAGGGGTTTCTTAGTGGGCGTTTTTTGGACGTCCCGGTACGTCTATAGTTTGCCCCCTATTCTAAGACGCCCTGATACTTCAGATACCTTTATTCTAGAAGTCAGTGCTTAGGAGGTATCCAATTATCTAGACTGTAAGCTTGTTTGAGCAGGGCCCTCCTCACCTGTTGTCTCTGTTAGTCAATTTGTTATGTTACATACTACTTGTTATGTCTTGTCTACCCATTGTACATCGCTACGGAATTTGATGGCGCTATATAAAACAATAAATAATAATTATAAACTGCATTACCAAACTATGGTGTTGGCAATCAGCAATTATTGCTTGTAAAACTTGCCTTAGATGAGCGGGACCACCTAGAAGAGTCTGAAACCCGCATTATGATCTTTACAGACCACAAAAACACGCTCTATTTATAATTAGCTGGTTTGACAGACAGAACTAGTCACATGACACGTTAAGACACGACCAATCACTACTCCTCCCACTTTCACAGTTTCCAACGAAAATATAAAAGTGCGGAAACTTTTTGATTGTTCCACGTATATATATATATATATATATATATATATATATATATATATATATATATATATTAGGGCTGAAACTAACGATTATTTTCATAATCGATTAGTTGGCCTATCATTTTTTCGATTAATAAAAAAAAAAATGTAAATTTTCCATTTATTTAAAATAACTGGATGTTAAAAATAAACGGCAGAATAAAAAAAAAATGCATTTCTTGTTTTTATTTCCCAACCTACCACCCCAGATATGCACATCTGAGCCCAGGCTTGCCACACTACCTCCCAGATACGCCACACTGCCTCCCACAAATGCCTTATATACCCTATATGCCTTATACCCCCTGATATGGCACTGTGCCCCCTGATATGCCTTACACCCCAGTATGCCTTATACCCCCAGATATGCCATAGTGCCCTCATAGATTCACAGACTCGCTCACAGCACTGAGCTGACAATACTTTTATAAATAAATACATTAATAATCTTCACTGCCCCCAGGATTTAGCTTCCCCTTAGTTTGCCCCCCCCTTTACCTCTAACTAACCCCCTATCAACCATAACTGCCCCTAAATTAACCCCCACCTCCCCTAACTTTCAGTAACCCAAATATTAATTTTATACTCAATTAGATGAATTGCTGGGCCATGTGGACACTATAGGAAATGGGCGGGGCCAATATTCAGTGTGACCGCAGGGAGGGACTGGTAGAAAGAAGGGGTGGGGCCAATCGTCAGAGTGACTGCAGGGAGGGACTGGTAAGTAGTAACTGCTGTGAGTCACACTGAGTGAAATGGATTATAAAACTATAAAAATCGATTCAACGATTCAACGATTCAACCTGGGATAGTGCGCAGGTAACTATTTTTCGGTGTTTTTTCTATGTATTTTGGGCTGATGAATACTATAGCCGTTGCTGCCGCCCAAGAATGATGGGAGTTTGAGCGCAGGGCTTTCTTCTGTGTGTTTGTGTTTCAATTTTGTATCTCACAGCCAGGGTGCTATTGCTGCCGCCCACCCCATGTGGTCCCTATTAAGGGCTAATAAATGTGTAGGGGTTTAGAGAATACCCCTCTTTGTCTCATTAGAGATTTTTACCTTTAGAGGTTTGCCGTGACGTGGCAGGCGAGCTTCCATTTTAATGGCCATTGGAGTGAAACTAAAAACCTCCATTTGTCTAAATAAGCACAGGTGTTTGGGATAGTGCGCAGGTAACTATTTTTCAGTGTTTGTTCTATGATGTAAACTCAGCTTATCCCAGTCCTTCTAAGAAATATTTATCTTCATTTCTGTGTCGAGCAGATTGATGTTCTGCCATTAATGTAATCAGATAGCTATGTCTCCCTATTATCCACATATACCTCTCTCCTTCATAGCCACAAAATAGATGTGAGATTAAGTACTTTTTTATGAGCAACACCCAAGGCCATATTAACCCCTTCAATCCCAGGGGTTTTTGGTACCTCAAGTTCCAGAGCAATTTTGCGCTATGCCGGTTCAGCGATTATTCTCCTTTCCTGCGAATAGTGTACCCATGTAATGTTTTTTTTCAAGGAGAGATAGAGCTTTCTTTTGATACCAAAGTTGGATGATTAGGTGAAAATTTAGAATGAGAAATTCAGTAAAAACTAGCAAAAATTAGAAAAAAAACTTTTTTTTTTTACATTTCCCCTCTGAATCCTCACAAAATTAGGTAAAAGTGATGGAAAATCCCCTCCAAATTTATCAATTCAGGTGTCCTGATTTCAGAAATACCTAATTTATATAGATTTTCCATACTTCTCCAGTACTTATAGGAAACATACTAGAAGGTGTACAAGATTCGTAGAATTTTTATGCTTACGGCTTAACGGGTTTGGGGGTTGTGAATGGGGGCCAGGAGGGTTATACTGGGTAAATGTTAGGGCAATGGGATGTAAGGGGTTTTTTTTTTTTTGTTTTTTTTAATTATTATATTTTTTATATATATATTTTATATATATAAAAATTGTTAGGGACCTCTTGAACATGTTATTAATGCCAGTGATGTCACAATGTCATCACTTAGCTCACTATTATTTTTTTATTGTATTGTTTTGGTGATTTATTTATGGTTTTTTTTTTCCCCAATCACTAACTTTTTTCCCCTTAGTTTTCTGTTTCAGCATGGGAGAACAGTGAGAAACATGGTTTCTCACTCTCCTCTCTGCGATCCCCCTGCACCGATCACACTGTGATCTCTATGCAAGTCCCCACAGAGTCTGTGCCTCATCGGAGGACAGGATATCCCCTGCAGGGTCTGCGACCCGGAAGGGAATGCCCGATCGTGCGATCGGTATTTAAAAATATAACAGTTTTCCGGCTTTTGTGCCGGAAGCTGTTACATCAGATTGGACAGCAGAAAGCTGGCGATGCCTGCTCTCCCGTGCAGGGACACATCCCTGCCGCTGCAAGGGCAGGATGTACCGGTACGTCCATAGGAGATTCTTGGGATGCATTTTTTGGACATACCGGTACGTCCATAGGGGACTGAAGGGGTTTAAAGAAGATCTGTCACTTTTCCAATTAACAATGTCTACCCATTGTTAATTTTATATATATCTCCCCTTTAAGACCCACGATCACTCCAAGCCAGGAAAAAAACAAACAAAAGAGGATTGATATCCAAAATACATACCCTTCCTCGACAGCAGCAACATAGGCAGCAGATCACTCAGTTTTGCATTTGAAGTCAGCCCAGAGAGCTACAGGATGATTTAAACAAAGAGTACAACATCCTCTGAGTATATTGTAATGAAATGTGGTTAAATGTAGGTTTTATAAACATGTACTAAAATTCGGTAATGCAAGTTAAGTATCTTATTCTTATCTGAGAACCCCTTATCTGAAATCACATTTTTTTTTTATTTTTTTTTTTGCAGATAAGGGCAGTTCAGCTTGAGAGGAAAGCTCCTGTTGCTGGTGTCTAACCACTCCTGTACTTGGTAGAGCCTCCTCTTCAGCTTCTCTGCCGCGATGCTGTACACAACTGGCCAGAGAGCGGAGAACAGGAGTAATACATCCCCCCACCCACCATACTCCAACACTGGCACACCAGATACATTATAGGAAATTATCCCTTATCCGTATGTACTTAATAAGGGAAACTAAACTCATCATATTTTTTTATTTTTTTTTTAGAACAAGGGTACAAGTGATAAATTAAATGGTCAAACTGGCAGACAACATGCCCCTAAATCATGAGTATGCAAAGTAGTTTCAAGCCAAGATATTTTAGCAGCTGTACCAAGAAACATACGCCTTGTGATTTGGGGGCTTAACTACGGCTAAACACCAAAATAACCCCCACTATGTATTGCTTGAAAGAATGCTACTTGAAGATTTCAAAGGCACCCCACTTACATTTTTATATGGCTCGCAGCAACCATGAATCTTGTAAGAACATGTGATTTTTGTATTCTTTTCTTTCAACTTTTTCCTGTTCCAGGCATATTTGAGTAGATCCTAACTAACCTGGAAGAAGAACAAAAACATTAGAACTACCACAGTGTGGTACGTCAGTGTTACAGCCATGAGAATCCCCAAAATCATGTGTGCGCAAAGTGGTTTCAAAGCAAAAATGAATGGCCTGCAGAGATGAATCAAAAAGTATACCTACTGATAATCTCAGAACACCCCATTTCCATTTCTTAATTGCCAAAAGAAAACCCCACAAATCTCTGTGGGGACCGAAGGTGGCCGTGATTGCAAAGTAACACTTAATGCACATTAGTTCTTACAGAGCTATCATGTAGCAGGGAGTGGTCAGGGATGGGGACTCTACATTAGAAGCGTAACTAGAAAACACAGAGCCCTGGTGTGAAAATTGTCTTGCCCCGTCCCCCATCAGCTGGTCTCTGCTTTTTTGGCACCTGATAAGGGTTGTGTATTAGAGTGTATTGACTGGTCCTCATTCGTATTACACACATAAGGACTTGCCCAAGCAACCAGATTACACATAGGCAGGACACTTGCCCAGGCTGCATCCACTAGAATTACCCAGCATCTATATTGCACGCAGAGTGGTCTCCTCAGCTGCTCAGGTCTCCTCTTAGTCTGGCTCAGGTGCACCATTGATTTACTGCATACCCTTTAGGTCCAAAACAGGAACAGATGCACTACTCTTACTGCCTGCCCATAAACACACATACATACAATCACATTTGCCTTACACATAGACATCCTGGCTTACACTTGTCCTTGCCTTAACACACACTTTCTCTCCCCTTTCTCATAATTTCCCCGTCTCAGTATCTACTTCCTGCCCATATCTCTCCTTTCTCTCTCTCTCTACATACTCATTATTGTAATTGGCCTCTCCCTCAGTAACACACACATACTTTCACAGACTTACGCACTTACATCAACATACACACACACTACATACATGCGTGCAGACATCCTCCGTTACTGTCCTCCACTTCCGCCTGGGCATATGATGGAGCACCAGCTTGACATGACCTTCCGGTGCTCCTCCATAGAGGCCCCGGCAGAAGTATCAGCCAGCACAGCGGAGGTGGTCTGCGCGCTTTGCGCAACGTTCGCCAGCTGCCAGAAAGGAGGATCCCCTGCAGTGCTGCAGAGGGGCCGGATCATTCTCTCTGGCAGCCGGTGGGCGTCTGTGCGATGCGTGGAGACAATCTCTGTTACTGCCGGCACTTCTACTGGGGCTTCTATGATGGAGCACCGGTGTCACATGACCTTCCTGTGCTCAGTCCTAGAAGCTCCAGCAAAAGAGCCAGCCAGAAGCAGAGGTTGTCTACGCACATCGCACAGACGTTCACCGGCTGCCCCTACTAGACACCAAGGAGTTTGGAGCACGGGGGGTATGTCTTTGTGGGGGGCATATCAGGGGGGCAGAGTGGCATATGTGGGGAGAGCAGAGTGGCGTATGTGGGAGTATGTGGCATATCTGGGAGGCAGTGTGGCAAGCCTGTTCTCAAATGTGCATAACTGGGGGGGCAGGTTGGAAAATAAAAACAAGAAATGCATTTTTTTTTTTTATTCTGCTGTTTGTTTTTAACAGCCTGAACACGCCCGCATCTGTCGCTGAAGCCTCAGTGCCCCTAAGGGGGGCCTCCTCCATACAGACTACAGGCCCTGGCCTTCGCAGGGGTTCTATTTTCAGGGTGGTGTGTACAAAGCTTCGTTGGAACTACTTCCCAATTTCCCCAATTACCAGAGACTAACTACCATGGAGCTCGGACATAGATTTGGAGTACCTGCGTTTTGGGAGGGGGTTTCATGTGTTCACCCCCTTGTAATTAAAATGGATTTTTATTTGGATTTCATGCAACAGACATACACAAAATAGCCCAAATTGGTAAGTGAAATGAAGAAAATATATTTTTTAAAATTATTCTAAAACACGAAAGAGGGAAAAGTAGTGCACGCAGCATACAAATTCAACTCTTTGCTATGAAGCCCCCCAAAAATTTCTGGTGCAACCAATTACCTTCAGAAGTCACATAATCAAAGACCACCTGTTTGATCTATCACATGATCTCACTATATATACACACCCGTTCTGAAAAGCCCCAGAGTCCGCAAACCACTGAGCAAGGGGCACCATGAAGACCAAGGAACTTTCCAAACAGGTCACCGACAAACTTGCAGAAAAGTACAGATCACCAGCTTAAGCCACGCCACTGCGCAGACATCACACGCAGCGCCTCCCTGCTGGACACACATGAACGCACCTGCTGCCACTATATATTAGCGGCAGTGGCATATTTCCAGCACAGGGAGCGCTTCAAAGCAAGCATCCCTCACCCGTAGCTTTCCCCTTACCTCAACGTGAGGTAAGAGTAGAGGGGACCTGGGGATCTCATAAGATGGGGACAGCTCCACAGAGGTAGGCTTTACGGAAAAGCGGACAAAAAAAGCCATTGCTTAAAGAAAATAGGTAAATACATTTGCTGTTCTCAAAAGGCATGTGGGAGACTTGCCGAACATAGGGAAGAAGGTACTCTGATCAGAGGAGACTACAATTGAGCTTTTTGGCCATCAAGAAAAACATTACGTTGTCTGCAGCAAACCCAACACCTATCACCACCCCGAGAAAACCATCCACAGTGAAGCATAGTAGCAGCATCATGCTGTGTTTTTCTTCGGCAAGAACAGGGAAACTAGTGAGAATTGATGGATGCCGCTAAATACAGGGAAATCTGTTTCAGTCTCCCAGAGATCTGACACTGGGACGGAGGTTCACCTTCTAGCAGGACAATGACCCTAAGCATACTGCTAAATCAACACTCACGTTGTTTAACCCCTTCGTGACAAAGGCTGATTTTATTTTTTGTACCCTTCGTGACAATGGCTGTTTTTAACATTTCTGCGCTGCTCGTGTTTAGCTGTGATTTTCTTCTTTCCCGTTTACTGAACCCACACAAGTTATATATTATTTTTTTTTTCAGGACAAGAAGGGCTTTCTTTAGATGACATTGTTTTGATTGTATCATATTATTTACTATTTAAAAAAGTATAAAATATATTCGTATTTTTAATACGGGACTACGAACCCAAATAAAGGAATTATAACGCTAGAATCCAGACCCCCCGCTAAGCTGCAGGAGACCTGGATCCTCTCTGCCACCCAGTGAGTGTCTGTGCAAAACGCGCAGACATCCTCCGCTTCTCCCCTCCACTTCCGCCGGGGTTTCTATTACTGAACCCGTCGTCACGTGACCTTCCGGTGCGGCTTCCATCATGGAAGCCCCAACGGAAGCGGAGGGAAGAAGCGGCTGTCTGCGCGCATCGCACAGACCCCTACCGGCTGCCGGAGAGGATCCAGGTCCCGTGAAGTGCTGCAGGGGATTTGGATTTTAGTGTGCGATGTGCGCAACCTCCGCTACTTCATCTCACTGCAACTTCCACCTGCCCCACCAGGGGTTAATATATCAACAGAAGAAAAACAGGACAAGTAAGCAGCACTGGGTGAGTATTATCTTTATTTTTATGCTCATTTGCCCTGTGTTCTTCTGTTGATATATTAACCCTTGCTGGGGCAGGTAGAATTTTTGCGGGATCTATTAATTATGTGCATTCTTTAATTTGTGTTTTTTTATTTTTTGATGTCTGTAATATTTGATTTATTGTTTATATTGTCAATATATTTATATATATTTATATTGTATTGTGTATTTATTTTTTTTGTCTATATTTAATAAATATAAAAAAACTATTTTAGCGATGTCAGTTTTTCTTATATGGGGGGGGCATAAGACATATCAGGGGGTACAGTGGTATCAGGGGGGGCAGTGCCATAAAGGGGCTATAAGGCATATCAGGGGGGACAGTGGCATAAATGGGCTATAAGGCGTATCAAGGGGCACAGTGGCATAAAGGGGCTATAAGGCGTATCAGGGGGCACAGTGGCGTGAAGGCACTATAAGGCGTATCAGGGGGCACAGTGGCATAAAGGGGCTATAAGGCATATCAGGGGGCACAGTGGCATAAAGGGGCCATAAGGCGTATCAGGGGCACAGTGGCGTGAAGGCACTATAAGGCATATCAGGGGGCACGGTGGCATCTCAGTGGCATATAGGGGTAAAAGGCATATCAGGGGGCATGGTGGCATATCAAGGGTAAAATGCCTATCAGGGGGCATGGTGGCATATCAAGGGTAAAAGGCATATAGGGGGGCTATAAGGCATATCAGGGGGGCACCGTGGCATATATGGGGCTATAAGGCATATCAGGGGGCACAGTGGCATATAGGGGGTATAAGGCATATTAGGGGACAGAGTGGCATATAGGGGGCTATAAGGCATATCAGGAAGGGTATAAGGCATATCAGGGGACAGAGTGGCACATAGGAGGTATAAGGGGGCACAGTGGCATCTCTGACATATAGGAGGGTATAAGGCATATATAGGGGCAGAGTAGCATATAGTGGGTATAAGGCATTTCTGGGACAGAGAGGCAAGCTAGGGGTGAGATGTGCATAACTGGGCAAAAATAGTTTACATGAATATTTACTAGTAAAGCTTTTTTTTGGTATTTTTGGGGTTCTTGTTAAAATATAGCTTTAATTATTATGTCAGTAAAATAAAAAGGCAAATCATGAAATGCCATTGTAAATTATACGTTTTTATTTTAAATAAACAAAAAATGTGCATTTTGGTTTTTTTTTTACCCGATTAATCGATTAATTGAAAAAATTATCGTCCAACTAATCGATTATGAAAATAATCGTTAGTTGCAGCCCTACTCACAAACAAACCTCTTCACCCCCCCCTTTCCTTCCATCTTTACTCACCCCTTTGCTTAGCAGCAGTCTGCAGACCTTATTGGCTGGCCGTACACTTCACGGGTATCCTCACGTTTAACCGCGAGGTCACTCACAACTACACACACTACTACTACTACTACTACTACTACTACTACTACTACTACTACTAATGTACCCACACACTACTACTACTACTACTACTACTACCGTAACCAAGCACATATTGTATGTTAGTGTTTCTGATTTAGTATCTTAGCGTGTCTAATTTACCAAATCAGACACACTGACGCACACCCACGCGGACACACTGACGCACGTAAACATACCCACACGGACACACTACCAAAGCAAAACACACTGAAGCAGCTCACACACTTAACCCCTTCAATCCCGGAGAAATTTTGCCATTTTTGCGCTATGTCGGTTCAGCGATGATTCTCTTTTACTGTGAATAGTGTACCCATATAAACTATATATTGTTTTTTCAAGGAGAGATAGAGCTTTCTTTTGATACCATAGTTGGATGATTAGCTGAAAATTTAGAAGTAGAAATTTAGTAAAAAGTAGCAAGAATTAGAAAAAAAAATCTGTGTTTTTTTCATTTTCCCTCTGAATCCTCACAAAATTAGGTAAAAAGACAGAAAATTCCATCCAGATTTATCCATTTAGGTGTCCTGTAGATGTCGATGTGCCCAAAGTGCCCGTTCCCGGCCGCCTAAGTTGATCGCGGCCGGCCGGCAGTTTTGCTCTAAGTCCCCGTTTTTGGCAGGTCAAGTTGCTTGAGAAACCCTGGAAGTCAATGAGGTCGGATTTGCCGGCCGCATCCGACCCTCGCTCCATCGAAGTCGGCATGCCTTGCCGGATTTTCCCGGTGGTGACGTGGAACTCCGTCCCGGTTCGCCAGGGACGTCAGGCACCCTCCGCCGGATATATAGGGAAGCTGCTGCTGCTTGTTCCAGAGAGCCGGCTCCCAACGACCTCGCGAAGCCCAGCCCGGGTGCCGGCCATGTCCCGGCCCCGGCCCCGGGAACCCCACCGTCCTGTAGACCTCCGAGGGTCCCGCCCGGGGCTCCACGGACCTCGGGAGGACCAGCCCGGGTGCCGCACCGGCGGTCCAACCCGCCCATGTCCCGGGCCGTGTCCCGGGAACACCACCTTGGGGCAGACCCCCGAGGGTCCCGCCAGGGGCTCCACGGACCTCGGGGTGCCCAGCCCGGGTGCCGCACCGGCGGTCCAACCCGCCCAAGTCCCGGGCCGTGTCCCGAGAACACTACCTTGGGGCAGACCCCCGAGGGTCCCGCCAGGGGCTCCCCGGACCTCGGGGTGCCCAGCCCGGGTGCAGCACCGGCGGTCCAACCCGCCCAAGTCCCGGGCCGGGTCCCGGGAAGAGCACCTAAGGCAGAGCACCGAGGGTCCCGCCAGGGGCTCCCCGGACCTCGGGGTGCTCAGCACGGGTGCCGCACCGGCGGTCCAACCCGCCCAAGTCCCGGGCCGGGTCCCGGGAAGAGCACCATGGGGCAGACCCCCGAGGGTCCCGCCAGGGGCTCCCCGGACCTCGGGAGGACCAGCCCGGGTGCAGCACCGGCGGTCCAACCCGCCCAAGTCCCGGGCCGGGTCCCGGGAAGAGCACCTAAGGCAGAGCCCCGAGGGTCCCGCCAGGGGCTCCCCGGACCTCGGGGTGCTCAGCACGGGTGCCGCACCGGCGGTCCAACCCGCCCAAGTCCCGGGCCGGGTCCCGGGAAGAGCACCATGGGGCAGACCCCCGAGGGTCCCGCCAGGGGCTCCCCGGACCTCGGGAGGACCAGCCCGGGTGCCGCACCGGCGGTCCAACCCGCCCAAGTCCCGGGCCGGGTCCCGGGAAGAGCACCATGGGGCAGACCCCCGAGGGTCCCGCCAGGGGCTCCCCGGACCTCGGGAGGACCAGCCCGGGTGCCGCACCGGCGGTCCAACCCGCCCAAGTCCCGGGCCGGGTCCCGGGAAGAGCACCAGGGGGCAGACCCCCGAGGGTCCCGCCAGGGGCTCCCCGGACCTCGGGGTGCCCAGCCCGGGTGCAGCAACGGCGGTCCAACCCGCCCAAGTCCCGGGCCGGGTCCCGGGAACACCACCATGGGGCAGACCCCCGAGGGTCCCGCCAGGGGCTCCCCGGACCTCGGGGTGCCCAGCCCGGGTGCCGCACCGGCGGTCCAACCCGCCCAAGTCCCGGGCCGGGTCCCGGGAAGAGCACCAGGGGGCAGACCCCCGAGGGTCCCGCCAGGGGCTCCCCGGACCTCGGGGTGCCCAGCCCGGGTGCAGCAACGGCGGTCCAACCCGCCCAAGTCCCGGGCCGGGTCCCGGGAACACCACCATGGGGCAGACCCCCGAGGGTCCCGCCAGGGGCTCCCCGGACCTCGGGGTGCCCAGCCCGGGTGCCGCACCGGCGGTCCAACCCGCCCAAGTCCCGGGCCGGGTCCCGGGAAGAGCACCAGGGGGCAGACCCCCGAGGGTCCCGCCAGGGGCTCCCCGGACCTCGGGAGGACCAGCCCGGGTGCCGCACCGGCGGTCCAACCCGCCCAAGTCCCGGGCCGGGTCCCGGGAAGAGCACCAGGGGGCAGACCCCCGAGGGTCCCGCCAGGGGCTCCCCGGACCTCGGGAGGACCAGCCCGGGTGCCGCACCGGCGGTCCAACCCGCCCAAGTCCCGGGCCGGGTCCCGGGAAGAGCACCAGGGGGCAGACACCCGAGGGTCCCGCCAGGG